>BSBN01001100.1:3141666-3770000 GCA_027924645.1 Cunninghamia lanceolata | reverse complement strand
TTATCCACTATTGTTATATCAAACTTTTGTAGCAAGGCTTATTCATTAAATATATTATTGCAGTATGATCTGTGTGGATAAATACATGGTAACCAGTTATATAATGTCTAAACTTGTTGATAGCATAGACAACAGCCAACATCTCTTTTTCTATGACAGTGTAATTGAGCTATGCTCCTTGTAAGTTTTTACTGATGTGATAAATAGCATACTCTTTATTACCTTCTTTATGTCCCAATACTGCCCCTATAGAAAAATCAAAAGCATCAGTGTGTATGTGGAAGGGCAATTTCCAATTTGGTCCTCTCAAGACGGGTGCTTTTGTCAAAGCTGCCTTAAGTGTGTCAAAAGAGTGCTGACATTCTGTGGTCCAGTCAAATTCCATGTCCTTGGTGATTAGAGAAAACAAAGGTGCTGCTAGTTTGCTAAAGTCTTGTATAAACCTCCTCTAATAGACTGCATGGCCAAGAAAGCTTCTAACATCTTTTGGTTTCTATGGTACAGGAAGTGTAGAAATTATATCAATTTTATTAGGATCCACCTGAATACCATCACTGGATATGAAGTGTCCTAGAACAACTCCTTGAGTCATCATCATAAAGCATTTTTCATGACTAAAAGACAAATTATGCTCTTGACATCTATTCAGGACCTATAAATTACTAAGTGTTGTCTCAAATGTGTCTCCATAAGTGGTGAAATCATCCATATAGATCTCCATATAATCATGAGCATAGTCTGAAAAGATACTTAGTACTGCCCTTTGGAAAGTGGCTGGGGCATTGTATAACCCAAAAGGAAGGACAAAATAAGCATATGTACCCCAAGGGTAGGTAAATTAGGTATTATCCTAGTCTTCTAGAGTGATTTTTATCTGATTATAGCCACTAAAACCATCTAAGACGGAGAAGTACTTTTTACCTGCTAGGGAATCAAGTACTTGGTCAATGATGGTTAGTGGAAAATGTTCTTTCCTTGTGGTTGTGTTAAGTTCCCTGTAATCTATACACACCCTCCACCTACCTCCTTTCTTACCTGGACAATAACTAAAGGTGACACCCTTTCACTGTCAAAACTAGGGTAAATAAAACCAGCATCAAGGAGTTTCTAGAGCTCAGTTTTAACTGTCTCTTAAGGGAGGATTCATTCTTCTTTGTGGTTGTCTTATGGGCTTGAAACTGTCATTTATGTAGTCCTATGCATGCACAAATCTGGATCTATTCCTTTCATGTCATTATAATCCTATGCAAAAGCTGATGCATGTGCTTGCAATACAATGTGCAAGGAAGTTTGTTGTTCTTCAGTTAGGGCATTGTTAATATTCAACATTTTGCCTTTCATGATTTCTAATGTTTTAGAAGGTGGATGGACAGATGAAAGGTCACATCCACTGATGTTGGGAACACATTCTTGAGGTAGTAGAGAGTGGAAAAGTTGGGATAATTCCTCTGAGGAATGTGCAGGTATGATATTCTGTAATGGATCTTGCAGACATGACAGACAGTCCTGTTGCTGCGGGTCCCTACCGCAATGGTTCTGTATAATGTGGTCAATTAAGTCATCCTCATCTTGGGTTGCTAACAAAGGGTTGCATTTTATCATCATGAGAGTTTGTAGGGAATAGTGGTCTTCTTCTTCTAAGGTAGGCCATATGGTTTGCTCCAGATTGTAATGAGGTTGAGCTGGGGGATAAAGGACCAATTTCTTTGTGACAGTCCCATTTGAAATTATCATGTTCCCAGACCTACAACCTATAAATGCATTTGCTATTGCTAACCATGGTCTGCCTAAGATAAGTGGATAACCTACAAGATTGTCTTTTGGCTACAAAACTATAAAGTCTGCAGGGTACTCCCATGAGTCTAATGCTATGACTATGTCTTGAATGATCCCCTCAGGTTTTACTGTTGACCTATCTGCCAACTGTAAAATAGTTGGTGTAGGCCTTAGGTTTGGTAGTTGAAGGAGTTGCATTGTTTCTTTAGTCATGATATTGATGGCTGCCCCTAAGTCAATCAAGGTATTTTTTATGAGAGTTCCATTAATTTTAACATCCACTACTGGATTGCCAGGGTTTGTATATTTAGGGATAGTTATGTTCCCTAGTATGATATCAGCAAGGTTTCCTAGGACATGGACTGCCTGAGGGTCCTTCTTTCTCCTTGGTTTCATAAGACAAAGGTCTCTCATAGTCTTGGTGTAGATTGGGATGTCCTTGATAGCTTGAATGAGGGGTATCTTAATACTGCCATTCTTAAGTTGACCCAATAAGTCTATCTCTGCTTAGTTTTGATGTTTTGAAATGGCTAGTCATTTAGGGAAAGGAGGCTCTGGATTTGAGATGGTCTGACTTAACCGATTTGATTTAGGTTCCAGAGGTGAATTGTCTAATGCCTCCTCTATGGGTTGTTCATCCACCACCTTAGTAATTTGGGGAGATGAAGGTCCATCTAATGTTTTTCCTGACCTGAGGTGGACATCACTCACCTCTACCCTATAAGTGGGGTATGATATCAACAAGGTTTCCTAGGACATGGACTGTCTGAGGGTCCTTCTTCTTTCTCCCTGGTTTCGTAAGACAAAGGTCTCTCATAGTCTTGGTGTAGATTGGGATGTCCTTGATAGCTTGAATGAGGGGTATCTTAATACTGCCATTCTTAAGTTGACCCAATAAGTCTATCTCTGCTTAGTTTTGATGTTTTGAAATGGCTAGTCATTTAGGGAAAGGAGGCTCTAGATTTGAGATGGTTTGACTTACCTGATTTGATTTAGGTTCCAGAGGTGAATTGTCTAATGCCTCCTCTATGGGTTGTTCATCCACCACCTTAGTAATTTGGAGAGATGAAGGTCAATCTAATGTTTTTCCTGACTTGAGGTGGACATCACTCACCTCTACCCTATAAGTGGGGTATTGAATAGGATCGTTACTGTATGCATGTTGGAGAGGCTTGTTATTGGGGTTAGGTGCAGGTTGGGTAGGTATTTGTGGTGCTCTTAGTGGCTGAGTTGTAGGATTAGATGAATTTGGTGTAATGGCTTGTTGTTGAGGCTGAGGAGGCAGTAAGGGTTGTGAGTAATTCATGTTTTGGTTTTGCCATTACTGTCCTTTTTGCCATTGTGATTGCCATTGGTTTTGTTGTATTGGCCAATGAGGGTTGCAGTTAGATCCTTGGATGTTTTGTTTGGGCCATACAATGGGTTGTTCCTGATTCCAGTTTGGTTGAGGATTTTGCCATTGTCACGTGTCAGACTTTTCAGATTTATCTCATTAGTTAATTACTAGTAATATTATGGAACAATAGTAGATTTACATTGGATATGTTATGTTATTGGTTAAAATTATGTTGTCTCAGCTATATTTTGGGCTAACTTATTGATAGTGCGATGAGTTTGAGTTTTTGTAGGTCTTGTCGAAGGACAAGATCATGGCTCAGGTAGAAGGGATCTAGCTTTTTGGCAACATGTGTTGGGTTCTATCCAGTTCTTTCACACACATCGAAAGGAAGTCTGTAGTATGTTTTTATTGTGTTTAAATAAACCTCCTGTCACAGAAATGACGGGAAGGCAGAACTGAGAATTAAATGGATTATCATTGGATATTAAATGACTGATTTAATAGATTGCTTCATGGTATGTTATATGTAATTGATGTTTAGAAAAAAGAAAAGAGTTGATTTATTGAAACTTGTACTTTTGATTTATGGAAAGCAAATAGATGCTTGCATGTCCTATGTTGTTCTGCTTTATTGTGTATTTTGGAAAGATTGTCTTCTGGGACGGGTGTCGAGTATGGAATAACAGGGAAGTAGGTTTCCTTTTTTGAAACCTATATGTCATTATATGGTTAATGCTTTGGTCAAATCTAATGAGATGTTGAAATAGACATATATACCATTATTGTAAATGGTTTGATAGCCTAGTTTCTATATATATATATATTTCCCTACCATATCCTATTGATAAGATGATGCATTCATGATAGTAATGCATGTAGATTGATAGACACACACTAGATTCCACCCTGCATATGTTTACAGATTGCTAGGCTCTTCGAGGGGTTGGGCATCCTTCGGTTTGAAGGATATCAGGGAAGCGCAAGCTTCGTGGTTGGGCGGAAAAAGTGCCTGAACCATGTTCTTGTCCTTTGATTCAACAAATGGCCGGTTGGTCGATGGTGATCGAGGACTATTTGTCATATTTTTATGATATTGATCACTTTGTACTTCTATTGTTTCAAAGATTTGTAAGGCTTGATGCCAATATTTGACACTTGTGATATTATTGATGTTTACATACTCTGTAATTGACTTCAAATGTATACATATGTATTGTAATCATGATTATACTTTAAACTTACGAATTCAAAGATTGCTTGGACTCTTGAAAATATCTTAATATCTTTTCTTCTGAATGATGAATAGAAGTTAATTTACCTTACTTTAATTTATTTGCAGTAATTCTATGTTTTACTTCAGTTTTGTGTCCTTGTGAAAATCGGTACTTTACATTTGGTATCAGAGTGATGGTTCTACTCTAGGCCTTTATGGAACCATGACACTAAAGTTGTAAAGTCTTTTTCCAAATAGTTCATAATGAACACTAGAAACTCTGGACATAGGGGAGCTACCCTACGATCTAGAAATAACCCCGATACTAGAAACAATGAAGAAGCAAATGTTGAGATCAATACTGGCACTGATGCAGGAGGGGCTAATTCTAGGAATAATAATGAGGGAAACAAAAATGAGGCAAACAATAATAATGAAGGACAGAATAACCAATTGACTCAAATCCTAGCTCTTCTGACTCAGCAAAGAACTCTCTTGACTCAGCAAGGAACTCGAATGAACACTATGGAATAGGAAATTAGAGGAATAAGGGGAAATAGGGCTGAGGAAGGAGAGAAGAAGCTGGAGATCCTGAGGGAGGAGTGAATGGAAACAACAAAAACAAGATTGTTGAGGAGTTAGGAAAGGATCTCAAAAAGGTTACACCTACTAAGTTTGATGATAAGACTATAGGTGATAGAGCAAAAGCATGGATTATTGATATGGAAAAATACTTTGATCTCCGTGACTTGTCTGTTAAAACTAAAGCTACATGGGGATCCTATCAGCTTACTAGGGAAGCAGTGACTTGGTGGTCCAATGAGAAAGTTGAAAAGAAACTGTTACTAGGAGAAGTCACATGGGATCGCTTCCTTGAGCTCTTCAGGAAGAGGTGGTTGCCACAACTCTATTTTGACAAGAAAATGACAGAATTCCAAAACCTCACTTAGGGAGGTATGACTGGGACTCAGCATTGGGAGAAATTTTCTCACCTATTGAAATATGTTCCACAGTATTAGCTTGATGAAAGGTTCGGGATTCATAAGTTCATCTTGGGATTAAGGCCACAGATTGGATCAGATGTTGATATTCATAATCCATTGACCATGGATGAAGTGTTCGAAAAGGCTACTAAACAGGAGCAGAAACTATAGCAGATTTCAAATTACCATAAGAGTCGAGATGTGAAGAATGGGAATAAAAGGTATCAGAATGATAGTAGTAATCAAGGGAACAACAAGAACCAGATAAGGAATCTTAAGAGAGGCAATAACTACTAGGAAAAGAACAATGGGAACCAAAGTGGAAATAACAATAAGAGAGGTAACTATGGCAACAATGGTAATGATAACAAGAGGGACATGCCAGTTAGACACAGAGGACCCAGAGATGGATTTTATACTTGTGGAGGAGAGCACTATGCTAGTGCATGCCCTCAATGAACATCAGACCAGAGAGATAGGAATCGACAAGGAGTTCCTCAACACCAGATTCATGCAGTTGTAGATCATCGACAAGCGAATTTCCAAGCTACACCCATTTAGATGTCCAGTAAGCTCTTTGGCCTTCCAATTTCTATTTTAATTGATACAGGAGCTACGGAATGTTTTGTTGATCCAAAAATTGTAACTAAGTTATCTGTTAAACCTGGACACATGGAAAATTCTTGGATGGTGCAGTATGGTAACAATGTAGAGAAAAGAGTAGATTCATGTCTAGTATGCAGTGAATTAGATCTTCCTACTTCCCAAACACAAGTCAATCTTTATGTTGCACCTCTAGGATCTTATGATGTGATTCTTGGAATCAATTGGCTATCTAAACATAAGTCCTTAGTAGATTGTGAAGAGAAAGTAGTGAAATGCCTTGATGACTTTGGGAATCAGGTAGAGTTACATGGATCTAGAACACCCCTTAAGCTAAGACAGATATCAGGTATGCAATTGAAAAAGGCTAAAAGAAAGGGTTGTTCCATCTATGCAGTGAAGATAAGAGATCTAGGTAATAAGGAACCATCTTTTGACAAGTATCCTATTCTTAGAGAATTTAAAGATGTCTTTCCAGATGAATTAATATAACTACCGCCTAAAAGAGAATTTGATTTCTCTATAGATCTAATGCCAGGAACCAAACCACAGTATAAAGCACCTTACCGAATGACCACAACAGAACTATATGAGCTTAAGGCACAGTTAGAAAAATTGTTAAAGCAAGGGTTTATCAGACCTAGTGTGTCACCTTGGGGCACACCAGTCATCTTTGTTAAGAAGAAGGATGGAATATTGCAGTTGTGCATTGACTACGGAATGCTCAACAAGGCAACTATTAAGAAGAAATATCTGCTTCCAAGGATTGATGAATTGTTCGACCAAATGAAAGGTGTAAAGGTATTCTCTAAGATAGATCTTAGATCTGGTTACCATCAGTTACGGATTAAAGATGAGGATATCTCTAAAATAGCATTTAGAACATGATATGGTCACTATGAGTTCACATTAGTACCATTCAGATTAACTAATGCACCAGCAACATTCATGAACTTGATGAACAATGTGTTCAAGGATTATCTTGATGAGTTTGTGTTGGTCTTCCTTGATGACATTTTGATATATTCAAAGTCAGTAGAGGAGCATGAAAGGCACTTGAGAATAGTCTTACAACATTTAAGAGAAAGGAAACTTTTTGGTAAGTTATCTAAATGCATGTTCTATCAGAGTAAAGTGCACTATCTTGGCCACGTAATTTCAGCAGATGGGATAGCAGTAGATCCTGAAAAGATAAAGGCAATAATGGAATGGCGCGCACCACAGACTGTGACTGAGGTTAGAAGCTTTATGGGACTAGCAAGATACTACAAGAAATTTGTAGAAGGATTCTCAACAATTGCAGCACCCATAATCTCGTTACAGAAAAAGGGTAAGAAATTTGATTAGACAGAGAAATGTGAACATGCTTTTCAGTTGTTGAAGGAGAAACTCACATCAGCACCTATTCTGACCATACCTAATCCAAATGGTCATTTCACAGTGATTACAGATGCTTCTGGTGAAGGTGTGGGAGGAGTGTTGATGCAGAATGGAAAAGTAGTGGTATATGAATCGAGAAAACTGAAACAACATGAGTCCAATTATGCACCTCATGGTCTCGAGTTGTCTGCCATTGTTCACACACTCCAAATGTGGAGGCACTATCTCTTGGGTAAGCCATTTGAGTTAAAGACAGATCATCTAGGGCTCAAATATATCTTCACCCAACCTAATCTCAATGCTCGATAGAGAAGATGGCTAGAATTCCTTAGCGAATATGATTTTGGAATCGAGTACATAAAAGGTAAAGGGAATAGGGTAGCAGATGCTCTTAGCAAGAGATGACATCTGGCTGCAACGGTGACTACTAGAACCAATTTGAGATAGTAGGTAATTCAAAACTTGCAAGGAGATGAGCACTACGAACGGGTTAAACAAGCATTAGAAGCAGACCCCACAAATCATCGATTTGATGGGTATGTCATAGAATTAGATGGGCTTCTGGGATATCAAGGGAGAATGTATATCCCAGATTCAGATGAATTGAGGAAGTTAGTTCTCGAGGAGATTCACAGTGCTCCATATTTTGGACACCCAGGTGTGACCAAGACAATGGAAGGATTGAGACCATTGTACTTTTGGCCTAAGCTTAAGAAGGACATGACTGAGTTTGTTGCTCGATGTTTAGAGTGTCAACATGTTAAGGCAGAACATGTCCATCCTGTAGGACTACTTTATCCACATAGTGTACCTGAGTATAAGTGGCAGGTGATTGGCATGGACTTTATTCAGGGTTTGCCCATGTTAAAGAACATGCATGATGTTATCTTGGTAGTGGTGGACAAACTGACTAAAGTGGCTCATTTCATTCCCAGAAATCTTTCAGATGGGTCGTTGACATTAGCAAAGAAGTTTGTTCAAGAGATCTTTCGACTACATGGAGTGCCAGAGATGATCATTTCAGATTGTGACACTCGCATGACCTCAAGGTTTTGGACCACGCTTAATGCAACATTGGGAACTAAGTTGAACTTTAGTACAACTTACCACCTTGAAACAAATGGTCAGACAGAGAGAATCAACCAGCTAGTGGAGGATCTTCTAAGGATGTACTGTATGGACCAGAAGTACAAATGGGAGGAATATCTGCCATCGATAGAGTTTGCTTATAATAATTCCTATCATGCATATTTAGGGATGACACCATTTGAGGCTCTTTATGGGCGCAAATGTCAGACACCAATCAGTTGGGACAGAGTAGAAAAGAAGATAGTGATTGGTCTTGACATGTTGAAAGAGATGGAAGATCAGATGAGATTAATAAAAGAGAAATTGAAGCAAGCCTCAGACAAACAGAAAAGTTATGCAGACAAAAACAGAACTTTCCGACAATTTTCAGTAGGTGATAAGGTGTTTCTGAAGGTTAAGCCACATAAGAGTTCGATTACGTTTGGCAAGGCATCCAAACTAGCTCCAAGATTCGTAGGACCTTTCGACATTCTAGAAGTGGTCAATCCAGTTGCATACAAACTTGCATTGCCGGCAGCTCTCACCAAGATCCATAATATTTTCATGTGTCTTTGCTCAAACCTTATCATCCCGATGTGTTGCATATTCTTGATTGGCGTGCTCTGCAGGTATAGGATCCAGGAGTGGTGCTAGTGGAGCCCATTCGAGTCTTGGAGAAGCACAACGTTAAGTTGCGTAATCGAGACAGTGCAGTATAAGGTCCAATGGGACCAATATTCAGTGGACAGTGCCACTTGGGAGGATGCTGCAGATATTGATAGATCTTTTCCGCATTTGGGAAACTAGAATAGATGTTTTATTTTATGCATGTTCAGATACTTTGATAGTCAGATGATGATACATTATTGTTTTGATACTTTTTTTGTTTGTTGATGTAATAAGACATTGAGACGATGTCTCTTCCAACTGGGGAAGGATGTCACGTCTCAGAATTTTTAGATTTACCTCATTAGTTAATTACCAGTAAGATTATGGAACAATAGTAGATTTAAATTGGATATGTTATGTTATTGGTTAAAATTCTATTTCCTTAGTTATATTTTGGGCTAACTTATTGATAGTGCGATGAGTTTGAGTTTTTGCAGGTCTTGTTGAAGGACAAGAGCATGGCTCAGGTAGAAGTGATCTAGCTTTTTGGCAACATGTGTTGGGTTCTATCTGGTTCTTTCACACACATCACATAGATGCACATGCATAATTGAATGGATTTTTATTTCATTATTTTGTGATTAATCGTTTTCAAATGCATGATGTGTTTTCATAAATTAAAGGTCTTTCCAAATTATGTTTCAAATAGTGTTTAGTATTAAATAAGAATATATATATATATATATGATTGTATATTTAATAAATAATAAAATATTGTCTAAAGATGTTTGGAAGACAATATGCTTCTTAAATTAAATAAAAATAGTAAAATGTATATAAGTATATATATTAAGTAATATTGTATTAAATTTTTGTTCTTGATTATTTAAATGTCATTTTAAATAAGATAGTAAAATAATATTAAAAATAGCTTTATTATATTTAGAGTTTTTTAATAAAGCAATTAAATAAGTTCCTATCACTCATGTGACAGTAAGTTCAAAAGATATTATTATTATTGTTATTTTTAAATAGTTTTATTCTCAATTATGATTGGATGAAATTCCATGTGAACTGAAACTCAAACTAGAGTCTCAACGAGTTCTAAAACATCCAAACAAGAGAGGGAAAATAGTTAAAAAGGAGGCAGATCGAATAGAGAAAAAAACCACAAATTTGGCAGAGAAAACCACGATCTGGCTAAGGAAGGTTTTGAGTTTTAGGCGACAGAAATTGGAGGAGTGCAGGCGACAGGAGAAAAGAGAGAACATCAGCAGATGTCACCAGCTCAACTCATCATTGTCGCCATCATTCCTAGGTTCTCTTCTGGTTTTGTTATTGCTAATTAAGTCAGAAGTCTACAATTTAAAATGTATCACCTTCTGTCTGTATTTAGGTGTTTCTTCTATGCAAAATCAAACCATGTTTAAAAGTTGGCTAATCATACCTTCTTCCCGGCTGATCGAGTCTCTTGGCCACTTATCTTTATAGCCTAATCATTCCTCTATTCTGAGCCGATTACCATTATTTTGGTCGGTATCTCTTTTAAAAACACCAGATCTTTGCATACCTTATTCGCTGGCTGCCATACTTTAAACAGTCTTTCTTTTATTTTTGGCCGTAGTTTTACCCTGACCGCCATGTTTTGCTAACCGTCGATCCTCCATGAGGCTGACTAGCTAAGGTATTTATCGATTTGATCAGATCAACCATTGAGTTGTTGTTGCCACTATTCTAGTCTTACTTTGTCTGAAACTGTCAAAGACAAAGATGTTAACATGTATCTTGCTTTTTTCAAAAATTGAATGAAGCTATTCAAACTGTAGATCACCGTTAGAATTCTCATTGACAACATTGTATGACTGTTTTCCTTTTATTTTAGCTAAAAATAGTGACAGAATTATCTTTTCTTTTATTTAAGTGTCTGGTAAAAGATCTCATGACTTTATTTCATTTGCATGTTGGCTGAGATAAACAGTAAAACTAGAAAATCGACCCCTTTTTTTGTTAAACAACAAATCTCTGACTTTAGATAAATTGTTATTCCTGTAGAAGTTTTATTAAAATCTCTGAATCTGATTAGAAATCAGTTATGAAGCTATTAGTTACGACAGTAAACTATGTATTTTACATAAACTGGAAACTATTATCTTCCTGTAGCAAAATCAGTAGATCTTATAGCTGTGTTAAAACCATTTTGAAACTTGATAGAATGTTATCTGAATTGAAATAAATGATAAACAAACAATTACACTGATAAAACAACACGCTAGCAAATTAGAGACAATAAATTATCTTACTTCTTGAATGCTGAAAAATGAACAATTTACTTGCTCTATGTCACTATTTTATTCCTGTAGCAGTTCCTGTCGCCACAATGACAGGAAGTCTGTAGTATGTTTTTATTGTGTTTAAATAAACCTCCTGTCACAGAAATGACAGGAAGGCAGAACTGAGAATTAAATGGATTATCATTGGATATTAAATGATTGATTTAATAGATTGCTTCATGGTATGTTATATGTAATTGATGTTTGGAAAAAGGAAAAGAATTGATTTACTGAAACTTGTACTTCTGATTTATGGAAAGCAAATAGATGCTTGCATGTCCTATGTTGTTCTTCTTTATTGTGTATTTTGGAAAGATTGCCTTCAGGGACGAGAGTCGAGTATGGAATAATAGGGAAGTAGGTTTCCTTTTTCGAAACCGATATGCCGTTATACGGTTAATGCTTTGGCCAAAGCTAATGAGATGTTGAAATAGACATGTATACCATTATTGTAAATGGTTTGATAGCCTAGTTTCTATATATATATATATTTCCCTACCATATCCTATTGATGAGATGTTGCATTCATGATAGTAATGCATGTAGATTGATAAACACATACCAGATTCCACCCTGCATATGTTTACAGATTGCTAGGCTCTTCGAGTAGGGTCAGGCATCCTTCAGTTTGAAGGATACCAGAGAAATGCAAGCTTCGTGGTTGGGCAGAAAAGTGCCTGAACCATGTTCTTGTCCTTTGATTCAACAAATGGTCGGTTGGTCGATGGCAGTTGAGGACTATTTGTTAGATTTTTATGATATCGATCACTTTGTACTTCTATTGTTTCAAAGATTTGTAAGGCTTGATGCCAGTATTTGACACTTGTGATATTATTGATGTTTACATACTTTGTAATTGACTTCAGATGTATACATATGTATTGTAATCATGATTATACTTTAAACTTATGAATTCAAAGATTGCTTGGACTCTTGAAAATATCTTAATATCTTTTCTTCTAAATGATGAATAGAAGTTAATTTACCTTACTTTAATTTACTTGCAGTAATTCTATGTTTTACTTCAGTTTTATGTGCTTGTGAAAATCAGTACTTTACAGCCATTGTTGAGGGTTTTGCCATTGATTAGTTGGCCAAGGCTGAGGGTTCCAATCAGAGAAATGTTGATGACCTACGGGAAGTGATGTTTTAAAAGTTAAAGAATCTTGTGGCATACCTTGTCTTTGCTGCCATGGTTTCCTTTGTGCAACATAGTATAGATGGCCATCTTCACCTTCAACAGGTTGAAAGTGAGGTTTCTCTGACTTATCTTCTGCATTTGCAATTAGCTTTTCTTTATCGACAATTTGGACAGTATTTAGCGAGTATTGAATCAGCCTCCTCCTGCTTCTTCTTCAAGTGTAGAGTATCCAGTTGAGTGGCTAGATGACTGATGATATCTTCTTTCATGTTGGTCAACAGTTTGCTCAATTCCACCCTTGAAACTGAATTAGATACCTTGCCAGTGGTAGATGCTCTCTCTCCCCTTGTCCTCTTGGTGAAAGTCCTTGAGTAATTTCTACAAACCTTGCAGAAATCCTCAAAGGGAAGTTGAGATATATCTCCTGCTCCCATAAGATTGAGGGCATCCATGCAGTCATCATTGACTCCTCTAAAGAATACAGGCTTCAAAGATTCATCTGAAAGTCTAATTTGTGGATTTTTCTTGGGACAAAACTAGAATCTCTCTACATAGTCTTCCAATAGCTCATCTTCTTTCTGGGTCATTCTGAAGATATCATCTCTTCTTCTTTCAACCCCTCTTCAATAGTCTTGATATTTATCCAATAAATTTGTCTTCATTGTATCCCAATCTGGGATAGCATCCCTTCCTAGTCCCAAGAACCATCTTAAAGCAACATCCTTTAATGTCACAAGGAATAGCTTGAGTCTGTGAGGATTAGTAGTGTAGTCATAACCTCTATACAGGACATCAAACTCAAATAGGAATGTATCTGGATCTTCAGTCACTAAGCCATAGAAGACAGGCAATGCTGAAGGCGGTATATTTTTTAGAGCATCAGCCCTTTCCTGATTAGTGATAGGAAATTCAAACGTATCCTGTCCTGGTGGATCATCCACTGCATCAGCGATGGTGAGGAAAGTTCTTTCTATATTATCAATAGATGTTGGTGAGAGGGAAGATTATTCTTCAGTAATACCCTCGCTCTGATCACTATAGTCACCAATACTTACTGTAGCTTATTGGGTTGATGGAAGGAATCTTCCAAAAGTGTCTCTCTGCCTCCACATACAATGTATATAACTTTGTATGGATCTTGCACAATGTTAGTAACCTTTATGGTAGTTAGTGAGGTAGAGCCTAAGTACCCTATCCTTTTAAAAGTAGAATGTAACTAAGAAAGCTAAAAACTAACATGTACTAATATCTGAAAGTAGCACCATTCCTAGCAACGGTGCCAATAATGTAGTGTCTTTACAATGCTAGGTAAACTTGGTGGTAATCACTCAATTCAAAGGAATCTCCTACTAAACAACCCACTATAACTTCTTGAAAAGACCTCATCAAATTATCAACCAGGGCTTGTAGACTTGTGATGGCACTTGCACTATATGTGCTTTCACGGATTAAACTATCTAACTTATCTACTACATCAAGCTACTTACTAACAAGGGAAAGAAATGCTGCTACAACTGCTATGGATGCTTTCCAATGTAAAACTGTAACAACATATTAATTAAGGAATAAATTCTAATTTGCTTATGACAACTGTTCCTATCCTCTGGAGTATCACAAATTAATTTAACTAAGCAACTCTAAGAATCTAATTGATCTTGTATTCATAAATTAACTGCTACAACAATTAAAACATACAAGAAATAAAGTGAAGGTCAGTTATCCTAAGTGGCCCTTCCTCAGGTGACTGCCTCACTGCTTAAACTCAATCTAACTCTTTTTAGATAAACACAATCATATTGATTCTAACATACATTACACAATCTTTTCAAATCACATAAAATCTGGCTCAACTGTAATATTCATAACTCATGATCAAATAACATTGTATGCATAATCCAGAAAAGATTTAGATAGCTAGATCTGTGGTAGAGCAAAACTTATTCAAAACTGAACTTAACTAACTAACTTCTACCTCAACCACCGAACCATAATATAGGCATGGGGGAGTTATTGAAATAGGTCTCTTAACTGTAAACATAAAACACCACTCTGCATGAACTAGAGTGTCATGAATGCCAACAACAATGATAGGAAAATAAGGAAGTGTCATAACAAAATTAGAACTCTCTGCTGAAACAGGGGAACATGGGTTGATTGAATCAGTCCCATTAATCTTCTAGTTGTAACAGAGTCCTCCAATATTCCAATCATCTTTATTGATCACCTATCACGATGCATGATTCTCTCCATTGAGTGTCCTTGGTCGTGGTTGTTGTACTTAGTTAAGACTGGAATCTCCCCTGCTCTATGCCTGGAAATGTTGTGGCTGCGCGCTGCATCTTGTAGTTGTTGCGGGTGACAGTCCTCCCTCTTTAACTGCAAGGTTAGTCCATGAACATGTACAAAATACTAACAACCATAATCAACACAAATATTCTCAATAGTCCATACATTCCCACATATAACATACAATTTCATCATATCATAATCATATCTCCATATACTTAATTATCCAAGTTCAAGTCTGCATAATGATCTTAAAGGATAACATAACATAGAGATATACTTAAAACAGTGTCTAGGAATGTCTTTCAACTTGAATAAAACTAGAAGAAAATAGAATAATAATTAGGCTCATCAGCGACGTGGAAACTTAGATCATAACAGTTGCTTTAATTGAGGTGTGGGTCATGTTTGCGTTGCTGGACCTTTTGGGTAGCCCTAGGATCGGCTTGTAATAGTCATAGACTCGAGGGGAGGATGGCTCTTTTGGAGGGTAACGACATTTGGAGCCATCCAGAGTTCAGGCTCTTTTCAGGAAAAAGGGCTCTGGAGGGATGCGAAGACCACTGGGAGTCTCACCAATGTAATCCTTATGCAAACATACACCACTTATACCACAAATTCATGAGATATGCACTTTGAAAATGTAATTCAAGTAAATAAGCTAAGAGATTGCATCAAAAGGAAATGAATACTAAACATGTGCATAATCCATCCAAAAGACAAATATATATATATATATATATATATATATATATATATATATATATATATATATATATATATATATATATATATATATATATATATATATATATATATATTTGTGTGTGTGTGTGCCATAATGTTTTATCAAAGTCTTGTGGAACAAGAAATATAAAGAAATAAATGAGTCATAGATCTAACTCATCATCTCCCACCAACTGAAAGTATGCCATGTCCTCATGGTTGTGTTGCATCCCCCTCATCAATTACATTTTTATCTTCAATGATGACACAACAGTTGTAATCTTCATCCTTGTATTGGAAAAGTTGCCTGCCCTTTGGTACAAACCCATTATTTTCCTACAGCTGGTTGAACCATTTGTTGAACTTATCCTCCCTCATAGCTTGCCCTAGAGGGTTGCTGAGTCGAGGTACTGGCATTAGAATCAATGGTGGCCTAAACCACATTCCAATCCAATTTTGTTGCCTCTGCGGAATTAGTGTTATCAACTTTCTTACTCTGGTAGTCATCCATTTGATGTTTGCAGGGGAAACTGGTTCTCTTCTTTTGAAGTTATCTAGTAGGTCCTCAAATCTGAATCAGCAGCTTGTGATAGTTGCACTTGGAAGATAGTTTGTTAAGTCAAAGAAATCAGAAATACAAGAATTCAAATTCCTCACATATTGAGGTGTTATACCTTGCTTGTAAACCTATGCTCTGAATGAGTTGGTGAACCATGTGGATTTAGGACACTCATGTCTCATCAGCAACCCTATAGTTGCAGTTGTTGCATTATATTCCTCCATTTGTTCCTCCCATAACATGTTATTCTTGAGCAACGATAGATAGCTCCGGATCTGGAGCTCTCCCACATATAGATTTAGCATGGAAGTGGTAACATGCCCCATTATGTGGCCATGTGGGAAGAACTCACAGAGGAGATTTTGTTGTTCCTTAGGGTTTTGCATATAGCACTCAACAAAATCTTTATCATTATCAAAATCAAATGGGAGATCGCAACTAATCCTTAACAACTTCCATCTCAAAAACTGCTCTCTAAGAAATAGAGCATACACACCTGATGGTGGGGGCTAGGCCAACAGGGTTTCCCCTATTTCACAAGCTAAAGCCAAATTGTTTTCCACCACCACCTTCTCCTTTTGAAGGGCCTCCAAGTCTTTCTAGAGCTTTAGGATTTCACCCCTGAGTTGCTTGTTATCCCTGGTCAGCTGCAAACTCTAGGCATAGACATTGAGTGGTGCAGGTGCAGGGATTTGCTAAGTAGCCTTCTATTGAAGTTGTTTGATATGAATGTCTTTTTGGGCCACAATGGCCTTATGGTTGTCTATCTCCTTTTTAAAAACATAAATTTATTTTTCCTTTTCTTCCCTCTCCAATGCAGCCTTTTCTTTCTGCTTATCAAGCTCCCCTCCCTCTCACACCCTTGTGAATGCACTTCCCATTTATGGTTATGATTACTGATCATCATTACATCTCAAGCGAGTACATATTTCTTTTTATGGCACTTATTGTAAATGTCGTTATCATTATGACCAAGTACTCGCAACTTATTGCAAGGTATGCAAGATTGGAGAACAATCCTGCTACTGCCACCTATCCGATGGCCATCATTCATGCAACTGCCTTGGGCGTGTGAAAAACAAGGACTACACGTAGGTCATTTGGGGGAATACGTGGCATATATGTACATATTAAAATAATTATACAAGTTTTAAGGAAGGAATATACCTTTGTAAAGTACTCACCCCTAAGATGGTTTCACCTTAACTTTTACCGAATCACTTTTCATGATGCAACATAACCTATCGCCCATCGGTACTTTGGAAAGTAGCATCTGCTGATATCCGTTTGGAGCCATCCGTAGGCTTCTAGAGCTATCGGTAGCTATCTGGAGCTCTTCAAAAATTTCAACACAAAGACCTACATAACTGCAAAAAGGAATTTTTTTTATTGAAGGAAATGGGAATTTTGAAGGAAAGACCGCCATTGCTAGTTTTCAATCTTCCCTCTAGACAAAGCCGCTATTTCTAGTTTTCAACTTTGCCCAATTTTTTTTAGGTTTTTTATGTTTTTTGACATAAAAGGCTGCCATTTCTGGTTTTCAACCTTTACTACTTTATTCATTCCGAAATCATCATTTAGAACATGAGTCCCATGGAAGAGAGATCCTCCATGGTGAAATGTTCTATCCGAGACTGAATTTCTGCAAAGAATTCCTCTTTAGAAGCTGGTTTGTGATATAGCTTCAATCTATGTCCATTTACCAGAAGAATTCTATGATCCCCATCAATGGGAACTAGCTGAATGGCCCCATTGCTGAAGGTTTCTTGGATTTGATAGGGCCCCAACCATCTGATGTGTAGTTTTCCTTTGAGATCTTGATACTTTGAATCATACAATAGGGCCCAATCTCCTTTTTTGAATTGCTTACTAATGATGTGCCTATCGTGTCATTCTTTTCTTTGTTGCTAAATCAACTCTGTGTGTTGCAATGCTTCCATCTGCATCTCTTCCAACTTGTTTAGTTGCATCATCCTTTGTTACTATGCTTCAGTTAAATTAATACCAACTTCAAGTGTTGTTCTCAATGTTTCCACCTCATATTCTATAGGCAACACTGGGTGTTTCCCATAAACTAATTCATATGGTGTGAAATTAGTGGTGGTCATCCAAGTGGTGTTGTAGGCCCAAACAACTTTCATCATTCTTTCAACCCAGTCTGTTCTCTTGCCCGAAATGGTTTTTTTAAGGATGTTCTCCAGTTCTCTATTCGTCACTTCTACCTGACCATTGATCTGAGGATGATATGGAGATGACGTCCTATGATAGATTTGATATCTCTCAAGGAATGCTTTGATCATAGTAGACATGAACTGTGGTCCCTGATCAGAAACAAGGACTTTAGGGGCGCCAAATCTCTGCAAGACATACTTTTACATAAAATCTACAACCTTTTCCTCCTTTGCTGCTGGTAATGCTTTTGCTTCGACTCATTTGGTGGCATAGTCAGTGCAGACTAGAATGTAGCGATTTCCTCTGGATGGTGGATCAATCAGTCCCACAAAATCTATTCCTCATTTTTCAAATGGTTCTAAGACCACTTGAGGATGGAGCAACATCTCTGCAGTACGAGTTATTGGTATGTGGTGACTAATCATGCAAGTACTGTACACTAGTTATGTATCCTCACTGGGGTTTGGGGTCAGAGTCGGTTGTTAATTTTTTGCACGATCGGAGTTGGTTGTTAATTTTTTGTTAACCGACAAAAGAAAAATGACATTGCAAAAACCCTAATTCTAGAAGCTTCCAAAAAGCTTGTTATAAGCGGCTTGGATGTATGTTACAGCTATGTATTCGTGAGATTGTAATATGTTTTGCACTGGATAATAAAATCATTGGATGACTGAGTTTCTGTGGGTGTGGCGCATATTGGGTGAACCATGTTAAATTTATGTTGATCTCTTTTGTGTTATTCCTCATTGTTATATTTGGGTTATTTAATTTGCATATAATTGTTAGTGTTTATTGCTTTAATCTACCTGAACCCTAACAACTTGGATCAGAGCGGGTTGTGTTTGTTTATCGTCTGCAGGAAGGTCTCACAGTTGAATGGGAGTCTCATGGTTAAGTGGGAGCAATGGCGGACGAGGGTAAATTGAAGGTAGATAAATTCAATGGGCATAACTATCAATTATGGAAGATGTAGATGGAGGATTATCTCTATCAGAAGGATTTATGGAGGTCGTTCGAAGGAAAAGCCAAGAAACCAGTAGCAATGATTGATGAGGATTGGGATATGTTAGACAAAAAGGCAATGGGAACCATTCAGTTGTGCCTGACACCATCTGTGGCATTCAATATAACAGAAGCATGAACAAGCCAAAAAGGAATATGTGGTGCTGGATGAGATTCTAGAAAATAAAATGCCAGTGGTACCTGATGCTCAGCAACAACAAGTTATCCCACAGACTCCTGCAAGTGTTAGACGTTCTACAAGGATACCTAGACCTCCAGAAAGATTTTCTCCATCATTATATTCTATATTATTAATTGATTCTGGTGAACTTGAAAGTTATGAAGAAGCAATGCAGGTAGATACCAAAAAGCAGTGGGAGCTAGGCATGAAAGAGGAAATGGATTCCTTGCTGCAGAATTAGACTTGGGACTTAGTCAAATTACCTGTAGGAAAAAGAGCATTGCCAAATAAATGAGTTTATAGGTTGAAGGGAGAAGATGGAGGCAAGAAAAGATATAAGGCCAGACTCATGGTAAAAGGTTTTGCACAGAAAAAAGGTATAGATTTTGATGAAATATTTTCTCTGGTTGTAAAGATGACTTCTATTAGAACTATTCTAAGTCTTGTGGCTGCAGAAGACTTACATCTTGAACAATTAGATGTGAAAACAACTTTTCTCCATGGGGATTTAGAAGAGGAAATATATATGTAGCAACCACAGGGATATGAGGTCAAGGGTAAGGAGGATTTTGTGTGCAGGTTAAAGAAGAGTTTGTATGGCCTGAAGCAAGCACCTCAGCAATGGTATTTGAAATTTGATAGTTTTATGGCTGAACAAGGTTACAAAAGATGTCATTCTGATTATTGTGTTTATTTCAAGAAATTGGGTAATGGCAGCTATACTATCCTATTGCTTTATGTTGATGACATGCTTGTTGCTGGGTCTAACATGCAACATATTAATGAACTTAAGCAAAAATTAGCAAATTCATTTGCTATGAAGGATTTGGGTGCAGCAAAACAAATCCTTGCTATGAGGATCACATGGGACAGGGCAAACAAAAAATTGTTTTTGTCTCAAAGTGAGTATGTAGAGAAGGTGTTGAAAAGGTTTAACATGAAGAATGCAAAAGCAGTTAGTACACCTTTGCCTAGTCATTTTAAGTTGACTAAGGAGATGTGTATGAAGACACAAGAGGAGGAAGACAAAATATCTAAGATACCATATGCATCAACAGTTGGCATCTTGATGTATGCAATGGTATGTACAAGGCCGGATATTACACATGCACTGGGAGTTGTGAGCAGGTATATGAGCAATCCAGGAATGGACATTGGAATGCTATAAAATGGATTCTTTGATATTTGAGAGGTACTACTTCAAAGAAACTATGTTTTGGAGGAACAAATTCTGCTCTAAAAGGATATGTTGACTCTGATCTGACAGGTGATATTGATAGCAGGAGGAGTACTACAGGGTATGTTTTCACTGTAGGAGGTATTGCAGTCAGTTGGATTTCAAGACTGCAAAAGGTTGTTGCGCTTTCAACCACTGAAGTTGAGTATGTTGCTGCTATAGAAGCTAGCAAGGAGATGATTTGGTTACAACATTTTCTGGAGGAATTGGGGCAACGACAAGAAGATAGACCTTTGTACACTGATAGCCAGAGTGCCATTCATCTTTCTAAGAATTTAGCTTTGCATTCAAAAACTAAGCACATACAGCTCAGATACCACTTCATCTGGTCAGTTTTGAAGGATAGGCAGTTGAAGCTACAAAAAGTTCACACAAGTCAGAACCTTGCAGATATGTTCACAAAGGCAGTTACATGGGAGAAACTAATTTCCTCATCCATTTATGTTGGCCTTCATGACCGATAATGGTGGACATAAGAAACCAGCCAGGCCTATAATCCAGTGGGAGTTGCAAGTGCAGCTGTGTCATCCAAGATCAGTCTCCAATTGGGAGATTGTTTGGTGTGGAGCATGATCAGTCTCGAAGTGGGATATTGTTGGTATGTGGCGACTAATCATGCAAGTATTGTACACTAGTTATGTATCCTCGCTGAGGTTCGGGGTCGGAGTCGGTTTTTAATTTTTTGCATGATCGGATTCAGTTGTTAGTTTTTTGTTAACCGACAAAATAAAAATGACATTGCAAAAACCCTAATTCTAGAAGCTTCCAAAAACCTTGTTATAAGTGGCTGGGATGTATGTTACATCGATGTATTCGCGAGATTTTAATATGTTTTGCACTGTATAATAAAATCATTGGATGGATGAGTTTCTATGGATGTAGCCCATATTGGGTGAACCATGTTAAATTTATGTGTTGATCTCTTTTGTGTTATTCCTCATTGTTATGTTTGGGTTAATTAATTTGCATATAATTGTTAGTGTTTATTGCTTTGATCTACCTGAACCCTAACAGGAGTTGGATGTCCCATTCACTAGCATTAATAATAGTGCTTGACATACTACTGGATATCCTTGGTCATTGTTGGCCAAAAATATCTTGCTCCCAGAATTTTATGTCATGTTCAGAGGGCTAAAAAATGTCCACTAGAAGGCTCATCATGGCATGCTTAGATTATGTCATAAACTTTTTTTTCCTACACACACCTTCGCAACACATGGTTAGGACAATTTTTAAACAATATACCATTTACCCATTTGTATCTGGAGCTATCTCGAATTAGTCGCCTAGTTTCTTTCTGATCAAAATGTGGTGGGCATTTTCCTGAAACCAAATAGTTAGCTAAATCTACAAATAATGGAGATTGTATCTCCCCCTACCATGATAAAACCCTTTCTTGTTCCTATCTCCCATGTTGATCTTTATACATCCACTCCTTCCTCCCATCCCACTAACATATCACCTACCTTTGATGCTATCCCTACTAGTGCTATGTTATACACCTGTTGTTGTGGTCTATTTTTTTTTGCCTTTTGGTCTGCTCCGAAGATCTAAATTCTCACTGTTCCATTGCTTAGCACACATCCCCAACCAGAGCCAGTGTTGACACCTGAAAAATCCAGTTCCCAACTTGCTCTATTTTGCCCCAAATCCATCAGAGTCCCACTTTGTGCCTTTGTTGAAGAGCCCATCATTGATACCTAATCAGAGATATTTCCCATGGGTCTCTTTCAGTAGCCTTCTAAGCATTTACCTTTTGGAGTACAAGGAAGGAATCCTAAAAATGGCTAAGTCCCAAAATTCTAAGTCTTTCCTTGTATTTTCTATCTTTTTCAGAGTTTCAAAGTTTCAACTTCTTGTCTTCCATTGTGCCCCGTCTATCATCTCCGAAGTTCAAGACTCCAAAATTTGTCTAAGTGTTAAGTCCTTCAAAAATCACCTAAGTGTTTCAGAGGTTGGAGGTTGGGCTTGTGGCTTTCCATCTTCCTCAGAGCATGTGTTAACAAGAGGGCCCAATCAGTGAAGTTCGCTTGAGGTTTTGAAAAAAAATCTAAGTATGGCAGACTTCAGAGGTCGGAGTCGTGGTTTTATCTCTTCTTCTGAGTAGGTGGAATGGTGAATGCCTGAAGGTCAAAGTCTGACAAAGCTAAAATTCTTCTAAGTGTAGCAGAAGGGAGAAGGTCTGGCAGCCAATCCTTGATGTTTTCAAAATTGTGCATGATCACGGTATTAGTTAAGTGGGACTCGACGAAGGGCACGCTGACGCAAATTATTGACACATGGCCAAAGTTCGGTGAACTAAAATTCTTCCAAGTGATGAGGAAGGTAGAAGGAAGAAGGCCCAAGGCCTGACCCCCAGTGACTCGCATTCTTTCTAAGTATTTCGAGTCAGGTGGTTCTCTTTTTCTCTTTCAAAGTGCAAGCTACTCAGTGAAGGCCCAACCTTTGAAGTCTGACTTGTCGGAGGCCGATTGACCGATCTTCCATACTCCTCCCATTGCCTGAGAACACGCCAACAACCTCTGGGATCACCATTAATGTGTAATGGGTGGCTAAAATTAATGTTTTAAATGTAGTTGGTGGGGTTGTTGAGGGTTTTCCTACCCATTTCACTCTCAGGTCCACATTGAGAAGGCTATAAAGGCAAGATCTAAACTCTTTTCAATGTTTGGTCATTTAGGGCATAATTTCTCTCTACAAGTGTTGTGCATCCAAGGCAATTAGGGCTTCATCTATTGTTTATTTTCAGTTCTTCAGGAAGCATTCATTAGAAGTGTATGTGAACTATATTGTAATCTTGATATCAATTCACTATTTTTGTCCATTGTTGTAAGTGCTCTTTCAGGAAGTCTCTATCGCAGTTAGGGTTTTCTCTTGCCATACTTCATGGTATGATTGTAAAATCTGATTTGAATGAATGCGACAGTTCTTAATTCATTTTCAAGCTTTGTTTATTGTCATTTTAATATTACATATGGAAGAATATTGTATGGTGTTGGATTACTAAGTATTCTCATGGTTTGATATTGGTTTTTGTGCATTTGGGTAATCGGATAAAAATTCATACACCCCAATGTTTTCCTTTGATGAACTTGAAACGCTGTAGCCCATTGGATAGGCACTGGTCTGAGAGGCCTATGATCACCCACCCTTTATTGAAAATCAAAACAATACATCACATTTTAGTTGCAGTAGTAGCTCCACCAGTGTCCTCATTCTGTAGGATTGCTTATCAACTATATAAGGGTTTTGTAACAACCAACTATTCTTAGTTTAGTGACAAATTTGGGGCTAAGATAGCGATTTGGGTTTGGTTATTCAAATATTTTTAGTTGTTCATCTAGTTTTGAAGTCAATACCTGCTTAGGTATACCCCTTGGAATATCCCTCTAGAGTCTAAGCTGAGCTCAAAGTGTAGAGGAGTCTATCCACTCCTATAGGTTGTCCAAAATTGCCCATAACCTATTGATAAACCTCTTTGAATCACCCTGACGACGCCCCTGGCTTAGGTGATTATTAAATGTTTTAGGGTTTTTGGTTGTAGTTATTTTGGGAGTCAACACAATCATCCTAGGGGTTTGACTAAGGAGAACATGTCCCTTATAATTCATTAGATTCCTTATAAGTGTTTGCAAACACCACTAGTTCTTATCAAGATTCAAACATCAAAAGGTTGAGGTGCATAAAAATTCCAATAGTTATATTTCTATGAGTTCATTTTTGTGGGTATAGGTTTAGTTTGTGTAGTGGTCAATTCACTTCTACATGCACAAAGATCAGGTTTGTAGGTGTAGATTTGGACCTGAACAATGCACAATTAGTTTGTAGATTCTAATATATTTCTTTGATTGGGTCCTAAATTTCCAACATTGTGGTGGATTGATTCTTGGCATCTTGGACAAAATTCTCCCATCTTTGGAATCCAATTAAGTGTCATGCATTTAAATTCATTTAATTTCTATAATTAACTCAACATTTTATTATTTTTAGTCACAACTTATTTACCTAGGTTAATTTTATATAATTTATTGCTTTCTTTATTTAATTAGACTAGTTATTGTATGTAAAGGGTGGTTTTACCCTTAGATTTTTGGTGAACCCAACTTTTTTACACAACCTAGGTTTTTAACCTCAAGGTTCATCCTTATTTTATTTAGGGCTTCAATTTTGATTTTTTGAGTGTATACCTATCATTTTAGATTTGATTAGGAACAAGATCCCCTTTACTTGTGCTTCATTTACAACACCTTCTCCTAGGTTTATGTACTTCATTATGTAACCTTCTCACCCTACCCACCCTTGTTTTTTGCATCCAAGGTTTCATTTCTTGATTTATTTTTAGATCTAACTATTTGCTATTTTTAAAATTTCATAGAAGATCTTACACCCTTTTAAAATTATTTATCCTATAGGGTTTTGTGATTTGTTTACATGCCAAGACCTCATTCACATCCTCATATTCCTTTGAGAAGCAGTCCTCATTTGAATCCTCAAATGACCCAATCTACAAAAAATGAAATCTCTAACAATGTTCCCATAATCACTACTATTGTTGCTCGCCCCTATTATTGAGCATGATATTAAATATTATGACCACAAAGCACATTTGGAACAACAATGATTTGTAGATGAGCTTGCTAATTTACCTAAAATAGATAGTCCTAAAAATTGTTTCAATATTTTCATGGTTTATTGCTTACTATATCATTTGAGTAGGAAGTGCTTTGAGACCTTGGTGTTAAGGTTCTTCCTTCTAGTTCTTTGAACGATGCATCCTCTTCACATTTTCCCTTAGTTTTGTGCCTAAATATGGCATGCCTCTTGATTTAATATCTCCCCCTACCATGATAAAACCCTTTCTTGTTCCTATCTCCCATGTTGATCTTTATACATCCACTCCTTCCTCCCATCCCACTAACATATCACCTACCTTTGATGCTATCCCTACTAGTGCTATGAATACGCGTGGTTCTAATGTTGTTTCTACCATTTCTACTTCCATCACTAGTGTTACCTTTTCTTTCCATCCTTCTAGTGTCATCCCTACCTCCACTTTTTCCATCCCTTATTTCATTTATTACCCCATTCCTATTTCCATACCTTCTTCTTTATCTTACTCTAGACCCCATTCTACCCCTCCTACCATGCCCATGTCTATTCCCTATCACTCTTATTCTTACTAACCTATTTATATCAATCCTTTTGTGTCTCCCATTACTACTACCGCCATTCCTACCTCTACCTTAGATGCACTTATTCAAAAGATATATAGAGTGGAGTGTAAAGTTGATGGCCAAGATAAAGATGAATATGTAGAAGCATAAAATACATGACTTGCATTAGAGATTGTTACTTGTCCTTTACCTAGCAGATTTGTGGCACCTCAATTTGAAATGGTAATTAAAAAGGTGACCCTAATACACATTTGAGATCATTCATTGTTGCATGTTTTGATTACGTGTATGAAGACAGAGTCTTGGCTAAGTTATTTCTAGATACTTTAAAAGATTATGTTATTGAGTGGTTCTTCTCTTTGTCTCATGATCTATTCATTCTTTTTTGAAGCTAGCCAGAGCATTCCTTAAGAACTTTAAAATTCATATGGGATTAAAAACAACTATTGCTTATTTATTTGAGTGTTTACAAGGACCTAAGGAGCAAATACATACACACACACACATATAGGTTTTAGTACTCATGTTCTAAGTTACACCATCAACTTTATGATGATGAATTGTAGACTATTTTTATTTTAAGGGATTGTTACCACCTCTTTTAAACAATGTTTAGTTGAATAGATTGCTTCTTCCATGGATATGTGTACTTGTGTGAAGGACATTGAATTGAAATTTCTTGGATTTAATGTGCTTAAGTATGGCTCATCTTCTTGTGGTTCTTCTACATATCCTTACCCTAGTGATGGATCACTAAGTGTGATTCAAAACATTGATGAAAAAAAACTTACACAATTAAATCCAAAAGCACTCATACTCATATCCTTATCCTTAAAAATTTCAAAAGTCTAATAAATTTTCAAAGGGTGATTGTTCTAAGGAGAAAAAGGACAATGTGCATCATGTAGCTTTAATATGTCATCTTTTAAGCTTCATATGTTTAGAAAGTTTACTAAGTTATGATATCCCTTGTATACTATGCTTCAAAGTTTTATTGAGCTCCAATTTGGTTACTCTTCCAACTTTTTTATTCATTAGATCCAAATAGAGGCTGCCTAAGAACTATAATGAAAGTGCATTTTGTAACTTCCACAAAGTAAATGGACATTAGACTCGAGCTTGGATGGCTTTGAGCACAAGGTGCAAGATTTGGTTGATAATAATATGATTCATATAAAGGACGTGATTAAATTTTTTGGTTGCTTCCCTTAACCAAAATTTAAAGATTTATACTAGTCCATTTCCTAGTCATTCTAACAATATCAATGCATATCATGAATAAGATCCTCTTTCGATGGATCACACACATTTTGTTAGAGATTTCATAAATGTTTGTTATATTGATTCTCATGCACAAGCTCATACAAATGCCTTTGTGTGTATGCTACATTCTAGAGAAGAATTATATTCCTCTCATGCCACTCAATTGATTATATCTTCGTACGAGGAGATCCCACAAAATAATTATCATGGTCTATTCTATGTCACCAAAAATCTAGGATGTAATTCACCTACTTAGTTTCTCGTTGATCCTACATGCTAATTTATCATATGTATTGAAGAGCTTTTATTTGCAATCATATTAAGTATTGATCTTATACATAATTTATGTATAATTGAAAACAACTAATGGATTATTGATTGAAACCATGATGTTCATCATTCTACATTTGAAAGTGGGTCCTAAAAAGATCTCAATGTAATTCCATGTGATTCCATCTCTAGGTAGGTTTGGTGTCTTACTTGGTAGACCATGGATAGAGTAATGTAAAGCAACTCCTTCAATTTGGCATTAACATGTCAAATTTGTGCATGAAGGAAAATTGATCAAAGTTGACAAATCTCACTATAAACCAATATCTAGTTTGAGCCACTTTACTTTGGATGCATTTGTGAAGACACCTAAAAAACTTCCATATGAGTGCAAAGATAATATGCATAGTTTGTACAAGTTTCATTTAGAAGAACAACATAGATAAAATATGAACAAGAACCAAGAAGCTAATATGCACGTTCTCATTGTAGAGTTCATGGGGATTAAAAGACTAAAGAACCTCAAGTTGCATATCCTATTACTAGTATCTAAGCATCGAAGTCTTGATATATGTATGCCTTCCAACAATCCATAGGAAGAACAAATTACTCATGTAACAAGGAAGGACAAAAAACAAGGGAAATATGTTTCACAAACCCACATTTAATGATCCATGCACTACTACGCAAGTGCTTGTGCCAACCTCAATCATATACACTACAATGCACAACCCCATATTGAACTCCTTGCATCATGTGCCACTTGCACAATGTCATGAACCATGTCATGCACCCACACATAGTTTCTTGCTTCACACACCACTCACACAATGCTTGGAACCACACTACACAACTTAAAATACATTAGTTAGTTCTTGTGTAACCCTTTATGTTGATGTTGATGTAATAATTTTTAAAATTTAAAAAAAAATACAAACATAAAATATAGTAAAAAATCTACATTTTATTAGTTTAGATCATTTTAAAATTCAAAACATATACATCACTTTGTAGTGATTCAAGTTAAAAATTTAGATCAGTGTTGGCCATTTCCTTTATAAAGGTGTGACATAGATTGAACTTTAAGATTACATCATGTGCCAATCATGTAGCACCAAGGATCATGCCACAAAACTTTATAGACAACCATGTCTAAGTTCTATGCCCATCAGTGCATTCAAGGTACACCATCTAGAACTTAGTGTAGAATGTCGTGCAACATCTTAAAACACTAGACAACAATCCAATGCATTTTCTAGAGCCATTTCATGACATGCCACCTATCATCACAATGTGTGACCATAATACTAACCATTAGGAGATGAATTGTCATAAATGGAAGCTCAACTATTTCAACTTCTGTAACAACCCATTTATCTTCATGAACATATAATTTATAAATGTACATATATGACATAAATAGATAAGCATAAACATACAAGCATACATAAATAGAATAGGATAGATTTGATAAAATACACAACCATAATGTATCTCCTTTAAGAGAATGCCATGTACAAACAGTGCATATTAATAAAATAGTATGTGCTAGCTCTCAAAGTCTTCTATGTCTAGACCATCGTCTCCATATTGCTTCCACACACATAAAGCACATCTAGATACACATATAAAGCATTGTCCTCTAGACCACCTAGGATCTAGATCATTGGTATCAGAGTGGTTCATCTTGATTGTACCATTGAAATCAGAGTATTTAAGCTCAATGTCAAACCACAAGATCCATCAAGTTATCTCTCAAGTTTTTTCAAATGAGTTCAAATAGAAGAAGTGCGAGATGCAGTGTTATGATCAAAGATGAAATTGCCAAGGCTCTTCAAAAACAACAAACATTTTTGTTCAACTAGCTCACCAAAGCCCTTGAATGGGTGCTTCCATCAACTAAATTTCAAGTAAATCTTTTAGTGGAGATTAACCTCTAGAGTCCAAGTGTTCATTTAGATGTTCTTGTGTTTGAGGGTAAAATATATGCAAATGCAGTGGATAATTGGTTAGATTAGTTAGAGTCATATTTCTCTATGAATGACTTTTTTGACAAAGAAGATTTCAAGGCTGCACTTCTAAAAGTCTCTTCACCCATTAAGAAGTGGTGGGAAATGAATTTGTGGGAGGAGGGTCAAGCTGGAAAGAATATTTGAGCACACTTAGGAGAAATTCTTGAAAGGCTTCAAGGATGAGTACTATCGTGAAGATGTTTATGATGACCACTATATTTAGTGGCAACAACTATGACAAGATATGACCTATTAGTCTTGGCTACACTAATGTCTTCCACTAACTATTCAAAGTTGGGCACATTTGAGTCATAGCAACATAGAGTCCTTAGGTATTATATTGACCCTTGACCATATTCAACCCAAACCAAAGATGGAAAAAGTTAAGACGAAGGGAGAAGTATGTCACTATGCAATTATCATTGACAGATCAAAATTGGAGGGAAAATGTGATAAATCACCTATACCAAAGAAAACACCTTCTTTAGATGAGAACAAACTATCTAAGATAGGAAAATAGTGTGATAGACACAAATCCAACAACCACTCCAATATAGAGTGCCATGTGCATAAGAACTTGTTCATGCTCACGGAAGTAGAGGGTTCCAATGACCTAGAAGCAGAGGACACAAACCTTGAAGCTATCTGTCTTACCATAATAGCCATGACAACTACACACTGTGTTGAAGCAAAGTGCTTATTCCACTTGTAGATGTGGGTGCAAGGGTAGCCATTGATTTTTTTGGTTGATGGTACTAATATAAATGACCTTATCTCTAAAGCCACTATCACATGTCTACATTGTCCAACCATGCCTCATCTGCAACCTTATAGTTTGGAATGGATTAGTTCTTACAATACTAGAGGTATACATACCATGTTCTAATACCACTTCTCATATGCCATTTATCCTTTTAATGAAGAGCTTGTATACAATATTGTGTCAATTGATTGAAGTGATATAATCCTTGAGCATCCCTACTCACATCATCGCCAAGGTCTATACTCAACTAATCCTTAGAGCATGACACTATTAATGAGCAATAGGAGATATTAAATCCTTGAACTAATTCCACGGTTCAAACATACAATGCAACCTTCACATTATATTGCACAATTATCTTTCAACACAATTGAGATGATTATTTTTCATGGTGAATGATCCATGCACTACTACACAAGTGTATGCATTAGCCTTAGTCACTTGCATCACAGTGCATAACCCTGTGAGTAGCTCCTTGCATCATGAGGCACTCACACAACACTAGGAACCATGTCATGTAATCACACACAACTCCTTGCTTCATGCACCACTCCCACAATGCTTGGAACCACACTGCACAACTTAGAATACATCATACAATTCTTGTGCATCCCTTTGCATTATGCATCACTCACCCAATGCCAAGGATCATGGCACACAACTTTGCATACAACTTTGTTTGAGTTTCATGCCATATTTACACTTACACACTAGTACACACAAGGTGCACTATCTAGAATTAAATGCATAACATCATACAACATCTCAAAGCATTTTGCAATAATCCAATGCACCTTTTAAAGTTGTTTCATGAAATACCACCTATTAACACTATGCACGACCAAATTACTAACCATCAAGAGATTAAGCATCACACATGGAAACTCAACCATTTCAACTTCCATAACAACCTAGAGATTGACCTTGCTCCCTAGATCCCTCATTTGCCACCTTGGATTAGATTTGTGGGTGCAAACTTGACCTAAGACATTTCCATAGTTGCAAATTTGAACCTCAAACTTTTAAACTTAAAATTAAAAATAAATCCTATCAACTTCCACTTACTAGCCATTGTGAGTTGACCTAGCACATGTTGGTGTTGATTTGTGTGCTATGTTGTTGTATCTAAAAGTTATTCATTCATTAGAAATCATGCTAGAATGCAAAATAACACCTTGGTCAAAGAGTTTAAAGAGGAACCAATTATATGCATTGTTTGCTTCTGACATCATCCTAGGCCCATTGCACACTTGTTTGTTGTCCTCAATCATTGTTCAAAAGTTATTGAATCAATCATCCTAGAAGTTTGACTGAGAAAAAAATGACCCTCATAATTTAGCAAATTCCTCAAAGGTGTTTGTAGACACCACTAGTCCTTATTGAGATTTAGATTAGAAGATTAAGGCTCGCAAATTCTAATCATCTGAGATGAGCAAATTCTAATCATCGAGCTTCAACTAGTTCATTTATGCAAATTCAAGTTTAGTTCCATGCACTAGTTCACTTTTGAAGGTGCATAGATTTGATCCACAAACACAAATTCGAACTAGAACTGTAATGCATAGTTAATTTACAAATTTTAAGACATTGATCCCTAAAATTCCAACATTATAACAAATTGGATCCTTTCCTCTTCATCATCACTTTCCTTCTCTAAAATCTAAATAAACATCATAATTAAATTCATTTAATTTCTACAACTAATTTAACATTTATTATTTCTAGTTGAAACTAAATTATCTAAATTAATTAAGTATTTATTTAATTATTTCTAGTTGAAACTCAATTATCTAAATTAATTAATTATTTATTTAATTATCCTAAAAAAGGGTATATTTTCCCTTACATTTCTTTCCGATACTTAAATCCCAAGAATTAATAGAATGTCATGCGCGAGGAAGCCATACGTGAAACCATTCTTTGATGGAGCAGAACAATTCAACTGGTATTTTTCAGATTCTACAAAAGCCACAAATTTGCAGATGTTCAGTATTAAATTGAAACTATTTAACAAGTTAACAAGCTGTTAAAAAACAGGAAGTTGCGCTGTATTTGAGTTATTACGCCTCACTGTCACTCATTCCCAAGGTATGTTATTTGGTTCAAATTTCATATTAGCATTTGTATGCCCAAAGTTCATTCCAACATTCCCACCGAGTTTTGCTTGTCACAGAATTAGACTGAGACACCACCACCTGGTTTACTCCAAACCAATACTTGCATTTATGTTTTAGGTGTGTAATAATTTTTCTTGGAGAACATCCTCTTTTGTCTTGACCCAGTTTGCAACCAAAATGGTTAAGAAAAAGCAGAGCAATCCCAATAGGGCGAGGAATAGCCATAGCCAAACACAGTGTTGTGATAGCGATGAAATACATCATGTCTCCAGTAGCACTAATTCTGTACCTCAAAAAGCAGAGGAGGGTCATGAAGAATTAGTATATGTAGCCATTGAGTCAAGTAGCAGTCATGGTGATGGCTACTTTGACCTTGCTGAGGTCATTTTATGCGATGTTAAGTTTGGTGAAGGCGTGGCCTCTAAAACATGGATGTCTGTACAAGGTAAGAATGCGGAGTGCTCTCTTAGATTGAGATTAAATATGCAACAGACTCGCAATGGTAGAGTTGGGTTTTTTTGGCCTTTGGTTCCTGCCAAGGATGTTTCTGTTGAACTCTTAGTTCCTGCATCCCCTGATGGTTCTCGCGAAGAAGAAGAGGGGTCTGACTCATCAACCCTTGTTTTTTTTGAGGGACATTTTGACGGCCCAGATGAGGGTGTCTCAGGACTTGCCCACTTAATAAGCCAAGGCTTCATAACATTGAAGATGGCCAGTGATCAGAAAGTTGTATGTCAAAGTTCATCTTGCAGAATCCAAATATTGATTACCAAGAAAGCTTTTGATGCTTGCAGCAGTCTTTCTGAAAGTTTGAGGCATTCATGGAAGAAGAGCATGGTCAATGCTATGTCATGGTTGCGGCCAGACGTTACAACTGATGAAGCTATTTATGGGTCTTTTGCATCAGAAAACATGGAAGCGAATTTTGATATGTTTTCTCAGTCAGATGCTATTGATGATCTAGATAATCACTTTGATACAATTGCTTTCTATGAAGCCATAAAAACATCCAAGTAAGTTCATTGATGCAGTTTTGATTTACTATGATCAGTTTTTGTGGTATTCAGATATATTAAATTCAGTGTTTCCAGCAGTTTTCTATTTTTTCTATGTCCAGAGAACAACTTTACTGTTTCTTGAGCTGTTTTAGAGTTTGCATTTGAGCTATAAATTTCATAATTGCAGAGAAGAACCTATGTTAGAAGTTAGCTTTCCGGAGTTACTTCCTGAACTTCGACCTTATCAGCGGCGTGCTTCTTATTGGATGGTTCAGCGTGAGATGAACAAAATCCAAGATGCAACAACTGAAAATCAACCAGGAAACATTAAAAATCCTCTTTGTGTGGTTGTGAGCTCAATTAATTCGCAGTCCAAAATTTATTACAATCCCTTCAGGTAAGAATGTTTGAAGTAATATCAGGAGAATATGCTCGAAGTAATATCAGGAGAATATTTGCATGTAATGTCCTTTCTGTACTATCTTAATCATTTCTTTTTGATTAGGTAGATATGGGTATTTTAATTTTATATTCAGAAGTACTATGTATGCAATATGTGGAAGAGATAGGCCAGAATAATTTGTTTGTCCGTCAATTGTGATAAAATAGTACACACAGATCCTATGAAAACTAATGCTCCATCTGTAAAAATCTCCACTGATCTACAAAAGCAAAGACCAGGAGGAGAAGCTAACACAGTAGAGACAAAAGCTATCATAGATTGTGGTACATAAGCATTAAGAAAAATAAATGGCTTTGACACCATGCAAAAGAACTCAAATGAACAAAACAGGGGTCCATAGAAAACCATAAAAAAAGCTTATCAAAGACCTGCAAGGATTGAGGTCTGAGCACTGGTGGAGTCTGTTTACAATTAAACTCGACAAATTGGGCGTTCTGCAACACCTGGAGCTGCTAAGGTTCTTCAATGTTTTGGACATCTCCTCATGCCTGGGCTCACAAGGATCTCCCTGCAAATATGAAAAGAAGAGTCCTGTCCAATCCTATACTTAGCTGCAGTGTAAACCATTCCCTTTGACTCACTACATTCTATTTGAGTTTCCTCTTCCTTTATTCCAATATAAGCTATCTGTCCACAGAGGAGGATTAATTCTGTTAGTGCTATCAAAAGAAGAGGCAGAGTTCCTGCCACAGCAGTGATATTCATTGAACTAGGGCAATCCGTACCTTTCTCATCCAGACCTTGATTTGGTATCAAACTTGCAGAGAAGAATGAGCAGCTGAGGAAATTCAAGGGAATAAGAATTGAATAGGCATGTAAAACTGAAGGGACCAGAGTTCAGTACTGGCCGAGGTGATGGGGGAATGACAACATTGTGTGAGTCCCCCTGCCAACCTGAGATATGATTGCACGTGTTTGAGGGTGGATACGTCAAAAGATAACCTTGGTTATTTGGATTGATGCCATCATCATTAATGACAATAGTGCAATAACTCTTAGGAATTTCTAGGCTCCTATGATTATCAAATCACAATTAATATCCATGAGATTGATGCTTGAGAGGGGACAGAGAATGTCAATGGACAAGTGGAAGAAGAATTTTGATTCTCTGGTTGGCTTGAAGAGAAACTCCAAAGTTTGCTAACCGGTTTGCCACTCTGATAGTTGCCTGGAACAATGGAAAAAGGAATTGGAGTTGATTCTTGATTTAGGATTCATTGCTTCCTCTAATCTGGCTTAAAGATGCCAGTAAGCACAAGCACTTAATTGATTATGATCATTGAGTTTGCCTTTGGTCATTAGCTCATGAAAACCTTTGATAAAATCTATCATAAGACTTGAAATAAGAGCCTCTATCTCTGTCGCTTAAATACACTTTGTTGTGGGAGATTGAATATCCATGTACCAGATTTCCTTCCAAGTCCTGCAAGACTGCTTTGGCCCTGCAGAGCCAGGGTTGCCTTTGGCAGCCCCGTCAAGAATAAGCTTTATAAACTCAGTTCAAGGTGCAAACCAATCATCATCATCTTATCACTCTTCCCATTAGCAGGATGCTCTTGTCTCTGGGCATCCATGTTTTACTGATTGCCACCTTGCTAAATGATATTATGATTACAACTTTAGCCGTGTTATAACTTACAGAAAACCTAAAACTAAAAGGAAAACCTGGAACTGCCGAAAGCCTGAAAGCTGAAACTGAAACCGCTGTAAAAACTGAATCTGATGAAAATTCTAGAATTGAACTACATGGGAAAAACGACTCCTGAAGCTTTAAACCCATAAAAATGATGCTTAAATCTTTAATTAAGAATTGAAATCATAAATTTCTGAAACTGCCGTTAAGTCTGATATTTAAGCAGGTAAATCTGAAACCTGAACTGCTGAAAAACATCTGAAGCTGTTTTTTTTTTCAATTTGTTACCTGGAAAGAGAATACATCTATAGTATTGCTGGAAAGTAAATCTCAGAGTACATTGAAAGGAGGGTATTTGTTTGAGAAAGTATGACTGCATTCAGGCTGAATGGGTCTTCTAAGATCAGTACTATTGCTGTCATGGCCAAAGCAGTCTCAAACCTGTGCACAAAGAACTGCTTTCTGCAAAACATCATGTCACTTTGTAATAGAGGGAAGACGTCTCTTTATTGGGTTAACCATTATAGATTAATTTTTTTCAAACCTAACAAATCCTACCAATCGACCTTGATACATTTACCAAATGTTGGGTTTCTCTTTTTCCTGAGAAGGCATGGATGCTCACCTAGGCCCAATAGTCATCCACAAATGATGTGATTGCTCTCTTAGTCAAAACACAATGTCAGATTGCATACAAAGAATTGCATGCTCAGCTCATGTGATATATATTACTTTATTATACTTGATTCTAACACTTGTGAAAAAGTGTATTCCAGTGATGAGTATCCATTGGATGTTGGTGGTATTGGCTCTATTAGGCTAAATGCCCAATCATAAGAAAAATCTTCTTTCTGTTTTGGTGATGTGTGGACATGGGTAATGGAAGAATGAAATAGAAACTAGAGAATATATACAGAGAAGAGGGAGCAATGCTTCATACATTAATTTGCATACATGCATTACCTGTGAAGTATTCTTCAGCAACTGATTTCAAAAACTACCAACTAATTCATAACTACTGACTAATACATAATTGTTTTTTTTTTGAATAGGTTAATGTGGGTTCTATAGGGGCCCACTTCCAAGAGGAAAGTAAAATATTACATAATTATATACCAAAATATACCAGCTATCCAAAGAGCAACTCTTACAATTAAAAACTATATCCAGCGACATACAAGAAATATATAAACAGACTACATTCAAATCCTACGACAAACTATCAGCTTGGTGGCCCTAGAACACCCACCTCCTCCTCTTTAGCAATAACCTGAACCCTTGGTTCCAGGAAGCTATACTGAGATGCCCTGGTAACCCCTGTCAAAGACAATGATGGCGTAGTGGATTGGCTGGAAATTTCCAGACCACCATGTTGAAGGATTACACAAAGATTATCAACATACAATGCCAAATCTTGGCAAAATTCACGATATCTGCCTGCTGCTTTGAGATAGTGAAGGAGGTACTTTCAGCTTCTCAATTTCCTCCTACACACATTGACTGCAACCAACAAGCTTCAGTTCCTCCATACCATCCTTAGAGCCCATGTCATAGATTTCAGTGATTTCCAACCAAAAAATTCAAAATTTGCCAAACATTAAAACATACCAAGAAAAACATTAAAATTTGCTTAAAAATATTGTCTGTATGGATAAAAATCAGATTTTAGTTTTATTTAAAAAATAGCAAATTTTTTATGGCTTTTTCAGTACTCCCGACATTGCTATTTTTTTTTCTTTTTTTTTTCAGGATGAAGGTGACTGCCAAAGGCGATTTTATGGCTCACAATTTCCTATGATTAGGGCAACCAGCACAGCACTGAGTTGTTCCTCTTCTCTGATCTCCTCTGTTCATCAAAAGACAGAAAATCTAATTATGTCACTGTCACATGGGATAACCATGGGTCATCAAAATTTTCATGCACGATCTCCCTTGGAACTTCATATATAGCATCATACAACACTACCTTGCTGCCTGCAGAGTCCCCCTCAACAAGACTACCTTGCTGTCCCTGTTGCTGTATGAATTATCCCTGATGGCTTGTCTGATGGGGTTGACGACAACACTTAAGGAGAAAAAGAAGGGCACATGGAAACGGTTTTAATTTTAGGTTTTAAAATATAAACGTAGAAAAGGTTTTAATTTTAGGATTTAAAAGTTAAACATAGAAAAGGTTTTAATTTTAGGTTTTAAACTTTAAACATAGAAAAGGTTTTTAACTTTAGGTTTTAAATTTAAGTTTAGTTTTTTAAAATTTTTTCGTTGACAACTAAATAAGGGTTCTATTGGGGCCCTCACCCCTTGCTAAAAAGCATATATAGAGATTACAATAAAAAAGGGTTGATGCTAGAGCATAGCAGAAACCAAAACTGGTAACTACTACATACAACCAAGGCTCAAAACAACTAAAAAAAGAGCCACCATCCTGTTGCAAACAAAAAACAGAAACAAAGATAGCTTACAGAACCATCTAACCACACCTCCATCCTGAACATCAAGAGAATCTCCTCTCACACACTTGTTCACAGACACAACCTCTTTAATTGGAGAGCTAGGGAAACCCCAATCCTCCAAATTGGAGAATTGAACACCATGCACCAATTCTTTACACTTGGCAGCTCTGCAGCACACACCACCTTCTAGAGCAGGAGTATAGAAAGTAGAAACCTAAAGCAAATTATTTGTGTGGGATACCAATAAATTCTTAACCACCAGACTAATATCAGCAAAAACTTTCTTTGCCTCCCGAAGCTCAGGAATTGCCTCCCAAGTTTCTGATTAGAGCCCTAATCTCATCTTTGGTAGCCCCTGTAGCAGCTACTAAACACTGAGCAACACCAGCATCCTGCTCATCCTCTTCCAAAAATCCACTAGCTCTTTGCTAATGAATCAGATTTTTTAGCATCCAAGCCCTAACAATCAGGTCAGGAACTTTACTCTCCAATCCACTTCGGAAATCTTCTAGGATTGGAGCTTGTGAACGAGCAACTCCTATGTCATTCATACTCTTGGGCCTGAGATATATCTGATCAATGGAATAGAACCAACGATGGTGTTGGTACCTGTCCCAATAGTTCAATAGTTTCTAAGTTTGGTGTCCCTTTGTTGCTTTGGCCTACCTTGCCCATCACTGTTAACCAATCCGAGAAGTCTTCAATGGGCCCCTATGGTCATAAGTGTGCTTGGTGTAGTGCTTTGCCTCCCTTTGTACTTCAGTCATGGGACCAATGTCCAAAAATCCAAAAGATTTCTAATTATAAGGTTGTTTGTGTCTGTTTTTGGCCTTTGTTGGGTTTTTGAACTTCTCTCTATCAGCATGCTTTCCTTCCATTCCTCGGAACCCTGCACTTCCCTTTTTCCTCTAAGTCCTTTGTTCTTTGTGTGTTTTCAAGGTTTCTTCTACTAGAGTACCTGGAAGACCCGAAACCCGTTCCCCGGCTGTTGTGTAGTCTGGACTTTCAGACTTTCTACGGCTTGTCTCCCTTGCCTTCCATTTCTTGCTTCCCCAAACTTGTGTTTTCTCCACTTCCTGCTTTCCTTCTTTCTTCTTGGGTTTGGGTTTCCATCTAATCGTGTAATCCATAAGCATTAAGTTCGATCCCCGAACCCCGACTATTCTCCATTTCCTCATTGCTTGGTTCATCGCCCTTTAGCATCGGGCATCCCACTTCCTTGATCCCCAACTGTTTTCCCTTCAGGTGCGGATTTTTGGACTTTCCCACCCCCTCTTCCCAAAAGTGCATTTGACACTTGGAAGACCTGAATCTTGATTCTTGCTATTTTACTTGTATGTTTACTTTGGGTTTTTGGTGTCTCTTCTCCCTCTCCGGTTTTCTTCCCATGGCATCGGATGTATGTTTTCCCTGAATCTTGCCATTTCTTCATTACACCTTAGTCAGACTCAGATCTGCGGATTTCTCCCTACCATCATACCTAAAAGGCATGCGGTGTCCAACATCCCCGATCCTAGACAAGTTACCTTTTCCTTCGCCTTTTCCTTCATGCTAGTGGTTTTGGAATTCTTTTGGCTTCAATCCCACTTCTTCTCCCTTTGAATATTGGGTATTCCTATTCCCCAATAGCTTGGTGTTGCAGGTTTTGAGCCTCTCCATCCCATCTTCCCTAAAGTGCATTGAGTACTTGGTAAGCCCGATCTCCGAACCTTGATAGTTCTTCACTTGCTTTTCCTTGGGTATCTTTTTTTTTAATCTTTGGTCCTCTTTACGCCTCTTTTGTTGAACTTTTGGGATTCATGATTCCCGCTTCCCCTAGAGTGCAAAACTGTCATGTGGTATCCCAAAGTGTCGATTCTTGATTCCTCCATCCTTCTTGCATTCCTTGAGCATTCAAATCCTCGAATCCTTGATGTTGGGCCTTCAAAATATTTTTACTCCAGGCATTGTTAAAAGCATGTGAAAACATGAAACCTCGATGTTTGAACATGAAATCCTACCTATTTCCCTACACTTTGAAGGATGCCATTAATGGCCCTAGATGGACACGATAGGACAGGGGATGGCTTTCAAATCCTTCTTAGCATTTTTGGGCCCCTCAAATGCATGGTTTGTATACGAATGGGCATGGCTGCTGATGTAAAGGTATGGCTTCATGAACAAGACCATTTGAAAATGATGCAAGCGCACATGGGTGACTTGGTAAGTTCATTGACCACTCGAGCATTCTCGCCCATTTTGCATAGTGAGTTCATAATGATATATGTACATGGAAAAAAGATGAAAGAGGTTGTTGATTGGCCGACAAGCTTTGGGCATTGCCTTGCTGCAGAAGTGTCCTCCATTGCTGGTCACGCATATTCTATGGTATCAACTGAAGGTGTTGGTCCAGAGTCTCATGTCAAGTGCATGTTGCAAGTCAAGGAAAGGTGTTGAATGCAGGAGTTTCTTCATGACAAAGTGTCTCCATGATTGTTAGGGTTAATTCAGGGGATGGGTATGCTATATTTATTCTTGAGGCAACACTTGTTGGTGTGTTATTGTAATAGTCAGTTAATTCATGCAGGGATTGTAAAATGTATCAAAGCATATTTGGTGCCGTTTTTGTATTGCAATATATGGGTTTATCTTGTTCAGTTTTGGATTACTGAGTAGACTTTGTCATGAATCCTCCTGGTTATATAGAAGAATGCATTTGTTTAATCATAGAGCCTAGCTTATGGTCCATTAAATGCACTTTTCATTTTTGTAATGAAACAACTTGCACAATAGAAGAATATAATAGGAAATATTTTGCGAATACTTAATAAAATGCCACTTTGAGGGGGCAACCTCCTAATCCACTTCGAGGGGGATACCTCCAATAGTTTTCAACAAGAACACAATACTCAATATGATGATAATAACTAATCTTTACCTCCTATATATCATACTTATGCCATGGATGCCACCTAGGCTGACCTAACTACCTTTATAAGACTATATTAATGATTATATAACTTAAATAAGAGTTAAGGTAGCCACAAGTCGACTACTAATAACCATATACACACTATAGGATTAGGGATGTAGCATGCCCCCCACCTTTACAAAAGTGTTGTCCTCAACGCTATTCAATTGTGGTAGTTTCTTCATAAATCTCCATCTTCCCATGTGGTAACTTCGACTAGAAAATATTACCATATAATGAGGTAATTTGGAATTGTTGATGTCCTCAGCTTCTTCATGTGTGTATGGAAAGTTAACTTCAACTCCAAGATGTGTCTTCCCTTTGCATATAGCTGTTGATGGTGATGAATGCATTCTTCCATGTCTCTAACCTTTTGACGTGCCTTCAAGGAAGAGGTGAGGACTGGTAGATGGTACCCTAGCATTGGTTGAATGGCCCGGTCAGGATCTCCTTTAGGAAATAATCCTGTTTGAAATGCCCCAAGTAGTGATAATGCATGGAAAGATGTTATGGGTTTGACTTCTCCTTCTTTTCCCTCTTCTCTTTCTTTTCTTCCTCCTTTTTCTTTTCTTGCTTCTCCTTCTCCTTCATCATCAACATCGTCATCATCATCATCTTCTTCTTCTTTTTCTTCTTCTTCTTCTGCTTCTTCTTCTTCTCCTTCTGCTCGATCTTCTTCTACTTATTCTTCTACTACTTTTATTTTTTCTTCTGCTACTTCTCCTTCTTTTGCTTGTTCTTGTTCTTGTTCTTCTTCCCAATTCTTATTATGTGAATCTACTTTCTTATAGTTCAAAACTCTTAGAAGGGAATCCATTATCCTAGATAATTCATAAGTCTCTGTCTTCATTGATGAAACATCTTCCTTAGCCTCGGTGATTTCCTCATACACATAATTATTCTCTTTGCCTTTTGTAGCTGGCCCCGCCATGATGCGGGAAAATGAATTTGCAATAAATCACACAAAACAAATCCAATTAATCTGAAATTTTTACTGTAATTTAGTAGGACCTAGATCTCACTTCCCCAAAAAAAATCCACAAAATTAGTTAATTTGCAGCCTTGAGAGAGAAATTGGTGGAAAACCTAATTTCACAATAACTTCTTCAAATATGATCCAAATGCGCTCAAACATGGATTGTAGAAGCTTCAATATTCCCTTGGAAAACCTAGTAAAAATCTGGAAAAGATTCGTCAAAATAAGAGAGAAATGTGTTTTAGAAGTGAAAATGGTAGAAACCCTAATTTTGCAATAACTCGCTCAATTTTACTCCAATGGCTCTGAAATCTGGATTGTAGCAGCACCAATATATCCTTGAAAAACCCTTTAAAAATCTTGAAAAGATTCGTCAAAATGAGAGAGATATGCGCTTCCCGAAATGACCTCCAAAATTAAAAACAAATTGGCTTATTTTTTGCCTTCACGGTGCCAAGATCATGCTTTGATACCACTTGTAATGACAACTTGCACAATAGAAGAATATAATAGGAAATATTCTGCAAATACTTGATAATAATATGCCACTTCAAGAGGGCAACCTCCTAATCCACTTCGAGGGGGATACCTCCAATAGTCTTCAATAAGAACACAATACTCAATATGATGATAATAATTAACCTTTATCTCCTATATATACCATACTTATGCCATGGATGCCACCCAGGCCAACCTAACTACCTATATAAGACTATATTAATGATTATATAACTTAAATAAGAGTTAAGGTAGCCACAAGCCGACTACTCATAACTATACACACACTATAGACTAATAAATGAATCTATTAAGGTTAAGCATGCCAGAAGTGTTTAACTTATTATAATTAGGAATATATCATATTAGGATCATAACATTCCCATCCCCTTCAAAAAAGTGTTGCCTTCAATGCTTAGTAACTCTAGAGTATTTTCTATCATTCCATGTTTTACTATAGATGAAGATGTCATCAAAGAATACCAACACCAATTTTTGAACAAATGGGTGGAACACTAAATTTACGAGTTTTGAAATGTTGATTGGGTATTAGTGACACCAAATAATAATTCATAACGACCCTCACATGCTCTAAATGTAGTCTTATTTATATCCTCTTCCTTTAGTTGAATTTGATGATAATCTAAATGTAAATCTAACTTAGTAAAGAAAACTACAATATTATACTCATCTACCAATTCACCAATACTGGGAATATGAAACTTATCTTTAAGAGTGATCTTTTTGAGCTCCATGTAATTTGGGAACATTCTCTATGACTCATCCTTCTTGTTAACCATAATCATTGGGGAAGAATAGGCACTTTTTTTGGGATGAACAATACTTCTTGGGATTAATTCAATGGCTTGATCATGGTCTCTGATTGGAGGTAGACCCTTGGGTTCTTGAAAAACATGTTGATGGTGTTGAATGATCTCTTGAAGTTTTGGTTGATCTTGAGTTTTCATGTCTTGTGCTTCTATAAAATGTAGTTGTGCCCTTGTATTGTAAGAACTTTTCTTAGGCAATTTCTCCATCCTATGCGAGCTAATAATTTCTCTTGGTGGTGATTGTATCCCTATAAGTTTATACCTTTTCCCATGTGTACAAAAAACCATGGATAAGTCTTGAAAATTGAAAGTCATTGTTCCTAATTGTTTAAGCCATTGCACACCCAAAACTACATCTGCTCCCCCAATTGGGATAGAGAACATTTCTGAGTCTATTTGATAATTTCCCATCAAGAGTTTTATATGATGGCATTTACCACCACAAGAGAGTTGTTTCCCATCTACTAGCATGACCTGAAAATTAGATATTGGATACACAAAACAATTGAGCTCATTGGTTAATCTTCTGTCAATAAAGTTGTGTGTACTACCTGAATCAACCAACATTGTCACCTTTTGCTTTTTGATATAAACAATTACTTTGAGTGTTTGTGGTGCACTTGTGCCATTCAATGCATGTAGGGAGATAGTGGTGCATTCTACTTCATTAGAATTCTCATGCTCAAGTTGCACATTTGGTTCTTTTATAGCTACTTCTCTCTCTTGTTCAATCTCATTTTTGATAGTCATTAGTGTTTTCTCACTATTAGTACACTTATGACTCCTAGGCCATTTATTATCTCACCATTCCAACAAGAGGTAGAGAGCTTACTAATTTGTCTTAGGTTAAATAAGTCGTCCCCATTTCTTTCAATAGAATTATTTTTGTCTTTTGATCCCATGGTTTAACCTTGAGTGGAACTTCTAGTGGCGGAGTTTTGTTTCTCAAGTTCCAGATTTGGTTCTTTTGTAACTACTTCTCTTTCTTCTTCAACCTCATTCTTGATAATTGTTAGTATTTTATCACTATTGGCATAGTTATGACCCCTAGACCATTTGCTATCACAATTTGAGCATAGATCTTTTTCTCTTTTATTTTCTCTTGTTGAGGAGAGTGCTTATTAATTTGTCTTAGGTTAAATGTGTTGTCCTCATTTCTATCAATAGGATTAGTCACAATTTTGTCTTCCAATCCTGTGTTTTGACCTTGTGTGGAACTTTTGGTGGTGGATTTATGTTTCTCAATACGCAATGCTATTTGCATAGTTCTCCTAACTGTGCAAGGTTCCAACAAACAATCATCACGCTTAATTTGATCATTAAGTCCATTGATGTAGAGTTGTAGCCTTTGATAAGGTGTCACCTCATGAGATTGAATTGCCAATCTCATATGCTCAACATTATATTCGGCTACAAACCTTAATTGTTTTAAATTTTTTAATTGAGTATCATAGCTTCCATTCCATGGTTGCTCATAGAGTGTTGCTAAGTCATTACTAAACTCTTTCCAACTAAGTATTTGCCCTTGCTTGTTATCGATCCTCCATTGGTACCATAGATGAGGTTTTGATTCTAAATATCGTGAGGCTACGCCAACCATTGCATTGTCTGGTATATTATGAAGCTTAAAGTATTGTTCCATGAGACTTATCCATGAAGTTACATCAGTACCATCAAATTTAGGGATATTTATTTTGGGTAAGTTCATTGTTGGATTTTGAAAAGGTTGTTTTATCTCTTGATTTTGTCTATTAGGGTTGTACCCACCTAGGTGGTTTTGTTGGGACTTCAATTCATATGATAGTTCTTAGTTCAAACTATCTAAACTTTTATTGAAAGATGATGCAAATGGGTCAATCAAATTATCCTTAATAAAATGTACCATTGTTTCACATCCCGGAGGAATTTTAGCCTCAATTTTAGGTGGTGGAGAATAAAGGTTATTGGATTCAATTTTTTTAGAAAAGTCTTTGAATCCTAAAAATGACATGGATTTTGATGTGTATGTATTTTAAACTTTAGTTTTTCAATATCTTTCCAAAAATGTAAAAAAATTCCAAAAATTGTGGCTTATAGAGCAGAATATTAAATTTTTTGACCTACTTTGACCACTAAGTTACAGACTATATTTTATTTCTAATAATAAAATACAAAGAATTGACCCAACCTAATTTTTTGTTATCTTTCCAAAAATGAATTTTTTTTTAAAAAATTCCAAAATTTGTGGCTTGTAGAGCCAGTTAATGAAAACAATAAAATTAAAATAACTTGCATAAAACTTATGATAGAACTATGATTTTTTACCTGAAACTTTACCTACCAAATGCCTCAAAACCCAGGAAAAATCAGGTCCAATTTCGCAATGGTTTGAGAGTTATGGCGGAAACAAAAATCTTGGCCCAAATCATAGCTCTAATACCACTTGTTATGATATTTCTTGGAAATAAATGTAAAAATCAATAAAATAGCAGACCACTTCGAGGGGGTGACCTCCAATAATTAGAAAATAATACATGAATTCAATATTAGCAGATATGATGGTTTGGGAGAGTCTCTCTCTCCTTATTTATATGCATAACTATGTAGGGACACATGCATTCATCCTATCTAAGTTATCTCAAGGAATAACTTTAGACTAATAAATGAATCTATTAAGGTTAAGCATGCCACAAGTGCTTAACTTATTATAATTAAGAATATATCATATTAGGATCATAACAGTTTTTGTGTTTTGTTTGCACGTGTTTGTATGAGAAGCTTGAAACTTGACTCTATTGCCCATTATGATCAAGGCACCAATTTGCTGTTGTTTGTCCACCACCATCATGATCTCTATACTCCTAGTCACAGGGTTCGACAAATTTCGGCCATCAGGTTCGAAAATCGGCGAATTTTTTAATAGCATATAAAATTTGAAAAAGTTCGCATGAAATTCGTAATTACTAAAGGCGTCTATTTTTTTTTAATAAAATATTTCACTAAGTCTTAAGGTTTTCATTTCCCGTGACTCTCCTTCTGCGTAAAGTTTAATGTATCAATATAACTATATTTTGTTTGTATTTTATGATATATAATATATATTATATGATATATTATAAATAAATAAAAAATAAAATTTAATATATATTGTTTGTATTTTAAAATTTATGATATATAAAGTTTAATATATATAGTTTAATATACAATATATTTGTATTTTATGATATATTACAATATATATTATAATTATATGATATATTATATATAAATAAAAAATAAAAATCAAATTTATGCTAAGGCGAATTTAATCACAAATTTTTTTCCAATTTTTTCCTTGCTGAATTTTTTCCGAATTTCATCCTTGCCGAATTCGAATCCAAATTCGAACCTTGTGACTTAGTCTATACTTATAAACTATCTCTCATTTTAGTTTTAGTGTAGGTTCTGTTCTGCACCCTTTCATGACTTTGTGATGATTACCCATGATGAATCCTATGGGCTACTAATTGGTTAGACCTTGTGTGAGTCACGTGAGAGTGATTCCTAGGTGCATATGCAGTATGAAATGTTAAGGGGACTCATCTTAAATGGTCTAACTCATTCTACATCCTTGGTGCATATGTAATCTAGTGTTCAATTTGCTTTATGTGAGGTCTTTTGGGTCTACTCATGATTGGCATTAGGCATGGCTAGTCAAGACTTAGGTTTTACATCTTCAATATCTTGTTGAGACCTCAAGGGAATACCCCCCTAGGTTTTGCAAACCCTGAAGAAGAAGAGGATTTGCCCAAATCCTATGAATTGGTCCAAAACTACCCTCTCTTTGTTGATGTATCACTCTCTTTGTGTGAGATACCTTGTTCCTCTGTCTCACTTCGAGTTATGGTGCTAGAGGAGAGGGCTTGCATTTTTTGAGCACCAACACATGGAACAGTAAAAAATAATCTTCAATCTTTTGGTTGAGACTAATCCCTTAAAATGGGGATCTCTCCCCATAACTGTGTTAACATTTTAATTTGTAGCTTATGGTACAACAGAAAATGCAATTGTGTGTAAGGTAAAACCTTTGTTTGAATTGATAGGGGAAGCTCTCTCGTACGAAAAGTGAAGGAAATGATATTTCCTTACTCAAAAAATTAAAGAACAAGACTTAGAACTAGTGGGGATTTCATTGTACGAAAAACACAAACTAAAAGAAAACCTATCTTTTTGTTCTTAGGGCTAGGACATAAGATGAATCGGCATTTCTGAACTAGGCAAGAGGTTTTTTTGTTTTTGACTAACACAGACCTAAACAACAAGCAGATGCTTACACCCTTTGGCTAAAAGCAAAAACTAAAATGTGTAATCCTGAAAGCATCTATGAAATCCTGATCAATCACTGAGCTCAATGTTATAGAAAATTACTCCACTTCTAGAAAGGAAACCCATCTTATAATTAATATTACACTTAATCCCAACCTTAGGCAACCTTAGTGAAATATTAATTAAACAGCTAGATAATAGTCCCAAGCCATAAAAAGCATAGAAATGCACTGATTGAGCAACTTTGACTATCCCTTAGTGAAGAAGATGACTTGAGACACACAACTGTTCTGCAGACTGAACCATGACCACTCCAAGAACATTGGAGTTCTCCCAAACATGCCAGATAGCCTTTGAGAGACAAGGAATAAGCATAATGCGCACAAAAATCTATGCGCAAAAAAAAGGGACATTACAGAGAATACCCAACTGCGACTGAGAAATCCTCCTGGATATATTCCTAATGATCTGGGGACATTCTACAACAAAAACTATATACAATGCCAACTGTTTTGATTCACAGGTCTGCACTCCTCAACGGGTTAAACTGGTGTTTCAATGGCTGCCCTGCAACTTTCTGCACATGTAGCTGTCTTCTAGAGACCACACACAAAAAACCAACCTCTTTGAAATGAGTTTCAAACTTGTATTTATAGCCTTTGTAGCTCGGATTTGATTGAAGAATGGGAGGGAAAACCCTAACAACCCCACCAATTACATTAAAAATATCATTTTCAACTACCCATTCGCATTAATGGCGACCTGGTATGTTTCTACGTGCATTTGGAAGTCGTAGGAGACTGTCACTTCACGTTTTTATGCCCTTTTTGGCGAATTGCGGGAATCCAAGTGGGGTTCGGATGCGAGACTTTGACGGACATGCGGGAAGAGAAGGGGCATGGGCATATGCGGGCTAGAGAAGGGTATTTGGATGCATCCGCATGCGGGTCGGAGCTCCGCAAAATGGAATGCGGAAGGCCGTGGGGAAATGGGGGGGTGCGGGAAGGTGGAGGTGAACGGGATGCGGGGAGAAGCGAAAGGACGTGGGGAAATGGGGGGGTGTGGGAAGGCGGAGGTGAACGAGATGCGGGGAGAAGAGGGGATCCAGATACATTTGGATCCAGACCAAAGTCCCGCCAAGGGGAAATGGAAAAGGAAAGTGGTAGAAAAGGGGATACGGGGAAACAAGAGGCAACAACATACATTCGGATGTCAATGGAAAACCTGCACATCCGGATGGGGGCCAAACCTCCGCAATGTTCTGAAGGGGCCAAAATTCCCACTAGAGAAAAAAACTTAGAAAAACTTAGGATTTTCACAAGGTTTTTTGCAGAGTTCAGGTAGGTATATACATAAAATATAACATTTAAGTATAAGTGGTAATATTTTTAAGTATATATTGTCAGGATGTTTGAGAGTGGTTTCAGATCCATAGGAGTTAAATTGCAGATTCTAGAATTTGGAGGATCTCAAAAAATTCAGAGAGCCAAATTTCAGGGGCTTGAAATATCAGACTTAGTCAAATTTCAGGTTTTTTAGGGCATGCAACAGGGTAAAGGCACAGGGACCACTTAAGAAAATTTTGAGAAATTTGACAAGATTTTGCAATTTTGAGGCATGGAAAATAGGAGTCCCAACACATCCAACACCAGCTGGACTAGAATTATCCCTCAAAGCTCCATCAAAATTCAACTTGAAAAAGTCCTCTTTTGGTAGTTTCCAAGTAGCAATATGCTTAAATTATTCTCAATTACCCTATTAACAAGGGACACTAATAGGTAATTGTTATGACTATTACCAATATTCTAATCCCCTTCCTTGATGGTCATAGATGATGATGATACGATACAAAGCTTATCTTGTAACTTGACAAACTTGTCTGATCCAAGTAGTTTTGTAAAGATATCATCTCTCTTAGTGATTTGCACAATATTACAATTCTAATTTTTCAGTGTCGGTGAGTTGTTGGATATATGAAATCTACCTCAATATGCTTTGTGCATGCATGAAAGATTTGATTCTGAGTCACTGTTATTGCACTCCGACTAAATATGCATCAATGTTGATCTCACTTCAAATCAATTGCAAATCAGCAGGTAACATTCTTAGCTACACTAGGTCACAAGCTGTGAATACAGCTTTATATTTTACTTTACTGGAGCAAAAAGATAGATTCGGGAACCAAGACCAACTTGCCTTCATCATCCAGTGGAGGTATTAGAATATTATTTCATGCTATTTTTAGTTAATGGTCAATGTTGTAACTGTTTGTAATTATTTTAGTAAGATCGTGTTTACGATCTTCTGCAGTTTCTATTTTAGAAACCTCCCTTTCTTGTATATTTGTAAACTATTTATCTGAGCTTTGCTCATTGTTAATATTATTAAGTTTTTACCAATTACCTTCATAATATGGTATCAGAGCCACAGATCTGGTCGTGTTTTTCTTCTGCAAGTTGCGATTTCTGTTTGATGGTTTTCGTGGCCTTTCTGAGGTTGTCATTCTTTGGTCACGTCTTTTGAAAACCCTAGTCGCTTATCCTGAAGATCGCGTCTTCTTTTCACCTGTTTGGAGATCGCGGTTTTTGAAAACTCAAATCACGTTTTTTTCAAATCGCAATTTTTTTGACGTTGGGTTCTGCAAGGGTCGCATGCTATCCGTGTCTATTTTTCTGGAGGTTGTAGGCGGATTCCGATTCGTGGTCATTGTTTTATCTCTGGTTGTTGTTTTTTCCAATTTGGGTGCGATTTCTAACGGTAGACTTTTGGCCGTGATTTTGCTGTGTTTTGGGTCGCGTTTTTGGTGCCTGGAAATTGCGATTTGATGTTTTTGGAGGTCGCGCGTTTAAATCTTGGTTTGAGGGTTTAAATCCTGTAGTTTGCACCTGCGCGAACTCCTAATTTTAGGTCGTTTTTCTGTGTTTTCATGGCCGCCTAGGGCTTCTGTGATTTTTGGCTAGGGTTTTAACCCTTCATTTCCAGTCGATTTTTTTTTTTTTTGATCATAGATTCTTTCTGGGTTTTTTGAGACTATTTCTGGGTACCTGTCGAATTTTTCTGGGCGTCTCGAAATCTGTGCCTTGAAATTTATGCCGACGGATCTGTCTCGAATTTTGTGCCTGTAATCTGCCCCAACTTCTTGTGCATTGGAATTTGTGCCTCGGGTTTCATGCATTTAGCGTCTTCTCAGCGCATCGCTTTTCATGCATCAAAAAACGTGAAGATGGCTTCTTTGACCAACATTATGTTGGAGGGCAGTTAGCGTTTCAATGGCAAAAATTATAATACCTGGAAGCAGCGAATGATGACCATCTTTGAATATCGCTGCCTCAATCAGATGATTTTAGGCACCACTACTTGTCCTGCAACGGCAGGTAAAGACCAGGACAAGTTTGACGAGCAGAACCGTGAAGCAGTCATGCTCATTAAGCTTTTAGTCACAGATGATCAGCTACCTCAGATTCCGGTTGGAAAAACAGCGAAGGAGATTTGGGACCATTTGAAGGGTATGCATGAGACCTCCGACAAGAGCCGTGCGTTCTTCTTGAAAAATATACTGTTTTCTATCATGATGGATGAGAAGACATCTTTGCAGACGCACCTGAACAAGATCCAGGAAATCAGAGATCAGCTGGAGGCTATTGGTCGAAAAATGGAGGAAGAAGACATGGTCGTGATCACTTTGAAAAGTCTACCTAAGTCTTATGAACATTTCATTGAGACTCTCGACATTACATCAACTAATGTTGATCTGAAGTTTACAGAACTCTGTACTACCCTCTTGCAATAGGATCGCTGGAAACAACAGTTTGGTAGTAGTGCTTCTTCGTCCTCTTCAGAGCAGGCTTTTGCAGCCAAGTTTCAAGCTCAGACTAAAGGCAAAGGTCAGCCTCCACAGCAGAAACGCTCAGGTCCACCTCAGGAAAGCACCAAGAAAAAGAATATTCAGTGTAAGTATTGTCACAACTATGGTCACATAAAAAAGGATTGTCGTTAGCGTTTGGCTTTTGAACAGAAGAAGTAGGGAGGGTTTCAGCAGAAAGCAAATGTTGTTGAGCACACTGAGCAGAAGGAATTTGCCTTTTACACTTTTATGGCTAAACGACCTGCAGATCATGTGAAGTCCTCTGCCTGGTACATTGATTCAGGTGCTTCGCGACACTTCACTCATCGACGTGATTGGTTTACAGACTTTACTCCCTTCAGTGACTGTTATTTTTGGAGGAGAAGAATATACAGTTGTCGGTAAGGGCACTATTCAGATTCAGTCTAGTGGGAGGAATCTAATATTCCTCAATGTCTACTATGTTCCTGGCATGGAACTTAATCTTCTCTTTGTCAGTCAGATCATGCGGCACTCTCCTCAGTTGGATGTGGTTTTCAGTACACACAAATGTTCCATTGTTGATCGGGAGACTCGTAGCACTGTGGCTGTTGGTATTGAGGATCATGGTCTATATAGACTTGTGGATACAGGTGATTCTCCAGAGTTAGCCATGGCAGCCCGAAATTCTTCCATCACTAGTCTTTGGCATCAGCGTTATGGGCACTTAAATGTGCACTATCTTTCTTAGCTATCTCGAGAGGGCCTTGTCGCCGGTTTACCTGAGATCTAGACCCAGCATCATGGTGTTTGTGGAGCTTGTCAGGCTGGGAAGCAGCATCGGACACCGTTCCCAACTGGTGACTCATGGCAAGCCTCCAAGGTACTACAGTTGGTTCACGCTGATGTATGTGGGCCAATGAATACACCTTCTGTTACTGGTTGCAGGTATTTCTTACTTTTTGTTGATGATTTCAGTCGTAAAATGTGGGTGTACTTTCTCAGATAGAAATCAGATGTGTTTACTGTATTTCAGAAGTTTAAGGCCTTAGTAGAGAAAGAGTCTGGCTGTTCCATAGTCACTCTTAGGTCAGATAATGGGGGGGGGGAATTTTGTTCTACTGACTTCTCCAACTTCTGTGATATACACGGCATCAAACGCCAGTTAACCACACCCTATACTGCTCAGCAAAACAGTGTTGTAGAACGGCGCAACCGCACAATCACTGAGATGGCCCGTTCTATGTTAGAACACAGGAGTGTTCCTAAGAAGTACTGGGCAGAAGCAGTCTACACTACTATCTATCTCCTTAATCGGTCTCCGACTTATGCTGTTAAGGAGAAGACTCCTGAAGAAGCTTGGACTGGCCGCAAACCTCAGATTAGTCATTTGAAAATATTTGGCTCTTTAGCTTATGTATGGATTCCAGATGCCAAGCGCTCCAAGTTGGATTCCAAGAGTCAAAAGCTTATGTTCACAGGGTACAGTGACAACCATAAGGCTTACCGGTTGGTTGATATAGATACTGATCGTCTTACCTTCAGCCGGGATGTTGTCTTTGATGAAGAACGAGGACCTTTTCTTTCTTCCTCGTCTGTGCAGCATTCTGAGGATCAGCCTTTGAAGGCTGCTGATTTCGGTGTTCATCTTCCGTTAGGTCCACCTGATGGGAGGGATGATGATGCAGATTCTGATTTTGATGATGCTCAACCCGAATTTCCTCCAGATGATGTTGATCTTCCACCTGTTGCACCTGTTCCGGCTCCTCCTGTTGCATCCAATGTTGGCACTTCTACTCTCCGGCCTAAATGGTGGGCTAAGACTATAGGAGATCTTCATGATGATGAGCTCATTGAGGGTAGATCATCCAAAAACAAGAGCAAACAGCAGCCTACAATTAACTTTGCTCTCATGGCCAACATTCACAGTGTCTATGAGCCTCAGACACATTCAGAGGCTAAAGGAATTCCTGAGTGGGAAAAGGCTATGGAGTCTGAATACCAGAGTCTTCAGAAAAATCACACTTGGGTCCTTTCTGATCTTCCTCCAGGGAAGAAGCCCATTAGCTGCAAATGGGTGTACAAGGTGAAATACAAAGCTGATGGAACCCTTGACAAGTACAAAGCTCGTCTCGTTGCTAGGGGGTTCTCACAGAAGGAAGGCATTGACTACGAGGAGACTTTTGCTCCTACAGCTAAGATGAGTACAATTCGGCTTGTCCTTGCCTTAGCAGCCCAATTTGGGTGGAAGGTCCATCATATGGACGTTAAGAGTGCTTTTTTCAACGGTGAGTTGCAGGAAGAAGTCTACATGATGCAGCCTCCAGGGTTCAAAGTTGTTGGTCAAGAACACAAGGTGTGTAGATTGGTCAAAGCACTCTATGGCTTGAAACAGGCTCCTCGAGCTTGGTACATCAAGATTGATAAGTACCTCACAGATCATGGCTTTCAGAGGAGTCCATCTGACTCTAATTTGTATGTCAAACGCACTGGTAGTGATATTCTAATTCTTGTTGTCTATGTGGATGACCTGATCATTACTGGTAGCTCGGCACATTTGATTGCTGAGATCAAACAGGATTTGTGCAACACATTTGACATGACAGATCTGGGTCTCTTGCATTATTGTTTAGGTGTTGAGGTTTGGCAGACTGAGAGCAGTATCTTCATCTCCCAGTCTAAGTATGCTCGAAGTCTTTTGGATAAGTTCCGTCTGCAGGATTGCAAACCTGCCTCCACACCCATGGAAAAAGGGCTTAAGTTGTCAACCAAGTCAGACTCACCTGTAGTGGATGAATCATTGTTTAGGCAACTAGTGGGCAGCCTCATCTATCTCACTGCCACTAGACCTGACCTCAGTTTTGTAGTGAGCTACATTTCGCGCTTCTGACAGCCCCCAAGGCTGATCATTGGGTAGCAGCGAAGCGTGTGTTGCGTTATGTGAAGGGCACTTTTGATTATGGACTTATTTACTCAAGGAGTCACGATCCTCGACTTAGTGGTTTCACAGACTCAGATTGGGCAGGTTCAGTTGATGACAGGAAATCCACATCTGGGTATGTGTTCAGTTTGGGATCCTGTGCAGTCACATGGACTAGTAAGAAGTAGCAGGTAGTGGCTCTCTCCTCGACAGAAGCAGAGTATCGGGGAGCAGTTAAGGCAGCTTGTGAGGCAGTTTGGCTTCGCTGGATGCTTGTTGATATGCAAATATCTCAAGCAGGTCTGACTCCCTTGTTTAGTGATAATCAGGGAGTTCTCAAACTTGCCAAAAATCGAGTCTTCCATGAAAGAACCAAGCATGTAGAAACTCATTGTCATTTCATCAGAAAGCTTGTTGAAGACAGATCAGTTCAGTTGCTGTATGTTCCGACAGAGGATCAAATAGCCGATATCCTCACCAAGTCCCTTGGTCTAGATAAGTTTGTAAAATTCAAGGGGTCTCTCGGTGTAGTTGATAGATTGACCATTAAGGGAGGGTATTAGAATATTATTTCATGCTATTTTTAGTTAATGGTCAATGTTGTAACTGTTTGTAATTATTTTATTAAGATCGTGTTTACGATCTTCTGCAGTTTCTATTTTAGAAACCTCCCTTTCTTGTATATTTGTAAACTATTTATCTGAGCTTTGCTCATTGTTAATATTATTAAGTTTTTACCAATTACCTTCGTAATAGGAGGCAACTCAATAGAAGGTGTAATATGTTGACCAAGTGCTTTCTTGAGGCATGAAACATGAAACACATTGTGAATCTTACTTTGCTCCGACAGTTCCAACTCATAAGCCACTTCTCTGATCCTCCTCAAGACCTTGTATGGGCCATTGAAACGTGGTTTGAGCTTTTCAGCTTCACACTTCTCGAGAGAAGATTGCCTATAGGGCTGCAATTTCAAATAAACCATATCTCCCATTTCAAATTTCCTTTCCAACATATGCCTATCAACATAAATCTTCTGCTGATTTTGAGCGTGTTGTATATTTTCTTTGAGTGCCTTCAAAATCTCGGCTTTGCTAAACCATGTCCTTTGTTCTTGATACTCTGCTGTTAGTAATAATCAAATCTACAAAAGATAAAACATCATAACTGTACAGGGATTTGAAAGGAGTCATACCAATGGACATATGGTATGTGGTATTGTAACAATGCTCTCCAAGATAAAGCCATTTAATCCATGCTTTTTGCTATCCTACCACATAGTTTCTTAGATAACCTTCAACCCACTTGTTGACAATTTTTGTTTGCCCATTTGTTTGTGGGTGATAACTTGTGCCAGGAATCAATTCCGTACCAGTCAACTAGAAGAGCTCCTGCCAAAACAGACTAATTAACCTGTTGTCCATATCACTCACAATGTTCTTTGGCAATCCATGGAGTCTAAACACCTCCCTAAAAAACAAATCAGCAACTTGTAGAGCCTTAAACTCTCAAGAAATTGCAAAGAAATATGCATATTTTGTGAGTCTATCAACTACAACAAATATGCAATCCTTACTTTAACTCATGGAAGTCTAGTGATGAAATCAATGGAGATACTCTCCTATTTCTGCTTTGGTATTGGTAAGGGCTGCAATAGGCCTTCTGGAAAAGTTTGCTCTAACTTATTCTGTTGGCAAACTTGGCTCTCTCTAACATGCTTAAGAACATCATCTTTGAGTCCTTTCCAAGTAAATCTCTCTTTGATTTGCTTGTAAGTTTTGTAATAACTCGGATGACCAGCTAAGGGGATATCATGAACTGTTCTCAAAATCTTATCTTTCAACCTTGATTTAGGAATAAGGTATACTTTACTCTTGTAGAGTATTAGATCATTTACTACTTGATACTTGTCTCTTGCAGCTTTCCTTCCATAATATCAGCAACAAAGGCATTCTTAAAATAATCCACTAGGATGTGAGCTTTCCAATCAGCTGAAATTTCAACCATAGAACATAATGTGAGTTGCCATGACAAAGCATCAACAACTATGTTCTTCATTTTCTTGACACACTCAATGTCAAAGTCACAAGCTTGAAGCTTGCTTACCCACTTCTATTGCCTTTCATTGAGATCCTTTTGATTAAGAAAACACTTCAAACTGTTGTGGTCAATCTTAACCACAAATCTACATCCTACTAGATACTGCCTGAACTTGGGCAATGCGTAATGGCCAACATCTCTTTGTCATAAATTGAGAACTCCTTTCAAATCTTTGAGTTTGTGGCTCTCAAAGGCAATCGGATGCTTGTTTTGCATCAACACTGCTCCAATCCCTTCACTAGAAGCATCACATTTCAGCACAAAGGGAAGAGAGAAATCAGGAATAGGTAAAAGAGGACAATGACTCATCACTTCCTTAAAATTATCAAAAGTTTGCCGCGTTGCACTAGTCCTTGAAAATGCTCATTTCTTAGTCAAATTGGTCAAAAGGGCAGCCAATTATGAGAATCCTTTGACAAACCTTCTGTAGTAGCTACAAAGGCCAAAGAAACCTCTCAATCGAGTCAAGGTCTTAGGAGGAGGCCAATCCAAGATGGCACAAATCTTTTCTTGACCAACTTGGACTCCTTGGGCACTTATGACATGTCCAAGATATAGAATCTCTATCATCCCAAACTCACATTTTGACTCCTTAGCAAACAATGTTTGAGCTTCAAGAATGCCCAAAACTTTATTTGTGCCTCAAATAATCTTCCCAAGTCTTGTTGTAAATGAGGATGTCATCAAAGAAGATTAAGACAAATTTCCTCAACTGTTTATTGAACACTTGGTTCATGCAAGATTGGAAGGTAGCAGGTGCGTTGGTCAACCCAAATGGCATGACCAAGAATTCATAGTGTCCATGATGACATTTGAAGGCTGTCTTGTGGATGTCCTCTTCACGAACTCCAGTTTGATGATAGCCTAATCTAAGGTCTATTTTTGAGAAATAGACAACTCCATGAAGTTCATCAGTCAACTCATCGATCCTGGATATAGGATATCTATTCTTGATTTCCCTTTTATTCAGAGCTTTGTAGTCGATGCACGTCCTCATGGGTCCATCCTTTTTTTTAACCAAGACTATTGATGAAAAAAAGGGCTTGAACTAGGCCTGATGTACCCGATGTCCAAAAGCTCCTTAATAACTTTTACAGTCTCTTCCTTATGCCTTATGGTATGACGACAAGGAGTAGTGATCATTGGTTTTGCTCCTAATTCTATCACATGCTTGAACCCTCTATCAGGTGGCCTCCTTGGAGGTATGTCACTGAAAACTTGGCTATGCTTAGCTAGAAGAGATTGGATGTCTACACGGTAGGACTTCTTGCCATTAGAAGAAGTTTTAAGAGTTATCAAGCATTGGGTTGCCCAAACAACTTGACCATGACGGAAAGTCTTCTACATTCTTTTGGTTGAAAATTTCACAGAGAACAACCTTCTTCCCATATGCATGAAATTTCAGCGCCATGGTCTGAAAATTTTGAGAATATTTGCCAAGGGAATGCAGCCACTAAACTCCCAACACCATATCAATGTCTCCTATGCCAACAACATAGAAGTCATCAGTCACCTCTGTAATGTCCTTACCAAAAGATTTCAAACACACTTACAATTTTCTTACCCTTGGCTCACGGACATTTTGTCAAACAGTTGTCATGCATTGAACAAATCAATATTTCTGAATATGCCAAAGTGATTTTTCCCCATTTAATTAAAAAATGCCATAAATAAACATAATATGATTATGGCAATTAATTTTCACAACTCAAGAAAATATTCATGTAATCACAGCTGATATACATACGAAGTGTTGATGCAAGCAATATGCTGATCATAAATACATATAAAAATCAAGTATTAAATTCTGACCTTAATTGTTACCAAATTGTTGCTGTTGGAGGAGACCCAAACTCAGAAATAAATCAGAAGTAAATTTCTGATATTATAACAGCAGCTGATATCATCTAAACTTATGCCAAATTCCCTCCATAAAAGTGTACGACACCTAGGAAAGCCTTTTAAAGGCTGCAATAAGAAATTATGCTCCCAAAAGAGGCTGCGGCTGATTTCAGTAAGGCTTTTTTTAAGCCTTCAAAATTATGAATCACCCCTTCTCATTAATTGCTGCCTTTGTTAATTTGTACGGTCACTTTACAATATGAAACAATGAACTTCAAAAGGGTACGACATACCTTTGGATGGTACGGCTGGGATAAAACCCAGTCCCAGCAGAGATATTAATAATTCTGATTTTTTAAATTTTTGTTTCCAATTCACACACAACACTGTCACAATTACTCCCACACACAATACTTCAAACTGAAATCTTTAATTTCAGTTTGTAAAATCTGGAAATTATCCAATTCTGAAAATTATCAGCATATACCAGAAAATAATAATATTTGCTTGGAAATTATCCAATTCTGAAAATTACCAACATATACCAGAAAATAATAATATTTGCTTCCAAATGCTAATCTCAAACCTACAATTGATATTTCACTGTTGCAACATGAATTTGGAAATTATTTTTGCTTTTTCAACATAAATTCTGGAAATTGCCAAAATCTCTAAAATACCCAAAAATTCTTGAAAACTTCACACAAATAACAATGGCACAAATCGTTTAGCACAATGGCAACCTCTGTATGAAAATGTTCCAATGGATGTGAGGGTTTTCGTGCCCAAACCAATCTTCCTGCATTCAGCACAATGGTGATTTCTGGGTGAAATCATTTGATCAACGAGGTGGGTTTTTGTCCATGAAATTGATTGCCAAAAGGGTTTTTGTTCTTCGGCTGAAGAATGAACCAAGTTCAATCTCCCAATAAACAAGGGTTTGATAAAAATGTGTAGAATGAGCTTTCTCTCCTCAAAATCCCCTTTTATAAGCACTTTTTAGAATAATAAAATATTATTATTTGTGCCCTCTTATTTTCCCTCCAAAAAGTGACTTTAGACTCCTTTTAAATAATTAAATATAAGTTTTTTAATTTTTACTTTTTGACAACTTAACATTTAATTATTTTCCATACATCCACCCAAAGTTACAGAAAATATACAAATGATCCAAATATGAATTCTGACCATGCCCAAATAACCTTAAGTTCTCAGGGTAATGAACTTTATGAAAATTGGTGCTTTCCAAAAATAGCAAATTTCTCCAAGAAGTGTGGAGTGCTCCTAGAATGTGGGAATTGCATCCAAAAAGTATCATAGGACTCATCTTGATCTCCCAAACCATTGCCACTGCCAGAATTCTTTTTCGAAATAGTTGGCGCTCTCCAAGATTCTTGGAACTTTCCAAGAATATTGGAATGGACCGGAAAAGGGACATTACACGTCCTCCCTCCCCAAAATTGCTTGTCTTCAAGCAATAACAAATTTGCTTATCAACTTCATCTGACTGAGTCATCCTACCAATACCCAAATCCCAAATCATTCTCATGAACTCTTGGATATGATGACAGATGATGCCTTCTCCTCCCTGCTGGAGGATGTCTTCATGCTCCCACAAGACCAATGGCTGCCACATGTATTCATCTCCATGTTTTTGCACTTCTTGGTTCTTCTCATGTGATGGATGATCTAAAACACTTATTTGAGCTTCATTAGTAATTACAAACTGTAAATCTCTCCTTCCCATGATTGTAGATTCGTGCAAAACCCATTGTGTAAATGTAATTGCAGTGATGTGAGGGATGATAATAATTATGACAGCAACATGAAGGCTGGAAATTTGATGCATGGCTGTCCCAAGTATGTTCCCTTCGTCCTTGGGTGATAGGAGATCATCAACAATTGCTCTCCTCCTACCTTGTGGGTGAATCTTGGTACAACCTTCCAAGTTTGACACTACCTCACCATGCTTATGTTGCACCACTCTATCTCTGGATCCCTATTTGTGAGAGGAACTAGTCTGCTACGGGATATCAATATGGATCTCTAATGAATGGATGTGGAACTTCCTACGCCTCTGCTTATGCTCGCCATGCCACTAGTTACCGAAATGGAATTGGATCATTTACTGGTTTTGGGTAAGCGAGGTATACGAGACGAATATGGATAGAAAGCTGCTCGATCAACTTAAACAAGTGCTACTGGTGCTTCAGGTAGGCCAATTGGCTGTTTACTCTCCTGCTGTCCTTGTCCCTGCCTTCGCTTTCGGCTCTCATATTGCTTCCACCCAACAACTTATATTTCTTGGGCCCCCCCCACCCATCCCCCTTTTCCACACACCCGGGCGGGGTGCGTGTGTCATGCCCCTCTATAAATCAAATCGATTATGTACTATTCATTCAAATTAAATATATGAATGACATTAAAATATTGAAATCGATTAAATAATATAGATTTAATATATTTTAAATATTATAAATTAATATATTAAATATAACAAATATAAATATTAATAATTAAATATTATTATAATTATAAATATATAAATATAAATATTAAATAATATAAATATATACTATTAAATTATATAGAAATAAATATAAATATCAATATAAATACTAAATTAAATACTATATAATAATATAAATATATATAAATAAAGGATAAGCAAATCTAATATATAATAAGGATAGAGATGGATAAACCACATCCCATAAAGGTTCGATTCATAAAAGAAGATTCCATATAAAGGTCTTACTACACAAAGGTAATACGATGCATTAAAAAGGAAGCAAGTAATATATAATATAAGAATTGTTAAACCAGTGATCCATATTTAAACTGATTGCAGCGATTACCATATGACAATTAGATTGTTATGAAAGCAGCGATTAACATTTAAGTACAATGATTCATATGACAAGCAACTTAAGGCAGCGATTATTTCCAAAGGGTGATGTCTCCTTGGAGGGCAGCGACTATTAAGTGAAAGGCAGCCAATCAAAGATATTTTAAGAGGATCGGTGGACAGCATTGAAGCATCATTCAGCAAACATTCTCAAATCCACTCATAAGCAAGCACTCGATCTGCAATCAACCAGCATTAATATCACTCATTTGCATCATCAAACAAGTATTGAATTATCAATCAGAACCAGCGATTTCAGCAAGGAACATATATATATCAAATAAATTCAGATATAATAGAGGCAGTATCAGCATACTGCCATATTCATATCCATCCAATAGTGGTGGAATATTATCAATCAATCTAGTTCCTATTGAAGGAACAACCCTGCATAAAGGAATCATTATCTTGGTAATCCATTGGATCACTTGAGCATCTTAAATCATCCAAGGAGATGGATCTCATATTGGTACGATCTCTCTAACTCATACGATTATCCTTAAATAGTTATACTTACCTAACTCATGATATGGATCTCATATTGGTACGATCTCTCTAACTCATACGATTATCCTTAAATAGTTATACTTACCTTGCCACATTTTTAATCTTTCACCTTTGCCCCTATGAGGACGTTTGGGTTGTTAGGGATGTACGGTTTGTTATTATTATTATTGAAATGGCTCACACGGTAGGTGACTCCCAAATGGTGGTATCGACAGGCGTTCGTGACACCTTTGGGCCAAGTGGTGGTATTGACTGGCGTTCATGAAACCCTTGGGCTTACAGTAGTGGAGTACGATTATCCGACACGCTAAACGTAATATTTTCCCCCCCTCCGCTAGGGTAGATGATTGGGCTAGATTAACGACTAGGCTCGACGTCGCCATTCTCAAAGTATATCATGAGGCGTAAACATGGTTAAAGTATAAGTATGCTTAAATACGTGGAAATACATTTGAATATATATACTTGTTCATTATCATTGATTATGATTACGATATTGCTAACCCTAATGATTATAAATGGATATATGTATTTGTATATGTTGTTAGTGTTTGTGATTGCAGGATTCCAACTCGGAATTGCATTATTCAAAGAGATATTTATATTGAAAGGTGGTAACCCTAACCCTAAGTTGTCGTAATCAAAATTTTAGGGCACATTTGGGAAGGGGACATCACAACGTGTGTGGGGATGGGTGGGGGGTTATATCGGACCCCTTCCTTTAGTTCCCAATATGGAACTGAACGAACTAGAACTCCAGGCTTTGCCAATTATGGTGGAACTAGGTTAATCGCTAATGGCTCCTACCTCAGGTCCTCCCACCAACTATCTCCTCGCAGCCACCCCTAACTACAAACAGATAGAGGGGCCCACCCACCCAACTATAATTGGAAGGGGGGCCCACCGGATTCGAACCAACAACATCTTTCTTGAATAGGTTCTATATGTAGCATGCGGGTGGGAGGGTTGGCAACTATAGTTCAATCGAAGGTCCCCTTACTTACCTCCCACCCGGGTGGGGGGCATAGGCCTCCCACCTAACCCCAACAACAACAATATTTATGCTCTCGACTGAATATACAAGACCGTTTCAATACATGGGCAAAGGTTCAAATCCTTTCACTCTACTCCTTATTGTATATGGCCACTCCAGATCAATAATATAAAATAGGGTGGGCCATAATGCCGCCTGCTCGCCAAATAGAGCCAATAATATAAACTAGGGTGAATGGTTCTCATCAGGTTCATTAGGCAAGTTCTTAGTCTTAGCTCACGTCTCGGTTCCTAGCCTAGCCCTTTATGTTGGTTCGTAGCTCACCTCACAAAGTTAGTCAAGTGAAGCAGATCGATCTGTGCCTATTCTATATGACTAGATTGATTCGTTAATAAATCGAGTGGTTCGCCACTATCATCCACAACAATCTCCTCCCACCCACCTCGAGAACAAAAAGTGCCCGCTGGTGGTTCACCTGCTCCCCCATATATATGAATAGAGGGGGAATAGATCTGGTTCACTTGCTCCCATATATAGATAGGGGAATAGATAATTAGAAAGAGCCTTGATACGGTAGCTTAGTTTCCAATCCAGAGAGAGCTGGTCTCCAACTGGCCTACCTATATATGGGTGGATACTCGATCTAAATCTAAATCTACTATGGGGTGGGGGGCCCCTATCTGAGCCTTGATATTGTATTGGTAGCTTCGGCTGGAAAATGATATCCAAAGGTAGTCTCAAGTGAGATCAAACCCACCTTCGTAATCGTAATCGTAATCGTTCAATTCCTTTGCTTGTTCCTAGTCGTCATGGGAGAGAGATTGCTCCGATATAGTCCCATAGCCAGAAAATGTGTAATCTATACGTAATATGGGCAGATATGCCCATCTTGATATGAGAGTATCCTATCTATACGTAATATGGGACTTGGGCCTTGTACTGTAGATGATATCTATCAGGGTTTGGGATGATGTTCACTAGGGGGTAGTGCGGTTTGGACTACTATGTAATTGCAGTGACGTGAGGGCTTATAATAATTATGACAGCAACGTTAAGGTTGGAAATTTGATGCATGGCTAGTCCACTGGGGGGTAGTGCGGTTTGGACTACTATGTAATTGCAGTGACGTGAGGGCTTATAATAATTATGACAGCAACGTTAATGTTGGAAATTTGATGCATGGCTATCCCAAGTATGTTCTCTCCGTCCTTGGGTGATAGGAGATCATCAACAATTGCTCTCCTCCTACCTTGTGGGTGAATCTTGGTACAACCTTCCAAGTTTGACACTACCTCACTATGCTTACACTGCACCAATCTGATTTTTTTATAAATTTCTCTTTGAAGTCTCCATGTGATGTCCATGACTGCTCTTGTCCATGACTGCTCTACTAAGATAGTTGTCTTGACACATAATTCCCTTCACTCTGAATTTCAACTCTATAATGTACTTTCCAAAGAAATGTGACCATTGCAAGCCAACAATTATGCTCACCTCTTCTAAATTGGTGTTATTACGTTTACCTTGGATTTTCCATGCACTTTTGGATAACTCATATCTCGATGTGGGCAAGGTGAGAGCATACAGTGTTTGGAAACACTATCTAGATGAATGCAATGCTCGAAAAGTAAATAGGCGACACAGCCGACCAAAGCATACAGGTGGCATAGCCGACCGGAGCAACACCTCTTTGGTGGACAAGTATGCATATATGCTCAAAGCCATTGATAGAGAACAAGCAGGTCCGACTAAGCCAAACTGGCTGATAACAAGCAGACCTGATCAAGGCCAAAAACAAGCTAAAAATAAAATGCAAATGCAAATGCAAAGGGATTTGGTGGTAAACCTTTGAGGATCCTTACAATATTAAATGCAATGCTATCTGGTGGTAATACCATCTAGATTTACAATAAACACGGAATTGAAACTACTAGATAAGCAAATTTTGAAAACTCTAACAGAAACATACTAAAAAATAATTTTAATCAGCAAAATATCACTGCTGCAGCAAAGATTAGTCCAGATTGATGACCAATATAAAATAATATCAAGCCTAGATGGCATGGCCTGACAAGAAGATTGAAAGGTTGCAAACTGCTGTTCTGGAAGATGCAAACTGAAATAAGAAGCTGATATAGAACTGAAATTGACACCCAAACTGCAGAACACTTCTGAAATTGACTGTATGGCCCCAAAAATCAAAATGTACGACTCCCAACAAAAACCTTCAATTGTTGTGATTTAGCCCTAGACTGGTATGACATCATTAATGGTTGTACGACTATGCATTAAGACTGGAAAACAACCATCAAACAGTACGACATGAAATGACTTCAAAAGCCTCCATGATAGTGGTATAACCAATTGATAAGGATCTGCAAAATTAGTATGGCCCCATGGAAGACGAATGGCCAACATCAAACTCAACAATGTTGCGATTAGATTTGCATTGGCAAATATGTTCATGAAATCTCATCAGTAAACATACCAAAATCTTCACCCGAAAGAACAAGAAATGCTCACACCACAAATAACTGAAAAATCTTCAAATGATTCAACACTCAAGTAATCCTAGGATGGAATTACTCAGATGGATGAGGGTTTTCGTCCCCAAAACCACCTTGCCAAAGGGTTTTCGTCCTCAGGCACAAAAGAAGGAATTCACTTTCATTTTCCAGAGCATAGAATTGAATAATAAGCAGGAAGAAGATCTTCTATGCACAAACCCTCTTTATATAGACCTTTTTGAGGGAATATAATTTTATTTTTAATTATTTTTCCTTTTTTGTTCAATTTAAGTGTCTAAACAATACCACCACCTTTTGGACCCCAATCCTAACGTCACTTTTTAGTTTCACTTTTAAAAACAACTTTTTTAATAATAAAATCGGAGTTGTCTTTTTAAAATATAACATAAGTTACTTTTTAGACAACTTAAGATAAATTATTAAAATATTTTCCTTATTTCCACCCCATTAGCCTATAGAAAAATTAAAAGAATAGGCCAAGGGTCTTTGCTAGACTGGCCAAGGGTCTTTGCTAGACTTACGCCTGAGAAGGGGACATGACATCTTGGCAAGTGAATTGGTGCCTATGTACCACAGAGTCTTGGAATAGGGGGATGGGGGGACCAAGTACCTTGATTTGTGGACGATAGTTGGTGGGGGTTTGGGGCCAACGCCCCTAGCAGGGTCGAGAGGCATGCCATTTTCATAATTTTATCAATTTTCTCTAACACCAAGTCCTCACTATTTTAGTATTTTTAGCCAAATCTTCACTCTTCAGAGAACTAACAGTGAAGCTAAAGAATAGGACTGGTCTAAATGATGAGGGCTATACAATTTTAATAGTTTTTTTTGGAGTTCTTAGGGTGTGGGTGGGGCCCATAATCTTTTAGGGTTAGGGATGGGGGCACGAACATCAAGAAAAATGTTCGATTTTTTTAAAAAATTGCTTTTGGAGGTGTTTGATGCAGGGGACAACTAGTAGTCTAAAAGACGCATGTGAGATGCCTGGGAGCATAGTTGGCAAACTCGACGAGTACTCCTCAGATTTTAACCCTGGAAAGTCACTCGCGAGTACGTGGAAAAAACCGTGGGACACGCCTGGGATGTGGTACATGCCCAGGACATGGAAAAAACACACAAAAAACACACAAAAAACGTGAATTTTTTGCCTTTAAAAGCAAACTTGCCCCTCACCCTTCCTCACACAACATTCTTGCATACATTTGAGCTAATTGTAAGGATTTTTAGGCGAATTTGAAGGGCATATTCGAAGAAATTCAAGGGTAGGTTAGTACCTTTTTATTGTTTTTGCAAGCATCTAAATTCATTTTAGTTGCTAAAATCCAGCATGTAGATTGTAAACAATTCATAATCTCATACGATTTAGTAGCATTTACGATTTTATTTACAAAAAATTGAATTTATTAGCAATTTTTTGTTCATTTATACTGACTTTTTGATGAAATCACTGTTTTTTTTTCTACAAATGAATTATTTTTTTGATTTATGCTTTTTTTTTGAAATAAAATCACTAGGTTATATTGAATTTATGCTGATTTACACTAATTTATGTTGATTTATACTAATTTATGCTGATTTATATTAATTTATGTTGACTTTTTTGTATTTAAAAATTAAATATGTGTATTTTGTACTTGTAGGTTACTGTTAGATACAATGATAGATAGAGATCCATTGGCCTCTGGATCAGGCTCCGACTCCGCATTAGGTTCAGGCTCAGCCCAGTCAATACCAGTTTTTGGAACTTGTCCCCCTGGAGCGAGAGACCACCATTGGAAATATTCCGTACAGGGACGAACACCTAGGACAGTCAATTGCATAAGATGTCAGAATCTATATCATGGAGGCATCAATCGCCTCAAATACCATCTTGCAGGCATTACTCATCGTGATGCCAAGCCTTGTGAGAAGACCATAGAAGAGTTAAAATGAGAGATGAATGCACGCCTTGCATTGACGGAAGAGAAAAAACTACAGAGGGAGAAGACAAGAGTAGCCAGAACAACATCCATAGCTACTGCTCATGGTCCTCAATCGCAAGCAGAAACAGATGAAGATATGACATTCGAAGGCATAGTGGGCTCTGTTTGTGGTCCACACATACAAAGCACATCGACATCCACCTCATCTACTTTGAGTAGAGCGCCTACACAGACACCACATAGCTTTTTTGTACCCAGAAACATACCTGGAGCACAACCATTATTGGAAGGTACAAGGTGGAACAAGGAGGTGCATCGAGAAGCAAATAAGGCATGTGCTAGTTTTTGGTATTTCATCAAACTTCCCTTCAATGTGGCTTAAAGCCTGTACTGGGAGAATTTGGTAATTGCATTGACAGTTGCAGGAAAAGGCTACAAAGCACCCTCTCAAAAAGACTTAAGTGGGAAGTTGCTCATGGATGCAGTTGAAGATGCAAAGTTAGTTGTAGAAGAACAAAAGAAGCAATGGTGAAAGTATGATTGCACTATTCATTCAGATGGGTGGACGAATGGAAAGAACCACACCCTAATAAATTTTTTGGTAGTTTCAAATGGTGAGATAATTTTTTTGAAGTCAATTAATGCCTTCGACAGTAAAAAGTGCAGAAAGTTTGAGTGTGATGTTGGAGGAAGTTGTCTTAGAGGTGGGCATAGAGAATGTAGTGCAAATTATAATTGACAATGCAGCAGTGTATGTGGCGGCTGGGAGATTGCTCCAGGGGAGGCATCCATCACTCTTTTGGACCCCTTGTGCAGCACATTGCCTTACCTTCTTTTGGAGGACATTGGCAAACTTGATTGGGTGAGACTAGTTGTAGAAGATGCAAGAAACATAACAAAATTTATTTATAATCACCCTTGGGTTCTTAATTTGATGAGAGATCACACGAAAGGGAAAGAGCTAGTGCGAGTGGGTGTCACAAGGTTTGCAATGATCTTCCTAATGTTGCAAAGCATTATTGGTTTGTTGACTTCTTTGAAACAAATGTTTGTGAGTCAAGTCTCATTATATTCAAAGAAGCCAGAAGGAGAGAGGATTGCAAGCTTAGTCTTTGATAATCTCTTTGTACAGAGAGCTATAGAGATCGTCAAGGTAACCTCAAAACTTTGATTTAAAATTCAAATTGAATCTTTTTATTTTTAAACTTTAAAAATATTTACTTTCATTATAAATTTGTAACTTTAATTTGTTTGTATTTGTAGGTGTTTGAGCCCTTGGTTAGAGTTCTATGCTTGGTAGATGGGCATCGAAACCCAATGGGGTACATTTATGAGGCCACGGATAGGGCCAAAGAGTCCATTCAAAACTATTACAAGGGGGACAAGCTCAAATATAATCCCATTTGGGAGATCATTGTTCGGAGGTGGAACAATCAACTCCACCAACCCATTCATGCAGTGGGGTACTTCCTCAACCCCCATTTTTTCTATTCTGATAGCTTTGCAGATCCTAAGGGAGAGGTTATGGAGGGCCTCACGACATGCATTGAGAGGATGACACTCAAGGTTGAGGTGAGAGACCTGATTGTCCAGGAATTGCTAAATTATAGGACTGCCAGGGGGAAGCTCTTTTCTTCATCACTAGCTATCCGAAGAACCACTCAGTCGCCAGGTAACAAAAATTGGAGTCTTTAAATGCATCTTACAAGTTCAAATTTTAAATTTACAACTATTGATAAAATATGGTTTGCTTACTAACTCTTGAATATCTTATTTTGTAGGTTCTTGGTGGGGAGATTGGGGTGCAAATACCCCAAATCTTCAAAGACTAGTCTCTGCATTTTGTGTCAACCTTGTAGTGCTTCTTGTTGTGAATGCAACTGGAGTTTGTTTGAGGCCATTCATACGAAGAAGTGGAATAAATTAACTCACAAATGCCTCAATGACCTTGTCTTTGTACAATACAACCTTCAGCTTTGCACAAGAAAGGTAGAGGACAAATTAGAGAGGATGACACTCAAGGTTATGGAGGGCCTCACGACATGCATTGAGAGGATGACACTCAAGGTTGAGGTGAGAGACCTGATTGTCCAGGAATTGCTAAATTATAGGACTGCCAGGGGGAAGCTCTTTTCTTCATCACTAGCTATCCGAAGAACCACTCAGTCGCCAGGTAACAAAAATTGGAGTCTTTACATGCATCTTACAAGTTCAAATTTTAAATTTACAACTATTGATAAAATATGGTTTGCTTACTAACTCTTGAATATCTTATTTTGTAGGTTCTTGGTGGGGAGATTGGGGTGCAAATACCCCAAATCTTCAAAGACTAGTCTCTGCATTTTGTGTCAACCTTGTAGTGCTTCTTGTTGTGAATGCAACTGGAGTTTGTTTGAGGCCATTCATACGAAGAAGTGGAATAAATTAACTCACAAATGCCTCAATGACCTTGTCTTTGTACAATACAACCTTCAGCTTTGCACAAGAAAGGTAGAGGACAAATTAGAGGAGGTCATTGATTTGAATGACATTGATCCTTATAGCGATTGGACAGGGTGGGATGAGGAGACCCCATTGCTTACTGCAGATGAGATTGCTGGTTTTGATTGGCAGGCAATGGAGCATGTGGCTGCAGTAGAAGCAGGAGCTACTAGATTGTCATTGGATGACATTGACGAGGCAGAGGAGGAGTCATTGCCATCTAGCAGCAGTATGGAGGTGGAGCGAGAGCCACAAGCACAACCTTCGATGTCGAGCGAGGAGCCGCAATCGAGTGGAATGATTAGAAGCTCTCCCCAATTTTTCACTAGATTAGGGAGCTAGAAAAGGAAGATGTAAAATGTTGTAATATGCAATTTATGAATTATGATGATGATTTTCAGAGGCAATCATCATAAATTCATAATAGTTGCCAGCGAACTATTGTATCAAGATTTCACATGATGATGTGATTTTGTACTCAATTTGTATTCAAATGAATCAAATCTAATAAAAAATACTTTTGTAGTCATTTATGAACTCATTGGATACATTTTGTCATTGAATTTTGCAAAAAAATGTGTTTTTAAAGAAATTTAAGCTATTTTTTAAGTTGTCGAGTCGCAAATTTTGGGTCTGCTGAGTTTTTGCCGAGTTAGAGTCTACCAATTATGCCTGAGAGTTTCCTCGAAGTCCTGGGGACGTCTAGAAGTGCTCCCAACAATCCGAACAACGGAGATGTCTTGGAGATGTTCCCTATTTGAGGAAGATGTCTCGGTGACATCTCTTGCTTGGTGGTGGTGGTGGGGGGATAGCGGTTGGATGTTTCCCAGCTGTCACAAAGTCTTGGGTATGTTCTTGTCTCTAGAATGTCATTTTTTTGGGGGAACACATCCTTGTGGAGCACTGACTAGTGCTATTGTACACAGGCTTTTTAATTTTCCCTCAATGTCCGTTGTGTACCATTAGAAATTCAAATTTAGGGTGTTGATATAACCAATTTTGAAGCTCAAAATGCGGGCAATGATCAAGTCAACTTACATGTCAATAATTCAGCTTGCAAAGAGTGGCAAACCAGCATCTTTAGGCTATGGTGGATGTTACTTCCAGTAATGGTTGGTTGAATATAATTCTTGCAACTATCCAAGGTCTTCGGGATCATGTTTTTGTCCTGCTAAAGCTTCCATATTTTACAAAGGAACTACTTCAAGGTGTTCATGATGTCCATTTAAACGTCAAATTTGAGTGGATATATTATGCTCTGTAATGTCCCTTACCTAATTTTGCCCTAGAAAATTCAAATGCCACAAGTTAGGTTTAGGGTTTTAGAATTACCATTTAGATTATCTTCAAGCTATATAATTCTTGGACTTGAGTTCTGCAGTCATAACATAGAAAACATATACAAAATATAGAAATACAAATATGCATCTTTAACTGTTAGGGTTAGACAAATCTCATCACATTCAGATTTATAAACAATACCAACATAGAAAGATTATATATTCATTATCATGCAGTTAACTCAGTTTGTTTACATAATTTAGTCATAGAAGAGGATGGTGCAGGGAGGCATGGCAAGGTGTCTTAAGACAACAATTCTCCCTCCAAACAGTCCCCTCACCAATGGTGCTGGGAGGCTTGGTAGGGTGTTGTCAATCAACGGTTCTCCCTCTAAACAGTCCCCTTACCATTCTTCTTTGATGGATGAACCTTAATTTGTCAATAAACTTTCAGCATGGAGATCAAGGAGGAGGATTCTGCCCTTGGGTGCCCTTAGCGGTTCTCCCTTTCACAGGACAGTAGGGTGCCCTACTAGCTGTTCTCCCTACTTGTCAATGTAAAGGGTGCCCTTAGTGGTTCTCCCATAGTGCTTATACCCTCCTTAACCGTGTTGATAGATTATTGCAAATAGTTTATGTATATTTTATATATGATAGTGATATGCAATAAGTAAGATACTTAACAATCAATAATGATCTAACCTGCTGTTCCTTATTCTATTTCTGCATGTATATCCAATAATGATTCTTATTGAACTTCTAGTTCAGTTTAGAGTTTGCAATGTAATCCCTTTGTTGTCTTTATTAGTCTACATGACTGTATAAATAGATATATTTCTGCAGATTGAATGTCTGCTATTATATTCTGTGATCCAATGATGTAATGATTGCTTGATGATCCCTTGATGATCAATTGTGTCTCCTTCTATATCTCCTCAATGGTGGTGATTTCAAGAAACATCATATCCTTTGGTCATGGGACACCTTTCTTCCTACCGATTGCATCTCTCCATTTAGTCGATCCTTTTAACAATGACGTCGGCCTCTCTGGGATTGGCACCGTCCAGCAACAATTAGTTCGTATGAATCTTTAATTCTTTTAAAGTGTAATTGATGCAATTAAGATATTCATTTTGAAGTCGGCTTAAAGAAAAGTAACTTAGAGCGGGGGCATGACATGCTCTATTATAAATCACTTTCATAAGGCTTGCAATGTAATATTTTAATAAGCCCAAGATCTTTATTTCTTGTAAAGTTCAATTTGGGAAATTGAATGGTCATAGGGGAAGGTGAAGGGTTTTTCACCTACATATTGTAAAGTTTTAGCATTGTAAGGGGCTGTTTGCATTTTTCCAGAACTTTGTACAAGGAAAGGGAGTTGAGGCTTTGTATTCAGTTTTGGAGGATAAGCAGCAGCATTTGCTGGACTTTGTGCCTTCTTAAGTTTAATGTGAAATCATTTCTTCATCTTTTCCTTGTATTTTTTTGGGAAATGCAAACTAGTTAGTCTTCATGTGCATATTAATGGTGTATGTGGGATTGAACTCTGCCTTATATTTAATTCTGCATATGCTTGTTTTTTGCCCATTTCCTGTTTTTTCGAGTTATCTAGATAGTTCTCAGTTTTTATTTTGTTTCGGGTTTCTCTGCTTCTTCTTTTCTCATTATTTTCCCATTTTTGTTTCCTTTGTACTTTCTGGTTAAAGTACCAAAATCCTCCAAAACCCTGATCATATGAGGGAGCCACCCCTCTCGAATGAAGAGGAAAATTACCTGTCATACTGTGGTTTCTCCTTCTGTTGCAAGTCCAGATCACTGCCTTTTGGGCGAGTCAAAGGAATAATCACAAAAACTGCAGTGACCAGTTTGCTTACCAACAAGATTGATAATTAAATTTGAATTTGCAGTGTCATAATTTAAATTATTTTTACTTCCTAGTCCTTCATCTTACCAAAGAATGTGTTAGGTAATAAAGGCATTTAAGGAACAGAAAGAATAATATTTTGATGATTGTAAGATGTATAATATTTGGTGGTTTCATTTAACCAGTTCAACTGGGAAACTGGTCAGGTATAGTTAGTAATATTTAACTGACTGTTGAAGCTGCTATTCCAAATTCCTGAATGCTCTGTCTTTTACATTTATGTAACAGACATGGATCTACAAAACATTTATGACTATTATTTTAATACTTTAATGAGGCATTTTCTTTTGCGGGATGGTAGCACATTTTGATTTTTGTTTGGCTTTTGTTCAATCCTGTCAGAAAATGCATTTGTGAGAATTATGTCAGTTTATGACTAATATCTGGACTGATTTGGCAGTGGCAATGTGTCAATGCATCCTGAAGGTTTCTTAAGTTCTGTCCCTGGTGGAATTCTTGCAGGTAACCGTATCAATGTTTTCTTACTAGTGATCTATGATGGTCCCTGATATCAAGATGAGTAATTATTAAGAAAAGATTGTTTACATAGTCTTAACTTTGGATGATCCCTGTTTGCATACAGATGAAATGGGTTTAGGGAAAACAGTTGAACTCCTTGCCTGCATCTTAGCACACCCTAAATCTGCTCAACCAAGTATTATTGCTAGAAAAACACACACACAAGGAAATGGGACACATATTCCCTTGAAAAGGCCAAGAATAGAACGTGTTGAATGTGTTTGTGGGGCTGTTACTGAAAGCTACAAGTATATGGGCCTTTGGGTTCAGTGTGATGTATGCGATGCTTGGCAACATGGAGACTGTGTTGGATTTAGAAACAATGGCCAAGCAAGTGCTAATAGAAGGGATGAAGAATATTTTTGGAGCTTCATAAGTAGCTCTAGACAGACAAGTTCAAAAAGGAGAAAAGTTTCAGTAGTGGAAGGTGCTGCTGATGTCAAGGACATTAAAGAAAAATTCATATGTAAGACATGTTCAGAATTGCTTCAAATTGCAGGCAGTGGAGTGGTTTCTGGTGCAACTCTTATTGTATGTCCTGCACCAATCTTGCAACAATGGCAGAATGAGATTTCTCGGTATGGAACGCATAACTAAAGTAAATCTTCCATGCTATTTTTTGGTTGGATTCTAATTATCAATGTATTAAGTTCCTGTTGCTTTATCATTTTATCCTCCAAATGATACTTATCAATTGATTCTCTTATGCATATATTCATACCAACAAGCAGAATTTTTCCCATCATTATATATGACTTATAATTATTATTATGTTTTATGTCAATGCGTCTTCTCTAATATGAAATATCTTAAGTTTACACCACCCTTACGTTTAAATTAGCTTCCAACTAAAAAGTTGTGGTCAATTGTCAGCAATACTATTTACTTTATATAAAACCATGGTTACTAATTAGTAGTTAGATTGTAGTCATTTTGGAAATTAAAGTTCTCTACTACAAAGGAAATCTGTAACATAAAAGTAGAGACATGCTTTATTTTGCTCAACACCATCATTGTTTTTACAGCAACTATGTCACTTGGTAGCACTCTTGTCTAATGGTATATTCTATTAGTTTCATTTTAGCAATGCCCGCCATTTCCTTGCATGCAGCAAGTGGTATAGATTTGAGAATGTAAGCCAGATTTGAGCTGTTCTCCATCTCATTAACTCTCCTTTTAACAGAATTTATAATCTGATTTTCTGAGGAAGAATGGAGTTACATGGCATGGTAATTTGATTGCATTGACTTTGGATAACAAAGCTGCCCTATGTTTGATCGTAATTCAGTTGGTAATGGACTATTTATTTCTTTCACAGTCATACGAAGAGAGGATTTTTAAAGGTTCAAGTGTACAGAGGTGTTAAAAATCTCTCAACTCATTCTCCTTTAGAGACAATGGAGACCAGCGTAAATGACCTAGCCAATGTGGACATTGTTCTAACGACTTATGATGTTTTGAAATCAGACCTTTCACATGACTCTGATAGACATCAGGGTGATCGGCGTTCCATGAGATTCCAAAAAAGGTATTCATCTGTAGCATTCGTCCAGATTGTTTTTCAAAAGTGCTCAATGTCTTTAACTGCTGAAAGCTGCATTGGGCATCTTGCGTTTTTGGATTTCTTATGGTTTGTATGATGATGTAAATGGGCCTTCTACATATAATATGATACTATCGTCTTTTATCAAAAAATAGCATTCTTCCAAATTTTTTTGCATCCTATGAATTGAAAGAATCTTGACTGACCCTAACATGTTTACACCAACCTATTTGATATGGCCACCTTTGTATGTGCTACAGTAGATTCAAATGGTTATTTCATGGGTAAGCTATTTTTTTCTGGCTAATGCTTCAGTTCCTTTTTATTTTTTTTCACCTAAAAGATGATTTATTAAATTGGAATAATAGCATACAGAATATGTAGAGATATGATATCACAGGGTGAACTGGGTTATGTTTAGAAGTGATAAGGTACCTCTTTGGAAGTAATCTAGTGAATTAGAAAGCAGATCTTGCATGTCAAATGCAAAATGGATTTCTATCATGAAAGGCGAAATTGAGCATAATTGTAATGCCCATAAAACTAACCCAACAACCGGACTAACAAATTTTATATACTTTGCACTATAGTTTCACTATAACAAAATCTGGTTTGTTTTCCTTTTGAAGACGAGGCTTACAAGGAGAGAGAGATGGAGAGAGATAAATAAATGTCAACTACTCTTTTCCTTAATATTCCAGTAACAACCAAGATGAATATATTACAACTTATGAAGAACAATACATCAAACTACTTCCTCAACATTTTAGATGAATGTATTACAACTTATGAAAAGCAATACATCAGACTACTTATTTCTCAACATTACAATACTAACTAAGATGAATACTTGTATCTCATCACATAAAGTCTTACAATCATGCTAGGGATATGATGAAATTTTCTCAACATCCATGCCTCCAAAGATGGCCAAACGAGAAGAGTAATCACCACCCAATCTTTTTGTCATCATCGAGCACCATTGGCTCTAATCAACCCTCAAGCCAAGAGGGTGCCCAAATGCTACAAAGAGAATAAGGATCACAACAAGGAGGCCATCAAGTCTACACAATTTTACAATAAAACACAATATAAACACATCACAATTTAGTCACAACAAGGAGGTCTCCACAATGAGTCCTCCCAAGACTCCTTGAAAGAAGAAGGAAGAGAAAAAGACTACTATAAAGTGAAAAGTCTTTCACCAATTAACAACATTTGCCACAAGCCACACACAAGTTTACAACAAATAATATGTTAAGTTAATCTTTTCAAATGCAATAAAATAAAGTACCAGTACAAAGAGAATACAATAGTTACATCATTACTTGAGAGCCTACCTCTCTTTCTCAAGCTCCCAAATTGGTGTATCCTAACCTCCCATTTTAAGCTCTTCCTCCTAAGTTGCCAACCAAGCACCCAACTGCCCCAAAACACGAATCAACCAAATGAACCCCACCAAAGGCCAAAAGTTCACATTTAAAGAGGAGTGCCATGTTACTCCACCCTCAACCAATGGGGTGGAGCAAATGGACATTCCCCAAACCCAAGACACTTCACCAACCTTACAAAACTTAAATGTTCTTACAAACTATATTCACCCACATGGGTGCACAAACTTTTACACAAAAAGTGAAGTGCACACAACTCCCTACCCACTTTGAAGGCAAGAGGGAGACATGTGAGGATTTGGAGTCCACCACACTCAACCCCACATGCAATCCACACCATGCCCTTCCCAAGGCCTAAAAAGGACCTTACATAACTCTTAAGACACTCCGAGGTGTATCTAAACCTACCCATCCCTAGGTACTACTTCTAGGTACCTAAAACCACAAGAAAGAGTGCATAAAACAATTTTTAACACATTTAAATAAAAACCAAAAATAACAAATCCGGAATTCACTTCAAGAGGGGGTCTTGTGACCCCCAAACACTTGAGCACATGCATCCAACCAATAAAAAGATTCCTAAACAACACATACAAGGTGGTAAGGGTTATAGAAGATAGATGGGTGTTGGAAAAGTATGGATTGGTCTTAACCAACACAAGAATAGGATTACATGGTGTAGTTATTTGGGTTCAACACATGGTATAAGGTCTCTCTCAAAGGCATTGAGAGTATGTATAGCTTGGCCTCTCAAAACCCTCTTGTTTCTTGTTTGACCAAACCTGTGCTTTGCAAACTCAATTTGCACATCAAATACATTCATAGAAAAATATATAGTCAAAGCAACACCACCATCACATATTGTTGAGTCACACCCAGACACAATGAAGACAACATACAATTTGGCCCATAATAATTCTGTAGTTACTGTAGAAGCATGATATTCGAACTAGTTATGATTTAGTCATCTGATCAAACATTGCAAACTACATTAATTTTATCGTTGATCACAGTAATTTGTTTGATAACAAGATGCAAGTGTTCTCCAAGTATCATATTAATTATGAAGTCTAAAATTAGCTAACTCAAGTCATATATTTAACAGGTAGCAACACATATCAAGGTAGACCAGATCTAGTGAGGGTAATAATAACACATGACAAAACCTGCGTGTCAAAACCTGCAAGTAACATGGCAAAAATTCATTGTGAGAAATTTTCTGAGTACTCTTTGTGAGTCTGCAAACTATGTTTGAGATCTCTTTGGCAGCTTCAACATTGCGTTCTTTGAAGTACTTAGCAAGTCCGATGCCAAAACTTGTCGAAAATTTTCTTGTCAAAACCTGTGAGTAAACATGGCTAAAACTTGATGCGAGAAATTTTCTGTGACTACTCGGTGACTTGCTGACTACTCTGTGAGTTTGCAAACTCTGTTTGAGATCTCTTTGGCAGCTCCAATATTGTGTTATTTTATAGGCTTCCTCCAGTAGGTCAGCAATGGAAAATTTATATTGATAGGATTGTCAAAACTTTGTTGTTCCTGCTTGTCTGATAATCCCTTCTTTTCTTCAGCTATTGATGGTCCCTACTCCTGCATCTAGGTTAGTTGGTTTTGGAAGAAAATGTCCCTTACTATCTCTCCTACGATTCATGCATCTACTATGACATTACTTCTAAGAAAGCATCTCACAAGGGCAAAAACAAAATGAATGTTAAACCTCTTTCTATTCAACCCCTGTAATGCAAAAACTACTGCTTTCTTTGACACTTGCCCTCAACAACAATGCCAAAAAGTGTTGAGAATACTCAATATCATTTAATTGAGGAACGTTTGGCTTTGACAAGGTGTCTTCAAAGTATATGCAAGATTGCAAGATCTTTCTTAAATCTGAGTATTTATATGAGATGCAAATCTAAACTAGGGACTTTAGACAGAGTGGAAGAAAAAATTGATAAGATCAGAAGCCATTAATTTTGTTGCAGCTCACAATGAAAATAACTTCAAATTCAATCACTCCACACTGTAACACTTTTAGAACTCAAATCAAAATTAGAACAACAAATTATTAGACTTGATGTAATAAATAAACTGCAATCACCACAATAATTACAATTACCAAATCGGAACTGAAATTACAAAGGACACACAAAAACAATAAAGCAAACCTAAACTGCCACCAATCCTTGCGAGCAGGCCCTTTCCCAATCAGACTGATGCACAGAACACACACAAACTCTTTAAATGAGTACTTTGATATTAAGATAATAATAATCTTTCAGAATGAATGAATTGATGAGCACTGCATAATTACTAGTTTGAAACTCTAGAATAATGCTTATTTTTTGTCTCTGATCCTATGATGATATAAATACTAGCGGTGGCATTTTTGCTGTAACAAATTCTAAAACAAAATGCCATTTCGAGTTTCAAAAGCATGTTTAGGGATAGGAAAAAGATGTAAAATTATATACATTTCTAGGGGTCATCATTTGGGTTGTTTTTAGATGGATAATCAAGGAGCTCCAATATTTGACATTTTTCTTCAACACAGGGTATAAGGTAACTACAAGAATATGAAGTTCACCTCCCAACAACTTCATGGAAAAATCACGGCATACCAAAGACATACTTGATGGAATGGAAGAAATTTCTATGAACAGCAAGCGTATAGTCTTTTTCAATTATTGTACATATACTTTCTGTTTGTCAACATCTCCACATTGTTCATTCTCGAACTTACAAACCCTCCACAAAGGACATGGACCAGCACTCAATGAGTTGGAAACATGTGCCAATTTGGCATCCAATAAGGACACAAGAAGGCAAAAAACCTACAGCATGGCATTTTCCACGTACACAGGGTCCATGTCACAAGTCAAGAAAGTTGTTTTTTCCAAACAGAGATTACCAAGATCACTTTTTTAAAATAAATATTGCAACTTAAGAATCCCTAAATGTGTTTTGGGCTTGTATAAGCTCCCAAAATTTCTGTTCACAAACACATGCGAACAATGATTAAGGGCCTTCAATCTGCGAACAGCATTCAAACCCTAACTGACTACAAAAATCTTATAAATCTCCAACAACATCTAGACGCGGCCATATGGGTGTTCACTCCTCTCCAAACTGGAGTGCTAATGTGATATTTTGTAAAGTACTCAAACCATCATAAGAGTTACATGAAGTAAATAATCCACTTAATAACAACATCTCAAGTAAAAGATAAATCCCATAAATATAAATCAATAAAAGTCATTAAATCTTACATAATCACGTGCTTAATCCAGGTGATAACACTATATAATAATATACAAAGTCTATTGGCTTTCATGCCATAAATCATCCAATCACAAGTTACAATAAATATGTACAAGTATAATAAATCAAACAAACTCTCCAGTTGCCACGAACCCACATAGTTCTCCTGCGAGCCGAGAGATGGGAATATGGTTCAGGCACTTTTCCACCCAACCATGATGCAATTATGCTTCCTCGGATCCCTTCATGACACGAAGGAAACCCAGCCTTGCACGAAATGTCTAGCTACCTGGAAACAACTGGCAAGAGGGAACACCCGATGCAACCTGATGTCTAATGTGCAATTCTAAATAATGAAATGCAAATTGTCTCACAACAGGATGTGGTAGAGATATATATCAATAAAGTTTTGCTAGATAAAATATTCATCTTTTTCAATGACTGCTCACTTAGATCTAAGCCTTAGAAAAATAGTTACAGGTTCAATTCCCGAAAAGAGGAAAAGCCATCTCTGATAATCCACATTCGGCATCCTAGCCCAAAAGCCACCCCAAACACTCATAATAGATAATATAATAGATAATATCCCATATTTGCCTAAACCATTCTAATCCCTTTCCCATTGCACAATCAACGGAAATGCAATTCAAGCAATAAAATCAATAATGATGTATGTCAACTCTACTTCAACAATGTGTTTTCATGCGCAATCAACAGAAAAACAATTCAATTATAAATAGAATAGATGTCAGTAATATATAAGATGACGTTCACATAGATATACATATGGTAAATATGCTCACTGATTTCAAAGGTTTGAGCTATGATTTCATATTCAAGTCAATAACACATACTTTATCCTAAATACAGTTTGTTAATTCCTTTGTTTGCTCGACCAACGAGAGTACACTATCAAGCAAGTACTTCATCATAGAAACTTCATTTAATCATGCAAATTGCATCAATAGGACTATTAATTGATTTTATTTTCCCTAGTCCATAATTCAATCAAATATTCATAACGTGATAAGTTTTCTATTTCCAACCAAGTATATAGTTCACTTTGAGAAAGTTTGTAAATAAGACAATGGTATGTCCACATCGGATGTTACTCCATTCGCAACAATCATAAAAGGAAAAGATAATTTAATCTATAATCTAATTCATTCAACAACTTTATTGCCACAACTGTGACAGGAACTTAAAAATAAAACAACAGAACTCACAAGCAGGCTTATTGTATCACTAACGACAGTAACTAAAAAGATCTGTAACAACATTAAAATAGATAAAAAGATAGCTAACAACAGAAACTAAAATCTGAGTTATGAAGGTTTTAAACTTGCTGAGACGGAACCTTATACTTCAGACCATAGTTGGAAAACTCGGCTCGGCAAAAAACTCGGCAAGCCAATTTTTGGAGAGTAGAAAAAAACTCGGAGAAATCTCGGCAAAAACTTGGCAAAAAACTCGAGAACTTAAAAAATTGCTAAAATTTCATTAGAAATGCATTTTTTTTGCAAAATTCAATGACAAGATGAATCCAATGAGTCCATAAATGAGTACAAAAGTGTTTTCTATTAAATTTGATTGACTTCAATGCAAATTGATTACAAAATCGCATTCTCATGCAGAATCCTGATGGCTGAAAGCTTGATAGTCTAATACAAATTACAATAGATCGCTGGAAATGAAAATAGTAAAACTAGAAGTAAATACTAAAAGTAAATACAACATATTACATCTTCCTCTTCCCTAATTTAGCCAAAGCTGGGGAAGAGGCAGATGCTCTAGTCTTGCGAGTGCGTGGTGCCTGTGGCTTCTCAGTTGGCATGGATGTTGGAAGTAAGCCACACCCGGACCGACGATGGGCTGGCCACAAGGGGCCAGTAGCTCAGTTGGTAGAGCACTCTAGCAGCAAATGGAAGGTCCTAGGTTCGAGTCCTAGCTGGTCCATATGAGCTATAGCTCAACAATTGGTATCAGAGCCAGGCTAGGAGCCCCAAGCACCTGCAGTGTGGCTTAAGGGGGGGTGTTGGAAGTAAGCCACACCCGGACCGACGATGGGCTGGCCACAAGGGGCCAGTAGCTCAGTTGGTAGAGCACTCCAGCAGCAAATGGAAGGTCCTAGGGTCGAGTCCTAGCTGGTCCATATGAGCTGTAGCTCAACAATTGGTGCTGGCTATGGGGTTCGAACCCATGCGCACTTATGTGCAGAAGATCTTAAGCTCTGATACTTATGTGCAGAAGATCTTAAGCTCTGATACCACTTGTTGAGCTACAACTCATATGGACCAGCTAGGACTCGAACCTAGGACCTTCCATTTGCTGCTGGAGTGCTCTACCAACTGAGCTACTGGCCCCTTGTGGCCAGCCCATCGTCGGTTCGGGTGTGGCTTACTTCCAACAATGGAAGGCTGTGGTTGAGGCTCGACCACCATCCTGGAACTATCTGGCTCTGGCTCTAGCAGTGACTCCTCATGCTCATGAATGTCCTCCAACCCTACATCTCCTGTTGCACCCAGATCCTCCATTGCCTGTCTCTCGAAATCAAGAATCTCGTCTGCGGTAAACAATGGAGGCTGCTCATCCTGCCCTGTCCAATCACTATAAGGATCTATCTCATCCAAATCAATAGGATCCAGTGATTTGTCCTCTACCTTTTTTGTGCGCAACCGAAGGTTGTATTGCACAAAGACAAGGTCATTAAGGTGCTTTTGGGCTAGTTTGTTCCTCTTCTTCGTGTGAATGGCCTCAAACAAGCTCCAATTCCGCTCACAACTGGATGCACTACAAGGCTGGCATAGTATGCGGAGGGCAATTTTTTGGAGATGTGGGGTATTTCCACCCCAACTTTTCCACCAAGCCTCTGCAAAAAAAAATATTGAAGAGTTAGAAAACAAAGTCAAGACTCAAAACACATTTTATCAAATTATAAGATATTAAGATGCATGTATGATGTGACAGTGAAATAAACTTAAAGACTCTGAATTTTATACCTGGTGTCTGAGTGGTTCTTCCTTGAATAGCTAGATCTGAAGAAAAGAGTTTACCCCTCGTTTCACTGTAAAGATCCAACTCTTGGACAATGAGGTCTCTCACCTCAACCATGGGTTCCGTCCTCTGAATGCATGTTGTGAGCCCCTCCATAACCTCTCCATTAGGATCGGACATGAATGCGACAGGAAGCTTTTAAAACATAAACAAGAAAACATAAAATATTGGCCGCCCATAGTTGTAACACATACCAGAAAGAACAGATCGCAGGCCATATTGACTATGGTTAAACAGTCATAAACAACCATTATTTCTTGCAAACATATCAAGAAAAAATACCCAGTTAATTCGCTTGCCAAATGGTTGATTTTTTACTGCTGTTGCTGCTCCTCTATCTGTCGCTGCTCAGAAATGAACGAACTCCTTCTCTCTTCGATGCTCAGAAAAATAATGATGATCCTTCTCTTTCTGCTGCCCTTTCTTTTATTAAAAAAAAATCTCCTAAACTTGGCATCTCATATTTTTAGATTGAAGCCTCTTTTGATAACTTCCAGTTTACTTAGTTTTGCATGAGATTTTATCTTCAAAACTCTCATTTTTTTTTAAATAGAATAATAATAATCTTATTTATATTTCTGTCATTTGCATGACAGTAATTTCTTTTAATTCTTTTAATTTGATTCTGAATATAATAATAATAATAATAATGTTAATGCAATTTATCTATTTTTAATAAAGCATAATCACTTAAATCAACTAGTATTTGCAATAATATATATATATATATATATATATATATTGTAATTAAACATAATTGTTTTAAGTCTAAATTAGATATTATTTTTTTTTTTCAAACAATAATATTTATATAAATAGGAAAACACTTATTATTATTTATTATTAAATAATATAAAATACACCATTTTAAATATAATCAAAAGAATATTAATATTTATGACTAAATCATGCATTCAAAAATAGACTTATTGTAGCAATTAAAGCACATATTTATATACTCCCAAATCATCAATCACATTTATCGACTAATTAATAATGCAAAAAAAATCATTCAGTAAATGCAATACTACATGAGACTGAGTGTGTGAGTGCATCAGGGTTATCCATCCCAAACAGTTCTTGCCAAGTGGCTATAACATCTCTACCTTAACCATGTTCTCGTCTTCGACATTTCTCCTGCACTCAGCCGCATTTAGATTTTTATTAATAGGTTAGTTCCCCAAAATCATAGCCAAAGCAAAACAAAATGTACATCCATAATCATACCAATAATATTCAATTATTAAATCAACTTTCAAAATTATGCATTTATAACTTAACGACAATTACTTTCATACACGTGGAATCTTTCATAGTAAAATAGTCATAGTAAAAATGTTCAATGATCTAATTTATAATAAAGTCCAAAAAACGAGATGTGACATATTTTTGTTGGTGTTGGAAATAAGCCGCACTCGGACTGACGATGGACTAGTCCAAGAGGGGCCAGTAGCTCAATAGTAGAGCACTCTAGCAGGGTATGGAAGTCCTAGGTTCGAGTCCTAGCTGGTCCATGTCTCAACATGGTATCAGAGCCAGGCCCAGGCTAGGAGCCCCAAGCACACAAGAGGTGTGGCTTAAGGGGGGGTGTTGGTGTTGGAAATAAGCCACACCCGGACCGACAATGGACTGGTCCAAGAGGGGCCAGTAGCTCAGTGGTAGAGCACTCCAGCAGCGTATGGAAGGTCCTAGGTTCGAGTCCTAGCTGGTCCATGTCTCAACAATTTTGTTGTCAAAAGGATCTGCCTTAAAAGACAAGATCAAGCTCTTCCCAAGTATGAATAATGCAAATGATGTTGCAGATTGCAATCAATCTGCCCATAATTCTCTATGGCATTCTTTCTCCTGCGGCCAGTCTCTATGTTTTGTTGATCTGACTAAATGCCCACTCTTACACAATGGAACTCAATGAGAGTTGGATCGCAATTGAACCTGACAAAGAGCTTTATATTTTTGCTTACATCAGCACACGAGTATCCCAATGCCATTAATGATAAGCTAATGCATTCTACTTCTGATAGGAAATCTAATAAGGGCTCTGACAATGCAGGGTTACTTCTAGAAGAGTTGGGAGAAAATAGTGCCTTGTTTTTGTCACAAATCCAGAAATTTTAAAACGAGGTATAGATTTGACGTTGCAAGTTGGTATTGCAATTTAGCTCCCCACAGGGATCATAGAAGGAGTACAAGATTGCTGATGAAGTCTATAAATACAGCAATACCATTTTGTAATTGCAAGTGTTCGTTTTCCAGCACCCAACCCTTAAGAACTTATACTAGGAAGAGGGAAAGCTCATTTTTTACTTCTGCTCAATGAATGCCTTCTACTGAAATGAACACTCAATAGCCAGAAAATGATGGAAAGATTCCAATTATCTTGGGTGAGGAAAGCAGGGATGCTGACATTCCCGTCTTGCTGCTCCTTCTCAAGAGAATGTGAAAGAACACTGTTGATGCTGTAAATAACGGTAAGATTACTCTCAATCCTCACTCTTCTTCCACTCGTTTTTCCAATAAACTGAGCTCTCTAATAATTTAGTCTTTTGGGGTTTTGAACCTTGCTGAATTGATCACCAAATCACTATACTAATCCCCAGCTCTTTACTTCTTATTGCACCACTTCGAGAATTCCCAGCCCTAAGAATGGACCCTGTTACTACCCTTTTTCATCCTCATTCCATGAAGATTGCCTCTAAAGTGAAACCCTGTGAATTGCCTTCCCCCACCAAGTGCACTTACCCTACTTGCAAAGAGGCACCAACCAAAACTCTGATTATCAGCCTGCTTACCAATTTTTCCTGTTATGAGACAACTACTCCTCTGGCCCTTGCTAAGATCGATGACACTCTTAAATAGGCTGATGAGTGCCATTGAGGCCTGGCACAAACACCAAGCTCTCAATTAGGACAATTGCAAGCTGTTGATCCAAAATTTGCTAGAAAGGAAAAACAATTAGAGGGGCATTATCAGTTGCTTGCATAAACAAGATGCAGCTTTATCTATTTTGAGACATTGCTGTTGCACTGTCCAGAATAGAGCTGATGCTGTAGAGCACATACTGAATGCTGATAGAATTAACACAAAACATGTTTTTCTCTGCCAACGGCAACAGCAGCATATGACAAAAAGAGCTCCAAATCAGAGAAGTTCATCTTTGAATGAGTTTCCACCAGTCTCCAACCAATGGACCATGCTGCAAGGTAGCCATGGGGACATCCAACATGGATGGATGTGGAATCAGGAGAGCTGTTTGCCTGCTGGTCAAGCTACTGGGCAAAGAAACTGCTGCTATCTTGAAATATCAGCCGAGGACGCTTCATTATCCAAAGTCTCTTTTGCTTTTGAACAAGTTTGATTTTGATATAGTCTTTTGCTTATGGACAAAGTTTTGGATGTCTTCAGGTTAATCTCTCATTGGTTGTATTGGCAAATATACTACAGCATAGAATTATCTCTTGTGCACTTTTTGGGTTATCCTTTTGTCTCTTGGGTATCTCTAATAAGTGCTTTGGAATCTGACTCAACTTGTCTCTTCTTGGACGGGGTTTCTGCACTAGTTCTTGTAAAAAAATCTTTCTATTAAATGCAATATATTTTCTTTATAAAATAAAAATAAAATTCCAGTACCACCTTTTGGAAAATCATCTCAGAAGTAACTTTTCTACAAAAGTTGGTTACTTTTAGGTGGAATGGTTGTCTTTATCTTGGAAATTAAGAATGGATTATTCTCTTGGGAAGTTAACTTGGCAGGTTTTGTGACCATTCAGTTAGATTCTAGCCGAGCGTTCAAGCTTGACTTCACTCTTTAGAATGTTTTTCTCAGTGCTAGAACCATGGTTACTGATATAATTGTTCTAAAGCTTTAAACGTTGTTTCAGATCAGTATGCCAATGACTGCTTATGAAAATAATTGTATGTCTCTGAAAGTATAAGCCTTACATTGTCAAAACATTTCATGAAATCACTTTTTTTTTTATGCAACAGCTATTTTTTCCCCTTAAATAATCTTTGAGAAGGAAATCTCAGATATTCATGGAATTTCTTGCTAGGTACCAAGTTGTCCCGACACCGTTGACAAAGATTCATTGGTGGCGACTGTGCCTGGATGAGGCACAGATGGTTGAGTCTAATACAGCTGCAGCAACAGAAATGGCAATGCGTTTAAGTGCACAAAACCTTTGGTGTGTTACTGGAACCCCTATACAGCAAAATCTTGAGGATATGTATGGTCTTTTACGATTTTTGAGAGCTGAACCATTTGATGATCATAGATGGTGGAGTGAAGTGATTAAAACTCCATATGAGGTAATGGTTCCTTATTACAAGATAATGTTAAGAAAAAAATGTCTATTTATAGTTCTCTTCCATCTTTGAAAATTCTCAAAATATATTTTAAACCTAAAATTGCTAGAATTTCTTTGTTCTTTTACATCTCTTTTATAGCCTTTTGAATAATGAAACAAGAGATTTTTGTTGAAAAGTGACTTAAGACTGGTTTATGACGTTCTGAAGAGGAAAGCTTTTTCAAGATGTTGCTGACTTCTTGAAGAAAGATATGCTGCCTAGTTGCTTTAACGTGCCATACAGCTAGTTGTAAATTTTGCCAATTCTGAGGAAGACAGTTGTTATGACAAACAATGCAGGAGCAAGGAATCAACAATGGCTGTAGTTTTAGTAGTTCAACTAAAATTTATCCCTCTGATAAGATTTTAAGGTCTTGAGGCATAGTTGCATGGTGGAAACAGTTAAAACATAATTCAAGTTATGTTTTTGTAATAATCTGGCAATTTCTCGTCATTTAAATATAATTGGATTCCAAGGCTTAAACATCCCTGCAAAGAATTTACAGGATGATCATGGATGCCCTAAGTAACTTCTTGATACAATAATTGATTCTAAGCCCCAATACCACAAACTGCCGATCATTCATATGACCAAGAGTTTATAATGATTGAAGGCTTCTATATTGTGTCTTTTTTGCCTCATCACAGTGAATATTTACAGTTCTACTTGCTATTGCTCTAGGTATTGTTGTGATTTTTTAGGTATATTAGGTATATGGGTTACTCTATCTGGATATGTTGTTTGACAGGGGCTGATTTTGAAATTTAGGTTGTAATGTTTATCTCAATGTAATTGTCCTTTCTTACCGAGGAGGAAGAATCTCTTATTTTGGACTATTATTTGAGCATTTTGAGAATGAGGCAGTATAGTCACAGTCTACTAGTACTTACCAAGGAGAACGCTCATGTATTAACTTGAACGCAGGCTTGCATCTAAGATGAGATGTATTATAATGCAATTGACATGGCTTGTGATATGGTTTGTCCAATTAGATTACAGAAATTCATTCGTATGCTTAGGTTTGAGAATACTCTTTTATAAGATGATTGCTTGTATCATGTTAAATTACTGCCCTTTCATGAGCTACTTTTCTCAATGTCAAATACACGACCCCAACTGTAGAAAAGAGGGAGAATAGAGCAAGTAAAGCCAATTTATGGTTAAACATTTTATAGTCCATGATCTCTAAAAGACTATCTATTTTTAATTTTTTTGTTAAAAATAGAACATTTTTCATGATATTCCTTTCTTGCAGAGTGGTAATGTTGGAGCAAAACGATTCACACATCAAGTTTTCCGGCAGCTAATGTGGCGATCAACTAAATCACAGGTGTCAGATGAATTGAATTTACCTCCCCAAGAGGAACGCTTGTCATGGTTGATGTTTTCTCCAATTGAAGCCCATTTTTATAAGCGACAGCATGAAAGTTGTGCTGTCAATGCTCGAGAATTTATTGCAAAATGCAAAGATGATGTTTGCAGTATGTCAAGGCAATATGACAATAAGCCTCATATTATAGGTAACGTCATGGATGCTTTTGTGTCAAAGATATCTTCTAATCATAATGTCATTTACACCGTAGCTTCAAAACTTATCAAGATTTATACTGGTGTTCAGGATTTGAAGCTTCCTATGATAAACACCTCACTCATCGAGAAACCACAAAGTTGTTGAATTCACTACTGAAACTTCGTCAAGCTTGCTGCCACCCCCAAGTAGGAAGTTCTGGGTTGCGCTCTTTACAGCAAACTCCTATGACCATGGAAGAGATATTACAGGTTATTCTTGTTTCTAAATTTTCAGCTCTTAATAATAGGTTAGTTTTAAAATTTTCTTAGGAAAATGTTGATTCATTGTGACTAATATCTAGAAGGTAATCAGTCTTTTGAAATTTTTAGCCTTCTAAAGGCATACAGTTTTTAAATAGTTATTGATACAAATAAAGTGACAAGAGGGATTTTCTGTTGGATGTATTTTACTTGGCCAACTATATGCTGATATTTTTGCAGGTCTTAACTGGCAAGGCTAAGACTGAAGGTGAAGAATCTCTCAGGAAACTCATTGTTGCATTGAATGGAATGGCTGCACTGGCTATAATAGAAAAGGATCTTTCACATGCAGTGTCACTGTACAGGGAGGCACTGACAATAGCAGAAGAAAATCGGGAAGATTTCCGGCTTGATCCTCTATTAAACCTACACATTCTTCATAACTTAGCTGAAATAATTGATATAAGTTCAAATCCTACCGCAAAAGGAAATTCTGAAGGAGATGAAAGTTCCATTGACCCAAAAGATCAGGATACTACACTATTTCAAAGTTCTCAAGTTGAGTATTGCATGAAAAAGCAGACAATTGAGGAAAGTGTTATTAATAGCTCTACCAGACCTTCAGATCAATTAAGTCCAAGACCGGACTCATGCTCAACAGAAGACCCCAGAACAGCAGATAAGATTTCAAAATATAATCCCCAGTTACAGGGAATTCCCAGGACTTTGAGGGATGATTTCTTGGTGAAAGAATGCAATTCTGTTAAAGAGAAATACATGTTACAGTTCACTACAAAACTAGCAGCAGCTCGGGATGAATTTAGGAGTTCTTACAGTCAGGTATTTATGACTTCTGAGAAATGCCTTTTCATGGTATTCTTCTGGGTGAGCTACGATTATGGCATAAGAAGATTATTCTGGTGTATACGTTCTTGTCAGTTTATGTGATACTGCTGCTTGAAGAGTTAGCAATTAATTAAGATTTCTGGCTAGGGATGGTTAGGATTCCTTGATCTCTTATCCAACTTCATGTTTGAAGTTTTTACAATAACTTAATTGATATGTATAAGAGTTTCATTGCATTATGTAGTTCAAAGCTTCAACTTTTATGGCACTAATTAGCTATCTGTTTCTATGTTTGCAAACAATTATTAAAAGAAAATTTGGCCTTCCAGTCTTGACCCTACTCACAGGTTTTTTTACTGTTGTTATAATATGGAGGTCATTAATTTATTATTTTTTAACATCTCAACTATGTTCAATTTGACAGGTTATACAAGCAAAGCAAGACTGCCAATTTGAGGGATTAGAAAATTGGTGGTTGGATGCGCTGGAATTAGTGATGCAAAAAAAAGATCTTTCCAAGGATCTGTTGGACAAAATCCAAGACAGCTTGTCTGGAACTGATGGAAGATTAAATTCGTCTAGGCTTGGGTCACGGTATCTGTAAAATTCTTTTGCAGTTAATTTCTCTTCAATGTGATTTTTATAAGCACATGTCTAACTATTTTGTGACTCTGGTTCAATTACAATATTTAGGTTTTTTCATATCTATTTAACAGCACTGAGAATGGTTCAGGAATTTGTAGTAGTTAATATTTGTCTTTATGCAGTTCCTTGTCATGGGTACATTAGTTTTGAATTTTTAATTTGCCACTATTTCTTTATTCATATGTATATCGAGATATTCTATCTCCATACATGAAGTCATCTCCATAATGAAACTATCTGAAGTTTCAAGATCCATGTGTAGTTGTAAGCAATGCATGGAATTATTTTGTTTACTTGTACTTGCAAAATTATATTCCTAGTTCTTGATAGAATGGTGAAGCTGGAAATTCACTGACTCAACAGTAGTTCATGTCACAAAGGAGGGGTCAATATTGTTCTCCAATACAGTTTATGGTTTCTTTAAATTTAGTGGATGTATGTTTTGTTTAGGTATTTCCTCGATTGGTTCTGCATTTTCTTTTCGGGTGATTAATTCTAGCATGACTTTATGTATTAAATTTAATATTTGCATGTCAACTGCATAGGATTGTGTGGCATATATTGTTAGATAGCTGATGCAGATCCAATCCCAAGAGTCTTATCAGACCTTTAGAATTAGCAGCCAAAACAACATCCACATCACACCAACAAATCACAGAACAACATTATGCATTTATTCATTTACAACAATCAATATTCAGGAGTACAAGGAATCAAAATTCATTACAGTTTTCTCTTCTCTGTTTACAATATTCTTCTCCAGAATTTCAAACCCTAAACAAATCACTTTCCAGCCTTATATACTTCCCACGTGAGGAAGTTCAATTGTTGCACTAGCAAACTGAACGCCACAAACTTCACAATAATATTCTGCCACGTGTCGATGCTAGAAAAGTTGACAGTCAATTTGTATCTTGAAGCACTAAAAGAACAATACCGGAAATCTACGGTTCCTGAAGAAGTAACTGATCGACCCCGCAAACTGAGTGTTTAACATGTTCCCAAGATGGTTTCATACTCCGTTTGATAGTGTGTCGGAGTTTCTAAAGCAAACAGGAACTTGACCGAAGATCCCAAGTCATAAGGAGCTAGACAACCAGTTGGAAGAGTCACCATTTCCATTAAAATCCTTTTTGAAACTTTATCAGACTTTGGTGACGTGTTAGGAACTCATTGGAGAATTCCGATGTTCCGAGAACTATTCAAAGTTCTGATTTCTTTTGTAGAAGTCTTCGTCGGAGTGTTTGAAGATAATGGAACGGTTCCAACTCATTGGGGTTTTCCACCCTTTGAGGAATGAGCTGATCGCACATATCAATTACTTTACGCCTTTTGAAAAGCCTTTAAGAAAACTACCGGCAAATTCTGGTCCAAATATGGAAATGACCAGCCAAGCCAAGCATTTCACTTGGTCGGGGGTTTCCACGTCAAATGGAACTATCCGATCTTCAAACAAAGTCACTTTAACTTGATCGCTTTTCAAACTTCGATGGCATTTTGAGAGCCACTTGGAACTATTCCAAGTTGTCGGGGTTTTCAAGTGTTTCCGGAACACTTTGAAATCTCAATTTCTTTGAAAAGTGAGTTTGTCGGCAATTTTCGGTTCATATGGAACAAGCCGATAAAGTGGAAAAAACTAAATTAGAAAAGCTCGTCAGTGAATCAAACAGGAACAGGAACAGGAACTCGTCGGACTTTTCTGGTGTTCTTGGAACACTTCAAAATGTCGATTTTGTTTCCAATCAGACCTGAAACTCTGATTTGTCATAACTTATCCAATTTTCACCCAATTTTCACCAAATTTGAACTGCAAGTACCCATTTGGCCCTTCTTCATGATGAAGTCCTTTCTTGACCAAAATGCAATATGAAAATGCCTCGTGAAACAAAACACCAAAAACAACTGCAAAACAATAATAGTGAAGAAAACAAAAGTGGAAATATTTTTGGGTGACACAGGATTGCTTGTGAACCTGGATGCTCTTGCATTAGACATGTCGAATAAGTGAAATGTTACATGTGTGTACAACTCATGAACATTTAGGTAAGTCGAGAATGGGTATTCCATACTTAACCTATTCTGAAGCTTGCATTCAAGAGGCTTCATCTGCTGCTCTATCCTTCCAACAGACAAGATACTCCATATATTCTTTCCCCCTTGTTCTTTTGGCCACTCGGGAATCAATCACTTTATCTACTTGTTCAAATTTCTTTTCAAGAAATTGATGTACACAACCATGTGTATCCTTCAAATTTGCATGTATATTCCCTTGTGTACTTGTGTCCCTTTCATAATATTCGTACAAATCAACAATATTGAAGACGGGAGATATATCTATACTTGCTAGAAGTTCAATCTCATAGGCATTGGATGAAAACTTTTGCAATACCTTACACGGTCCTATCTTTTTCCACTTCAACTTATTATATGTTCCTTGTGGGAACCTCGCTTTTCTCAAATGTGCCAAAACTAGATCATCTACCTGAAACTCCTGTTCTCTCCTATGCATATCAGCATGTTCTTTGTATTTCATGGCACTCATCTCCAAATTGTTTTTCACCTCCTTATGTAACTCTTGAAGGTATTCAACAAAATTTTCTGCCACAACACTTTTTCTGTTCAAATCTGTACTCTCTCTCAACTCATCAACACCCCTAGGGCTATATCCATAGACAATATGAAAAGGACTTTTCCCTAGACTCCTATTGACTGAATTATTGTAAGCAAACTGTGCCTAAGCCAATATCAAGTCCCATTGGTTTGGTTTATCACCTACCAAACATTGCAACAAATTACCAGGACTTCTATTTATAACCTCACTTTGACCATCAGTCTAAGGATGGTAAGATGAACTGAAACCCAATTGTGTTCCCATTTTTTGCTACAATGTACTCCAAAAATGGCCAACAAACTTGGTATCTCGATCTGAAACAATAGGCAAACCACACAACCTAACTATCTCTTTGAAAAATAAGGTAGCTATGTGGGAAGCATCATTACTCTTCTGACATGGAATAAAATGAACCATTTTAGAAAATCTATCAACAACAACAAAAATTGAATTATTACCTTTTTGTGTTCGAGGCAATCCCAAAACAAAATCCATACTTATATGTGCCCACGATCTTTTCGGTATAGGCAATGGCTGATACAATCCTGTATTCTGTCTTACTCCTTTTGCATGTTGGCAAACTCTGCAACCTTGCACCAACTTCTTTACATCTGCACTCATTCCAAGCCAAAAATACCCTTCACTCAATTGTGCCAACATTTTATCAACACCAAAATGACCAATTAAACCTCCACTATGTTTTTCTCACATTATATTTTCCCTCATCAATCCTTGAGGTATGCACAATCTTTTCCCCTTGAACAACAAACCTTCTTGAATAAAATAGTCCAACCATGGCATTCTGTCTTTGTCAACTGGATTCAAACAAGCTGCCCCCGCTTCTTTAAAATTTGTATCTGTCTCATACAATTTTTGCATAGAATCAAAGCCAAACTACATTCACTTTCATTTCATTCAGCAACAAACATCTTCGACTTAATGCATCAGCTACCCGGTTAGGTTTTCCACTTCTATGTTTCAAAACAAGAGAAAAACTTTGCAAAAATTCAACCCACTTCATATGTTTCCGATTTAACTTACCCTGGCTGTTTATGAACTGCAAAACATGATAATCAGTATACAATACAAACTCCTTCAGTAGCAAATAATGTATCCAGTTTTGAGTGCTTGTACAATTGCATAAAATTCTTGGTCATATACAGAATATCTTCATTTTGCCTCATTCAACTTCTCATTGAAGTATGCAATTGGTCTTCCCTCTTGATTTAAAACTCCTCCGATCACTGTTCCATTGGCATCACAATCCACTTGAAATACTTTTCCAAAATCTGGTAGCACCGACATTGGTTGTTTAGTTACTTTCTTTTTCAACAACTGGAAACTTTTCTCCGTTGTAGTTGTCCAAACAAACTCTCTCCTATTACCTTTCATTGTTTCCGTAATAGGTGCACAAATTCCACTAAAATTTTGAATGAACTTCCTATAGAAGCTCGCTAAGCAATGAAAACATTTTACTTCAAACATACTTCTTGGTGAAGACCAAATCTACAATCGCTTTGACCTTTTCCAGATCCTTTTTCAATCCATCATCAGAAACTACAAACCCTAAATATATTAATTAACTTTTCATAAAACTACATTTCTTCAAATTTACTAGCAACTTCTCTTCCTTCAACCTTTGGAATACTGCCCTACCATGCAACAAATGCTCTTCTTTTGTCTTACTAAAAATTAGAATGCCATCTAAATATACAATTATGAACTTACCAAGAAAAGGCTTCAATACTTCATTCATTAATCTCATGAAAGTGTTGGGGGCATTTGTCAACCCAAACGACATTACCAACCATTCATACAATCCGTCCTTTGTCTTGAATGCCATTTTCCACTCATCTCCTTCTCATATTCGGATTTGATGATATCTGCTCTTCAAGTCAATCTTTGTGAAGTACTTGGCTCCACTCAAACTATCCATCATATCATCCATTCATGGCAATGGAAACCTATATTTTATTGTTATTTTATTTATTGCTCTTCAATCTGTACACATATGCCACTCTCCATCTTTCTTTGGCATCAACACTGTTGGTACAACGCATGGACTGAGACTTTACCTAATCAGCCCCTTATCCAACAATTTTTGCACCTGCCTATTTATTTCCTCATTCTCCATAGCGTCATTCTATATGGTGCTTTATTCGGAAAACTCATTCTAGGTATCAAGTCCATACAATGACTTATATCTCTCACAGGCGGCAATCCATCCGACAACTCTTTCATCATTATGTTTGCATACTCCTCTAGAATTTTCTGAATTTATTTTGGCAATTCCTCATTCTTCTCCGCTGTCATAGCTGCTGCAGGCTTGGGAATGAAAGCAAAGCATGCTCTCTCTTTCTTTAACTCTTTCAAAAATTCTTTTCTAGAAATTAAACAAACTTTTAGACTGTTTTCTATTTCATTCTCTTTATCCTTCAATGTATTTAAAGTGAATTCTTTTCCATCCTTCTTTATTTTACATGTATTATTTCTTCCATCATGCACAATTACCCAACAAAATATGGCATGCATTCATTGGCATCAAGTCACACAAAATTTCGTCCTTATAACTACCAATTTGAAAACTTACCAAACATTGCTCTTTTACCACCAATTGATGTTCTTTTTGTAACCACGAAACTTTGTAGGGACTGAGATGTTTCAGCTTCTTCAATTTCAATTTATTTACCATTTCTTCGGACACAATATTGTCCGTATTGTCGCTATCTACTATTACTTTGCAACATTTGCTACCTGATTTGCATCTTGTTTGAAACAAATTCCTTCTCTGGACTGGGTTAGATTTCTCCTTCTTCGAATTTAATAAAATTCTTTGCAACATCAAGGATTCTCCATCCTCGAGATCTTCTCCACACTTCGGTGAGGCCACACTTTCATTGTCTGCTTGTGCAATGTTAATCCTTGTCTCTTTTCCTTTTCCACCACTTTGTTGTATCTGAGGACATTCAAGTGCCCTATACTCAATTTCTCCACATTGAAAACATGTACCACTGAATTGTCATCCTCTTCCTCTTCCGAAATATGCCCTTCCTTTGGAATAATCGACTCTTTCTCTAGAGTAATCTCCTCTTCCTCTATTTCCCTAGGTGTTTGATTGTGAAGTGCTTGCTTCTCCTTGTTTGTTTTGATAGCCATGACCACTGCTGGACTGTCCTCTTCCATGTGAAAATCTGCCTCTACCTCTAGAGTTGTTTTGCTTTTTAGCAAGTTTTTCTTCGGCCTTCAGGGCATATTGATATGTGAAATGTCCCCTTCTCAAGCATAATTAGTTTGGAGACAATTAGCCTATTTTTCGAGTTTTCTCGTAGGCTAATTGGTGGTGCAAGGGAGAACTCCAGCTTTCTTGGAGAGCACAGGATTGATCTAGCGACAGTTTGGTTCATGGCAGTGAGTTCAGTGGATCTTGGTAAGCCTCATGGTACTTTCTGGATGCTTTTTCGGTCTCATGGGAGCTCTCCACACTTCTTGGAGAAGCAGGCTATTTTTAGAATGTCACCAAGTTGGTTCAGTGCATCATCCTTAATCTTTAGGAGCATGAGGGTATGACCAGAAGTTCATGTTTAATTCATTTTGATGCTTTCGACAACTTGGTGGGATGATTTAATTATTTAATAGTTATAACTTAAATTGTCCAAAAAAACAATTATTCAAAAAAGACAACTTATGTGTAACTATTCATTTGAAAGATTTTTAAGTTGTGCATACAAAGGCACTAGTCTAAGGGGGACTTGCACGCATAAAAACAACTTATTATTTTGAAATAAGTTTTGGAGGGAAAATAAAAGTAATTTTTTTATTTGCTCCAAAAAGTTATAAAAGGAGGCTTGGAGCTCATTGTTGAGGTTACACATGATTTGATATTTGCTTCTGCATATGGAGAGAACCTGTGTTCTTCTCGATATTTCTTGAGGACAAAAACCCTCTTGAGATTACTGGCTTCAGATACGAAAACCCTCCTAGCTGGTTATGGTGATTTCATCCAGAAGTCACATTTGTGCTACAATGGAGGTCTTTGATGTTTTATAATTAGTTTTGGGGTTTATGATGCAATTTTGAAGTGCCTTGTGATCATTTTCAGATGTTGATTTCAGTTTAATCTTGATAGAGTTTATAGCTTGAAGTTTGTGGCGCTTCCCAAGAAGGCCGTACCATTTTCAAATGTTAGTTTTGCTGTTGCAGTGATCTCAAACCCTACTTGCAGATCGTACCATCTTTCTAGACCATGGCTGAAGGATCCGAAGGTTCAATCTGCAGATTTATCGTGGATTAAGGGTGAGTTTGGCATCTTGAAGGGGTTGTACCATTTGGTATAGGCCGTAACAACTGTGAAAGGAGGGCGTGAGGGTTTGAGGGTGAAATGCCTCATTTTATCTTTGCATTTAATGCTGTTTGGTGGCGCCTAGCCTTGATACATCAGTTTGTCTATGTTTTGAAGTGAACAAGTCTGTTTGGGAATGTATTTTGGCTGTTGGGTTGTGGTTTCTGTATGATTTTCAGTATCTTCACTCAGTTGTAATTTGCATCAGATTTGTGTAGCAGTGTTTGTAGTGGCTTTGAGGTGGTTTAGAGTTGGGTTTGGCTTTTTCCTTCAACTACAACATCGGAGCTTCGATGGGTATGACTTCTTGTGATGTTTGAAAAGTTTCTAGTGCTTCATCTTCATGGTAATATGCTACAGCAGTGTATTTCAGTTTGAAATCAGAATTAATCAGTCATATTACAGCCTTCTAATTCATTGTATTATCATCTATTAGTTGCAATATTTATTTGTTTGTAATCCTTGGATAGTAGTACTGCCACTGGGCTCAGATGCACTGCATTCTTTGTAAAACTGGATGGTTTATTGCTAGTATATAAGCACACTCCACTGAATAAGTGCAGAAGTGGCCGGCTTTGCCGCCTAGTGTGCATCATTCTGTGTTGCATTGACACACTCTGCTGAACAAGCGCATAAATGGATGGTTTGCCTCCTAGTGTGTCACAGTGAGCATTTGCATTGCATAATCATATTTGTAGCTTTTAGTTGGGTTTGGGGTAGTAATCCGATGCATTGTATGCTCTCACCTTGACCATTCTGGGATCTGGGTGATCAGAAGGTGTTGAGGGTTTGCATTGTAGACTTCATTTCTAGTTTTAAAAATCAAAAAAATTGGGGGTGTATATTACAATATGCTACTTCTACACTTGTTACGTACCATATTTATTTCATCTTGTATTGAATAGTGCAAACCATTAACATACCTTGATACCTTGTCAATATCATCATCGACATGTTCAGTCTGGATATTTAATCTATAAAATTCCTTTGTGTATTCTTGTACATTCTTCTCTTTTTGTTTTTTTAAATTTTGCAACTTCTTAAACAAACTAATTTGATAGTCTGCTAGTAAAAACTTTGCTTTCAACTTGGTTACCATTGTTTCCTAGGACTTGATTTTCTCCTTAGCTTTTCTCTGCCTTTCTGTTTGTACATGATCCCACCATAGGGATGCATGTCCTTTCAATTTTGTGCATGCAAATTTCACTTTCTTTGGGTCTTCAATAGATTCAAAATCAAAGTATTTATCCATCTTTGATATTTAATCAATCGATTCTTTTGGATTCAGATCACCATTATAATTGGGAGGATCCAATCTAAATTTACTACTTATTCTAGACATTGCCTGCAAAAATCTTCTTTCTGGTTCGTCTCCATCTTCATTTGCATCATCCTCTCTTTCCTCTACTTTTTCATCCTCACTTACATCCTCTACATGTACTCCTCTGCGCCGCACCATTTCCATAGCATCTAAACGTGTTGTTATTCCTCTTAGCATCTCTACAATCGCCATATCACCAGCCCGTGGTGCTCTTCCTCTACCATGTCCTCTTTATGCCATGTCTTCTTTGGATTCTTTGTAGTTGCCGGTCGACACTCTCTTCTTTACCCGCAACAAGAATTTCAAAACCCCTCTTTGACACGCCCATAGTCCACAACAAGGAACTGCTTTGATACCACTTGGTGTAGATCTAATCCCAATAGTCTTATCAGACCATTAGAATTACTAAATTAGCAGCCAAAACATCCACATCACACAAACAAATCACAGAACAGCATTATGCATTTACTCACTACAACAATCAATATTTAGAAATACAAGGAATCAAAATTCATTACAATTTTCTCTTCTTTGTTTACAATATTTTTCTCCAAGAATTTTGAACCCTAAACAAATTGCTTTCCAACCTTATATACTTCCCACGTGAGGAAGTTCAACTGTCGGGAAGGAGGAAGTTCAACTGTCGCACCAGCAAACTAAACGCCACAAACTTTGCAATCATATTTTGTCACGTGTCGATACTAGAAAAGTCGACGAAGTCATTTTATATCTTGAAGCACCAAAAGGACTATACCGACAATCTTCGATCGACCCCACAAACTAAGTGTTTAGCATGATCCCAAGACGGTTTCATACTCCATTTGATAGTGCGCCAAAGTTTCTGAAGCAAACGGGAACTTGACCGGAGATCCCAAGTCATAAGGAGCTAGACAACTAGTTGGAAGAGTCACCTTTTTCATTAAAACCCCTTTTGAAACTTTATCAGACTTTGGCGACGTGTTAGGAACTCATCGGAGAATTCCGATGTTTCGAGAACTACTTAAAGTTCCGATTTCTTTTGTAGAAGTCTTCGTCGGAGTTTTCAAAGATAATGGGAGTGGTTCCAACTCATCGGGGTTTTCCACCCTTTTAGGAATGACCTGATCGCACAGATTAGTTACTTTACGCCTTTTGAAAAGCCTTTAAGAAAACTATTGGCAAATTCCGGTCCAAATATGGAAGTGACCAGCCAAGCCAAGCATTTCACTTGGTCGGGGGTTTCCACGTCAAGTGGAACTACCCGATCTTCAAACAAAGTCACTTTAACTTAATCGCTTTTCAAACTCTGTCAGTGTTTTGAGAGCCACTTAGAACTGTTCCAAGTTGTTGGGGTTTTCAAGTGTTCTCGGAACACTCTGAAATCCCAATTTCTTTGAAAAGTGAGCCTGTCGGCGATTTTTGGTTCATATGGAACAAGCCTATAAAGTCGAAAAGACTAAGTTAGAAAAGCTTGTGGGCGAATCAAATAGGAATAGGAACTCGTCAGACTTTTCCGGTGTTCTTGGAACACTTCAAAATGCTGATTTTGTTCCCAATCAGACCCAAAACTTTGATTTGTCATAACTTCTCCAATTTACACCAAATTTGAACTGCAAGTACCCATTTGACCCTTCTTCATGATGAAGTGCTTTCTTGACCAAAATGCAATCTGAAAATGCCTCCTGAAACAAAACACCAAAAACAACTGCAAAACAACAATAGTGAAAACAAATTTGGAAATATTTTGGGGTGACACAGGATTGCTTGTAAACTTGGATGCTCGTGCATCAATAGCACGCATGGTTATTCTATTGGACGATAGGATACAATATATTTACCTCCAAGAATTTATCTCAACATAGAAATAAACAAATTCAAAATCTTGAAATTACTAATTAGTAGAGTTGTAGGATATGCTTGGGTAGAAACCCTAGTATATGTACTACCATACTAGGTATGGTACAACTAGGATATGACCTAGGTGTTGTATCTGACCGTACCCAAAAAACCCTCTGATTTGTTTTGTGCTGGATATGCGTGGATATCGTGCCCTTTGGCATCTGTGTTGTATCCAAAAAATGTAACCCTAAAATGTAGATCCATTGTACATCCTATAGTTTCTTGCTATTGAGCTCCAAGAAAAGATTAAAATTATTGTCTCCCAACCTCCTTGCGGGAATCTCCTCCATGCTTGTTCTTCTCCATCGCTTTGTAACATGTGATTTTTGAGATTCTTCCAAAGAGTAGTTACATCATGGCATTTTGAACTTCTGAAATCAGCACATCTACGACAGACAACTTTAGAAGCATTAAAGTTTCCTAATGCCTCTTTTCATAGTCCTCCAGATGATGATCTGGTCTTTCTTCATTCAACATGATCTTATCAAGGTACTCATAAATGTTGAGTATCTTAGGACTCCATAGGCTGCAATCTTTCTAGTTAGCTTCAGAGAGTCGGTCAAAGGAAATGTCTAGGTTCTTGCCATTTTAGGATGCTAAACTAGAGTCTGGATTTACGAAAACAATTAAATTGGGAGACTTATTAGTATTAGCATAAAACAAATTTACAAGGGGAGTTTATATGGTTACTGGACACAATGGGACAAATTTTTAGTAGTGTTCCACGGGGACTCGTCCCCTCCCAAAAACCACATGTCCCCAAGTCCGGGACGTTTTCGAGACTTGGGGACGCCTGCGAGACGTCCCCCTGCCGCCACCGGTACGCGAGAATCGTGAAGGAAACTTCGGGGACGCCGAGATGTCCTCGAGACGTCTCGGGGACTTCGAGACGTTCCTCGAGCATCTCGGGGACTTCTAGACGTCTCCCGCGCCGGGGGCAGCAAAAAGTCAGTTTTTTTTAATTTTTTTTTGTTTTGCCTTTTGGACTTAGAGCCCAGGTCCGAACCCTAAGGAGGTGTTTGACCATTTTAAAAGCTAAAAACTCTCATTAAACTCTCATTCTTCATTTTATTTGCTCAATATGCCATTTCATGTTTTGCAACAACTAGGTGAAGAAGAGGAAAACCAGTGAGAAGAGTGGGTGAAAGAGTGAGTTTGAGGTGTTGCAAGTGCAAGAGGGGTGAGAAGGAGAAAGAAGAGGAGGAACATTCTACACCAAGTGTGAAGGATTTTTCAAGCACAAGGTAAGTTTTTATGACTGTTTTTTGAAGTTTTTTCAATTTTTTTTTCTAAGTTATTAGTTTTAGACTTTTAGTTTTTCATGTTGAATCTTACAATGGGCATTGAAATGAAAATCAAAACATGAATATGCATTTTGCATGTTTTGATTTTCATTTCAATGCCCATTATTTTTTTAAATTTTTTTCATCTTTCCATCAAGATTTAAGTTTTAAGTTTTAACATCAAATTTGGCAGCAAATGCATATTCATGTTTTGATTTTCATTTCAATGCCCATTGTTTTTTAAAATTTTTTTCATCTTTCCATCAAGATTTAAGTTTTAAGTTTTAACATCAAATTTCAAAATTTTATTTTCAAATTTGTGATACTAGGCTGAAACTAAGCACTTATAGAATTTATTTGTTTATTCATTATTGCAGTGTCATAATGAGCTCTCATGACATGAGTGGGGATGAGGTTCATAGTGATCCTGATAGTGGAAGTGAATATGCTCCTGAGGCTGAGGGGAGTGACCATGGGGTTGAGCTTGAAGCCAATACTAGTTCCATGGCAAGTGAAGCAACTAGTTTAGAGTGCCCGTGCCCTTCTGCACTACTGGCACCGTATGCTAAGGGTCCTTTTGATCGCAAATCCCCTCTCAAACAGTTTGCAACAAAATTACTAATCAGGGAAGGGTTACCATCTGGTGGCACAAGGAGGTGGAAGTGCAACTTTTGTGCTCTAGAGTGGTTTGGGAGCATCACTAGAGTTAATGCACACCTTTTTTTCATTAGAGGAAAAGGTGTAGACATATGTTCTTTTTTGGCAAAACCGCAAAACATCAAATACAAAGTTGAAATAAATAAGTTATGGGGTGTTCCTGATGATACTACAGCTGCACCTGTGCATGCTACTTTGCACCATAGGGCACATCTTCACCATAGCCAGCCACAGAGTTCTAGCCATACTTTGCAGACACCGGGTTCTTCTTCCAATGCCTATGTAGGAAAGGGGAGGGGGAAACGGAAATTGCAAACTCAAAGTAACCCCATAGCAGATTTGTTTAAAGTGCAGCTCAAGGATGACACAGATGATGCCATTGGCAAGTTCTTCTTTGCCAATGGCATCCCATTTCATGTTGCCCGATCTCCTTATTATAAGGAGATGATATCGATGGTGGCAAGGGCAGGACCATCATATGTGCCACCAGGTGAGACGAAATTGAGGACCACGATCTTGGATAAGAACTATTCCAAGATCAATTTGTTGATGGAGAAGATGGAGTGTTGGGTCAAGACAGGATGCAGCATAGTCATGGATGGGTGGACGAACATTAGACATCGTCCACTCATTAATATCATGGTTACATGTACTGAGGGCCCATATTTTCTTAAGGTAGTTGATTGTTCAGGGCATTGCAAAGATGCTCATTTTTAGTTTGAGGTCCTCAAGGAGGCTATTGAGGAGGTTGGGCCACAAAATGTGGTCCAAGTAGTGACAGATGCAGCACATATGTGCAAAGCTGCAGGGAGACTTGTTGAGGCAGCTTATAGGCATATTTGGTGGACTCCATGTTGTGTGCATGCTATGAACAATGCACTCAAGGACATGGGGAAGATTGGTTGGATTAGAGCAGTGGTAAATGATGCGAGAGATGTGCAGAGGTTTATCTGCAACCACCACACATCACATACACTCTTCAGGACCTTCGCTAAGAAGGAGTTCCTGAAACCTACTGATACGAGATATGCTTCCTATTTCATTCTCTTGGAGAGAATGATTGAGTTGCAAGAGGCACTGCAACTCATGATTATGATAGCAGAATGGAGTAGGTGGGCCGAGTCTAAGACAACAGGGGATGAGGGTGAAGGATACGGTGAAGAATGATGTTTTCTGGGCTGATGCAAAATATATTGTCGCCATCATTACACCAGTTTTCCAGGTAATTAGGTATGGGGATGTGGATGGATCTAACCTTGGAGAGGTGTATGAGTGCATTGATTCTATGCTTGATCAGATGAGCGCTGTTGTGCGACAGAGGGACCCCACATTGGCATTCTACCACGAGCACATTCAGCCAATCATTCACAGGAGATGGGAGAAGCTCAACACTCCCTTGCACATGGCAGCCTATGCACTTAATCCTAAGTGGTACTTGACTAGGCTTGGTAGAGTACACCGATACAGGATCCGGAGGTGAAGGCGGGGTTCTTCAGGAGCATTGAGAGGATGTATGATGATGTAGATGCCAGCACGATTCGCACTGAGTGGACCAAATTTGCCACTCTTAGGGGTTATTCAAATGCGGCCAAGATGGATATGGTAACTATGGCGAGGATGACCCAATTTTGTGGTGGACTTGCCATGGATCGAGAACTTTGACTACCACTCTAGCCATCCGATTGTTATCTTAGGTTTCTAGTTCTTCAGCTGCTGAGAGGAACTGGTCTACATATAGCTTCATCCACTCTCTTAAGAGGAACAAACTTACCTCTAGGAGAACAGAGAAGCTTGTGGCTGTACATAGCGCTTTGCGTCTCATTGACCGCAAAACACTTGTGTACAAAGAGAGTCCAGTAGCACGATGGGATGTAGAGCCAGAGGAGCCATCACAGATTGATGAGGATGCTTCAGTTTCGGCTTTAGATGTAGGGCTGGTTGGTATTAGTTTGGTAGAGCTTGACTGCGAGGATTCCAGTAGTTCGAGTGATGAGGAGTTTGGGGACGATTAGAGGGCCTCCCTTCACTACATTTTGATTTTTGCATTTTGTAGTTTGTACTTATTTTGATATCATCATATGCTACTCATTGTAACCATCTTTAAGACTTTATGATACATTGATATGATATTATGATGTGACATGTTATATTTTCCATTTTCGATATAATAGAAATCTCAATTCAACAATTTCATTTGTCTTTTAGTAATAGTATTCAAGTATTTAAAATGTTAGTATTTGCAATTTTGCTATTTTACTAATTTGCCAAAGTTTAATTTGAAATGTTATTCTTAAACATCTTTTTATAACTAGTTATTCAAGTACCATATGTATATCAATGCCGCCCCCCCCGCCGCCGTCCCCCTGTCGTCCCCAAACTTAGACCCTTTGTCCCCCCGTCCCCGAGACCTGTCCCCGACAGGGGACGCGTCCCCGTCAGGAAACTCCGTGGAACACTGATTTTTAGAGAGAAATGTAGACGCGATCAAAAGATGCAAAATTTATTTACCTTGCTGCCCAATAGATGAAAATATTGAATTAAACTTGTAGATCTTAAACTTTATAAACTTGGGGCAATGCAAGTCTAAAATTTAATGCTCACTCCATAATCCTTCTACCTTAAATTCATATTCTTGAAAATTCCAACTTTTTTGTTTAAAAAAATAGAAATTTTCAATGTTCCTCAGAGTTTCCTGATGGGGGGACAGGGGAACCAAGGGCCTAAGTTTGGGGACAGCGGGGGGGAGTGGTGCAAATACATATAGTACTTGAAAAATTAGTTATAAAAAGATGTATAAGGAATAAGTATAAGAATTATAATTTAATAGTTTAATAGTTTATAAATGAAACTTTCACATACTAAGTAAACTACTAAACAATAAAGTATAAACACATTGCACATTTAAGTTTTTAACAATGAACCATTGAACATTGAAAATCAAAATATCGAATTTGGAATTTTCAAAATTTCATAGTGATGATTCATGATTACAATCAACAATGTTCAAAAACAAAATTCTAATGAGTCAATGGCTAATGTCTGATGCCTCTAATCATCCCCAAAGTCTTCGCCAAACTCCTCATCACTAGAACTGCTGGGCTCCACATGCTCAAGCATTATGCCTACCTTGTGGCTCAAATGATGAACTTGAATCACTCTTGAGTCTTCTTGGCTTCTATATCCTCTTCTTGATCTCATTTTCCCTCTTCTAATGCTCTCTCATTCTTGCAATCTGCTCCCTCTTAGCTTGTTGCCTCTACTTCGAGCTCTCAATTTCACTCAATGAAGTTTTTGTGTGATTTGGAATGATGTAATAAACCACCCCTAATTTTTTTCGAAAAGTTGCAACAGATAATAAACAATGTCCTCAACACTTTCTGATCACCCAGGTCCCAAAGAGGGAAAGGTGAGAGCGTACGGTGTATTGGACTTCACACAAACAAACAACTATTGCAACAAGAAACAAACGCCCACTTATTCAGCGGGAACTTCCACTTATTCAGTCGGTAAACTGAATGTAAAATGCAAGGCACATCCACTTATTCAGCGGGAAGCCTATTACAATGAAACCACTTGTTCAGTGGGGTGAGAAACATGTAACAAGAGAGCAGACAATTCCCATTGGTGGTCCTACCATCCAGGGTAGTACAGAATGTGATTATTGCAACTAAAATAAAATATAACAACGAGTAATGGTTGCAATAATAATCTTAATATTCTGATTTCAGACTGAAATATATTGCTGCAACAATTAATCAATGTGTAGAGGTACATAAATCCATTCCAAACATATCTAGGAGCATACCCATTAAAGTTTTGATGCTGTAGATGAAGGAGGATGCTGAATCACAACTCAAAACACTCAAGATACCTCTGATTTCACTGAGGACAGGTCTGATACGAATTTGCAGCAGCATGAGGGTTTGTAGATGACACAATGAAACCCTAACCAGCTAGAATAGTCCACAAATCTAATTTATTCAACCCAAAACAACACTGATTTTAGACTTGACTGAAATATACTGTTTATCAGGTCTGAACAGCAAAGGAAACACTCCGAAAATTCACGCTGATAGCTGTTATGAAGTACCCAGATGATGCAAATTGTCTCAACACTGATCTTCTAATGAAAACATTGACATGCAACCATTAGAACTAACATGCAATCACCAACAGTAGCATGCAATGATTGATACCACACATGCAACCATCGAGCGTTGACAAGCAACCATTAGAATTGACATGCAAGTGCTGATCACTAACATGTAATATGAAAATTAAATCTCCAAATTATTAGAAAAAGCTGGAAGAGCTTCACACAAATAACAATGGCACAAACCATTCAGCACAATGGCAACCTATGAATGAAATTGCTCCAATGGATATGAGGGTTTTCATACTCAAACCCCAATATCTTCATGCATTCAACACAAATGTGATTTCTGTATGAAACCACAACTAGCTAGGGAGTTTCTTTCTCCATTGAAACTAGTCTTCTCTAAGAGGGTTTTCGTCCTCAAGAAGGAATGGAAGAACATGTAGGTTCAATCCAACATCATAACAATATCAAATCAATAGCATAACCTCAACAATGAGCTCTCAATCCCATTTTATAGGCACTTTTAGGTTACATGGGAATATAATTCTTTTTGAAAATAATTAACTTTTTTCAGTTAGTTCAATAATTCCTTTTTCCCATGTCTAGGCGCTCACTTTAATGTGCCCCATCAAATAATATAAAACTTTACTTTTCCAAAGAGCTATAACACTTAAGTCACTTTTAACTATTTTCAACCTTAGGAGACGTAAGTGAAATTAATAATTAAATAGCTCAATTAACCACCCAATTTACCGAAAATTCCAAACTGAAGCAAATTGCAAAATAAACCATACCAACATGATCTTGAAGGTTTGGGATGAAGAATGATGTCAACTGGGTGACTTACTATAAATAGGCGGCTTCTTCAAGAAGTTTGGAGAGCAAACTGGGAAGCCGAAAATGCTTCGGAAAGCATCATTGTGATCCTAAACAACAACTGAGCTCAATGCCATCAAAAGGAATAAAAAAGAATTGGACCTGTGCTCTCCAAGAAACAAGGAGTCCCCTAACCATACTTGATAGCCTACGGGAACTCAGGAAATAGGCTATTGGTCTCACAATTGTCTAGGCTTGACAAGGAGACATTACAGTCCTCTCTGTCCAGAATTGCTTGTCCCCAAGCAATTGCCAACTCAACCTACAACTCAAATACACCAGAAACCAAATGTGATCCCAAGGTCCCAAGTCAATCTAAGAGGTCTGTAGCTCCATCTGCTTGAAGCACTGTCCTATTGGGCACTTACACAAGTGACCTCCTGAATTCCTCCTATAAGAAGAGCAACCAAACACTGCAAGATCTCAATCAACTCCTGATAAAATCGCTCTCCGTAATCACCAATCCGTGGCACCATAGGAGTAAGCTTGAGAAAGTTAACGTTAACTCTCTCATTTTCAATACCTGCACTCCAACATAATGGCTGTCACTGAAAATTAATATGCTGTTCCAAACATAAGTGCAAGCTGATAATAAGAAATAACAATTGTTTGGTGCCTGAACACCCATCCAACACCAACCTTGATTAGCCAAATTTGTCATTCCCTCCATCTGAGGCCATAAACTAACCCTGTTAAGGAGCTTAATGGACTCAAATTGCTTAGATCTGCAGCTGTTGAAATCTGATTTTTCAAAATACATCACCTGGAAAAAAGGACAATTGCTGCAACACTGTAAAACCTTGGCCAAAATGAATTTTATGATTATTCCCTTGGGTGAAAACACCCTTCCAAGAGTCACCAACACAGAAGAACTCCGAAATTTGCTTAAAATCCCCCTCCAGTCCAATTGCAGGAGCTCAAATGAACTCATGAGATGACTGAAAAAAGAGGTAACAACAACATTATCATTGATTTTTGGGTTCATAACCTCCCATGGTATGCTTCTTCCATCATCATTAGTCACCAAAAATCCACGAAGATGATCTTTTGCATAGATACTTACCCAAAAAGAAACTCCACGATGCTGATGTTGCGCTATCTGATCTGCGCTATTTGACGATGCTTGAAGCTTCAGCGCCAATGGTCCCCACCCCATCAAACTCTAAACCACAATAGTACTCCTTTTCTTGTGGTAAACCGACAAGGTCAACCATGAAACCATGATGCTCCAATCCATTAAGGTCCACTGTAGGAAGCAAACCATCAACGATCTTGGGTGGTCCAATAGGCAAATCAACCGGTTCCATCTCATAATTACACACCACATTTGGATCCCACATCTCACTTGAGTTATCAAAATCAAGAGGGGCTCCATCATCCAACTCAAAGAGTGGATTATCAAAAGTTATTTCAGCATCAATCTCAAACAATGGGTTATCAACAAACTGAATACTATCATTATCCTCATGCTTAACCCAATCTTCCCGTTGATCTAAACTTCCACTTTCTGATTTCATGGAAAAATGAACTAGATCAAAATCCTCCTGGATGCTATAAAGCTCTTCAATGACTTGTCTAATTTCCTTAACCCTTTGCTCAATCTTTTTCTCCCTGAATTGTTTGGCTACATAAAGCTGATTTTCTTCTTCTTGAAGGGCCATTTGAGTGCTCTCCAAGGAATCCTTGGTAGCCTTAAGCTCAAAGGTGAGCTTATCAACTTCTTCTTTTGCTTGCAATGCATCAGAATATACTTCAACAAGCTTGAAAATATGATCCCTGTCTGAAAGTATATGCAAATAATCTGATTTCATTGCCCCCAAATTTTCTTTGACTAACTGCAAGTCTGCAAGAGAAGATACTCCTTCAATGCCTTTTTGTCTCCTCTCAATCTGGGCCTTCCAAAAGAGATCTTCAATGAACTTGTGAGTGTTATCAAAATGTATTAAGGATGCAACAATCATATCTTCAGTGACCTTCAATTGATTCTTCAAATTATGTGACTCATTGGGCCTATGATCAAAATCAACCTCATACAATAAATTTTCTGATTTGTCTTCAAGATCATGCCTCTCAAATACAGCTACCTCTATGACATCCCTTGTGCATAATTTATGCTCTGAGATTAGGACAACACTTTGTTTAGAAGGAAATTCATCCCAAACTGGCTCTTCATCATATTTTGGTGCCAAAACACCTGGATCACATGGACTTAAGAGTTGATAGCATTATTCAGAAAAAATAAGTTCATTGTGTTCCTCATGAGTGATTGTTTCCCCAAACAAATCACTCTCCAAATCAAAAAGGCTATAACTATCATGTACACTCTTCTCCATAGGTTCTGATTGGGAGTCAATCTGGTACACATTTGGCATTGAAGACTTTCTCTCAATATATGAACTAGCATCACTGAAGTGATGTATGAATCCATCTCTAGAAGGTGACTTAATAAACTCAACATACTCACCTTAATCATGCTCTTTTTCTGAAAATATATTAGTGATTTCAACAATTCCACTAGTGACATCAAGGAAGCTTATTGCCTTAGAAACTTCATTGGATTTATTTGAATTTACAACCAAGGCCGTTGTTTTGAATTTTCCATCATGCACAGTCTCATCATCCATATTTGCATGCACTTCTAAGAGGTCATTTTTGAGCTCTATCATACATACCTCATGAGATAAGACATTCTCTCCATCAGAAATTTCTGCTATGAACTCCTCTTCTTCCTCATGCTCTTCATTTGCCAGATAAGGTTTCGGCTTCTCCTCACATTGTGCAATCACCATTTTAGCCAAGACCTGTTCAATTGATAAGTATTCTTGATCCCCCTTAAACATGTTAGCCGATAAAATAGAATAAAGTGGCTGTGGCACTTCATCACTTTCTTTAACAATCAAGGTCATAATGGATTGCATGGCTGTAATAACATTAGCAACATAATGTTTTCTGATGGTAGCAAAGAAATGGTGAAACATTTTTGAGAATTAAATCATGCAAACCCACTTCTAACATGATGTTATCAGATCTGACTTTCGCAAATGTTTCAAGCATGGTAACCTTCCTAGCAAAATGAGAACTTGTGACATCATCCAAATCCTTGAAACCATCCACCAACAGCTGAAATATCTCTTTCATTTTGTCATCTTTGTATGGAGCTTTAGGGGTTGTGATTCTTAGGATTTCACTTAAACAAGAAGTAGTAACCAATCTCACATCATTATCTTTGTTTCTTAACAATTTCTGTTTACCCAAGGAAGTCACTGTAGGAATCATAGCTGTTCGTATCCCCTGAGAAGGTGACTAATCCACCATGTGCAAACAATCCTCTACCTCCTCCAAAACGCTGAGAAGAACCTCTTTTGAACATCACAGAGATTCAAGTTTCATCCCTGCATTGAAAAGCCTTTCACATAGATTTTCTTCACTAATAGATGCCATGATTTCACAACTACTGAACAAATTCTTTCAATTGCTGAAATTATGTTCACAACTGAAGATCTGCAACAAGGTCTTAGGTTCCCAAATAGGCTGGCAAGATCACTAGCTTTGATACCACTGTAATAAACCACCCCTAATTTTTTTCGAAAAGTTGCAACAGATAATAAACAATGTTCTCAACACTTTCTGATCACCCGATTCCCAAAGAGGGCAAGGTGAGAGCATACGGTGTATTGGACTTTACACAAGCAAACATCTAATGCAACAAGAAACAAACATCTACTTATTCAGCGGGCATCCACTTATTCAGTGGGAACTTCCATTTATTCAGTGGGTAAATTGAAAGTAAAATGCAAGGCACATCCACTTATTCAGCGGGAAGCCTATTACAATGAAACCACTTGTTCAATGGGGTGAGAAACATGTAACAAGAGAGCAAACAATTGCCACTGGCGGTACTACCATCCAGGGTATAACAGAATGTGATTATTGCAACTAAAAAAATATATAATAATGAGTAATGGTTGCAATAATAATCTTAATATTCTGATTTCAGACTGAAATATACTGCTGCAACAATTAATCAATGTGTAGAGGTACATAAATCCATTCCAAACATATTTAGGAGCATACCCATTAAAGATTTGATGCTGTAGATGGAGGATGCTGAATCGCAACTCAAAACACTCAAGATACCTCTGAATTCACTGAGGACAGGTTTGATATGAATTTGCAGCAGTATGAAGGTTTGTAGATGACACAATGAAACCCTAACCAGCGAGAATAGTCCACAAATATGATTTATTCAACCGAAAACAACACTGATTTCAGATTTGTGACTGAAATATATTGTTTATCAGGTTTGAACAGCAAAGAAAACACTCCAAAACTTCACACTGATAGCTGTTATGAAGTACCCAGATGATGCAAATTGTCCCAACACTGATCTTGTACTAAAAACACTGACATGCAACCATTAGAACTGACATGCAATCACCAACACTAACATGCAATAATTGATACCACACATGCAACCATCGAGCGTTGACATGCAACCATTAGAACTGACAATCAAGTGCTGATCACTAACATGCAATATGAAAATTAAATCTCCAAATTACTAGAAAAAACTGGAAGAGCTTCACACAAATAACAATGGCACAAACTGTTCAACACAATGGCAACCTTTGAATGAAATTGCTCCAATGGATATGAGGGTTTTCATCCCCAAACCCAATATCTTCATACATTCAACACAAATGTGATTTCTGTATGAAACCACCACAACCAGCTAGGGAGGATTTTTCACCACCGAAACTAGTCTTCTCCAAGAGGGTTTTTGTCCTCAAAAAGGAATGGAAGAACATGCAGGTTCAATCCGACAGCATAACAATATCAAATCAATAGCATAACCTCAACAATGAGCTCTCAATCCCCTTTTATAGGCACTTTTAGGTTACATTGGAATATAATTCTTTTTGAAAATAATTAACTTTTTTCACTTACTTCAATAATTCCTTTCTCCCATGTCTAGGCGTTCACTTTAATGTGCCCCATCAAATAATATAAAACTTTACCTTTCCAAAGAGCTGTAACACTAAAGTCATTTTTAAATATTTTCAACCTTAGGAGACTTAAGTGAAATTAACAATTAACCACCCAACTTACGGAAAATCCCAAAGTGAAGCAAATTACAAAATAAACCATACCAACATGATCTTGAAGGCTTGGGATGAAGAATGATGTCAACTGGGTGACTTACTATAAATAGATGACTTCTCCAAGAAGTTTGGAGAACAAACTAGGAAGCCGAAAATGCTTCGAAAAGCATCACTGTGATCCTGAACAACAACTGAGCTCAGTGCCATCGAAAGGAATAAAAAAGAATTGAACCTGTGCTCTCCAAGAAACAAGGAGTCCCCTAACCATATTTGATAGCCTATGGGAACTCAAGAAATAGGCTATTGGTCTCACAATTGTCTAGGCTTGAGAAGGGGACATTACAAATGAGAGGGATATGTCTTTTTATAAGCTTTTGGGAGGCCTTGGGGGTGGGGGTGGGGCCCATTAGCAATTAGGGTTAGGGCTATGGGCGCTTAAACCAAAATCCTTTTTTTATTTAAAAGAACTCACTTTTTGACGTTTTCAGTGTGGGGGATGTTTGGATGTTTCTTGTATGGGTTGAGGGACGCTTGGGCATCCCTTGTCTTTCCTGGGGACATCACAGTGTCCCCTTGAAGTCCACGTTTTTGGAGGGATGCCCCAGAAATGTTCCCTCTCAAAGGGAGACGTCTTGGGGACGTCTCCTTGGCATCTCCACATCTCGGGGACGTCCCCATCCCAGAAACTCCAGTTTTTTTGGGGGGGACGCATCCCTATGGAACACTGGAAATTGTCCAAATAAGTATCTAAGAAGTGAGAAGGCGCAGGAGAGTTTACACAATTGTGAATATTGGCAACTTCTTGTAGGAAGAAGGGGCCAAAAGGGATCACCGCTCTACATGCAGATTCCTTCGCTCCCAATTCACCCATCACTGCAACACATTTGTTGCCTTGCTTGCAGAATTGGACACTCTTTCTGCACACCGCCACTCACTCCTCATGCTAGTGCCCTATCCTGCACACAGCTGTAAAATCTGAACAACCACGCCCAATCAAAAGCTCATGGAAGGGCCCACGGTGCAGGGGATCCTTTTGGATCTGATGTGTAAAAGTAACAGCAAAATACAGATGTTGATAGTAGTGGGTGGTGTGATTCGCTTGGCAATGCAGTTGAGGTCATTGGGCGAGGAGCCATATTATTTGGGAATGGCACTTCACACATAAATTTGACACTTGCACTCAACCCGCCTTTAGCAGTCTTCCTCACACTTCCCACAAGCTGTCCATACAGTGCATGCAGAAAATACCTCCTATTTAATCTTTTGTGTTCACTCTCCCCCGTCAATAAAAAATGACTAATAAAACTATGCTTCCAGATTGTGCAACCTTTTGATACAGATCTTACAAAACATCACGCCCAATCTGGGAGCAGTAGCACTGAGTGATTTGGCTTTGATACCATATTAAAGAAATAGAACAAAGTTACTTGCAACACTAAAATGCTTCAGACAAGCGATATAGATTTTTTGTAATTGTTCCTATTAAATAGGCTTACCGAAGGAAGCCAGTTTGGCTATCCATGAAACAAACTACACAAACATGCAAAATGAAATCTCAACAAAGTTTTAACAACATTCCTAATTGAATTAAAAGCACCAATATGAATTTAATGCTAATTAATGTCTATAACATGATGATCAGTCATGTTTGGGTCTTAACTGCAGTTGTGATCAATGCGAAGAATGTGAAACTTATGTCATGCTCTAGTTGATCTGTGATGTTGTCCTTATGATATTGCATCTTAACATTGCTCTGTGATGCATCTGCTTAGGTTTTATGATGTTCAACTCTAGGTCAAAAGTATACTTAATCCTTATTGTCAAGTAAAACTTCCTCGCCTTCATTTTCGTTTTCATTTATAGTTGGCTCTTGTGAATGCTGATGATTAATAATGAGTAATATTGTAAGCAAATCTGTCACCACTTGCAATAACCAAGGAGATAAAATTTAAGGAAAACAAAATTAAACATCTGTAAAATTCAGAAAAAACACTGTCAATTTCCTTAAGAAAGTAAATTTATCCTTTGTTTTTATAAATTCCATTTGCTTTCAGGCCTCTGCAAGTTTGGGTTCTGATATTCTGATGTTTAGGCTGATGATTTTCTCTTAACCCAGAGGCAGGCTCTGCACAATAATGTCTTGAATTAATTGTTGTAGTTGTTTAGTTTGATAAAAGTAGTATTCTGAGTTTATTATATGACATTTGAATTGTTTCTCAAAGTGTAACTAATGAAAAGATGCCTTTACTTTTGCTGCAGAATTCAGGATATTAATGGATTGAAATATATAGTTGTGACGGGGTTGGATGCATTGGAAAACTCAAGGAAAGCTCTAGTTGATCGTCTTATGGATGTTGATAAGATGATGGACAACCCTAAGGATACATATATTGAGCGTATCCGAAGCTGCTCAAATTGCCAAGCAACTAATACTGGGATTTTATGTTTACATTGTGAAATGGATGAACTATTTCAGGTAATTTATCTTTGGGGTGTTACGGAAAAAAAACATCTTTTCTGCAGGAGTAATTGTTTTGACGTTTTTCAGATTATATGTGAAAATAATAGTTTTTTAATTTTTATTGTAATTGCTGGAGTTAAACATTAAAATCACGGCCATTTGAATTTTTTTTGATCATTTGTGCATCCTTAGGTGTATGAGAACAGGTTATTTTTGCTGAGGACAGGAGAAGATACAGGTTCTATTGCATCTGCTGAAGAGGCACTGAATTTACAGAAGCATAGATCAGCATTGAATCGGTTTTTTGGAGGTTTGTCTCGAGAAAGGGATGGTGTAAATGATTATTCTTCAGAAATGAACACAGCTGATAAGAATGGAAGGCAACGGCAATTCAAGGGCCATATACAGGTAAATCTTACCTTTTCAAAAATATTCTCACTTTACTGGTTGTTTTTGTTTCGACAGAGTGTTTGTGAAAGGAAGACTAGTATGTTATTGGAGTGTCTGTGGGTAGAAATGACAAGAATTCTGGAAGAAGCTAATAGCTAATTGCCCATAGCTATTAAAGATCCAATAATTGGTGCCTAGTTACTAGCTGTCTTTCGGTAGTCTCTTAAAAGTTTGATTCTATGAACATGGAGCTTGAGCATTGTACATGTTCTTCTCAAGTGTAGTCTCTGAGCTGTTAGATGTCTCAAAACATTTTTATACATGTGACATCTTGGGCACATTGTCTCAATAAATTGAAGAAAAATAAGATGTAAGCCTACTGATGGTTCTCAACAGTTGGATCCTATAAATAGAATTGAGTGTCCTACATGCTTATCTAATGAGACTTCATAATCAGCCAAAATCAAACTGAAATCTCAAGTTCACATGTGTACTTCAATTACCTGTTTATTAAGTTCATATGGTTGTCCTTGAGATTTTATGATTGGAGCTTTTGTACAAAGTATTACGCAAGATTTTTATAATCAACGTTTTGGATAACACTGTGATCCATCATCATGATGTAAACAATGTGATAGGCTTGCAGATATTAGCTCCATATAAAGGACCATTGATGGCAAGGAACCTCCTAGAAAGTGCATTGAATGAAAAGGTTCAAGAAATAAATTAAAAAATAGAATGGTAGTTATGAACAAGGCAGATTATGAGGCAAATATGTTAGATCAGTTAAATAACAGTGGAACTATAAAGAGCTGGATTTTGACCCTTTTACCTTAATCATCGAGATAGTGAAAAAAGCTATCAATCAATCATGTTTGGAGGATAGGATTAAGAAACTTTTAATCCCCAACAAAGAAGTCACCTTGAGAATTTATGATGTGCCAAAGATTCACAAAGAAGGGTTCCATTAGGGCCAATTGTGGATGCTATGGATTTTCCTACCTGTGAATTGGTGGCTTTCCTTGCTAAGAAAATCAAACCATTGTTAGGACAGACTTGTTCTTTTATAAGAGATCCGATTTAATCTACAAACAAGCAGGAGCTGATGACATTCTGATGAGTTTTGAAGAAGTTTCGTTGTTTAGTAAAGTTCCAATTGATGAGACTATTGATGTGTTAAAAAGGCACATGGATGCCAACACAGCTTCTCTTGTTGATTTGTGTTGAAGGTTTACTTTTTTCAATTTTAGGGGAGCTTTGTGTGAATAATATGAGGGTGTGACTATGGGGTCACCTTTGTTTGATGCGGTAGCTAATCTATTTATAGAACACTTTGAAGATAAAGCTTGTAACTCTTTTCCTCATAGATCAAGATGCTGGAAGCATTATGCTGATGACACCTATTTGAGCTGGCTGCATAGTGTCATGATGAGCACATTGAACAAGAGTGACCATTTGACTTGGGTTTTTTAAGAATAATGGTCACAAGGTAAGCAGATTGTTAGAACTTTTAAATAAGCAAGAAGTCGTGCAAAAAATCTGAAGGAAGGGGTTAAATCATTCAGAGGTCCTTTTTGCTTTCCTTAGGACTCTTGGATAAGATTTCTAAGATCTAAATAAAAACTGCATCAAGTCAACTTTTAAAAATATACATATTTTGCTACTACATGTTTGAAAAAAAAAATTAGTGGCATCTCTTGCTATAATGCCAGCTATATAGTTAATGGCATTATTGAAGGCATCATGTTTGGGATCCTTCAGTGGGCTTGGGATTGATTCGGGAATCACTCGTGATGTCAAATGAAAGGCAATTTCAGCCCAGCTGAAGTTCTTCCTCCAATTCAGTGGATTCAACTAAGGGATCCATTGTCCAGAAGGAACACTACAACAAATTACCATGTGGGGAATGATCAAATTGAGTATCTCAGAAGCGTCATGTCCCTCAACCATGATTTTCATGGGTATGCTATGAAAATATGCTATAGCACTGGTTTTACACCTATTCTCTTTGGTCATTCATGTGAGATAAGTTTTATGGTAATTATTATCAAATAGCATTAGCATCTAATAGATGATAGAAAATGGTAGTGATGTTGCCTTCACTGGAACAATGACTCTGAAATGTAAGTGATGGAAAAAGGGATCAAGTCTACTGAAAAAGGATTTTGACTAAGCTGAAGTCACTTGTGCCCACACATTTGATTAATATCACAAGCTTACATTGCTTGTATATATCTCATCAAATGTGTCATTTGTGAGCAACAAGATATATCAGCCTGGCATTCTCGCAGTTGGCAATATGCTTCGACATTTATTTTGTTAAGGGCCTTTTACTAATGAAAGTTCCTTGTTGAGATATATCAGTGCATGTCCAATTTAAAGTACAGCCTTTTCTGCAAGCAGATTGAAGAGTATTATGTGATAATATGATATAATGGTGACTTCTCATGTTTTTCTAAGCATAAACTTCTTGACGTAATATATTTCTTCTCATCTTTGAGCTAGTTGTTGATAGTTTTCATATGCAAGCACAAGTGTTGGGGTTACTTACCGAATGAAGTGAGTAATGATTTAGAGGGCTTGAAAATATTGGCTAAAATATTGTATTTTGTTCATTTTTACTTTCTTTAAAGTGTTCTTATTTTGTAGTCATCTTTCATATTTTTTGAAAGTGTATTCTGGAGATATTGGTATCCCTTGCATATAATTTCTGCTGTCTGTGTAACTTAGTGCTTTTGTTTATTTTAGACTGTATGCTCAACATATTTTGAAGCTTCTTGTAAATGACATTCATTGTCTGTTTTAGGTATCAAGGGCTCCCTCAGAATTGGAAGTTATCCTTAATATCATCAAAAGCTTTCTCAAGGCACGTGTGAGCAAAGATAAGATGTCTGCTGCTAAGAAGCATCTTCATGTTTTTGAGGTATGTTACTCCTAATTTCATTTTTGTTTTGCAGAGGCTCCTCCCTTTATACTTTTTTATCAGGAAAGACTGAAAAAATGGATATTTTAAAGTGAAGGTAGAAAACAACTTGATCAGCCAAGCATAATGGTTTGAACAAATCGGCATTGTTTTGTGTGGTGGGAAAATTTGAATCTTGTTATATCGGTCAATTATGCATACATTTCTTTGATATAACTGTTGAATAGTCCATAGTTGGAAAACTCGTCCGGACCCGCTGTGGACTTGGCGGACTTGGGAGTCTGCAAGCTGGCCGAGTTGACTCGGTGCGGACTCGGGAATCGAGTCCAGGAGAGTCCTTGCACGGGACTCACAAGTCCGACCTCAGGACTCGCGCTTGCCGTGGACTTGGCGGACTCAAGAGTCTGCAAGCTGGCCGAGTCGACTCGGCGTGGACTCGGGAGTCGAGTCTAGGAGAGTCCTTGCACGGGACTCACGAGTCCGACCTCAGGACTCGTGTGAGTCCTGAGGTCCGACTCGCGAGTCTCGTGCAGGGACTCTTCTGGACAGCTGGGACGTCAAAAAGAGGGTTTGAAACTATGAGTATGAATGATGAAATTTCAATTATTGAGTGTTTGATGATCATATGACGTGTAATCTTTGAATTATGACAAATTGATAATCAAATTAGGCTCTTATGTTCTCTAAATGACTAAATGCATTAATTTCTTTAAAAAAAAAAAAAACTACAGTTTTTTTTTTGCCGAGTCCTAGCCGAGTTTTTTCCCGAGTCCGTGCCGAGTCCGAGTCCTATTTTGGGCTGCCGAGTCCATGCCGAGTCCGAGTTTTCCAACTTTCAATAGCCCTTCACTGCAGAGACATGCCCAATTCTTTTATATAATTGATCAGTTTTAGTGTTTTCTCAGAGGTTGGAAGGTCTTTCCTTTCAAATGCATCAAAGTACTCAGCTTGTGTTGTCGATCTAATCAACAGCTTTCAATGGGCCTATCTGCCACTTGTTATTTTTCAGCTTGATGTAAAGAAGATCAAAGAGTATGTATTGTTATATGTTTCCCAGTTTGTTACTAAAGATATGGTTTTTGAGGAAACCACGTAACATAACATGTGTAGAATTGTTTTTTTTTGGTTAAAACAAGTTAGATAGCATTGCCAGTTCCTTCCTTCCTTTTGTCCTGTTTAAAATTGTTTTGTAATGGACATTTTGTGATCCTGTAAAACATCAGTAAAATAGTACTCACTGTCTCTGGTGGGAAGTTAGAACATAGATTGTCTAGATATGCACAACAATTATAGTATGGCACAATTCATTTTTCTATGAGCATTATAAGGTTTATTTATTCCATAGTGTTCAGACTCAGACCTGGTGGAAAAACTTGGAAATTAAAAAAAAAGATAAAATATTTTTATTGGTTTTTCTTTTTGAACATTTGAGTTGATTTTCAGTTTTTTTCTGCAGACTTGGCTGAGTCTGCGAGTTGAGGCTGCAGACTTGCCAAGCCTGATTCAGACTTGGATCCGTGAGTCCTCACCAATACTTGCCATGTCTCAACACTATGATTTATTCTAAAGAATGTTGGGATAACTTTCTGCAGAAGAATTAAAAATTAAAAATTCTGTTTAATCATGGGCTTACTCGTGATGAGTGTAACCAGTAAAACATGAATCTGTTACATTTTGAGCATTGAAAATGGGAGGAATGAAGGTTTCTTGCAGACTTGGAAAATGTGTTAATTAATGTCTGAAATACTATCATAAAATCTGAAATTTTCTGGATGCAGGAAGATATAACATAAAAAGTAATTTAAATGATGGATAACTAGGCCATGGAATCCACCATGCAGATGGAAGCTCTTCGAAAAGATTATTACAATGGACTCAAAATGACAGATGAATCTGCATGAAGGCTTAGGTGCATATAAATAGATGAGGAACTGCCTTGCATGTAGTGGTGATTTGTTGGCAGATCTCAGATCATAGTTTATGGCAAAATTCTCAGCAAGGAAGTATAGTAGAATAGCAGTTGAGGTTCATTGATATTTAAAGATTTCACTATTGTTACGATTGCCTTTTCGAAATGTTTTGTATCTCCTTACATATTTGAGCATTGAAATATCACCTCAAATTAAATAATTCCAATTACTCTTATCTTACATATTCAATTTGTAAACCCAAATTTATAGATTTGGAATGGGGATGAACTAACTGCTGCTCTTTGTTTAAATGGTATCTTAGCTCTTCTTGGACAGATAGCATCATTCGTTGTCTCATATTGGTTTATATTTTCTAAAGACTGTATATTGTTTAATGTATTTCAGGCTATGCGGAAAGAGTTCACGTTGGCAAGATTGTTGTCAGTGGCACAAGCTCAAGTGATGCGTGCTCATGATGAGCTTAAGATGGCAATTTCACGCTTGCGTTTGATGCATCCTGGAGAAGAAGCTGCTACCATAGGAACAATATGCAAAGAAGACTTGGTACCTACATCTGTACAATTAACTGGGGAGAAATTTGTTGCTTTGACAGAGTTGTCTCGTATGAAAGGCCAGCTTAGGTACCTGAAGGTATATGGTGTAACACTTCATAATTTTAGAATACTTACTATTTAACATTTTTTTTCAACATGAAATTTGTTTTATTCAAAAGAAATTCTGTATTGAATGCTTTTTTCAAAAAAATGTTTGTGTAGTTGGAAAAGAGGGTACTTGATGTATTTTTCATATAAATTAGGTAAGTTATCGGTTTGTTCCCTTGCAGCCTTGGATTCAGGGTCAATTTGCTCTAGATATGGGTACAGGGTTTGGTTCGTTGTGGGTACATTTTGGGTTTCGCATGTGCAGGACGGATTTGTCCAGGTATTTCCATGGACGTAGTTGGGTGAATCTAGGCTGCAAATGCAGAACCTAGAATGTACCCTTAGAGAATCCATTGGTTTTTCCACAATATAGATAGTCACTGCATTTCCATTTTAGGGTGTCTTTTTCCATTCATGTATTCCAGATGATAAATATGTTAGTTGTCATAGGAATGATGACTAACAATGGGCATTTGGCCCTGTTTTTGTGGATCTTGTTAGAACTCTTCTTGGTCACTATCTGAGCAACGTCAGTAATTGCATCTAATTTTCTTGGTTGTATAAATCACAGGGATGGTAGGCACAGAAATACTTTTGGTAGGATTTGGTTTCAAGTTTCATTTATCTCTTTTTGTGAATTCGAATGTGTTAGCGTTTTAATCTCTCCCTCTTAGGACAACACAAAATAGAACACCGTGTAAGGTAGAACCTTATTTTGAATTTGAAGGGGAAGCTCCATTTTAAAGAGTGAAGGAAATGATATATTCCCGGACATGGAAAATTTAAAATAAAACTTAGAACTAGTAGGATTTCTTTGATTATGTGGTACCTTAAAGGAAAACCTATCTTTTTGTTCTTAGGATAGTGCACAAGGCTATTCGACACTTCCACACAAGACACAAGATTTTTGTTTTCTGCCTACTGTAGAAAACTTAAATGACAGTGAACACTCACACTTTACAGCTAAAGACAAAAAATAAAAAAACACGAGTATAACACAAAGATTGAATTGAATTGAACAAAAGACACATAATTCAGTAAAAGGAAACAAGGAATTGTGTACAAAGCCACAATTAACAACTTTAAAGAAACCTACAAAGCCTGTAAATTCAATGAAGTGATTCAATCTACCTAGGTACACATACACAAAATTTCACAAAAGGCTTGAACAACAATTCTAGCAGAAAGTAGGCATACCAAATTCTATTGAAAATCTAAGTGCCAATAGCATGCACTTATAAGAGTTCACAAGTTTTTTTTTGCATGTGATTTATTCAAGACATAAAAAAAGCACACTATAGTTATTACACTAAATATAGTTTGCTTGCTCACAAAGCAAGCCTTAAATAAAAATTTGTTCTGTTAATGTTTTAATTTGTACCTTTTAGTGTAACACAAAACAGAATAGATTTGTGGGATGCTTCATTTAAACAAAAAGCTAACCTAATCTAAACACTATGTGCTTGCCATTTACAATCTATATAGTGTTTTCTGGGGTGATTCATGCTTGTCTTGAATAAAACTAAAGGTCTGTCTTTTTGGATTCACCTAGAGTAGAAGGCGGACATGCTCTTCAACTCAAGGCAAAAGATTTTTATACTTTTTGACTAAAAAAAAACCCTATGATTACTACACGTTTATGTTTTCAACCTAAAAGTAGAGACTGGGCAATGCAAGTACTGTCATGTCCCTATAATGATTTATAATTGAATCATTTATTTAAATAATATGTTAGCCTTATATAAACTAAATATATAATATATTTATTTAAAATACATTATTAATATGTATTATTTAATAAATAATATTATTAATTTAATATAATTTAAATATTATAAAATATATGAAATATATATATTTAATTAACTAGATATATTATAAATATAAATATTTTAATATAATATTTATGTGAATAAAATAAGATAAAAGAGCTCCCATACTTAATAACAAATGTATTTATTTATACTATATATATTATATAAATAATGTACTTTAAAAAGATTAAGGGGAGGCCTAAGGAGGATATTTATAAGTGCAGCGATTAAGTTGGTTGACACTAGTGATCACATTAATAAATAATATATTGTAAATATATCTAATAATATAATTACAAATATTATTATTATTATCTTATATTGTAATATAAATATAAATCATACAAAATAAATCTTATATCATTTATTATGATATAAATGATATAATAAATAAATATCATTTATTATAATGATATAATATAAATATAAATAATGTAAATAAACATCTTTTAACCTATCCTCTTATGATAAGGGAGTTACTTATGGTTAGAACTAGTTTTACCACAAAAGGGAATTAATATAAAGTAATAAAATTTATAAGAGGGTAAGTATGTCTTTTACCGCCAAGCATAATAAAAGACGTGCCTCTTCGAACATATCCCTTCAAACATATCCCTTGAAAGAGAAATAAATAAAGGTTGTGAGATAGAAGGAAAGATCATCGGAAGAAAATATAAAAAGAGTATCAGATAAATACATATTTAAATATATAAACGGCAACAACAATACAATAAAAATTATACTACATCGGCATAGGTAAGAAATCCCAGGTAAAGCTACAACAGGTAAGTAAGCAATTATATATTTACTTATTCAATTTATGATTTGTAAGAATTTTTATTTACTTGTTCAATTTATAAGATATAAATGATAAGGTTATGAATGTTATGAATAATCCATTGAATGCTAGGAAGCTCTAATAATCTCATATTAGGGAAAGCTAATAATAGTAGAGTAAACATCTAATGAAATATGCATTCAAAGGGAATTATCAATATACTAGTAATTATTGAATATCCAAGAAAGTGGATTTTGAAATAGAAGGCATGATGCCTAGAATAATAAGTATGTTCTATAAAGAGATTGATTATGACCATGGAGTACCGGGCTAGGATTAGTAGCCTTCCTCTTAATCCACCTTCACACCTTATTAGTATGAGACTGGTGGTCAGAAGGAATCTAGTGTCTAGCACTCAAGTTGGCAAGTCATTGCCCCTTAGAGCTAAGAGCGAAGTATTGCCGGGTGTAGCATGAAGCTCTTAGACCTAGGGTAAGAACGAAGTATTGCCGGGTGTAGCATGAAGTTCTTGACCCTATGGTTGCGTATGACCTAGATAGTATTAATGGCCTAATGGTAGGTGAACCTCGAGCTGGCTATAAGCCCCTGCGAGCCAAGAGTGAAGTACCTCCGGGTGTGAGGTGAAGCCTTGGGCCTATGGCCGTGGGTCTTGGGATCCTTAACCCACCCTCTCATATTAGGTGAGTGGTCTGATTAATGGGTAGGATCACGAACGTCCTCCCCGAGGTATGTCCATGACTCATGTGTGATTAATGATATAAGATAGATCATGAACCAATGATGAAAATGATTAAAAGATTACTAATGCTCTCTTTTACTAAGTTGAAGTTGTGTTGAATAGTGAAAATTTTCAGCTTACTAGAAGGGGACATTACAAGTACACATAAGGATTGGATAGATTTACACAACATAGAATTTGGCAAATTGAAAGGAAACTAATGCATACAAAGCTACGATGATTACACTTCTCTAAACTTTGCAATACAAGGCTTGTTCGAAAACAATTCAATTTACCTCATCATACAAACAAACAGGATCTTACGAGTTAACATGGGAATTGAATATAGAGGCTTAAGAGCCAACTTAATCATCATTGCAATACAAAGCTCTCAATAACTATTAAGTGATGTTTGACTTATGAAATCACATAATACATAGAATACTTCAATAGCAATTTCAGCAACAAGTAGGCATGGAAATTACTGTTAAGAATCTAAGTGCAAAATGACACTTATTTATAAGGTTTACAAAACATTGCTTGAAAATGAATCAAAAAAACTAATTGCACTTCTACTGTAGGAATAACTTGATTTCATGCAATTCAATGTTTATTACAAACTCTCTCCACTAATTCTAAGACTGAACACATGCAATCTTCAGTTAGATTGTTTGTACAAACTACTACAATGCTATCAATAGATTTTCTAGAGTTCATATCCCTTGCATGACAAGAGATCCAAAATAGGTGACTCCTAAAAGAGCGCATTGAGCTACAATTAGAGAGCTATAAATAGTGCAGGCTAAAAATAGAAAATATGGATAGGCAGCTCTGGAGATTCTAATGAAGCTTTTTGTTCTGATGCTCTAAAGATCCCTTGAAACCTTGATATTCAGATGTTTGAATCTGAAAACTTTTTTGTTGACTTCTCTGTACCAAACTTGAGGCATGTCTTTATTTGAAAACCTTGAATCCTTTAAGTAAAACTCTCGTGAAAGACAAAACCTCTGTGATGAAAATTTATTAAAATTTGGCATCATTTTGTGTATGAATTATGAAATGATTAAAGATTCTATGATTCCACAACTATGACTGTTGCCTTTCATCTTTTCTTTGATGAAATTACCCTCGAAAGTTTGAAAAGATCATCGGTGATAATTGAAAATCTGCTCACTGTAGATAACTGGAAAATTACTTAAAGTCAACAAAATAATTGAATTTATGTAATGTCCCTTTTTTGGCACATAGATTTTTGTGCGCAGTCTCTAGGAGGCTATCCGGCATGTTAGGGAGAACAACAAAGTTCTTGGAGTGGTTGTCATTTAGTCTGTGTGTCTCAAGTCTTCGATTTCACCAAGGGATGGTCTAAGTTGTTTCATCGGTGCATTTCTAGTGCTTTATATGGCCCGGGACCATTATTTTGATAATTAATTAATATTTCACTAAGTGGATGTCCAGGGTTACCGTGACAGTTTCAGAAGTTTGATTGGGCTCCTGGATTGCTCTCCACGATTCTTGGAGGAGCTGTCTATTTTTGGAAAGTTACCCGGAAGGCATCGTTTCACATCCCAAAACTTACAGAGCATATTGGTTCAATTTATTTGGCAGTTGGATGCAGTTTGAGATTTTCCACAAAAAGTAATATTTAATGAGCTACTTTAATTATTATTTTCACTTAAGCTCCTAAGGGTGAAAATAATTAAAAAATACCTAAGTGTTATAGCTCATTGGAAAGGTAATTAAGTGTTTTAAATGTTACACTTAAAAAGGGGGCCTCACACATGATATATGATTATTATTTCAAAAAAAGGTCTTTTTGAGAGAAGAAATATGAAGAGGTAAAAAGAAAATAATAATACATTCGTCTCAAAAAGTTATAAAAGGGGGATGAGAGTTCATTTGAGGGGGCTTTTTGGAATTTTTTTGTTTTGCAGATGGATTGAACCTGTGAGTTCTTCCATAATCTATTGAGGACGAAAACCCTCTTGCAGGTTGGGTGTGGTTTCATGCAGGAATCAGCATTGTGCTAAAGACGGATTTGGAGTAAGTTCATACAGAGTTTGCCATTGTTCTTTCACGGAGTTATGGTATTTTGTTTGGTGTTGATCATTTGAGTTTGTGATGGTAATTTTGAATGGATTGTATTGAATATTCTCATGATATATGTTGGAGTTTGTGAAGATCATATTATTTCTTTGCTGACCATACATTACTGGTTGTACTTGGCTGAGTGCGATTTGCATGAGATGGATACATTAAATGTTTGATGCAGAATGGTTGGATATTATTCCTCTTCCATAGGCGCCATTATTACTTCATTTTTCTAAATGTTATCTGTTGTATACAGTGACTTTCCTTGCAGCCGTACATTCCAGGGCCATACCATGCAATTGGGATGATTTTGTTATTGAGTGATTAATGAAAGTTGTGTTGCAAATGAAGATGGGAGTTTGTTTGTTATGTATAAGCGCCTATTTCTGGGTCTAAAGTATGAGTTTTGGAGCTATATTGGCCTTTCTATGAGTTGCCGTACCAGTTCCGGTGCGCTGTACATGCTGTTTGTGTAGTCTTTAATGTGCTGGTTCGAATGTGAGCCTTGAGTCTGAAATATGGTTCTTTTGTTGGCGTCAAAAATCAGTTTGGAATTCAATAGTGTTTGAGGATGGACTGAGATCAATTTGTGCTTGATTCGGGGGTTTCATGAATGACTGGGCAGTCCGTACAATAGGGTTTCTTATGATTTTCTGAGCATAACTTCATTACAGTGCTCATCATGCATACTTTCAGTTTGGGGCAGATATTATCATATGAATCTTGATGTTATTTTTGGTGCAGGTTGTATTTCTTCATGACAAGCATTCATAGGTGTTGATTGGGTGATCTAGTTCAATTTTCTGAGTGGTGTTGTATATTATGTACTTCTTTGTAAACATTCAATTAATGTTGCAAACACTCAATAACCCCTGGATGGTTCAACCGCCAGTGTGGAGAAATTGTAATGTTTATCTTTCTTGTTCATTTACCCACTAAATAAGTGGAGTATTCCCACTGGATAAGTGGATGCCTGGTGAAAAGCAGATGCCTGCTGATTAGCGGATGACTGTATTTAGTTTCCTTTGCACAACTTTGATTTGTACCAAAACACTGTATGCTCTCACCTCACCCATTTTAGGAACTTGGTGATCAGAAAGTGTGGAGGTTCTTTTGGTTGCATTGGTATGCTAACACTGCTGTTGGGCTTTGTATGAATTTGAAAAAATTTGGGGTAGCTTATTACAATTTAGGTGCTGGACATATTGATCATTGTCATCTCTGAACTTGATATAGATCCCTGCTGCCACTCTTATGACTGATTTCACTTTGGAATTGCTGATGAATGACAGAAAATAGGCAAGAGAAAATAGAGCGCTATTTTGATTGTTTATGACCTCTGTTAAGCTGATTTTTCTTTTCTTTTAGCTTTCTGCTGATGTCAAAAACTGCTGATTTTGGTGTTCTGTTGTACTTTTTCTGCTGTGAGATCTGCTGTATGAAATACCGAAGGTTGAGATCTGCTGTACAAATCTGCTTCAAAAATAGCATGCAAGTCTCCTAAGACTAACCTTGCTCACTCTTTGTTTAAATTCATTGTTAAAGGCTTATTTGAAATTAGATTCCTCCATCTATTAATAACATATTTGTTTTAGTTTGAAAAGTCATGACTGCTTGAATAGGTGCCATCTCTCTTTTATTTATAGATGCATCTCAAGAATAACTTGAATAGGAGTCTATTATTGAGAAATTTTTCGGTGATTCGGCGAGTTCACGAACTTACGAACTCGCTGAAACATTTAACTTTATCTTTCTCTCTGTCGGTGATTTGGGCCTTTGGAGAACTTTAAAACCTTTTCGGCAGGTTCGCCAGTTCGCGAACCTGCCAAAATCATCGAAACATAAGGCTTTTTGGGTTTTCGGTGGGTTCACGAACTGACAAACCTATTGAAATACTCATCTTTGCCAACTTTCTTCTTTTTTCTTCTTTTTCGGTGTTTCGAGGCAAATAAGAACTTATGAACCTTTTGGTAGGTTCACCAGTTTGCAAACTTATTGAAAAATTGAAACACAATGCGTTTCGAGCTTTCGGCGAGTTTGCGAACTAGTGAACATGTTGAAAAACTGATACTTATAAGCTTTTTGAAGGACTTAAAGGTTTTTTTTTTTGAGGTTTTAGAAGGATTTCAAACACATTAAACTCAATGGGGAAAACAAAAGGCAAAATTCAGGCAAAATAGGCAAGGATTTGGATGGATTTGAAAATATTCAAATTGGGTCCCAACATTGACTCTGGTTGCGGACGTGTGCCTACTGCAGGCACAACGAGAATCCAACTATCTTTGGAAGCAAAACGAAAAGCCAAATAGGGACGAGGATGGAGGGGAGACAAAAAAGAACACAAACTGATATGTACAAGACAAAACATGACAGGGAGATTATGTACAAGAGCACTTACAACCAACGACATGGTGGCACAAAGGAAAGGTATGGCTGTAACAAAACTTCAAACACATGCAAGTCAGGGTTTGCAAAAGAGATTATATTTCCCACATGTCGGTACCAAATAGATTTTGGAAATATTGCTTATGTTGATGATTAAAGTAGTAGGAGCGTTGTTGGAGAAAGAAAAACCAATGAGCTTCAAGATGGCAAAAGATTTGAATCATCTGTTATTGTACAGGGTTCATTTGGTACAAAGGTGTGTAGAATGGCAATTCATTATCTTTTCATGGATCATAACAAGTTTTGTTGGTTTATGAAAATAATGTTCATTTGTTAATGTTTCCATCTTTTAATGTTTAACAAAACCGATTAACTTCACACTTTGTTACTTGCTATTTTATTGATAAACTTTAACTTCTCAAAGAAATTTGGCTACAATGGTGTTTGTCTAACTGTGTGGTTTTTCTGAAGTATTAATTATTGATGTAGATGCAAGCAGTCACTAGGTGTATTCTATGGATAAAGTTGGTCAATCCTGAAGCGAAAATTCTTGTTTTCTCATGCTGGAAAGATGTTCTTGATGTGCTTGACCACTCACTACGTGTGAATGATTAAGCTTTGTCCGAATGAAAGGGGGAAGGCATCCAATAGAGCTTAGAGTGTCACTGTTTATGAGTAATGTCCAAGTTTATAAGTTCTTGGATGTTAGATTATGTTTTTGTAAGTTCTACGAGTAAAAATATATTTTAACCCCATATATGATTGTTTAGATTATCTAGTGTTGTTTCACTTGAATTAATTACGACACTGAACTTGTTCTTTTGATGTCAAACTTCAAGGTACATTCACAAACATATGATGGCTTGTGACATATGATGATTTGTCACAAGCATTTGAATCTCCTCAGCCTCTTGTAGATTTCTTTGACCCACTTGATTTTTGTGCCAATCTTTTGCAATACTAAGTTGAGAGAGTGAATGACACATGGTGTCCAAACAATATGCCCATATGTACCATCCACTATTGAACCAACTACCCTTCAATTTGTAGTATTGTCTTTTATGACTTGGACAATGTTTTCAGGGTCCACCATCTCAATGGCTTGTATGAGGATATTGGAAATGAAGGTTGCATTCTTCAAGAAAGGACACATTCGCCCAAGTGCCTCACCGTGTGGAAGTCCAATTGTTTTGGCCAAAAAGAAGGATGGAACGTGGAGATTTTGTATTGATTATTGAGTTCTCAACAAGATCACTGTGAAGAACCGATATCCAATCCCTCGCATTGATGATTTGCTGGACCAACTCAGGGGGGCAACATTTTTCACCAAAATTGACTTGAAATTTGGATACCACCAAGTCCCAGTTGAGCCATCAAATGTGTGGAAGATTGCTTTCAAATCCAAGGGTTATTTGAGTGGCTAGTCATGCCTTTTGGCTTGACCAATGCCCCTGCCATTTGCATGAGATTGATGGATGATGTCCTCAGACCATTCATTGGTTCTTTCGTTGTCATCTATTTGGACGACACACTCATTTTCAGCAAAACATGGCAACATGTTCAACAAGTGCTTTCAACCTTGCAACAACACAAACTATATGCTAACATAGATAAGTGTTCCTTTGGTATGGAGAGTATCCAGTATTTGGGATACATTGTGGACAGAATGGGTGTTCATGTGGACCTTGAAAAGATACAAGTTCTCAAAGATTGGCCATCTCCCAAAAATCTCATAGAACTTCGTAGCTTCTTGGGTCGAGCTAATTTCTACCGGAGATTCGTACTTGGTTTTTCACATGTGGCATGGCCTATGAATTAGGCACTTAGGGGAGGACCAAGAGCAAAATTCTGCTAGATAGAGGCACAACAGAAAGCATTCATGGAGTTGAAGAGGAGGCTATGCTCTGCACCAGTACTAGCACTCCCAAATCTGCAACAATCCTTTCAAATTGAAATAGATGCTTCAGACTATGCACTAGGGGCAGTTCTCATGCAACACGAGCATCCAGTTGCCTACCATAGTGAGACTTTCTCTGACACAGTGCGCAAGTATCACACATATGATAAGGAGTTGTATGCTTTTGTGCAGGCCTGCTAACAATGGAAACACTACATTCTGGGGAAGGAGACTATCATTCACATAGATTATAAACCTCTACAATTTCTACAAACACAAGGGAAGCTACAAAATGATAGCAATCAAAGACGATCTGCCTACTTGCAACAATTTTACCTCAATATCTGCCACAAGAAGGGAGCTACTAAAAAAGTTACAGACTGTTTGAGTAGACCTCCGATCACAGCCCTAACAACGGTATTGGATTCTTGTGGCCACCACACAATAGATTGGCCTCAGTTGTATGGCACAGATCTTGATTTTGCTAAGATCTACAACAATCTAGCAGAGGGGAAACAAGCTACTGTTTCTACTTGAAGAATGAGATTCTCTGTCACATGGGGCACATATGTGTTCCAGCCACGGAGTGACAAAAGATGATTTGGGAGGCCCACTATAGTCGTGTTGCAAGACACTTCGGGGTGGAGAAGACCATTGTTGTACTTCAGAGGTATTTTTATTGGCCCAAATTGAGACATGATGTCATTCTATACATTCGAGCTTGTACTGCTTGTGCTATTGCAAAGCCCGCCAATTGTAAGCAAGGATTGTATACACCTCTTCTAGTCCCTGACAAACCTTGGCATTCAGTTTCAATGGATTTCATGTCTGGCTTACCTTCTACCAAACGTGGGCATGATTGTGTATATGTGGTGGTAGAAAGGTTTTCAAAAATGGCTGTCATGGTGGCTTGCAAGAAGGGAGTCTCTATGGAAGAAACTGCCAAGCTTTTCTTTGAGAATGTTTGGGTACACTTTGGATTGCCACAAACCTAAGTTGCTGAATCGGGTACGGGTACGTGATTCCGGTGCGTCGGTACGGCAATTTTTTTGAAGGGGGTTTGGGTACGTTTTGGGTATGTTAGTACAAAATACATATAAAAAATTAAAAATATATATATTTGAAGCCTAGAAATAGAATTAGCTTCAGAATCTTAGAATATCAATACCACATATGCTAAACAAAACCATTACGAGTTTCAAAATTCGAAATATAATATACTAATTCAATATCAAAGTTCAAACTTGAATGTCATTATAGATAATCATTGTTCAAAATTAAAATGATACAATTATTAGTCACTAATCAGCATCATCAAAATCATCATCATCATCATTAACATCATGTGATGATGTATGTAGATTATGAGAACCACATGGAATCCCACTACTCGCACTAGAAGTATGCTGACTGGACTCCTCAAAAGCTGCAACTTGTGCAATAGAAGAAAGATCCAAGTCAGTTCCCTCTGGATCTACATCCCACAACTTCGCTGCCCCTTCCTTGTAGTCATCATCTTTGTAACTTAGAAGTCGCAAGTTGGAATGCACATAAACTAGCTCCTCTGCTTTACTTGATGCCAATCGATTGCACTTCATTGAGTGGATGAAGGGGTATGTACTCCAATTCCGTTCAGATGAAGAAGAGCTAGCAACCTATTGAAGCAAAGGGAGATCTTGTTAGAGTCTTAAAATTAATAAATTGTGAATCAAACTTAAAATTTGAAAATGTAAATTTTTAAAATGAAAAAAATAAAAGTTTGAAGGTGGGTAAAAATTGATAAACTTACTTGTGATAAAACTTTGATTGCAAGTACTAGAAGGTGTGGCATTTTATTGGCATGGACGTACTACCAAGAGTGAGCATCCTTCTTATACTTGTTGCGGAGAGCAGAAACATTTAGCCCATTGGAGGCTGCAAACTCAGGAAACTCAGTTGTAACTATATCCTCTAATTCAGGATCAGGATAGAGTTTAACAAATGCTTTATTTAACCCCTCATTGACTTCTGAATCACGGTATCGTGGCACCCTTGTTGGCATAGAAAGAATCTCTTCCCTGTAATATTTGGGAGTCAATGCAAAGGCAAGAAGATGGAGTGGGGTGGTCATTTTGTTCCACCGCTCAACACAAATTGATTGCACCTGTTTGAAGAAAGTCTCTTTAGGATCTTGCTCTTTTGTATTTATGATGAATCTCATTTGCTCAATCATTGAGTCAATGCCATCATAAACCTCTCCCAAGCATGGCTTATCCATGTCAGTAAAGCGGAGCATACTCATGATGGGCTCAGTGAAACTAAGAAGATATTGCACTTGATCCCACCAAGTGTCAGTTAGAATCATTTGCTTTACATTAGCTGCCCTCTCAGTGTTGGATTGCCTCCATATGAACCATGAATCATTGATGACCATGTCAGCAAGTGCTTTTCACACCTTCACAAGTCGTCTCAAGACGATTGTGTTGGATGCAAATCTAGTCTCAGCAACCTATTTGAACAATGAAAACAAAAAATAAAAAATTTAGAGACAAATAAGAATGCAAACTTAATTTTTTTAAACACATGATAAAATTAAAACTTTGCATTGTTTGTATAATGAATTACCTTCAGCAACTCTAATCATGAGAATGATCTAAAAATGGCCTGTGACATGTGGCGGTTTGTAATGAACATTTGGATCTCTTCAGCTTCAGCATAGACTTGTTTGATCCAATCTATTTTCTTACCCAACTTTTGTAGCATGAGGTTGAGTGAGTGGACAGCACAAGGTGTCCAAAATATATGCGAGAACCGTTGCTCAACCAACATACCAGTTGCTTTGCAATTCTTTGCATTGTCTGTTACAACTTGGACAACATTTTGAGGACCCACTTCCTGAATGCATTGTATAAGGATATCAACAATAAATGATGCATCCTTCACTTGCCCCTCACAATCCACAGCTTTCAAAAACATTGCCCCTTTAGGGCACACTGCAATCACATTGATTAATGGCCTATTTTTTGCATCCTTCCATCCATCGGAAATGATGGACACCCCTGTTTCTTTCCATGAGGCCCTAATGGGAGACAATGAAGATTCTATATGTTTGACCTCCTTTGACAATAAGGTGGTACGCACCTTCTCATAACTTGGACCTGTGTACTCTTTTTGAGCTTCACTTATTTTTCTTACCATATCTTGCCAATACGGAGATCGAACTACATTGAAGGCCAAACCATTTGCATAGAGACATCTTGCAATGGCTTGATCAGCAATCTCTATTGCATCATTTTGAAATGCCCTCTCTAATGGTCCCCTTGCTCTCTTCACATTTTCGGGTTCAAGTTCATTCCTACCCAACAATGGGTGGCTCTCTACTACAACTTTAGGGGCACCACCACGAGTATCAGATGAAGAAGCAAGTGGCCTTCGTGAGGCCCCTTCTCTCCTCAAAGGATGCCCTCCTCTATTTAGAACTCTTGCATCTGCGTCCTCTTGCTCTTTGATATATGTTGCGATTTGATGAGCTGGGATAGGTATGTTATTCTTTCTTGGACAAGCTCTGATTCCCAATCCAGGAATGACACACAAATGGCCTTTGACCCGACTGTATGAACTTGTATACTACTTGTCACACCCATTGCATTTCCAAACAAATGTTCCGCCACTGGAACCTGTTGTAACATCTCTACATGCCTCCACAAAGGTGAATTTTGGTCAGTATTGAAGGTAGGTTTGTCGACGGAGTTAGAGCAGTTGGCTGCCATAGTAACAAATTAGAATCCCTACCTGCAAGCCTGCATTGACAAGATTGAGAAACAAATATTTTATATTTAAAAAATAAAAAATTAAAATATGAACAATTTTGTCAATTTATTTACAAATAAATTATAAAATTGAAATAGAAATAAAAATAAAAATTAAAAAATTAAATGATTCTAACTTTACTTTTAAATTTTAAACTCACTTTACTTTTAAATTTTAAATTTTAATGATAAATATAACTATTATAAAAACAAAAATAATAGTTTCAAAACTTGAAAGTTTGAAACCAAAAATAAAACCTAGGTATAATTAAATTATCCATTGATATTAAATACTATTAATATTAAATAATAAATAATAAACAAACTGTGTATATTATTAATGATTATTATAAACTATACCGAAAATAAACTATACAATATTTATTATTATTCATTGAAACTATAGTATGTAATAATGTATTAAAAAAATTTAAAAAAACTATACAAACTATTGAAACTATACCAAAAAAAATTATACAAAATTGAAAAAATTGATTGAAATCAATACTTGGAAGCAGAGGTGGGTGTGGAAAAACCAAAGATGCGTTGGGCGAAATGCGTCTGTGGTCGGGAAAAATCCCTGCGTCTATTGGCGTCTACTGCAAAGAGGAAGATGCCGATCCTTTTTACACTGCAATCTTTTTTAGACTACGATGGGACGGACGGGCTATTGGCGTCAACGGATATTAGGCTGGGTTGGGCATCGGGCGGAATGAAAAATGAGGAGTAAAAAACCCTCGAAAAGTTTATAACAAACGCGTTTTAGGTTTTTTTTCGCCGGTCAAAAGTCAACAAAAACCTGGAATCGGTCCAGAATCTCCACGTCACCCGTTGAATCGCCCGAGTACGAAATCCAAAATCGGAATCGTTTCTGAGGCCAAAAAACTGATCCCTGTTCGCACCCATAGGCATTTTGGCCTAGTACTCGATTTCGGGACATTTCGTACCCGGAATCAGTCTGTCTGCTTGGGTGATTCGGTAACTTAGCCACAAACCATCGTATCTGACAGGAATAGTAGATTTCTTAGCAATTTTTGGGCAGCACTCTAGGCCTTGATGGACACAAAGTTGACAAAACCCACTGCTTTCCACTCCCAAATAGATGGGCAGACTGAGGTGGTGAATCATATGATCATTCACATTTTGCGGATGTACCATTCCAAACATCCTCAGACTTGGGATGAAAGCTTGCCATATGTACATCATAGTTACAATCGAGCACTGCATGGTTCCACAGGGCACAATCCATTTGAGGTATGTCTTGGCTACCAACCATTGGCTCCAATTGATGTGGCATTGCCAACCATGTTGAGTGACCCATCAACACATTTAGAGAAAGAGGCAAATAGGGCAACTAAGTTTGTTGAGAAGATACGCCATATTTAGCAACAAGTGCATGGGATACTCCAATATAGTAATCAAAAATACAAGGACATACGTGATTAGCATTGTACACCTCATCAGTTTAAGGTTGGGGACAACGTTTGGCTTCACATTCAAAAAGAAAGACTTCAAGGTCCTCATAGGAAACTCCGCCCCATTCGGTATGGTCCATACACCATCCTCAAACAAGTTGGTGAAAATGCTTTTGAACTCAATCTGCCATCTTTTCTTGGATTACATCCTATTTTCAATGTTGAATTGTTGCATCCATATTTTCCTCCATTGTTGGACACTTCAGATGTTGCAGAACATATTAGTAGCACAGAGTTGAATCCAGACACTACTACCCCTCTCACATGTGATCAGATTACTGATGTTGTTGTAAAAACACTGAAGAAGCAACATATTCCTCTCTACCAGGTGGTACAGGCAGGACAACTACCACATCAGGGAAATTGGTTCACTAAGGACCAGATTGAGAAGAAATTTCCTCATCTACTGCAACACACAGGTGCAATGGGGCCCATTGCCTCTCAAGGGGGATGCAATGCTCCCACAGAGATTCAGAAGCATTAGTGTGGCATTTGTTCAGGCAACTATGTTTTTAGTTTTTTAGTATTTTTTTTCAGAATTGTCTTCATCCTAGTAATTGGCATTTTCAGAGGCCTTCGGAGTGGAATTTGGGGTCAAGACTTTCATCGGTTGCTTTGAGCGGAAGTCACAGGCAGGGCTCAACACAATTCAATCTAGCTCTCCAGGAGATCTTTCCAACGAGTCCGAGAAGTCTAGATTTCGATTAGCTGGCTGTAAGTTATGACCCTACCAAGCGGGGTTCCGAATTTAGTAGTTTTTTGAAAATTTGAAAATTTGAATTTTTAGTAGTTGTTGTTTTTGTCACCTTCGAACTATCCATTTCAAATTCCATGGATAAGGTGACCTTTCACATTCTTGCTTCATTGTATATAAACAATTTTTGATGCAATTAAAAACTCTCTTTGGTTGCTTGCAACTCTCTATGAGTTCTGCACATTGAGCTCTTGTTTATTCTTACAATACCATAGGCTCAGCGCTAGGTATTGTTATCTGCATTCTCCATTAAAATTCAGATCATTGCCCCTCACAATTAACTGCCTTCAAAAACATTACCCCTTTAGAGGACCCTACAATGGACACTACAATGCATTAATTAGTGGCCTGTTTTTGATATCCTTCCATCCATCAAAAATGGACACTCCTGTTTCAGGCCATGTATCCTCGATTGCTTTTAATGATACCTCTACAAAAGTTTTTTCCTTGGCCAATAAGGTGGCGCACACCTTTTCATAACCAGGACTAATGTAATTAATTGGTGCATTGACAATTGTTGTCACTATATCCCACCAATATGGTGATCTAACAATGTTGAAAAGGAAGCCCATTACTATAAATGTAACGGGCAATGCTATCATTTGCAACCTCCTTGACCTCATTCTTGAAGGCCTTTTCTAATGGCCCTTTTTTATAGGAAAGAAAGGGGGTATTCTCTTCTTGGGAAGATGATGGTGGCATGAAAGGATGTGGGCCAACCGGTTGTGCTAAGTCACTAGGAGGTTTCTCTGGTCCTCTTTGAGAAAGAGGATATACTTTTTCCTTTGCTCTATTACTGTAAGAGACCCTATTATGTATGACTGCAAATATTGATCAATTTTAGATAAGATTGCTTGCACAAATCAATGTCAAACATCAACACAAATCACAAAATATGGAAGCCAACAAACTCCTTGCATTCATATTGATTGATCATCAAATTACATCACAAAACATACTGCTGTCATAAGATTTCAGTCACTGTATCAGTCATATCAGACCTGATATCATCATGAAAATGTGAACAAATAATGGTCCAAAGGCCTTATACAACATATATGATCATAAACAAGCAATAGCCAATTGTCCTCAAGTCTGAAATAGATCACAATAGCCTTGGAAGTACAATTTTATTTGACTGATATAAAAGATCACTGATATAAAAGATCAGCTGGCTGCCATTACTACTGTAGGTGCATATTTAAATCAGCTCATGCAAATAGTCTTCCAATGCTTCAATAACCCACTCCCAAGCCAAGCGATGGGTTCCTTATGCAATTTGCAACTTCTAGAATCCTTGTAGACTTGTCCAATATGCTCAAAAAGCCCTAAAACAATATAAAGACCTCGCTGTCATGAAAAATCAGAACCTGCAACTTGTATAAATCTCACTCCAATGATATCATAGGCCCTAAAACTACCTTGATAATGTGTCCAATGGATCAAGGGCTTCAATATGATATCAAATATGCTCCAATAACTTCTCTAAACCTGCAAATTCAAGCTCAATGGTGAATATTCATACAATATCACCTCACATAGAGGATGGGGTCATCACCATACAAACACAAAGGGGTCATCTCCTTGCAAGAAGACATGAAAATCGGAATCTTCAGTCAAAACAAATAGAATAAGAAACATACCAATGCATCAATTGTTCTCATGACACATGATCCAATGAACATTGTGTACATTTTTACCAATGAATTTTGCACTCCACATGATAGTTGATCCTCTTGGAATAGCCATTTGAAATATTTGAATGCATTTGAATAGCTTGGACCTATCTTCCTCCCACATTGGCTTTTGATGACAAATAGGTCGCACCTGGAGCAATTCCTTATTCCACACAAAACTCCATAAAGATAGATTAGAAGAAAATGCAATTAAAGATTCTATTTTCTATTTTATTCACATAATAAAACTCAAGCAAAATACTAGTTGAGCCAACTTTCCGGTTCTCCATGTATAGACATATACCAACTTTCCGGTTCTCCATGTATAGAAACAAGCTCAACTAGAAACTATAACTTAGCTCAAAATGGGGACATTACAATTACTTACCATGTTGGCATCCTCTTGTTCTTTGATATATCCCATTATTTGTTGCTTTGACAACCCTTTTTATTTGGCCCTAGACAAATTTTTATTTGTAAGCCAGAAATAGTGCACAAAGCCGTTATATTCATTCCCACATTGGATACAATGCCAACAATAACCCCCACCACTAGGAAGTTGTTCAATCATGGTTGTATGTTGCCAAAGGTGTGACATTGCGTCAAATTTAAATAAGCTCCCTACATGTGGGGCAATTGAACTAGAACTACCAGCCATTCTATATGAATACAACAAAACAAAAAAACATTACAAATTTACAACCCTATAACTTAAGAAAAAACAAAAAAAAATCGGCATTATAACCCCTATATTATGTGTAAAAGGTTTAAAAAAATATTTATAACATTTAAATTTTTTTTGAAAAAAAGCTAAAAAATCTTGAAAAAACTCTTCAAAACTTGAAAAAATTTACAAGATTCACTCACCTTTGATAGATAAATCTTCCTCGTGCAGCTTTGTCTCTCCTATTGGTGTAGGTCTTTCTCTCTTGTAGCCTTCACCTTGAAAGAAAAATGCAGCAACCTTCAAAAATCAACAATGGTAGCTCGGGGTTAAAAATGTTTTTTTAGTCACTCGTGTTTGTGAAATGAAGCAAAGGAGATTAAAGCTCTCACTTTAGGGTGAAATCAGTGTTGAGGGTCTTTTTTATTTTAAAATGTTATAAAAATGTTTTTTTTTCTTGTTTTTGGTGAAGGGAGGCTACGGATACACTTGCGTTTGTCCATGGTCTGTCTTGGGCACCTCGGGTTTGCTATGGGTTCTATAGAGAACACATAGTGAACTGGGGGTGCTCAGGTTGGACCCTGGGTGAACCCTAGGCTGTCCCAGCCCTGAACCAGACCCATATGTGTATGCAGGGCCTTTAGAGGAACCCGTTAACTTAGCTTTACCTTGTATGCAATTCTTCCAACTAGGGTCCCTAGCCTTGCCACTACTATTGTTGCTTGTCGATGCCATGTGTTTATGACATAATTGAAATTGAAACCTTAGCAAAAAGGAAAAACAAAAAACAAAAAACATTGTACAATGTAAACCCTAGCGACTAGTTGTTAAAGAAGGAAATAACAGAAAAAAAATAAAGGAATGATAAATACCTAAAGATAAAAGGAAAAAATGCCGATAAGGGCGTGGTTCGGTGGTTAAGTCGCTTAGTTGTAGTGACGGCCACCAGAGTTCAAACCTCTGCTGGGCCAACGAGCTCGCAGGCTTTACGCTTTCGCTGGGCCAATGAGCTCGCGGGTTTGAAGTGTTCTTGCTAGGGGATGAGGTCCCCCGTGTTGTGGCCTCATTGGTTCATTGCTCCGGGAAAAAGCATTCGCGTGGAGCCGGAGGGCGTGTCGCACTAGCGTCGCCGGTCACGTTAAAAAGTTTACCAGGTGCATTATCTTTAAAAAAGAAAAAAAAAAGATAAAAGGAAAAAGTCAAAAGTCAAAAAATAAAAAATTCAAAAAGTTAAAATGTTACATATCTTTCAATTGTGGTCGATGAGTTCGCCAAATTAGTCCATAGTAACTCAGAATCACTTAAAATCACTTGATGGTCAAAGTGTCTTTAGGTCAAAAGCACAAAGGAGAAAATGCAAAAAATGAGGTGTTTTTGGGGTTTTCTGTTGTCGACTGTCATAATGCATATGTAGGTGTGTTTTTTTTGTCAAACCTGTCAAGTTTGACAAATTTTCCAGGGATTGACTTGTTGGGAACTCGCTTACAACTTGTTGGCGAGTCACTTGGCAGATCCATTTGCCATGCGATTACTCATGAGTCAGTGAGTAAGTTGCCGAGTTTTTCATCTATGAATCAAAATACTGTATCAATAAAAAAAGGTAAGCTTTCTTTTTGATGAATAAATCCTATTTTACTTTTTATTAACTAAAAAGATAATAGTACAATATTTACAAAAAAAGTGGGTGGTAATAAGGCACACCCTCATAGTCTATGCGGGACAACGCCCAAAACAAAGACAAAAGTTCAACATAGGGCCAAGCCCGAACATATATTAAAAAACACTATGCAGCTAATGCAACATTGGTAGGAGGGGCTAGTTTTCCCCGAACATCACTAGGGCTAAAATTGTCATCAATTGGCTCCCAGCTAGTAAGGGCACCCTCTTCCTCAGGAGTGTCATCAGAAGGTTGCTAAGCATGAACAGGAGAAATGGGCAAATTCCAAGCGAGGAAACTTTCCGAAGTCAGGCTATCCAAGGGCACCATGCCCATGAGAAGAGGTGAAAGGTGGCCGTGAAGGCTAAGACTTGCTGCGGGCTGCATTCTCTCTGTTCCCTGGAGGCTAAGAGCTACGAGACTGAGACCCTTGATCTCTTTTGGTAGATTGACTACAACCTTGCCAACGCCCTCGAGGAGGGGAAGAGGTAGGCAAGTCTCTGGCCACAATGCACAAAGCATTACCCTAGTGATCCAAAAGCTTTTGTAAGTGTGCCACTTAAAATGCAACTTTGCAAGATGGCACTTGAATTTGTAGAAGCACATTAGAGCAAATCATGACTTTAGTGTATAAAGAGAAATAAACATCAGTTGAGCAACCTGAAAAAAGAGTTGAATTTGTATCTTTCTAAATATTAAAGAGAATTTCCACCTTAAAAGCATGGCAAATTTGAGTATAGTTGAACGGAGACAAGGTCAGTCCCCTAACAAAACCATATGTCATGAGAAAGGACTAAGTTGCCGAATCGGGTACCCTACGGGTTCGGGTATGTGGGTACGATACGCCGGTATGGCAAAAAAAAAATTAGAGCCTGGGTACGTCCATACAAAAACCATATAAAAATCATAAATATATACATATTTTCAGCATAAAAATTATATACTATTTTAATTTTTAAATATAAATAATAATACTATATAGTATATACTATATAATTATAATATAAATAAAAATATTATATACTATTTTATTATTTTAACTATGTAAATTTTGAGTAATATATAAGGTTTTTAAATTTTATTATTTAATATTGATTTGGGCGATTAAAATTTTAATATAGTTAATTTTAAAATACTAAACAGTAAATTACTAAATATTAATATTATTAAAAGACAGTTTTAAAAATTAAACCGTTATAAAATTAAAAGTTTTAAAAATTAAATGGTTATAAAATTAAAAAATTAAAACTAGTATCAAAATTTAAACACAATGAAATAATTTAAAAACAATGAAAATTTTAAAGGCTTTTATATGTGAGCATTATAGTGCTCGGAATTGTCTCACGCCGTAAAAAACTTTCACGCTAGAAAATTTTCTCAACTGCTGTGACATGGATCGAACTATTATTTTGGCTGAAAAACATACCAAAAAGTCAAGATTCTAATGGTAACACTCTGAAATCTTATCAATAATTCATTCGGTTGGACACGACAGAGCATAATAAAGCAAACACGATTGAGATCGACAAGTCATGTCTGTATCTCAGATTGCCAAAGGAAAAATATATAAGATTGAAAAGAGAGAAGCTGATTCATGATAGAAAGTAATCTAGCCATGCCGGACTGAAATTCTGTGACGGGCAACCGCAAAGGCGTGTTTTTTTCCTGCCCCGCGAATAATGGCATTCGTGAAAAACAAGAGTTTGTGTTTCCTCAAGCAGGGCACACAAATCCCATGCTGCAATTTTCAAAGGATTCCTGGTCGATTCCGCTGCGTTTTTTGAGGGTACTTGATTCCGGGACGTACCGTACCCGGAATTGGCAGGGTAAAGCACCGATTCGGCAACATAGAGAAAGGATCGAGTCAAAAAGGCTTAAAGAAATCATGTATCCAGTTCTAAGCTTCTTGAGCTCTAGTGCAAAATTGGAAAATATTCTTAAGAGTCTCAAGTTGTCCATAGAATGGACAATGGGGGTTGAGAACTCCTAGATGAATCAAATGAAAACCAAGAGGAAGACCTTGATAAACAATGCACTAGGGAAAATGGGCTAATTTAGGCTCAGGAATGGTCGACTAGATAAGCTAGAATTGGTAGTGCCAAGTACCAAGAGAAGACTGAATTTGCCAATGATGGTTTAGCTGATCAATCATAGGAAGATGAGGTGAAATCCACAAGTATCCTTTACAAAGCCTGTAATTATAAAATGGTGTGTCAGGATACCATTTCCAATCTTTCCACCAAGACTTGAAAGATCAAACCCCAATTTTGTGAAACATATGGGGAGAAATGACATCAATAATAGACTAAAAAGTCTCCTGGTCTTGGTTGGACAACCTGAATTTTATTTTAACTTCTAGCTAAGAAAGAAAATTCTTGGTAGCTTTATCAATAAGATTTGGGAAAACTCTAATGCTTTGTTTGAAAAATTTCAAGGCATGGATCCATAGCACCTTAGCCAAAGGGTGGTCTTAACTAGAAAGAATAGGAGACCACAAATAGACTGCTGATTGATTGAAAGGCCATTGTAGAAATCATTTCTCACCCAAAAAAGCCATGGCTTAACAGCCTCCAAGGCTTAAAAGTGCCTTGAATTTGAACCGGATCCCTCATAGTGAGGAGAGTATAGAGATCAAGGCCTTTCCAAGTTGGTTGCCCAGAATGGATACCAAAAAGAATACAATGCCTAATGAGAATTTTTTAGGCTTTATTTCCCTTCAAAGCCTTGAGAATCTATTTAGCACATAGGGCGGTACCTTGCCAATGGATTGAGAGCAATCCTAATCCACCAGCATCATGGGGAAGACATTAGAATTTCTGAGCAATATGATGAAATCCATGATGCTCATCACTAGAAGCCTAGAGAAAATCTCTAAGAAACTTCTTGACTTTTAAATATGAAGCCTTTGAAGGCACCCAACAAGAAGAATAATAAACATGAGTGGCAGCCAAGACTTTATAGCAAATTTGGAATTTACCAGCCAAGGAAGGAGGCTTAGTGATCCAATAACATAATTTATTCTCAATCTTGTCAAAGACTACTTGCCAAAAAGCAGCACGAGAAGCTTGAAAAGCAAAGGGAATGCCCAAAAAATGGTGGACTTCCCCATGCTCAATCCATTTTTAGCCAAAAGTATCTAACCAACCAGGTTTGGGAAGAAATGATTGCCTATAACATTGGGTCTTTTTCCATTGAATGCTTGAACCAAAGCCCTGGTAGAAAACCTCAAGACAATGAAAAGCCTGTTTGACATTATTTTCATCCTCAACAAGGGTGAGGAAGGAGTCATCGGCAAAATGACCATTAATTGGCTGGTTGGAAGAGTTGGGAAGAACAATCCCCTTAACTAGGGTTTGAGAGACTACATTGGCCAATAAGTAGCCAAAGCCTTCAGTTGCAAGCACATGAAGTGTTGGGGCTAAAGGGCATCCTTAATGGATGGACCAAAAAAGACCAAACAACTTAGACTACTGGCCATTAACGATAATACAAGTTGAGGCATCAAATAACAACATTTGCATAGACTGAAAAATGAGGCCCAAATTCAAGTGTTTGAAGCATGGCAATAATAAAAGGCCATTCAATGCACTCGTAAGCCTTGGCAAAATCAATTTTGATGAAAAGTGTAGGTTGCTGAGAGCATCGAGCCCATTTCATCCCCTCCCTAGATAGTAATAATGTTATCAAGAATGTATCTGGATTTGGTGAACCCAATTTATTTAGTGCGGACCAGTTGGGGGAGAAGAGGCCTAAGCTTAAGAGCTAGAGCCTTGCCAATAATCTTATACAAAACATTCAACAAAATGATCAGCCGTTGTTTACAAATTTCTTTAGGGTCACTAGATTTAGGTATGAATATGATATTTCCTTTATTGATTACATTTCCTAAAGACCTGTTATGAAAAGCTACCAGATAGACCTCGTGAAGATCTCCACTCACTATGTCCCAAAAGGCTTTATGAAATTCGCATGGGAATCCATCCAAACCAGGGCTTTAATCATTAGACATTGAAAAAACAACCTCCCACAAATCTTCTTTGGTGAGAAGCTGATCACAAAGAATACGTTGGAAATTGGAAACCTAACAAGGAACCACATTAAGACATTGTTGCAAAGTAGCTGACCAAGCCAGAGTATAGTCATTATTAGCAAAAACTTGCTTAAAGTGCCGGAAAAAACCCTGTAAAATGTCAAGAAGCTCATGAAAGAGCTATTGGCCTTCTTTGATTTGCTTGATGGTTTGAGATGTATGATGAGCACGCAGAGCCTGAAAGAATTCCTTTGAGACCTTGTCGCCTATCTTGGGCTAGTGAAGCCGAGCTTTGATTTGGGCTCCATGTGTAGAATGAGCATCTGCAACTTGCATTTGGTGGTGGAGCTGAGCCACACGAAGTTGAGCGTCCAAATCGAAAGGTTACGCCTCTAGGGCATTGGTGGCTTGGTAGAGCTCCGAGGTGGTGACTTCGTATGCATGGTGGCAGAAACGAGCCAACTGGCATCCATAAATGCAAAGGAAACATGAAGTACAGGTGATGGCATCATTCCACCAGGCTATTCATCTTGTTTTGTGCATGGGATGTGGCTCCAGATTCTAGACACGTTGAATATGGGCTAATGTGGTCTTGTGATTGAGCAATGATGTGTTTTAAAAAAAATTGAGTCTTCATGGCCTTGGGTTTGGCAAGTTGCCACTCAATATGAAACCATATTGGAAAGTGGCTTGAAAGGACAATGTTTGACAAATGCTTCATTGGCAAGGAGTCATAGTTGGTAAAGGTAAAAAATATTGAGTTCACAACATGGCATAATCTAGGCACTTGAGTACTTAGTTAGACCCTACTCTAAGATTGCCTCATGTGTACCATGTCGTATGATCTTGGCGGCAGCCAAGATTGGGATAAAAACTTGTAATAAGCTGCCTTGGTTTTTTTTTAAAACAAAAACACTGAAAGATGAGAGCAATAATGTCTTTCACACTGTTTTGATCACCCAGATCCTGATGTGGGCAAGGTGAGAGCATACAAGTGTTTTAGAGTTAGCATTCAAAACCCAAAACAACAGTAGAAACAACTTCCACTTATTCAGTGGGCATCCACTTGTGCAGTGGGCATCCACTTAATCGTGGGAATGAAACATGAAAGGAAACATCCACTTATGTAGTGGGCAACCACTTATTCAGTGGGATACATGAAAGAAAACCAGGTGCATCAACTTATTTAGTGGGATACATGAAAGAAAACCAGGTGCATCAACTTATTCAGCGGGAACTTGAGCCATGAAATACTGAAGGGAAATAGGCATATCCACTTATTCAGTGGGAAGCCATTACAAAGCAACTAAGTAGTCTATCCTCACTGGCGGTAGAACCATCCGGGGGTTACAATTAGAATGCAACAATGTAGGAATTACAATGAAGTACAATATGTTGCATCACATAGCATTAGCTCAACAAACCCCATACTGATGGATGATGTGCTTCACTCAGATAACTAGCTGCATATTGTAAGTGATAATCAATAAACATGAAGGAAAACACTCTAAACTGATGCATACCAAATGTCCAACCTGCTGTCATGGCTGCGCCCAGGTTTGCTCTGTTTTGTTGCTGTACGGCAGCTCATGGAAAGGCCCAAACTTAGAAAATGCATGCATAGTGTTCAAAACCTCCTCCAAAGTTATCTACCAAGCCTCCTCCAATCATGACACCCACAGTGAATGATATTTAACATGTTAAATACCTGCGATCAGCATTAGAAACTCCACACTTGGACTGAAAACTGTACGACCCCGGTACAAGTACAGCTGCCACAAATCCTTTGAAAACTATAGTAAACTATAAGGAGATAGGTTTGTAATAGGTGTTGGAAATAGGCAACAAGTTCTAGTTCAGTTTCCAAGCATTATGAACTTCACATTCTTCATAAACAACTTGCTCCCAAGCCATGGTACGACCAGGTACAATACAACCAACAAAGGGAAAACAACAAACTTCAAGGAAATCTTCAAACTTCCACTCCAAAATCACACCAATATCCAAAACAACAAAACAAGATCACTTCCAAAACAAACTCCATCAAAAAACATCAAACTCCATTCAGCTCTATGTGATTCTTGGATGAAATCACCTCGTACTAGCTAGGGTGGATCTTTCACCACCGAAACTGATCTTCTTCAAGAGGGTTTTCGTCTTCGAGAAGGAATGGAAGAACACGTAGGTTCAATCCAACAGATTAACAATACAATCTCAAGCATAAAGAACAAAATGAGCTCTCAACTCCCTTATATAGGCACTTTTGGAGTTTCACATAACAATGAATTATTTCTTGGAAAAATAAACTTTTTCATTCAAACTCCAATATTTAACTTTTTTCTCAAGTTAAGTGCTTACTTTTATGTGCCTATTAAAAATAATGGCTTTTTTCCCATTCCAATGAGCTATTACACCAAAGCACTTGATAATTATTTCCAACCTTTTAGAACTAAGTGTGAAATTATTAACTAATAGCTCATTAAATCACCTGCTTTTACAGAAAATCCCAAACTTCATCAAACTACAAAATAAACTATACCATCATACTCCATAAGGTTTGGGATGAAGAATGACGCCTTCCGGGTGATTGTCTAAAAATCGACGGCTTCTCCAAGAAGTTTGGAGAGCAATCCAGGAAGCCGAAAGAACTTCCAAAAGCATCATTGTAATCCAGAACACTATCTGAGTTCAATGCCATAGCAAAACATCACAAATAACTAAACTTATGCTCTCCAAGAATTAAGGAGCTCCCTAACCGCCCCAGATAGTCTACGGAAACTCAGGAAATAGGCTATTGGTCACAAACTTGGCTAAATGCCAATTGGGGATATTACAAAACTCCCCAATTTATTTTTCATAAAGAACCAAGCCTCTCTTTTGCCATCTGTCCAGCATATAGGTAAGGCCCTACATTTATCATAGGCCATTTTAGTCATGTTAAAGTCCCTACACAAAACCCAAGTGGTGGTAGGCATTGAATTCACGATCCATTTCCAAAGGGTAGATCTCTCAACATCATTCGAAGCATAAATATTAATAACTTCAAAGGAATGATTATTAATGTTGAAAGGGCCCACAATGCACAGTTGGTGGGGTCACATCCCTAGTCAACTAAGTGTTGATGCCACATAGGAGAGAGAAAGGTGACAACACTACCCTGACTTGCTTCATGGTTACTACACAAAAAATGACTAGACAACCAAATGACATGACAAGCTGTAGAAAGCAAAAGACCAGAAATCTTAACCTCTTGCAAACAGAGAATGTCCAGACGTGGAAATTGAACTCGAGTGTCTCTAATGGAGTGCTTCTATGGGAGGTCGATCAGACCTCGAACATTCCAGGAAATGCAATTCATAAATGAGTGTCGAGAGTCGTCTCCTTGTTATCCAACTCATCTAGAGTAGAATAACTATTTTGTATAAGAGTTTCATTTGAATTGAAACTACCTATCCAAAAAGGAAGTTGGATAGGTTGTCGTTTTTTTGGCACTTATTCTCCCCTAGTGGGTTGCGGGACCAATGCAGCATAGCTGGAAGAGGAGAAGCATGTCAGGTGGTGATGGCCAACGTTTGACACAACAATGATGCTACTAGCGGGGCTCGTACAAATTTCGTCTCACTAGATGTCTCCCTGGGCGAGGAGAGAACATGTTTCCCTAAATCTAGAGGTTTTGAAACATTTTTTGAAGATTGACCTCCAAAGCTTGAAGAAGGTTAGGAAGAGGACCATTATTACTAGAGTTTTTGGCTTTGTGACTAATCACTATAGACCAACCTTCTTTTTTTGTAGTAGGTAATGACCCTAAGGTGGACTATGTGGGAGGTTTAGGATGGGGAGAAGGCAAAGGGCAATGTAGTGTCCCTTGTGGAACCGTTAGCTCAAATCCATACAAATTTTTGCGATCACTCAAATTCTAACTCCTTTTGATCACCAAGTTCCCAAGATGAGCAAGGTGAGAGCATATGAAGATTAGAATGATGACAGTGGAATTAACTAGATGTTGGTAGCAAGCCGACCAAGTTACAATATAAACAGAGATATAGAATCGATCAAGCCAAATTGGTTGATGGTGAATGCAAATCCTCATCAAGCCAAATTGGCTGAATACAAGCAGAATTGCGTCAATGCCAAAATGGTGGACTAATTCACCCGATTCCAATACACGCCAATGAAGAAGGATCCAGTGGATTAACCAACTAGGATCTATTATAATAATAGCAGGATGCAACGGTAAACCGTCCAGGATCTTCAGTGATAAAATGAACAACTATTGGCGGTAAAACGTTCAAAGATTACAATATGAAAGATTAAGCAATTATTTCCAAATCCAGTAATTATATCAAGCATTTATCCAACATGTTGAAACCAGACATTTCGTCAAACAATTAGCAAGTAGACTGAAATCATATTAAATAATTACCAGGATTGAGCTGATATAATTGAGTGATGAGCAGGGTTGTAGTTGAACCAATAATATGATAAACTGCTGATAACTCCAACCCTTATTGCTATAGGAAATAATCAAAGCTGCTGTAGGAATCATCCACCTAATTGATTGTAGACATTTCGTCAAATAGATGTAACAAAAACTGAAATTTGAGTATTGCAGCTGAATACAAATCTTAAACCCAAAGATAGTACCAACTAATAATCAACAATTAATGTCTGCAATTGAATTTATTACTCGCAAAAATTCATCAAGTCTGATTTATATGAAGTTATATGGCAATTCTGAGAATCTTGCTATTATACGACCATCTAAAACTCATCGAGAAGTTAGAATTAATAAATATTACTAAATCCAAATAAAATATTAACTTCTAAAGGCTTTGATCACACCCATTAAGGGGCTGGATTGACGGCAGTAAGTATTAGTGTAGTCATTATGGTAGCATGTGGGAAGTAATTATACGGTGGGGTGGCTTATCTGTCGCACTTATTGATGTAGGTAGTGGTGATTGTTGGTTTTCTCACTTCGTTTGTTTGAAGCTGTGGATTTGTCTCTTTGATATGGCATCTTCCGTGGGTGCGAGACATTTGGAAGGTAGGATGAGGGGTGGCGCTTGGGGGAAGGAGAGAGTGGAAGTCAAGATTTTGAAACAGCGAAAGTGTTGGTCTTAGGAGAAGAGGCTATGGCGGATTTCATGGCATTTGTAGATAAGGAAATCTTGGACCTTGCTCTATGGCTTTGGATGGTAAGGATTTGGGAACTGGAAAAAATATGGATTGCTCCTTTGGTGTTTATATATGCTTGGTAATGGCTAAGCTGTTATTAGACCTTGGTCATACACGGGGAAGGTGGAATTTTTTTTGAGGTTTCGCAATCTCTCTCTTGTGCTTCTATGTTATTGACGGCAGCTAGCTCCTATTTGTTACACGATGATATTGTCGATGTGGTGCACCAGGCAGAGCTTCATTTTGATTGCTTCCTGGAGGACCTTCATGCCATTAAGTGACGACAAATTTGTCTCTAGCGGCTGGTGGAGGAGATTGCTCCCCATTTGAAGGTGATGTTGTTGATAGATGCCATTCCTGTGTTCTCAGACTGTTGTGATGGAGACAAGGTTGGAGATGATAATGTGGAGAAGAAGTCTTATGGGTCTAATGTTCCTTTTACCTTAATAATAATCAATAAATCATAACTCCCTAAATATCAACATTTAACTGATTCTGTCAACACCATGAGGTTACCCAATGCTTCCTCTGCTCATCAGAATGCCTTACTAAAAATAGTAAGGTTGGCCCCTGTTGATGCGTGTTTTATGACTGCAACAAACATTAGAATAAAACACAGAGTATTCTATCCTCTCTTGAATAAAGCTTCTCAGATGTTGAACTACGTGATCGAATGAGACTGCTCCAAGGTTCCTTTTGTGTCAGGTCTTGACGTGCACAGGGATAGACTCAGTGGAATGATGTGATTTGTTGGTAATCACAAGGGGGACTTACGTATCAGACTTAGTGTTTGGTGCTCAAGGAAGGAAGTCAGGGGTTTCGGTGGATTCTAGAGTCTTGGACGTGGATTCTTCTTTTCCTGGATTGGATTCTCGACTTCTGGTAGAAAAGATCTAAGTTCGACCAGACTAACTTGGGTAACGAATGATTTTGCGGTAGGCTCTCCTATAATCTACTCCTAAGGAAATTCAAAGGAGATGAAAAAAGATAGGGATAGAGGAAGAGGGTTCAGGGATCTAGATGATGGGAAGGACTACTGCTGAAGATTGATGCTGGAACCACGTTTCTGCTTTGTCATGCGACAATAGCTAGGCAGAGATGGTGCGATCTTCTGGGATAGCGGCAGGGATTTTCACACTGTCCTGACATGGAGCATGAGACTGATCATTTAGGAACAGTCGAAGTTAAGCTTGGAATTAGTTCAGACTAACCATACAAAGTGATTTGCAAGCCACATCACAAATGGTATGAACAAATCATCAGTCAATCATTCAAAGAGCATTTTCCATCATATTAACTAACAAAGCTTGAAATAAAGTAAATAACTTGAAAAAGACTTTCAGATTTGCTTCAAGAAATCAATAAGACCATGTCAAACATGCAAAGAATCATATGAACACCAATATCCAATGCTTATATTCTTGCTTCAGAGGTCTGTATTACAACAATCCAACTGATCCTTGGAGTTTCAGCTCAGAAAGACAATGCAGAAATGAAAGCTAACTACTAGGCTGCTCTAGGAGCCTCAAAATGATAGAAAAAAGAGAGAGAAGAAGATCCCTTCAAACGAGACCTCTCAGCCTTTATATAGGCAACCAAAATACATTAGGGCAAAAAAGGAAATCAAATTTCCTTGGAATGAGTGCAATGGGTTAGAAACCCTAGGAAAGTAGGTGGGGTCGTCAGATTCCACACGTAGATGACTGCCACCTGTCCTAGACGTCAGAAAGTGAAAGGGTGACCGCCAGCTGTCCCGGGTGCCACCTGTCTAGGACTCCTGGATAGGACTGTCCTGCCTATCTGGAACTTCCTCCTGCTCCCTTGTCTCTGCCTCCAGGAACCTGGTCAGGACGACTTCCAACTCGTCCATAGGAATACTGGGCATGTTTTCAATCCGGAACTCCATGACGGATGCGGTGGTGGTATAGGCGACAAGGATATTTTCTCAATCCGTCCTCAGCTCCTGGATATTATTAATGAAGATCAGAAATGATAATGCATCCTTAAGATGGGATTCCTTGGTAGGATAAGTAGCTTTGAAGTATATGCTCCGCATCTTGCCTTTCAATTCCTCTAAGTCAACGACTCCATCTGGTGCTACCTCCAGATCAAACTAGGCCTCCAGGGATACAAGGATTTTGTCCTGGATTTCCTTCAACATGGCGTGGGCCTGGGAAGTGTCACCTTCAATGTTCTCAAGGTTATCCCTCTTCATGACCAAGGCGGAATACCAGCTGAGGAAATCATATACTGAATTTGCATGTATCACCTTGTTCTTCACCACGTCCGGCTTTAGAGTGTTCATCAGTGCCTTCTGTCTAGGGATAGTTTCATCCCAGATGACTATGAATTGCTGACATGTATCCAGAATGGCTTGAAATCTATCCATGAGTGTTGTAACTCTCCTGTTCACCTGGATGAGGTCTTCTATGAATTTATGGGCTCTATTCGAGATCTTCTCTATCCAACCTTTTTCTATATGGCCGGCTGTCCTCAAAACTTCAACCTCAGCTAATGAATCCTTAGTTATGCTTAGAGGTTGGGCCGTTGCTCCTTGGGCGGACTGCAATGGGCCCATGAGTTGCTGGATGTGCTGCCGCAGTTCCTCATTCTCCTGTTTCAACTGATTCTTCTTTTCTTCTTCCTTTCTCAACCTTTCTCGGATGGCGGCAATGGAATCCTCTAGTTCCTCCATTTCTTGATCCTTCGTGGTTGGTCCTAGGTCGACCTTCAAGATGTCAAAATCATCCGAAATGATGTCCTCCTTCGCTTCGGTTACCCGGGGAATTGCCACCTCTACTTGGCAAGATCCTGATTCATCCCTGGTGATCCGGGAAAACTTCTTCGCCTTCTTTGGATCTATAGATTTTCCTATCCTGGCCAGAAAATCACCAAGTTCGGTGGAAGGATCATTCTTCCTGATTGTCTTTTTCCGCAACCTGTCCTGTAACCAATTGGGCTTCGCGGATGGATTGACTTCCTTCTGCGGTTCCAGTGGATCTTGACAACTTGTGGTGTGGATGTCGGTAATTCGTCGAAATTGAACTCCTCATCGAGGAATTCCAAATTAGGGTGATGGAGCATGTCCTCAAGTCGGACCTCCCCTGGATTCCGTGATGAAAGGTCAGGCTAATTTCCCACCATCAGGGTGGGGGTTTGTTCCCGGGTGGAATCCATAGACTCATTATCTTCCTGATCAGCTTGCTCATTCGTGACCATTTCCTCCTCCATGGGTCCCTTACCTCTAACTGTTTGCACCTTCTCAAAAAGGTCAACCTCCCGGATGGAAGAAGTGCTAGCAGAGTGAGGCTTGGATGCATTCTATTCCTCCTGGTCAGGCCTGTTGATAAGCTCCTTTCGAGCCTTTACTCTCGTTGCTAGTGGATCTTCCGCTGTCCTGTTCCTTACTTCCTGTCTTCCTGTTCCTTGTTCCTTCATAGGTGTTTCCTCGGTCATGTCCTCCTCGGAAGATTGAGAATCCAAGTCTCCCATCAGGTCATAAGTCAGGCGGATGCCCCTCTTGTGTAGTTTCTTCGTCTGCTGGTTTATCCATTTTTGTGTTATCGTCAGTACAGGAGCCATTAGATCGTCCAAATGGGTAACCTCCGGATCGAACCAAATCAAGGGTGGAAGAGGCTTATCCTTCTCCTGTTCGAAGAATGGCTGGACTTGCTTTCCATCCTCCTTAACTTGATTTGGGACTGAAAAGATCCTAATGGCCCTGATTATGTCAACTGAAAGTCGGGAACATGTCCTCTGCACTTCGAAGTCATCCTCAACATTTGTCCAGTGGTCCTCCAGGCGCACCTTATGTCTATGCTTCCTTCTGCATGCTATAACGGTGGTAGTGAATGGGTCAAAGTTCTCTCGCAATGAATGAGTCACCAGGTTATAGAACTGTAGCTCCTCTTCGGATCTTTCTGCGGCTTGGAGAGATGGGCATGCTTCGACCGGACCTTCCATCTGGATTGGGTAGATTACTCCGGCCTCCTTCTTTTGGACTTTGTCATATGCCAAGAGTTGCCTCGTCAATTCCAACATGACCATCTTGTCCGACGGATATCTTGGTAATCTATATGGATAGCCGGAGAATCCCTACACCCTGATGTATGTGAACTTCGGAAATTGGATGAACCAGGAGCCATAAGTCCTGATCAGTTGCTTGGCCTCGGGTGATATCCTTTGGTGAGTGCCTCCTTGGAGGGTCCTTGTGATGTGCATGGCGAATGCATCATTGAACCTCCGGAAATGATTTACATTCTGGAGATGAAGTTGGGTGTAACAATCATAAACCTTGACTTGCCCGTCTTGATTGTTGATACGCCCCTTCCATGATAGTCCTTGATATTTGTTATTCCTTGCCAGCATATAGATCACGTAGGAACTCATGTAAAAGGCCTTTGATTCCTTCAAGCTTCGGAACTGTGCATCAATGCTGTCACTGAGGAGTCGAGCCCAATCAATCATCTTTGTCCTGGTGGTGACCTCCTCGATGTAGTAGAACATCCATGGCTCAAAGGTAGAGGATTGAGGACTTCCCATGATCCTGTTCAGCATGACGACAAGGTCTCCATGCTCTTGCTTGAAGTCGGACTTGAGGAGTATCCTTGGCAACTTGGAACGGTGAGGCCTTTTCTTCTGCATCCATGACTTGTTGATGATTTCGAAACAGGTTGCCGGATCGGCTTGGAACATGTCGGCTGAATCCTCCTTGCTTGTGTAGTTGATGGGACTATAGACTGGTATGTTGAATGCCTCTGCAATCTTTTCCTTGGAGAAATAGGCCACCACTGTGTTGTTGCGGTCGACAACCATCCTTCGTTCCGGATCATAGTGCATGGAACATTCCACGATCAGCTCGGGACAAGGAATGGTGGGCGGGAAGCACGCGGCGGAGGCAACTCATTTCCAGACGATCTTAGCTGCAAGCTGGGATGGAGGACGTCCGTCTACTCCGTACATCCGCTTCCTAATTTCCTCCATGCTTGAGGGATGGATGTTGGTGTCTCCTACGTTTGCCCATCTCGAGATGATTTTGGATTCCGGGAGTGTCCCTCTGAGGGCAACCTTCATCTGAGTTTGTCTTGAAGAGCCTGCCTTGGCACTTGCCATTCACCTGTGGAGTCAAGGAAAGAAATGGCAGAGTATGAGTTTTTCAAAGGGGTAAGGATGGAGGTGAGACGGGGGTTTTTATTCCCACACATGGGATGTTAGTACAACAGTTTTATGCATGTGGGACTAAAATCATGAATTTTCAAGTACATAGGAAGGAAAAAATAACAATATTCTAAGTAAGAAGAATCCTCCTATGCATTTACATACCTTTCTTTGCACAAGGAGCTTTTGACCTTTAATGGAATCTCTGATTTTTTTGATGGATTTCTGACTTTGTAATGGATTTTCTGATTTTTATGCAGGAATTTCTGAGTTTTAATGGGTCTTCCAAAGAAATCTGCCCTAGGAATATTCGGAAATATGAGCCTTGGTGAAGAACTTACCTTGGAATGGAGGAGTCTTGGGCTTGGAGGATGAAATCTGCCCTAGGAAGATGTATTTCTGCCTTTGAATACTTCAGAAATCTGCCTTTAACCTATAGAAAAATCTGCCCTAATGAAGAATTCAGCCTTGGAAATGATGAAATCTGCAATATCCTTGGATAATTTTGTCCTTCAAGTGATGAGATCTGCTTTTGGAATGAATATTTCTGCCTTGGAAGGTATATTTCTGCTCTCCTTGATTTGGAATTGTATTTTGAATGATGAAATGTGAGGTGAGCGCCCCCTTTATATATGCATTTAGACCTCCTTTGCCACTTGGCCGACCTAGGTTGGAGGAAGAAAAAACCTAGCCGCCAAACTTTATTACTGGCTGACTTAAATTTTTGTCTTTTTCTCCCTGTGTCGGTGGTCGGGGATTTCAGTAAGTTGGGGAATATCAGCTGTTGGGGATTTCTTGATGTCAGGGATTCCTTCCAGTCCTGGAATGTGGATTCCAGTTGGTCGGGGATTTCTTGATGTCGGGGATTCCTTCCTATCGGGGATTTCTTCCAGTCCTGGAATGTGGATTCCAGTTGGTCGGGGATTTCTTGATGTCGGGGATTCCTTAAGGTTAGGGATTTCTTCTTGTCCTAGATTTCTTGATGTCCTAGATTTCTTCTAGTCGGGGATTTCTTGATGTGCTGGATTTCTTCCAGTAGGGGATTCCTTCCAAAGTCTCTTGTCCAGATTTTGTTAAGTTTTGGAGATCTTTTCCTTGATGAATTTCAGGAAGGCTATTGTTTCATTTTGGACAGGAATCACCCGCGGAGGGAAATGGAATCCATCTGGCACATCTTCCTGCAAGTTCCGAAGTCTAGTTGTTTAGTTGCATCCTAAGGCTGGGTCAGGAGAGTCATCCTTAGTGCAGTGTCCCTTTGAGGGCATGTTCCATTGGGTCTTGGATACTGCAATTAGGACAGAAATCCTCCAGAGGCGCAAAATCCCTGAGGAAGTGGATTTTGAAATCAGGACAAAAAAAAAACTCTTGGAGCGCAGATTCCACCTAGTCATGGATAGTGTGACCAGGGACAAATTCCTTACAGGGTTTCCTCCTCTTTCAGACTCATTTTCAAGTTCTTTTGTAAGAGTTTTACCAAGTTTTGGAAGTCTTCCTGTAGGATTTCATGAAGGTCAACACTCCGTTTTGGACAGACATTAGTTGCGGAGGGAACTGGAGGATCCTGTCCAGGGGCGCAAATTCCTTGAGGAGGTGGATTTTGCACCTTGGACAAAAAACTCCAAGGGCGCACATTCCCTGAGGTGCAGGATTTCGTGCCCTGGACAACACTTCTCCTGGAGCGCACAATTCCACAGGAGGTGGATTCTGCGCCCTAGACCCTGCATGTCCAGCTTTCGAGATTTTGGTTAAGGACTTATCCTTTCCTTCAGTTTAATTGTTTGAGTGAGGTTTCAGTTTTGCAGAAGGTGAACTCTAGCTGCTTTACGGAGGCTCAATGACGACACGGGATCCGGAACACAGAGTTTTCGTTTCTTCCATCCTCAAGGAATCTCCCCTTTTCGTGGTGAAATTTGCAGAAGGTGAACTCTAGCTGCTTTACGGAGGTTCAATGACGACACAGGATTCGGAACACAGAGTTTTCGTTTCTTCCATCCTCAAGGAATCTCCCCTTTTCATGGTGAAATTTGCAGAAGGTGAACTCTAGCTGCTTTACGAAGGCTCAATGACGACACAGGATCTGGAACACAGAGTTTTCGTTTCTTCCATCCTCAAGGAATCTCCCCTTTTCGTGGTGAAATTTGCAGAAGGTGAACTCTAGTTGCTTTACGGAGGCTCAATGACGACACGGGATCCAGAACACGGAGTTTTCGTTTCTTCCATCCTCAAGGAATCTCCCCTTTTCATGGTGAAATTTGCAGAAGGTGAACTCTAGCTGCTTTATGGAGGCTCAATGACGACACGAGATCTAGAACACGGAGTTTTCGTTTCTTCCATCCTCACGGAATCTCCCCTTTTCGTGGTGAAATTTGCAGGTGAACTCTAGCTGCTTTATGGAGGTTCAATGACGACACGGGATCCGAAACACGGAGTTTTCGTTTCTTCCATCCTCAAGGAATCTCCCCTTTTCATGGTGAAATTTTCCAACCAGACTGTGAATTCCTTGATTCAAGCATCTGCAGAGAAGTCAGGAAGTGATTTTCAGGCCAACTGCATAGTCCGGACTGGAGAGGACCCTGAATTGGACACCCTAATCCTGGGGCGCAAAATCCAGCAGGGACTGGATTTTGCGACTAGGACAAAAATATGTCCTGGGCGCATAATCCAGGACCTGCTGGATTATGCGACCAGGGAGAAGTTTCTTCCCTGGGCGCATATTCTTGTTGGTACTGGAATATGCGACCAGGGATGTTCCTGTTCAACATTTCCATGTTCTTTTTGAGTTCTTGCTGGAACATCATTTACTTTGAAATCACTCTGAGTACTTGAAAAACTTCATTGTTTTGACTATCCTCCGAGCTATGACCTGAGATTGACTCCTAGAATGGGATTAGAAGGATATCCCTTAGATTGAACTTCCGGACTGGCGCTGTCGGGCTAGGAACTGAGTTCCATGACTGAAGGATGATCATGTCAAGGAGTGACAGTCCTTGTTGAATTTCGGGCCTTGGTTGGGATAAGAATCTGAATAGACCTTGAAACAGGATTCCGGGCAGGAACTCCTCGAACAAGACTCCGGGATAGGCGCTTCCGGACAGGACTCCGAATTGGACCTCCGGGTTGGATTCCTGGACTGGAGTCCGGGAATGGTTTCCTGAGTGGGACCTAGAATCTTGTAACCAGACTAGAACTGAGTTCCATGCCGAGGATGGAATGGGTTCATTTCCTAAGGATGGAAAGACAAAAACCCTTCCTTGAGGACAGTTCAGAATAGGCAGTTAGGGTTCCAAGCCTATGCAGGAGGAAATTTACGTGTTCATTTCTTCGCTCATTGGTGAGCCAACCTAAGCCATTGACATCATTTGAGTTCCGAAATCATGCCGAAGAGTATGGGACTAGAGCAAGAATCCGGACTAAGTCGAAAAAAAAAAGAAAAAAAGAGGGGGACCCAATTTGCAATTGGGGTTGATCTTGTAAAAGGTCACAACAACCCCCAAGATCCAGTGACTTACTAAAAATAATAAGTGTATATAAACGGAGCCAGAAAACCAAGGAGATGATCACCTCAGAATATGCCAAGGAACTAGAGAAGAAAACGCTGCCAACTGCCATTTGGAGAACCAATTAACTCCCCTTCAAGGCCCTCTAATCACCAATATTAGCCTACGAGGACTTGATGATAGGCTAATTCGTCAAACACTGATGCTAGCTAAAAAGGGGACATTACAGACTGAAATATCCCACCCCTTATAGGATATTTACTTTTTGGATTTTGCCTGTCTGTTTTAATTTGTTTTTTGGTTTTCTAATATTTTTGCAATGTTTGATACAATAATATAATGCAGAAAAATAGACGATATCACAATAATAATTTTCAACTCAAAACTAAACATTACATAGGGAATACATAGCTGGAAATTCTAGATTTTTATATCAGCTTAGATACTCAGTATTTTCACAAAATTTTGACAACTTAGTTCATAAAATATCCCCTATTATCTAAAACATCAATACCCAGAAAATAGATAGCCAAAATGGTGAAGTATCTTACATACCCACTTCGCTGTCCCACAAGGTACATTTCTAAATATGAAAGTACAACAGTGAATAAGGGATCCTCCTCCAAAGGCAATGAAATCTCAGTTTATAATCAGTTCTAGTGTGATACATCAGCAATCAGTAGAAGCAACGAAGATAGTGCACCAAATGGACATCATATGAAGCAATAAAGATACATAACATGTATACCAAGACCTTGTTGTCATGGTACACCCTGGAAATGCAATGCAACAACAAATAAGTGTTCACAAACCCTCTAAAAACTCCTACGTCGCTGCACAAGACTATGATGTTGGACGCCTTGAGGAAGGGAAGAACTCATGCCAAATTGGTCTTCAAAACTCCACAAATGTCTCCTTGCTAGTACGGCTGGCCCTAGTGCTGGTACAACCAGATTATGGTCTCAACAACAACTCCAAATCCTCTCCAAATCACAAAAAAATCAGGACATGATCTTCAATCTGCATAAATAATTACAGAGGCAAATAATTGGAAATATATTTGTGTTTACTCCTCCGAGACAAGCTCCAAACCCTCGAAACTAAATAGGGATGATATATTTGCAATATTTGATATTTCATTCAAATAAATCTTTCAAACCCTTAAAAACTTCTGAAATTCTTCCCCAATGAATCTCAGATGTGACCTCCGTGTGAAGCCACCAATTAACTGCAACCTAGGGTGATCTTTCTCACCTGTAGGAAGCACAATCGAAGAGAGGCTACGTTCTCCAAGATTGAAATTACAGCAAAACCCTAGGTTTTACCTCCAAAGCCAAAGCACAAAGCCAAGTTGAAAGAAAATGATCAATCCTAATGAAATGAAATCCAAAAATGCCCTTTTATAATATTCAATTTGCATTTGACTTCATCTCATTTAATTTACTTTAATTTCATTTTCTTTTCCCTGCTTTTTGGTGCACAACTTATAATTTAAAGTATACTTTATTATTCACTTATATCTCCCCTTTATTTAACACTTATTATAAAGTATACTTTTAAAAGCATTTAAATCCCCCCTTTTAAATAAAGTCCACTTAATTCATTAATGATATGCACTTAATAATTAATTATTATTAAAGTATAACTTGAATAATAATTATAATAGTATAACTCCATCATTAACCATCGTAAATCAATTTTGACTTCACCAGGAGGTAGCCCACTACATTCACTGCTAACCAAGGTGCCTTACTATAAATAGTAAGGTTGGCCTCTATCAACACACTGACTTACTATAAATAGTAAGTATATAAAAACGGAGCCAAAACACCCTGAATATCATAAACTCTGAACACGCTGAGGAACTGGAGATGAAAACACTGCCAACTGCCAATTGAGGAGCTAGCTAACTCCAACACTGGGCCCTCTAAACACCATTATTAGCCTACGAGGACTTGATGATAGGCTAAACCACCAACTCTGATGCTCGCTCAAAAAGGGGACATTACAGTCCACCCTCCCTGAAATTGCTTGTCCCCAAGCAATCACAACTGAATAGGAAACATCACTCCTTTAGAGGCCCAAGGGAAGAACTGTAGAATGACCCACATGTCACCAAATAACTCAAGCAACACTAGCATAAACACAACTGCGCAAAGATAAACATCATGCCATTTGTCCAGCTGCTGCGCACACGATTTGTGCGTCGAAATCAGCTCATGTTCCTGTGAATCAAAGGTGAACCTGTATGCATACCACACAATGTACACATAAAACTCATTAGCAAACCCTGACTGGAATCCTGATGCACAAGAAGGATCCCATAGGAAACCGTAGAGGGCCCAATAATATATCCGTGGATCCCAAGCCCAGAATTGAAGTCTGCCATGCATAACATCCTCTGACTTCCACCGCACTAATCCGATATCAATTTCACGATGCCGAGAGTGGTGAAGCAACCCAATGGGACCCATCCGAACCATAGTGCCAATCTTGTCACCACCTGGATCCCAATACAATCGAAACTCACATCCATTAGTCAAGAGGAGGTAAGAATATCTAGAGATGTTTGTACCACAACATCCCCTTTCATCCTCAGCAAATCTCCTATGGACGTGCTGTCTATCCCTCATAGGTGCTGGAAGATATGTAACTGCTCCTTCCAAATCGAGGGAATGATAAAACTCTCCTCCATCACCGTTGTAAAGATTAAACATGCCATCATACCTACTGACACTGCAACCTCTCTGAAGCAATGTCTCCAATAGAAATTTTTGAGACAAAGAAGTTGCAAACTCTGTCTGGTACACATCAGCATGATGGTAATTTGATCTCTGACCTTGCAAGTAATCCTCTGAATATATTTGAGTTAGATACCTGCAATCTCTAGTTCCATCTTCTGTAGATGGCAACCCTTCATCCCACAATGGATGGTATAAATCCCGAGCCAATCCACACTTATGCATCATCAGGTCATCTGTGTGTGGACTAAAGGAGAAATGATGAGCACTCCTCACTATGCAGTTAAGAAAAAAAGCACCTTCCTGTGTCAACGGTTGACCGTCATAGTCATGGTGAACACAGTCTTCATCACTCTCATCACTCGAATCAGATGATGGCTCATGTCTTTGATCTTGAATATCTAATTGGGTAGATACTTTGGCAAGCCTCTCTGTGTACCCAATAGCATACTCCCTATCATGAAACAATTGGAGATATTCTAATTTTATCTCCTCAAAAGCACTCCTGATGAACCGCAAATCACGAATGTGAGTACCGACCGAGACCCCAAACCGTCTCTCCTCAAACTCTGCTGTCCAAAGAAGGTACTCGACATACTTATGAGTGCAATCAAAACGAGATAAGGTTGAATCAACCTTCTCTCCTGTAACCTTCAGCTGATCTCTCCATCTTTGTGGCTCAATACGCTGTCAATCAAAATCAGTTGTATGGGATGTAATCTCTGATTTGCCTCTAGGAGAGGGAAACAAATCAACATGAGAACCAATCTCCCAACTAGATGATACCCTGCATACCTCTTGTGAAGAAGACGGAGCAACATAGTGATTTGTCACACAACTCTCTGGAGAATCCACTACTTCACCACAAGAGCTATCAATAATTTGCTTTGCATCACCTAAAATGAGACCATCCTCAGGAACACCTGGTGCAACATATTGTTCCCTGCTAAACTCATCCAATGCACTCATCCCATCTGTGTCACCTGCACCAGTAAATGAAATGGATGTTGCCACATCCTCCACATACTCATTACTACAATCCGTGGATGTATGCTCATCACCAAATGCTGCCATAGATATCTAAATTGTATCTCTAGGTGATGAGGACTGCGCCAAGCTCAACTCCACGGTAAGCTCATCTATCCATAACTTTGACTCTTGAAGGGTTGTTTGAGCGCTCTTCAAAGAGTCCGTGGTCACCTCAAGCTCATAGGGGAGCTCATCAACCTCCTCTTCCTTTCCCTTTAGAGCATCATAATAGATACCATCGAGCATGAGAAGATGACTCTATCTAATAATAACTGTAGGTAATTATTCTTCATTAGTCCAACTACATCTCTAAGTGCCTGAAACTCTGCAAGGGAAATTCCACTATCAAGGTGCTCATATATACCTAGAGTCCAACAACAATGTGTCACCAACTGCTAAACAACATCAAAGTGTTCTAAGGATGAAGCAACCATGCCTTCGTCCACCTTCAATTGCCTTGCCAAATGATGAGATCCCTGTGACAAATCGTCTCCACACACATTTTCTGATTTGTAATCTGCACTATGGTAAGAGGCTGAATGATCATCACTCACTGTTTGATAAGCATCATCATGTGTGCCATCAGCTCTGCACACTTCCTCAACAAAGGTACTGCTGTTATGTACCTCGCGGGATGGCTCCTATGACATAGTAGAAGCTGCTGATTGGACATAATCATTGCACATTGCTTCCTCCAAAGTAGATGCATTTTCATCCAAAGAGCTTTCTTGGGACCCATCACCAACAAGTAAATTTTCTGATTTGTTCACATCTTCTAAGGTTTGATTTGCAAAATCAGACTTGCTGTGGCTTGAATCCGCATCACATAATTTATTTTTAACACCCAAATCTTGAGTGTCAATGTTAGGGAACTCCACACATCCATCATCCTCACATGGAATGGCTGCTATCTCATGAGTAGGCTCAGCATTATAACTGCTGTCATAAAACAAAAATTCAGAAGCTACATCATACTTATCTGCAGCGTCCTCAAGGAACTCAACCAAAACTTCATCCTTTGCTAAGTATCCATTGCCAAGTGCTGGTTCAACATGTGTCTTCAAAGGAAAATTAAGTGTCTCATGTGCCATAATTTCTATCCCATGGCTGCAATGTAAATCTGTATGTGTATAAGTCTCCTTTACCTTTATGACCTCCTTACGGAATCCCCTTTGTCCTTCTAGATGATGTGATTCATGAGCCCCAACATCTTCGTACAAAATGTGCATCTCCAAATTTGTTTCCTTAGTGGCTTCTTCTTCAATATATCCATGTGTCAAAACTAGGTCTTCCTCTTGCTTCTTTACCTCATTATCCGTGCATTGGTGGTTAGGTTGCCGAATTCCTTTGCATGAGAAGCAAAGATTTTGTCTTCTCATTTGGTTCTTGCTCATTTTAGGAGGTCCTATAACCTGGTCATTGAGATTAAATTTAGAACCATCATCATTATTTGATTTGAAGGTTGCATCATACCTGCTCACACTGTGCCCATCAGTAGACACTGAACCATGGGGTGTATCATATGGAAAACTGATCTTGTTGCCTGTTGCAACATCTTTCCCATGACCGAATTTTGCACCTTTAAATGAAGTTTTTTCCTTAAACATCCTCCTAGTATACTTCACCACACCAATCTTTCCAGGACTCAAGATAACAACAAAGTTCAGATATCTATTAAAAGAGTACTGTGCTTTAAAATCATCTGGCATGCTCTGGTAGTCCTCAAAGAGTTGATTGGCTTCCCATTCATAACCTTCCCTAATCTTAATGGCTTCCCATTCAAAATCTTCCCTGGTTTTTCCTTCAATCCTGTAGTAACCCATTGACATACTCTGAATATTTCTGATTAACCCAATAGGATGGCAGGGAACCGCTCTGCTACCACTGAAATATCCCACCCCTGATAGGATATTTACTTTCTAGATTTTGCTTCATTTGTTTTTTGGGTTTTTGATATTTTTGCAATGTTTGATACAATAATGTAATGCAGAAAAATAGAAGATATCGCAATAATAATTTTCAACACAAAACTGAACATTACATAGGGAATACACAGCTGGAAATTCCAGATTTTTATATGAGCTTAGATACTCAGTATTTTCACAAAATTTTGACAACCCAGTTCATAAAATATCCCCTATTATCTAAAACATCAATACCGAGAAAATAGATAGCCAAAATAGTGAAGTATCTTACATACCCACTTCGCTGTCCCACAAGGTACAATTCTGAATATGAAAGTACAGCAGTGAATAACAAGGGATCCTCCTCCAAAGGCAATGAAATCTCAGTTTATAATAAGTTTTAGTATGATACATCAGCAATCAGCAGAAGCAACGAAGATAGTGCACCAAATGGACATCATATGAAGCAATAAAGATACATAACATGTGAACCGAGTCCTTGTTGTCATGGTACGACCTAGAAATGCAATGCAACAACAAATAAGTGTTCACAAACCCTCCAAAAACTTCTCCTAAATCGATGCACAAGACTATGATGTTGGACGCCTTGAGGAAGGGAAGAACTCATGCCAAATTGGTCTCCAAAACTCCACAAATGTCTCCTTGTTGGTACGGCTGGCGCTAGTGTTGGTATGGCCAGATTATGGTCTCAGCAACAACTCCAAATCCTTTCCAAATCACACAAAAATCAGGACATGATCTTCAATCTGCATAAATAATTATAGTGGCAAATACTTGGAAATATCTTTGTGTTTACTCCTCCGCGACAAGCTCCAAACCCTCGAAACTGAATAGGGATGATATATTTGCAATCTCTAATATTTCATTCAAATAAATCTTTCAAACCCTTAAAAACTTCTGAAATTCTTCTCCAATGAATCTCAGATGTGACCTCCGTGTGAAGCCACCAATTAACTGCAACCCTAGGGTGATCTTTCTCACCTATAGGAAGCACGATCGAAGAGAGGCTACGTTCTCCAAGATTGAAATTATAGCAAAACCCTAGGTTTCACCACCAAAGCCAAAGCACAAAGTCAAGTTGAGAGAAAATGATCAATCCTAATGAAATGAATTCCAAAAATGCCCTTTTATAATATTCAATTTGCATTTGACTTCATCTCATTTAATTTACTTTAATTTCATTTCCTTTTCCCTCCTTTTTGGTGCACAACTTATAATATAAAGTATACTTTATTATTCACGTATATCTCCCCTTTATTTAACACTTACTATAAAGTATACTTTTAAAAGCATTTAAATTCCCCCTTTTAAATAAAGTCCACTTAATTCATTAATGATATGCACTTAATAATTAATTATTATTAAAGTATAACTTTAATAATAATTATAATATTATAACTCCATCATTAACCATCGTAAATCAATTCTGACTTCACCAGGAGGTAGCCCACTGCATTCACTACTAACCAGGGTGTCTTACTATAAATAGTAAGGTTGGCCTCTATCAACACATTGACTTACTATAAATAGTATGTAAAAAAGGGAGCCAAAACACCCTGAATATCATAACCTTTGAACAAGCTAAGGAACTGGAGATGAAAACACTGCCAATTGCCAACTGAAGAGCTAGCTAACTCCAACACTGGGCCCTCTAAACACCATTATTAGCCTACGAGGACCCGATGATAGGCTAAACCACTAACTCTGATGCTCGCTCAAAAAGGGGACATTACATGTTGCTGATGGATGCCATTCCTGTGTTCTCAGACTGTTGTGATGGAGATGAGGTTAGAGATGATGATGTGCAGAAGAAGTCTTCTGGTTCTAATGTTCCTTTTGATAAAGGTAAGTTCATGCATATGGGCGGTGTGAGGCTTGCATAATTTTCCTCGGCCCTTATGTTTTCAAACTTTAGTTGTATAGTAGTTTATGATGTTGGTTAGCTGGGTGGGGTTGGGTACTGGGGTTTCGGCCATTTTTGTTGGGGTATATGTATGTATCGGTTAGTGTATATAGGAATAGCTGTTATATTATATATTGGTCTGACCTCTCATCGGACCTAATGGCTTCTACAAGGGCTTATGCCTAGTGTTTTGGGGTTTCACCCAATTTTCACTGTTCTTGGATCCTAAACTAGGTTCTTTTATCAAAAAAATGAAGGTTGTGATCAGGCCTAAAGGATATCAGATAACAATCTTTATTATGGTGTGGTCAGCAAGTAGGAAACTCTATTTTATTGCCTTCAGAAGGCATCAACCCCAATACTTAGCAAAGGCAACACCTCAAGAAAGAGTATGGCAGACTTTTCTGAATTTTCAAAACATATTCCAAAGTCCAATCACTACATAGTATACCAAATAATTACCAAGGGCTTCCATAAGGATGCTGCACCACTTTAACCATGTATGCCATTCTTTATAAAATAAACATCCAACAAATAATATCACTCTTTAGTGTTAATCAGCAGCAATGAAAAAAATAGGTATGGCTAGAGAGGAACAAGGTACGTCTGATCCAAATTGGTCCAGCAAATATAAATAAGATTTGTCATTGATTATTTAAAATAATATTCTCGAAATGCTTTGGAATTTCAGGAAGCCCTTCACAAATAGAATAAACTTCGCAATCCAACACTGGAAACCCAAGAATATTTTCAAACCCAAAACACTAAAAACCACAACTGAAATCCAAATATTTGAAAACTGAACTTCACACAAACAACATCTGAAGCAAATCATTTAGCTCAAAGAAAGTCCCTAGATGGAATTTCTCAAATGACTAGGGGGGTTTTCATCCTCGAAATCATTCTTGCCAATAGGGTTTTCGTCCTACGACAAAGAAAAGATGAACAAAGTTCAATCTTAAAAATAAGGGTTTTGGTTTATCAAATTCGTAACTTGTTCCAATGCACAACTCTTTTTATAATTTTCTGAGGGAAAATATTTTAATTTATTTTCTTTTTTCTCCTATTTTCCAATCGAACCCTAAAAGTGTCCTTTTTACATAATTACTTTTGTACCCCAACGCCTAACAACACTTTAGAAAACAACTTAAGTTGCCCTTTTAAAATCACTTGTTATGATCTTTTAAATAATTAAAAATAAGTCATCTTTTAATTTATAACTCAAAATTACTTTTCCAAAAACTTAATTTTTTAATTATTTAATTATTTCCCAAGTCTCGAAAAAAGGGACATTACAAGGAATCCCATATTTTATGTTCAGAAGATTGACAATGATAACAAGTATTCGGCAAATTAGGATAAAGAACGCGGTGGGCGTATCTCATCTGTTCAATCTGGATATCCACAATCTCCAAATCTTTGGAGAGGTTAACTTCAACACAAACCCACCTTTGAGAATGATCTGAATTGAACTGCTGTGATTTGACACATACCATAGAGCCTAAATAGGAAGCTATTTGGCTCAAGAAATTCTAGCATGGCAAGGATATCCTAGGGAACTCAACCTAGATAGGGACTCGAAGAGCCTTCTTGTTAGAAACGATGAAGTCTCGAGTCCAGGGTTTGAAAACCAACAAAGAAGAACGAACAAGCCAGGGGCCACGATTGAGAATAGCCTCAATATAGTTGGCTTCAACAATACACAAAACAAAGGAACCTTAGGCCACGATTGAGAATAGCCTCAACATGGTTGGCTTCAACAAAATGTACAACAAAGGAACCTTTAGTAAGGTTTTGCATGGCTTCAAGGCGGATCCCATGTGGGACCCAAGCCCTGTTTACCTAGTCTTTGAGCATACTTTCAGGGGGGACCCTTCTCACAAAATACCCTATCAAGGTAAAGTTCTCTAACCATTGGCATGCATTATAAAATTCAGGAATGAGAATAATAACATCCAGGGGTCTTTCAAGGGATGTACCTTGTGAAACACCCTGGAAACAAATTTCTTGGTTTGCTTGAGCGGGGGTGCCATTGTTAAGTGCCGTTGAACCTTAAGCTCCAACAACAATTGCAGAGTCATGAAAAGTTGAGGCCATTTAAAAGGGGCGATAAATGCCCTCAGGCATGGCAACCTTAAGAGGTGCCACAATAAATGTAGAAAGAAACGAACAAATCTTGCTTTAGAAAGAAGCAGTATGACATCAGACACTAACAAAGCCAAAAAACCTTAGCAGAGCCAAAACTCTTTGAGCCCAAAACAATCACCTCTACATCTGTAAGCTTTTTCTTTACATAATTTATAATAGAAAACAAAGGTTAAAAAATTAAAACAAGACAAATGTAAGCTAGCCTAATTGTAAACTAAAATGTTTAAGATATAACTATCTATTTTACCTTCAACCATTTGGCTCTTTCTAGTCAAGATGCCTCACAGCAGCCTTGTGGTGGCCAGCAATGGTGTTCTAAGGACTTCAACCCACAGACTGTAACCTAGTTAAACTGATTTAGCAGATGTGAACTTTGAAATAAGTTTTTGAAAGTAATCTGCAAGGAAGGGAAATGAAGGAATGATTCACGTGCCAGTGACGAAGAAGATAAAAAATGTTTTTGATTTTTTGTATTATGTAATACCATAGTTTTACATCTTGACTGGACAAAAAATTAATTTGTCAAACTTGTTGAATTTTTTTGTGTCCTTGAGATTCAGTGTTAGACAAATTTGAATTATTAAATTCAGTGAATGCAACAATTTAGGTTTTAAGGCCTAAGTGGCCTTTTAATGTTTTTCTTGGGGGACTCATGTTTTGTTTTCATTTTTATTTGCAAAAAGAAATCTCGCTAGACTTGAGTCTTACTTGTAGAATTGATGACTTTTATGCTACAACCTACTTGAAAGTGATTCAGTCTGGGATTCGCACATCCTTGCTTGGACTCGCCAAGTCTCATAACATTGTATAAAAGACACGTTCAGTGTTTTTTCATTGTGTTTGAAGGAAATATCACTCCCACCTATGATAGTGATTTCCATGCTCCTCCATCCTCAAATCATACCCCTCCATCCCCTAGCACTAGGTCAGGTATCATGATATCAACCATCTACTTCTTGAAATTGAAACTGACTGCTTGAAGAAGCCATGGGCTTGTTCCCCAATCTCCTGCCCATTGAATCATAACCTAAAATTCAAGCCAATCATTGCCAACAAAAATAATCTACTATGCTAAGAAGATATGAGGCAAATCATCCAGCACCATGCTAAATGACTAACCATTCCCATCAAAGAAGGAGAATCGCTGCTGTCTTTGACTTGAGAAACCTCCAAAGATCTTGTTTTCTTTGGATGAAATGGAGAATAGGATGTGGTTGCTAAAGGAGAGATCTCCTAAAATCGAAAACATAAAAGCACGGATCTTAGAAGATTGGAAACCAGCCATATATACTTTTTAATGATCACTAAGGGTTAATTTTATGGCCATATTCTCATCTAAACAGGAAAAAGACCAAGCCGTCCAAAGAGACCTGTGGTTTATGATGAAATCAGGGTTATTTACGAAGCATTGAGCCCTCGCTTTCAACCCAATTGAAAATCTTTCAAGCACTATTGTGGTGTGGGTGAGGTTCTCACTTCATCCCAACTAATCGTAGTAAGAATCCTCTCTCAAGAAGATTGGATTCAACAATAAGAAATTGATTGTCACAACCTATTGATTATGAGAACATCCCCTTCTGTTGCAGATTTTACCCAGAGCATGGACATTCATCGAGAGTTTGCCAATACAAATCTATTAGGATAAACCCAAAAAGAAAATCTGCAATAAGAAGATGAAAGAATTCGTCAGACAACTTGATAACAATAGCCTTAGAAATAGGAGCCAACAAGTGAATTCTAGGAACAATACGTCACAGCTCAGCCCAAGAAAATCCTGGAGAGGGCAAATTCCAAAAAGTCTATGCAGAAAGAAGGGGAGTGTGAAAGACACTCAACAAATAAGTCTTTTCAACCCCTTAGTGGCTGTAATGGATCCAGAAGTGGAGGGAATGGAAGGTATTCAAAATAGGGATGTTCTTTCGTCACGTATATTTACATGATTGTTAGTCATGTTACAGGTCAGGTACGTATCTTGGAGTGCTCCTCTTGGATCCAAATGCTATCCACATTCTTCTCATTGAAATGAAGTGATATGATAGAAAACTTTGAATTCATTATCAGATTTTTGGATACCTTCAGTAGACACTTGGCTATGATTGTTTACTTGGATAGCTTCAATGGGCTATTGGACCTATGACAGGAGATAAATAAATGATGTCTGACAATGCTTTAAGGATAGGTGCATTTTACTTTCCTGGAAACTCGGTGAAAATTTGAATGTTGCAAAGATAAAAGGGAACTACAAGTTAATTGTAACCTGTATAAACCCAAACATATGCATATAACTCTGCAATAGAGGAGGCATTAGCCATTGATGAAATGGAAGACAATATATGTAGAGTATATAATATAAATAGTTTCTGATTTATTTACACATAGTTTGTTGTTGTTAGGCACTTCCTTTTTATATGTAATCTCTGTTACTGAACTTTTTTGGCCCTAGATGTTAGGAGTGGATACTGTTGACCTTCTAGTCGCTATCATTCCTTCTTCTTTTATCATCTGTGGAACTTGTTGGTTTAGTGACCATTAGAATTTTTGAGCTGTTTGATCTGTTTCATTTGTTTTTCTCTTACTTCTGGAATTACATTAAGCACTTGTTCTAACTATTCATTGTTATTATTGGGCATTAATGAAAAAGTTCATTTTTATCTGCTTCAAATTTTAGATGACTTCTGTTTCTGAAGTTATTCCAAATGGATAGAGCTTTGTATGTGCTATCATTTTGTTAGGAAAGAGTGTTCTCGTAAAGATGTGTGGTTATTAAGGGGAGCGTAAACTGATCTAAGCGGATCTATTTAATGATCTATGCCTACAAAGAGCTTTAGATGCATTATTTTACAAAAGATAGTGCTTTTTTGTTTGGCATATGGATTATGTTCGTCAATACTTTTACCTGGTACTAGTCAAGCCATGGCTTGTTGAGAAGTTTTTGTGATTGTTTCTTGAAGGATCTCAAAGTACTTAAAATCTTTGTTAACTTCTGTATATTCTCTATCAGGGCTTAAGTCTATCAAAGCAGAGGCATAAAGTTGAAGGCACTTCAAATTCTGGCAAAATGGAGGGATTCAAGACATTGGAACAAGGTGTAGGTAAAAATGGTGAGGAAACGTGCCCTGTGTGTCATGAAAAGCTGGACACTAAATTCATGGTGTTTCCATGTGGACATCAGTTGTGTTGTAAATGTAAGTCTATTGCACCTTTTTCCGCATATAAAATATCTCGAGAAACGAAATAAAATGAAGATATTTTGCATTCTATGAGCAAAAGCTTAAATATTTAGCAAAATTTAATTGCGTTCAATGCAAATATGGAATCATTTTCTGTTATTTCCTGGAAGGATAATCGTAATTATGATGGTCAATTGATTCAGACCTTTCTGCCTGATTACTTGTTTTATATTCCAGGTATGGTTACAATGGTGGATGTACCATCTCCTTTATCTACAATTTCACAATCCAGGCAGATTATATGTCCCACATGCCGGTACCGAACAGATTTTGGAAATATTGCTTATGCCGATGATGATAGTGGTGGGAGCTTTGTTGGAGAAAGAAAAATCAATGAGCTCCAAGATGGTGAAAGATCTGAATCATCTGTTATTGTACAGGGTTCATTTGGTACAAAGGTGTGTAGAATGGCAATTCATTATCTTTTCATGGATCAGAACAAGTTTTGCTGGTTTATGAAAACAATGTTCATTTCTTAATGTTTCCATCTTTTTAATGTCCAGCAAAACTGAATAACTTCACGCTTTGTTACTTGCTATTTTGTTGATGAACTTTAACTGCTCAAAGAAATTTGAATCTTATTTAAATATTGATTCTACAAGGGTGTTTATATAACTGTGTGATTTTGCTGAAGTATTAATTATTGATGTAGATGGAAGCAGTCACCAGGCGTATTCTGTGGATAAAGTCAATCGATCCTGAAGCGAAAATTCTTGTTTTCTCATGCTGGAAAGATGTTCTTGATGTGCTTGAGCACTCACTACGTGCGAATGATATAAGCTTTGTCCGAATGAAAGGGGGAAGGTATCCAATAGAGCTCAGAGTGTCACTGTTTATGAGTACTGTCCAGGTTTATAAGTTCTTGCATGTTAGATTATGTTTTTGTAAGATTTATGAGTAAAAATATATTTTAATCCCATATATGATTGTTTAGATTATCTAGTGTCGTTACACCTGAATTAATATGACATGACACTGAACTTATTCTGTTGATGTCGAACTTTAAGGTACATTCACAGGTGGTTATTTTATCTATCAACTGCCTTTAAATATAAAACATTTATTTTAAATATTAATATTACCCGAGTTATATTTATCCTACTGTAAATATGTTTTCTGCAGTCTTGGTCATGTAGACGATGCACATTACCAGTTTTTTTCTCTGCTACCAGGTTTTCATTGGCCTTGGATGTTAGGAGAGGCTCTAGTCGGGGTAATTGGCTTCCTACTAGGATCTTCCAACGTGGACCCCTTAGCCCAAGACGTATTCCTATGAGCATTCTCAGATCTGGCTTGGGTCCTTTCACCATGATAGATGGTGATGCTTTTGGCTCTTCTGATCCTAGCATTACTGTAGACATGCGACAGTGTTTCTCTTTTCATAACCTCGTACTTGATCTTCTCATAGCTCCATGTTTTCTTGAGGGATCCATTTCTTACAGAGCTATTTAAAATTTTTTCCTTATATTACGTCTTATGGATTGGGGTCTAACCACCTGAGGCCTAACCCTCCTTGCCTTATTCGTCTTTCATTACAGCTTGTGTTGAGTTACTTTCATATCCTATGGGCTTTCTACCTGCACATTTCTATTAGACTCCAGTTAAACACAGGGCTTCTTCTTTTGGTACACTCTTTGCAGACTGTAATGGGCATTAAGGAATCCCTCACATATATCATGAAGTGGATATATCCTGATGCAAATGGAGCTGGTTAGCTGTCATTCAGATGGAAGATGGGTGCATTTTACAGAACTTCTCAATTTGGTGCTTTTATGAATGCTCATCTCTTAGTTTTTAAATATGTTATGTACACATCATTATTTGTCTGTATTGTCTTTGGTGCCTTTTGAAACCATGCCATTTGGATGCTTCACTCGAATCAAAACGTTTTATGTTACATTTAATCCAAAACTATGGAACTATTTACAGAAATTTTGATTATGGCAAGGGAATTATGGTATAGAATTAAATCCATTTTAAGGTCAATTATAGAACAAGCTAAGTCCTTTGAAATTTTCCATAATCTGAACTGGTGGATATAATTATTCATCCCCATATCATGTTATTGTTTTGTTTCCTGAATTTGTTTTTTTGGTTCATAAATGCAATTTTTGTATATCCCATAAAGACAGGAAGATTCTTGCAAGCATCTTGAATAGGTGGTATTAGTAATTACAATGTAACAGTTGATTGTATTTGATTGATTTATATGTATATATTATAAGAAGGACAGAGATGGGCCTGAGCCCTTTCATTTTTTGGAGAAGGTCTAGTGTTCTACAATGTTTCCATTATGTGTGGAACTGTTTCAGCATGTCTGGAGGGATTCCCCAAATGTCGAGGAATGGTATAGGGAACATAAGCCTCCTAAGAACTAAAATATGTAAAATATTTATAGAATTTTTTTAGTAATTGATTATGTTTTATTTAAAAATTTCCATGACTTGGGATCAAATAAAATATGCTATGTTCCATAAGGGCGCATCCCTGGCTTTGAAACCCATGTCCCTCTCGCCAGTAACATTTCCAAGATGGCAGGATGGCAGGCTAAGTTGCTGGTTCTGGTATGGGAATGGGTTCGGGAGCGGGGCTCTGGTACGCCGGTACGGCGAAATTTTTTTTTCTGTGGGTACGGCTGGGTACGGCTGTACTATATATATATATATATTTTTATTTATATAGTATATAGTATATACCAAAAAAATTAAAAAATATACAGAATTGAACATACATAATACATTTGAATCTTGATTGATAATTTAGATGACCAATGAACAATAAAAATCATTACAAATACTCAGTAGTCAGTACTGTATTACAAAATTTGAAATTTCAAAATAGTAAAATACTATTAGTCTATAAGTCTATAATCAAAAGTCAATCTTTCGCTCTTCAATCTTCATCGAAAGGATCTAGATCGAAGTCATCATCATCAATTGGTTGCAAATCGTTTGAAACACAAACATATGGAGTGCCACTCCCACTATGTACATCATGTAGAAAATTCTCCTCATCATCTACAGTGATTGTAGCATGCTCTGTAATAGATGCATCCAAGTTGGCACACTCAGGGGCTATATCCCAATTCTTTGCTGCCCCGTCCTTGTACTCAACTTGCTTATGTGATAGAAGACGCAAGTTGGAGTGGACATAGACCAAGTCTTCTGCTTTTTTAGCAGCCAATCGATTACGCTTCACTGAGTGGATATAGGAGTATGTACTCCAATTCCGTTCAGCTGAAAAAGAACTTGCAACCTATTCAAATTCCAAATTAGAGCTCTAGTCAATACAACTTTAAAATGCAAAAAATGGTAAGTACTAAGAATGTTAAAATAAAATATGCTTACTCGTGATAGAATTTTGATTGCAAGAGGCTGGAGCAAAACAGAATCTTGCCCATGGAGGTACCACCATGTATGGGCATCTTCCTTGTACATGTCTCCAATAGCACACAAACTATGCTCTCGTCCTTGTATGAACTTGCCAAACTCTTTTCTAACACCATTCACCATTTCTGGATCGGAGTAGATTCTTTGAAATGCTTTCATGCAGCCGGAAGCAACTTCTCTATCTCTATATGGTGAGGTTCTCCCCGGCAAAGCAAGTATCTCAGTACTATAATATTTGGGAGACAAGGCATATGCAAGGAGGTGCAAGGGTGTGTTCATCTTGTCCCAACGGTCATCAATGATTTTTTTGACACTTCGGAAAAATGTTTCATTGGGGTCATTGTCCTTTTGTGTTATTATGCTCTTTATTTTTTCTACCATGGAGTTAATGCCATCATAGATTTCCCCCAAACATGGCTGAGCTGTATCAGCAAACCTAAGCATACTCATGATAGGCTCCGTGAAACTCAAAACATATTGCACACGTTCCCAGAACTCATCAGCTAGGATCAATGACTTCACCTTTTGAGCCCTCTCTGAATTAGATGTCTTCCATATACTCCATTGGTGGCTAGTGACCATGGAGCCTAATGCCTCTTTCACCTTCACAAGTAGTCTCAAAACGATTGTGTGATGCAAATCGGGTCTCAGCAACCTAATGTTATGTAAAAAAACAAGTTAATAACATATTAAAAATTAAAATCTAAATCAAGAATCTAGATTCTAAATCAATGAATCATGCAAGTAAATAAAAATATGGCATAAATTAAAATTAAAATAAACTAAATTTACCTTCAACAACTCCAAATGCGAGAAAGCCCTGAAGATGCCTTGTGACATATGATGGTTTGTCACAAACATTTGAATCTCCTCACCCTCATTGTATGTATTTTTCACCCAATCTACTTGAGTGCCAATTGCTTGCATCACCAAGTTAAGGGAGTGTACGGTACATGGTGTCCAAAATATGTTTGAGTATCTTTCCTCAACCAAAGCACCTGCTGCCCTACAATTTTTTGCATTGTCTGTAATGACTTGGACAACATTATCAACACCCACCATCTCTATGGACTCAATGAGGATTTTGGAAATAAATTGTGCATCCTTGATTTCCCCCTCACAATCAACCGACTTCAAAAACATTGCCCCTTTGGGGGACACAGCAATAACATTTATTAAAGGTCGGTTTTTGCAATCTTTCCATCCATCAGAAACAATGGACACTCCTGTTTCAACCCATGAATCTCTAATTGGTTTTAGTGATTTCTCTACATAACTTTTTTCTTTTACCAATAAGGTGGTTCGCACCTTTTCATAACCAGGACCTGTGTAACCAGAAGGTGCATTAGTAATTGCTACCACCATTTCTCGCCAATATGGTGATCTCACCAAGTTGAAAGGAAGACCATTGACATAAATGCAACGTGCAATTTTTTCATCTGCAATATCTCTCGTTTCATTTTGAAATGCCTTTGCCAATGGACCTCTTTTGTGGGAAGAAGAAGAGGGTTCATCATCTTGGATTGCCTCCAAGTCCAAGAAAGGATGTTGTGGCATGGAAAAAGGAGCTTCTATAGGTGGATTCATTGATGTTTTCTTTGTTAAAGGATGAGCTCTTGATTTTGCTCTTGCACTCTTTTCATCAGCTTCTTCTTGTTCTTTAATGTATGCCATAATTTGTGCTTTTGGCAACCCCTTCTTGTTTGGCCCTTCACATATTTTTATTCCTTTTCCACTTATGGCACATAAGTGAGCTTTCAATCGAGTATATGAGCTCTTAAATGTGATCTTGCACTCATTACAAACCCAAACAAAAGCCCCACCTCCTGCTAGTTGTTCAATCATGTTGACCTGTCTCCAAAGAGGAGATCCTTGATCATATTTCAATTGTTTACTCTTCTCAAGACCCACCAAACTTGAACTAGTATGCGTAGCCATTTCACTTTCAAATAGATTGCTGCTTAAGATATTACAAAATTTAAATTAAAATTTAAAATAATAAAATATAATAAAAAATTTCCAACCCTACACACTAATAAAACACCTAAACATTCAAGAGAAACAATAAAATAGGTTTAAAAAATGTTAAAACTTGTTTTTTTTTTCAAAAAAAATGTTGAAATTTTTTGTGAAAAACTTGAAAAAATTTAAAAATCCATAAAAAACTTGAAAAAATTCAACAAAAACTAGAAAGAATAGGTTAAACTACTTACCTTAGATCAATAGATGACCTTTGTGCAAGCTACAATCCTTCCTTGGTGCTTTGCAATCGATTCCCTCCACAATGCAAAAATGAACAAAATATGAAAAACTCTTGTGAAATGGAGGAGTTGTTGCAAGATAAAGGAGTGAATGGGGGCGTTTTTGTTATATGAAGCCTTTTAGGGTTTCGTTTTTGTTTTTTTTCATTGTTATATGAGTTTAAAAAAACGTTTTTTTTTGTTTTTTAATACTAAAAAATGCTTTTTTGCTTGCGGGAGCTTTTGGGAGGTTTTGGGAGCGGCCGGGAGTGGACAGGGAGCGCCCCGCCCGCCCCGGGTTCTCTGTCCGCTCCCGTCGCCACTGCCGCTCCCGCTCCCGCTCCCGTCCGGTCCGGTACCCGCCCCTGAAACACAAGAACCCGGTAACATAGATGGCAGGGGATGCCTCCTGGCCATCCCCAAAATTTTCCAAAATGCTAGAATGCCCTTGGGACGTGTTCTCAAAAGACGGAATGTCAGGGGGATGTTTGGCGGATGGTGGGGGATGTTTGAGGTATCCCTTGACTGTCTTGGGGACATCCAGGCATCCCTGATGCTGAAATTTTTGGTCATATTTTTGGTGTGAGTGTGTATTTGTTTCTTTGACATGTGAATGAATTGGCAGGCAACAAAGGTTACAACAATGACAAAAACAATCAGCTTAACAGACATTGAAAGGTAATATATTCATTGCAGACTTTCCAATGGACCAACAGTATATTACGCGGCCTATTTTGGAGACAATAAATATTGATCCCTTTAATTTGCTCAGTTTGATTATTCGGTGACTAAATGAACATGTAAGTTAAACAGAATATGAAACACAAGATAGTAATATTCAATAAGTAGAATTCAAGTCACAAATTAGCATTATAATGACCTACCTGATGAGACAAAATTAGATGCATCCACATGTGGCCCTAACAGTTGCTTATTTCAGATTCTGTTAATTATGTGATTTACCTTAAGCTCAGAAAATTTACAGTAGTAAAATCAAATTGCAGAGCACCAGAAGGAAGTCATTTTCCCCTTAAGCAGCCTTGAACGTCCAAGGGGTAGAATGAAAAATGAATTCTTGCACACATTCTCTATTTGGGGAAATCAGTCTTAGAAGGCATTGGAATTTGCATTAAATTACATAATGAAATGGGTATTTGAAATCAGCTTTTGACAGTAATTGATAAGGACATTCACACCAATTAGTTCTAATGTTGATTTTGATACATCATATGTATGTCTAAACTTAAATTTTGATGTCATGTCTAGTTAAACTTGTAGAAATTTTTATAGTGCGAACCCCCCACCGTCCCCAAAATGCATCCCCTGCTGTCCCACTGTCACCGTCCCCATTCCTGAGATGCTGTGGAACATATAAAATATGTCATTGCAGTCAACAAAAGTAATATCCAAGCATTAAAGGCCCAATATCACTCCACAAATGATGCTTGTAGCTCCAAATACACATTCAAAGTTGAAAAACTAATATGGTATAACTAGAAATTTAGTATTATATTTTGAAGCTGCATTTCAAAAAAAAAGTCTTCCAAGAGAAGAAGTCTTACATGGCATAACTTTTATATGCTGTAGTCTTCCTCCAACTTTGCAAGTGCTTTTATGATTATTACCTTGATTTTGACTAATCATGAAACATAAAATGCAAAATTCAGCAAATCCCATCTCTGAACTAGCAACTTCTTGACACCAACAAAAATCACAAAATCCTCTCCCTCTTCAGCATGAGTTGAGTGGCCCAAGAACCCACAAGGAGGAACTGGCCTCCTCTCTAAACAGCCCACCATCAAACTAGCAAACATTAAAAAATGCAGCTGCTTCAGAAAACACAAAGATCAACAAATAAGAGCTGAAGGGTTTTATTTAGTATCATGAAATAGAACAATAAGCGGACCAAACTTTACAGCAAAAAAGAGAAATGGCTGCTATCTAAAAATGGAAACTGCCTTGAAGGTTAGCTTCTTCATGGAAGAAATGGAACAATCTATGGATATTGAAGGAAAGAGCTCTAATCTTTTGTTTGTGGGAGCTTTCCTAGGACTTACAAATTTGAGATCCTAGATCTAAGAAATCTGGAAGTAATAGGAGTTGTGGATACTCTAATGATGCCCAAATGCTATTTCATGGAAGTTTTTGTAATGTCCTTATAGGGACAATACTAATTTTTCCCTAAATTATCAATTTCCAAGCAAACAAAGATTTAGAGAGTACCTTGGCCTGATTTAATCCCTGTAAACAAGTTAGAAAACACTTGCAATAATATTTCTCACAATCAAGTTAACATGATTAACATACTCATAATGGCATTATTAATTCAACCAAACCTAATTATCTAGGAGACTCAACCATAAGAGAGTTGAGGAACATGACTTCGATGGGGTGTCTTTGAATCCTCAACCCTAGGCCCAAGAGCGGATATACCATCCACTTTGGCCTCATGTGGCCCATGCTATCCATATGAGGTGGTCTACCTAGTGAGGTATCCATTCCCGTTATCCCTCATCTTATCATTTCCTTGCCCTTTCTGTATGATTGGTTCCTTTGAATTTACATATCTATGATAGGAGAATGAGATCACAAAAGGTGCCCAGAAGCCATCTCTTCTAAGCCCAAGGGCGGTACCCTTTGTACCCCCTTGGCGCCAATGGGATTATTCAATCCCCCCTAGAGGGGTGGCGTACCTAGAAGAGTGCCCCAACTCCATTATCCCTCTTGCACCACATTTCCTCCATCATAGAAATCATAACACTCATGCAAGAATCCACATTAATGCATAATAAACTCATCAAATTCATAGTTGCAACAATTCTATCAGCCATACAAATGAATCATGAAGATGATATCACAATATGCATGATTATATCTAAACACACATAGATCCTACCACATATAAATTAACTTACAATTCTACAATCACAAGATAGCTTATGCAAACAGAGATTCTATGGTTTGCTGATCTGTTTCTCTTCCTCCTTCAAATCTGCATACTTCTATTTCAAATCTCCATACTCATATTCATAAGTCTGCTGGTATATATATGATTTATTCTTCCTCTTCATTGCTGTTATGCTCAGTTATTTATAATTCGAATAGGTATATTTTCCTTCCTCTCCCATAAATATGGAGATTAGAACTTTAGAACTCTTAATACTTTTCTTTTTCCTTTTTATCCCTTCAGATATATCTTCCTATATTTCTTTCTTTATGGCTTCCTTCACTACTTATATATCTCCCTAATTTGTGAGGAGAGTCACCCCTTTTGAAGGGGTGATGACTCTTCATAGAGTCATACTCCTTTAGAGGGGTTGCTGCCTCCTCTTACTAGTTAATTGCAGCCTAGTCAATCGCTGCTTAGTAATATTAAACGCACCCCTTAATGATATGCCATTCCTTCTATACTCAGCGCTGCATATTATGCCCTTTTTAATCCCCGATCTGTATTCTAAGTAATTCGCTGCCCATAAGGATGTCTAATGATGAGTTATCAATTCCTTTATATTAATCACTGTTCTATGAATAGGAGTCGATGCCTTTAATTTTGTCTTTTTGCTGACTTTAAACAATCGATCTTCATGATCATCGCTGCCATTTAATTATAAGTAATATTTAATTTGATTTTATATTTATATTAATAATAATCAAATACTTATATTTATGTTATATTATGACAATTATAATAACATTTAATTGAATACCTTATATTTATATTTATAATTATTATTTATTATTTATATACCTTTGTAAATAAATATATTAAATATATTATATTTGAATTATATTAAAATAACGATATTATTTTATATATATATATATATATATGTTCCTTTGAATGTAATTATCTTATCATTCAAATTGACTAAACACCATATTTTACGAAAGCAACTTCACTGTCTTCTATCGTGATGTTTAAATCTTTAATTTAAACAATGCCTAAATATCGGGACATCACAGTTTTCAACTCAAAGCAAGAAAAAGATAGGACCTCCAAGGTGGCCCGTGGTTCTTTAACAAATTTGGGCTCTTCATGAAGCACTAGGTCCTGGCTTTCAACTCAATTACAGATCTTCCTAGCATAGCGCCTATCTGGGTCTGCCTCATACTACTCCCTAGAGTATTGACAAGAAACACTGGGGAACATAGTAGAGCTCATAACAAGTCTTTGAAATGACCAAGAATCCAACAGTCTTGAACCATGCGTGAATTTTTGTTAACATAGATCTAAACAAGCCCTTATTAGATAGGATCATTTTGGATATTGGAGGTATTAAATGGGATCAATTATTGGATTATGAAAATATCTTATTTAGACGTAGAATCTGCTATACCCATGGTCACCTTGTTAGGGTTTGTTGTGAACAAGCAAGTCATGGAAATTCTAATCTGTTGAGACCATTGTCTGCATACTGGTCAGAAAATTGGCAAGTCTAAGAAGTTGTGGATCATGCAAGCATAAACGAGGCTTGACTGCTCAAAAAAAAAAAAAACTGGCGAGTCTTTGATAGATTTGCAACTCTGTTACAGTCGTTGGCTCTAGGAAAATTGTGTGACACATGCTGTCATTAACAGCACCAAAAAAAATCCTAAAACCTAGTATCAAAGAAACTAGCACTTAAACATAAGTTCAAAAAGACATCACAGAAAAAATAAAAAATAAAAAGACATTGTGCAAAGCAAGAACAAAAACATGTAGTATAAACAAGTAGAAAACATGTAACAACAAACACAAAGTGACGGCATAGGTGATTTTCGATCAGCAAAGGGTGAATTTGCAATTTTGGTGCAACCCATGGTGCATTTGGAGCGACAAAGAGTGAATTTGAAGTAGAAAGCTTGAAGAGGTGTGTCTTTCATTTCTTTTTTTGTTCTTTATACCATTTACAATTCCATTTTACGTTATATTCTATTTCTTTTATAGAACAAAGAAAAAAATAAGAAAGATTGAAGAGAATTTATTCTCCTCTTTATTTTCCCTTTTTGTTTTTCTTGTTCCATATTCCATTATTTTTCCCATCTCTTTTGATTTTTAAATTTACAAATATAATTGTTTTTCTCTTTTTCTTTCTTGTAGCATACTTGTAAATTGTCTTTACGTTTGCACCAATAAGAAAGGACCCTTATAGGAAACATGTCACCTAGGGTGCTAGGAAGGGGAATTGGTTTGCAATTATTGCAAAACCAAACTTCATGGAGGCATTAATCACCTAAAATTCCACCTTGCGAGTATATGTGGCCAAGACACTTCTTTGTGCACATAAGCCTTGCCTAAAGTTGTGGGAGGGATGCAAACTTGGTTAAGAGAGCTTTTAGGAAAAGGACCTTAGAAAGAAGTAAAAGAGAAGAGATGGAAGCCATGGGCCAAGTAGACACTTCTCTTTCTTTTCTTCATTCCCTTAAGCACTATTGATGGCCCTAGAGTCCCTTCAAACACTAGTGATGGCCCTATGGTTCATGGATCAAGATTGTATCCCTAAGTTGTACCACACACTTCTTAATAGGTTGGAATAGAAACAAACATAAGGAAATTTTTGATTTTAGTGTTTAATTGCATTCAATGTGGCTAGGTAATTAGTTTTGATTGATTTTTGATTTATTTGTCTCTTGAATTTTAAAAGTGAGTGCTATTTTAAATTTAGAATACCTTTTCTAAGATTTGTGGATTATTTTTGTATAACTCATTTGTCATACTAAACCTTTTTATGATGGTAAAGATTGAATTTTTTGTCATGATCTTATTAGGTTTGTCTAGTTCTAGTAACACTACCTTGTAATTTCAAGGTTATCTCGTTATATCACCTTTGGTTCATATCATCACTTTTGTTTATTAAACTTAGTTTGAAAAAGCCTAAGAGAGTTTCCAAATCTCAAGTCCCAATGATTCTAAGGATTATTAAGAAAGTCTATCCCATAGAACTATAATAATAATAATAATAATACTATTGTCTTTCTCTACTCAATCTTGGATCATAAGAAAGATCCAAAGGCATTTTTAGCATTTAGTTCTCTCATAAGATTATTAACTTCTTCATAGGATAGTTGCATAGCATAGACATATTCTTTGTCAGGTAAAGTTTAGTTTCAACAAGAACCACAATGTACGTCTATAGTTTCAATAGGTTAATATATTTCCATTCAATCTTTATTACCACTATGGATCACTGAACTATAGTCAATTCCTTAAAGATCACGCAATAATAATTTGTAGGATGATGTCATTCTTAAGCATTCTTCTTATGTTTGGTTTTATTGAATGCCACTACCATGCTTTATCTGGTCTAATGCTGAAACACGACTCTAGTCATTTGATTCTATGGTGATATACAAATTATCAAGTCATCATGTTTCCTTCAAGTATGGTCCCGCAAGTTAAAAATATTACACTAAGAAATGAATACCTCATCATATACTATATTGCACTTAACCTGAGTAAGGATATACAATTAACTATGCTTCTTCTTTCAAATTCATTTTCCAGTAAAATATGAAGGATTGATCTGAGTTTGACCCAACTACCAATGTTTCAGTGCATAGAACTTAAGATACCTTTTACTCATGTTTCAGTTTTGAGTAAAAATCTCAGTCCATCTAGCAATGCTATTTACAAATAAAGATTATTAATGCAAATCCCACATTGTTTCTGTTGGGACTCCTATCTTCCATGCCTCAAAATTGCAAAATCTTATCAAATTCCTCAAAAATTTCCTAAGTGGTCTCTATGCCTTTACCCTGCTGCGTGCCCTGAAAAGCCTGAAATTTGACTAGTCTGATATTTCAAGCCCTTGAAATTTGGCTCTCTGGAATTTTTGAGATCCTCCAAATTCTATAATTTGCAATTTAACTCCTATGGATCCATAACCACTCTCAAACATCCTGATAGTATATATATAAAATATAACTTAAAGTATTTAAATGTTTTATTTTATGCATAGTTGGAAAACTCGGACTCGCCGCGGACTCGGTAGCCCAAAATAGGACTCGGACTCGAGACCCAGCACAGACTCGGGAAAAAACTCGGCTAGGACTTGGCAAAAAAAATTGTAGTTTTAAAAAAAAAAAAGAAATTAATGCATTTAGAGAACATAAGAGCTTAATTTGATTATCAATTTGTCATAATTCAAAGATTACACGTCATATGATCATCAAACACTCAATAATTGAAATTTCATCATTCATACTCATAGTTTTTTGCAAAGTGTAGTTGTGAAATGAGCCAAAAAAGCAAAAAAAAAGGGTTTTATCTTTGTTTTTAACATCCTAGTCGCTAACGAATGGGACTCACGAGTCCGACCTCAGGACTCGTGCGAGTCCTGAGGCTGGACTCGCGAGTCCCGCCTAGGGACTCGTCCAGACTCGACTCGCGAGTCCATGGCGAGTCGACTCGTCGAGCTTAGGGACTCACGAGTCTTGGTGAGTCCGCGGTGAGTCCAAAGAGTCTGCAAACTATGATTTTATGTATATACCTGCTTGAACTCTGCAAAAAATCCTGTGAAAATCCTAAGTTTTTTTGTCTCTGGTAGAAATTTTGACCCCTTCAGGACATTGTGGAGGTTTGGCTTGCTTTGGGATTTGGCAGGTGTTTGGCCCCCATCCAGATGTGCGGGTTTTCCATCGACATCTGGATATATGGCGTTGCCCCTTGTTTCCCCGCATCCCCTTTTCTCCCGCTTTCCTTTTCCGTTTCCCCATGGTGGGACTTTGGTGCGGATTCGGATATATCTGGATCCCCCTCTTCTCCTCGCATCCCGTTCACCTTCGCCTTCCCACACCACCCCATTTCCTCGCTTCCTTCCGCGCTCCATTCTGCAGAGCTCTGACGTGGATGTGGATGCATCCGGATGCCCCTCTCCAGCTTGCACATGCGATGCCCCTACTCTTGCTGCATATGCTAATGCACATAAAAGTTCTGCATCCGGACACCCCTCGGAAAATATAACTTAAAGTATTTAAATGTTATATTTTATGTATATACCTGCTTGAACTCTGCAAAAACTCCTGTGAAAATCCCAAGTTTTTCTAAGTTCTTCTGTCTTTGATGGAAATTTTGACCCATTCAGGACATTGCGGAGGTTTGGCCTGCTTTGGGGTCTGGCAAGTGTTTGGCCCCCATTCGGATGTGCGGGTTTTACATCGACATCCGGATATATGACGTTGCCCCTTGTTTCCCCCTTTTCTCTCGCTTTCCTTTTCCATTTCCCCTTGGTGGGACTTTGGTCCGGATCCGGATCTATTCGGATCCCCCTCTTCTCCCTGCATCCTGTTCACCTCCACCTTCCTGCACCCCCCATTTCCTCGCTTCCTTTTGCGCTCCATTCTGCGGAGCTCCGATCCGGATGCGGATGCATTCGAATACCCCTCTCTGGCCCGCATATGCCGATGCCCCTCCTCTTCCCGCATATGTTGATGCGCGTCAAAGTCCCGCATTCAGACACCCCTCGGATTCTCACAATTCACGAAAAGGGTGTAAAAACGTGAAGTGAGTCTCCTACAACTTCTAGATGGATGCAGAAACGTACCAGGTCGCCATTAATGCGAAATGGGTAGTTGAAAATGGTGTATTTAATGCAGTTGGTGGGGTTTTTAGGGTTTTCCCTCCCCATTCCATCATCAAATCTGAGTTGCCAAGGCTATAAATAAAAGATCGAAACTCTTTTCAAGGGTTGGTCTTTTGGCAGTTTTTCTGGCAACAAAAGTGCAGACCTCTCTAGGGTTTCAAAGAACAAAAGTTCCAGTTCTCTAGCAGGGAAGATATCAAGGTTATGTAAAGATTCAAATTTGTTTCAAGATTCAGTGTATGAACTCCTTTTTCTCATGTAATTTTTCAAAGAAATCCTAAGTTTTAGCTAGGGTTTCCTCTTGCCACACTTCGTGGTATGATTGTAACCATTGATTAGATGAATAGGATAGATTCTTAAAACATTACATGCTATGTGATGATCTCTTCCATGGTTATATATGAATGATTGTATTTTGATAAAGGATTACTAATCATATTCCTCACTGGTTGTTTTTGTGCATCTGGGTATCCAGAAAGTGTTTTTTTCCATTTCTATATTATCTTATCCTTTGCTGAACTGAGGACTTTGTGGCCCATCCTAATAGGCACCGGTCTGAAATGTCAGATCACCCACACCTCTTTTAAAAACTAAAACAAATTTATCAAGTGTGAAGTAAAATAGTTACAACTGTATGCATTGTTGTGGTTCTATGTTGTAACCAGGAAATATTGTTAGTGAATCTTCAAAGTGCCAATTTTAGCAAACCAAACATGCATACTAGCACCTTCCATTATTGCAAGAGTGATTTTCATCAGCATAAAAGAAGTTTTAATGCAGCAAGCTTGTCTTAATCTAGTGACTGTATTTAGGGACTAAAACAACAGTTTGGGTATTGTTGCAATGATATGAGTTAGAAAACATTTGTTATTGTTGTTAATCCCTGCTAAGGGATACCTCTAGGATCACCCTCCTTGGCTTAGCTAAGCCAGAAGCGAAGGGGAGATTACCCACTCCTAATCATTGGCCCTTAATCACCTTCCACCTGTGGATGAGCCCGTTTCCCATCTCTTTGATGACACCCCTGGCCTGAGAGATTAGGAAATTAACTCTAGGGTTTTAGGTTAGCTATTTTGGGACCCAACAGTTTCTAACTTAAGTAAACTATATAGCCCAATCAATGTTCAATCCAAGCTATTAACATAATGATTATTCAACCTTCTATCATGTACATCTTCTACTAGCATTACAAATATAGTTCACAAGATAACAAGTACAGTAACTCTGATTTCAACAGTACAAAAGCTTGTTCCTTGCTAAGTACAACTCAAGATCATCTTAAATAAATATCATGAATTAAGACATATTTCATTAACCCAAGGTACATGGATCTCACAGCGACAAATCAACTCAACATTACAACAGTATTGACAGGTTTGCTCTTCTCAAAATTTGAATCCTCCAAGACAAGTATCTGACAACATCCTAGCAACCGACAACAATTGGAATCTTTATCACATTGGAAAGTGAAGGAAAATGAGCCCAACCTAGGACCACAACCAAACCCCCAACCTAAGGCCAAATGAGTTACGATAACACTTGCCACACTACCTGAAGGATCAGATTGTTTAACTACTTTAACACAACACTAGCACGTGTATTGCACAGAGCCATTGTTGGATCATGGTTGAATAACTTGGGCTCATCTTTGATCATCCACCATAATTGTCATGATTGGCATTTAGGGTTAATGTTTAGATCCATACTAAGCCAAAGGTGAACCCTCACACCCTATTGATGCACGCTGTTCAATACATTCACAAATGGCACAATCATAACAAAAGTATACAATGCAATCACAAATCACAATCTCAGCAATACTGACAGAATACCCAACAGTTACCTTGTCACTGTAATATCCCTAATAGGATGTGCCCTAGAATTCTGAATTTCTGCCCTAATTTCTGATTTAATTTTCTGCTCAAACCCTAGGACTGAATTCTGATTTTTATTTCTGAAGTATAAACACTTATGGGCAGCAAATAAACATGTGCCAAACATTCACATAAATATGCCAAACATGTAGATAACATCAACCATGATTCCAACCATGTAAAACAACCATCCAAGGGCCAAACATATGACCAACAAAACTGATTTCTGAATGTAGAAGTCTGCTGCTACAAATCTGAATATTCTGAATTGGATATACAACAAATTCATGGGCTCAAACATACCAAATCATAGCCCAGATTTCTGCTCATACAAATCAGACCTAAATTAGGTTTATATATACCACAAAATAGCAAAAGTCTTCACACATCAAAATCGCCCTCATTGGGTAGAAACCCTAGCAGCAATCTTCATCCAAAATCCCTCCCAAATGGGCGCTTAAATCTGCTCCAAAGAATATGCCATGAATGCTCAAGAACTCCAAATCTCCAATGAAGTGCAAGTGTGAACTCCGTATGCATTCACCTCCAAAATGGAATTGGGTTTTCGTCTAATCCACCAAATATTCCTAAGGGTTTTCATCCTTGGAATATGCTGAACTAAAAGTGCAGCCAAGAGTAAAAACTCCAATGAATAAATCAGATGTGAATGAATGGTGAAATGATCTCAAATTTACTTTCTTTTATAGTCAATATTTTCCCAATTTAGCCCCTAGTTGACCTCCTTTTGGCATTTTATTTTTATTTTGATTTTGTCTTTTTTCCCTCCACACGGCCGACCTCCCTTGGCGCTCCTCTTTTCTTTTATTTTTATTTTCTTTTTTCCCTCTCCTAGGTCGCTCACCTCCTTAGCAATTTTCTTTATTTTATTTTTCTTCACCAAGTGTCTCATAAAAATATTAGAAGTCATTTCACATCTCAATTTGGCCCATAAAAATTAGTTAAATACTTATTATTTAACCAATTAGGTTATTCCCTAGCCCTTCCGGCTTAGCCTACAGGAATAGAATAGGCTAATTGACTCCGTTAGGTGATCACTCGGAAAAAGGGGACATTACAGTCACAAGCTTAAATGATGAAATAAAGTTAATGTTGACAATTCTTCTTGGTGATATCTTAAACTAGAGTATCATCAAACTTGCTAGATCTGACATATACAATCTTAACCCATATACATAATCTTGAACCCTTCTTGTTCATGACAAAGTCCATCACAAAATCCATATAGCTTTGAACAACCCATAATTTCAAAGTCCAAAAACCATATTTCATTCATAGAACTAGATTGTTTACTTTTTTATTTGATAAGACTAGCAATTGCAGTAATGAATAGAAATAACAATGCGTACCAGATAGAGTAACAATATATAATAAAAACTTACATGTAGACCAGCGATGATCAGCAAGGATCATACTCCCTTCCCAAACTGTGATACTTCTATTTAAGTGCCCGATGGCAGCCAATTAGAACACAATAGTTGACAATCACTTACAACCAACTCCTAATGGCTACCCACAAGCCAACAAGTAATTAATACATAGTTGGGTACAACAGTTATGAAATGTTTGTATTGTGTCAAGTTTTACACTAAGATTTATTCTTTTCTTGAGTACAAGTCATGATTCAAACTTTGTCTAGTTTTCTGCATCTTGTCATCTTTGTTGTTATTTTCTGAATGGTTGTAGGATCATGGAACAAAGCTCTTGAAGACATTCATCATGGCAAAGGGAAAATGTTACTGTTGAAGAAATTTGTCAAGTTTGGAGGTGAAGCATGCACCTGCTATGGGGGAAAGAATTCAAGTTTTCAATCTCCAATTTGGTTGTATTGGGGTGCACTTTTGTGAATGAAATAGGGTTTTATATAACAAAGTCAAAATCACCTTTATCAGGTGCACACTAAAGATTGAGGAAGTCAGTTTCAAAAGTAAAGTAGCTAACACCTTATGAAGGACACACTTGTGTGAAGCAAATAGAAGAGATGTGGTGATATGCGCACCTTTGGCTAGAAGATCTTCAAGATCTAAGTGTAAGGTTGAAGTGCGTGTTACTCTTAAGGAAGTGGTGAAGATATAAATCTATCTTTAGGGTGAAGAATACACCTACATGAGCAAACAGAGGCATTGTATTGAAAGGTGTGCCCCTTATTGGGGAAATTTTGAATGTGAAATCTAATGCAAAGGGATGTACCTCTATAACGAGTTTGTATGAAGCAAGTAGAGAAATCAATGTATAGTGGTGTGCATATCTAGAAGGAAATATTTGATCTTAAGATGTATTATTAGGTGTCTGCCTTTGTAAAGAAAGGTGCAAATCAAGGATCCTATTGACAGGTGTGCACCTCCAAGAGGGGCATCAAGTTTCAAACTCAGTATAGAGGAGTGTACTTGGTAACAAGGATAGAGACGTTTCAAATCAAATTCAAAAGTGTGCACCTAAAAATGTGTCTGGTTTGTCATTTCCAAGTTCAATTCATAGGTGTACCCTTCACAAAAGACTTGTCTTCAAACTCAACATGCTAATAGAAGTGCACACATCCCAAGATGAAGTTCAAAGTGTATAGGCACGTACTTGAATGAAGAACTTGACTCAAATTTTTAATAAGCAAAAAGATGGATTAGGGCATACTCAACAAAAGGAAGTCTAAGGACAGTTTATTTATTAAGGATGTACCTCTATAATGAGTTTGTATGAAGCAAGTAGAGGAATCAATGTATAGTGGTGTGCATATCTAGAAGGAAATATTTGATCTTAAGATGTATTATTAGGTGCCCGCCTTTGTAAAGAAAGGTGCAAATCAAGGATCCTATTGACAGGTGTGCACCTCTAAGAGGGGCATCAAGTTTCAAACTTAGTATAGAGGAGTGTACTTGGTAACAAGGATAGAGACATTTCAAATCAAATTCAAAAGTGTGCACCTAAAAATGTGTCTGGTTTGTCATTTCCAAGTTCAATTCATAGGTGTACCCTTCAGAAAAGACTTGTCTTCAAACTCAAACATGCTAATAGAAGTGCACACATCCGAAGATGAAGTTCAAAGTGTATAGGCATGTACTTGAATGAAGAACTTGACTCAAATTTTTAATAAGCAAAAAGATGGATTAGGGCATACTCAACAAAAGGAAGTCTAAGGACAGTTTATTTATTAAGGTGGGCACTTCTTCAAAGGGTTTATTGAAGTTAAAAAATGCAAGCTACAAGTGCGTGCCTATATGAAGAAAGATCGGGTCTAGAAACACATTGATAGGGGCACACATTAACAAAGGAATCTTGTTTTAAAACTGTAAAATAGAAAGTATTTGCACAAGTGTGTGCTTGCTGCTTGGTAAAAGAAAACACACCTATTCAAAGAATGTCTTAGATGCATACAGAGGTTTACCCCTAATTAAATGGTTTTTCCTTAGAAACTTCAAATTTGAATCCTGTGTATCGGTGCGTGTGCTTGAGAAAATGGGCTATGGTTTCAAAATTTATAAGAATTTTTTCTATTAATAGGTGCACCCCTGTATAATGAGAATGAAGGTTATAAATTTTGAAATCAACTCACTGTTGTAGGGTGCATGCCTATGTAAGGCGGAGTGCAAAGGAAAATATTGAAATCTAAAATGCTTGTATAAGGGCACACCTGACTGAGGGAAATTCAAAGTGCTGAGTCAAATGTTAAGGAGCTCACCTTCCTTAGAGAGGAGGTTTACTTTCAAAACCTGAAGGAGAAGATTTGCTATGGATATAGGCGTGTTAGATGTCATGGCTGACCAGATAAAGAAGAGTTTCACTATTTATAGAAGTAGCGTTTTCTAAAAATCATATCCTTTCAAAGTCAAGGGATTCTATTTATAAGCACATCGCTTAGAGGAGAGAATATGTAAGTCTTAAAATGAAATTTTCAAGCTAGAAGGAGCAGAATATATTTAGCAAAAGTGGCACCAGAGATAGAGGGTAAGTTTGTGATTAAATTGATCTTCTACACTCCTCTGTTTTACATCAGCAGGACACCAAATAAAGATAGTCTTTTCATCAGCAGAAAATACTACAGCAGGTCACAGCAGCAGAACACTAAAATCCACAGTTTTTTTGATATCAGCAGAACACAATTTCAAAGTGAAAACAGTTATTATCCCTGTCATAAACAATCAGCAGTGAGCAGTCTATTTTCTTCAAATTTCTTCCTTTCTTCTATCAGTCATCAGCAAGCTCAAAGTAAAATCAGTCATAAGAACATTTCGTCAGCAGTTTTTTTTTGAAAGAGATTTTATTACAAATGGCAGTTAATTTTCTCCAAATTCTCATATCATTCATTGGCAACAATCAATTATAGGGATGTTTTGAAGAGAATTTTCATTATAGGTTTTGTCCTTCACAGGGGTACTATTCAGAAGATCTGAAGTTCTTAAAAAAGGTCAGATCCTAGGAGTTTTTCAGAGCAATATGTTGAGCTAGGGTTGTTGAGAGATCAATTGAAGGAAAGGATGTTTCAATTCAAAAGCGTAAAAGTAGATTTTCAAAGTTTTAGATGTCTTCAGAGGGTTAGCTATGATTAGAGTTGCAAAAGCTTCATCATTCAAAGCCACCTATGCATAAGTATGTTTTTAGTCCGTGCTATCACTATTTTCAAGGAGAAGAGCATAATTTGAAAAGTCTATTTTAGTTGGAGCTAATTATAGCTCACTCTATTTTAAGTAGTCTGTAATTTTAGTGCGAGGAGTGAGCTATTATTAGATCATCTATCATTAGATCTCTTGTCATGCAAGAAATATGAGCTTTAAGTGATAGTTTATAATAATTTCAATCAATAGCCTAACTGGAGATTGCTAGAGTTCATATTTAGTTTTAGTAGATAGAATTTTATAATAAAACTTGAATGTCATGCAAACAATTAGTAGCTAGAGTTGAAGTCTAGTTAGTTTCTTTAATGTATTTTCATGCAATAGCTTTGTCAACCTTATAAATAAGTGTCATTTTGCAACTAGTTTCTTAATGGTAATTTTCGTGCCTGCTTGTTGTTAAAGTTGTTGTTCATTGAGTATTTGTTATTGTTAATCCAAAATTTATTATTCATTCAATGTAATTTAGTAATTCCTATCTTGCTTCTAAATTTCTAATGAAATATTTATATTTTGTATTGTCTGTTATGTGTGTTGAGGTAGATCAAATTACTTTTAGTGTGTTTGCAAGCTTTGTATTAGGTTCGCTCAATTGGAGATTGTGGCTTTGTACTGATCTCTTGATTTAATTATCAAATAATTTGTGTTGTTGTGTTTAAACTTATCCAATCTTTATGTGTACTTGCACTACTTAATCTTTGTTTTTAACTAAGAAGTGTAAGTGTGTAGTAATTGTAGGGTTTTCTTTCAATGAAAAAGTATACAAATCTTTTTCCTTGAGTTGAAGAGCATGTCAATTTTTTGCCCTAGTTGAATCCAAAAAGACAGCTTTAGTTATTCAACATGAGCACGAACCACTCCAAAAAAACACTGAAAAGATTGCAAATAAGCAAGTACATATTGTCCAGATTAGGGTTTTAGGTTTTATTTTTTTGTTTATAGGGAGTTTCTCTTTCTAATTCAAGAGTGGTTCTAGTGAACATGTGTTCTATTTTTTGTTGCACTGAAAGGTGCAAATTAAAATGCTAAAAATAACATAACAAGTTAATTATTATGAACCACATCAGCCCCACAAAAAAGAAAGTTGGATTCCTAGCTGACAAAGAACAAAATGAATTAAATCACTAAACAGTAGGGTAGAAGATAGCCCTAGAGGTGTTGATGCGTTGTTAGATGGAGTTGTTTGTTGCCTTATTCCTTTTTTGTTGGTTCCTAGGAGTGGGTTTCAAAGCTGGAAGCACTCAGCTCTCCCAACTCGTGCCATAGTGGTGAAATGCGGTTTTCCAGACATGTCTTTTGTGCAAACAATGAAGCTCTAACTTGTAGATTCTTTCCTTTAGCTGCCATGACTGCAATGACAAATCCTGAATTTCCCACTACATATTACTTGCTAAAACCCTCTTTTGCAGGGATTACTTCTTGCAGTCCTTGTATTGCTGATGGTTCTCCAAATCTAGCTAGCTTCTCCTTTGGTGGAAATAGAAATGCAAACTTGGAGACTTATAATTTTTGAATGATGCAGCCCATATATGGTGAATGTAACTAATAATGTCCATAACTCTTGAAGAATTGTTGTGGTCCATAGAAACTTCACTTTCAACACTTGACTTGATGGCAGCAATTGTAGACTTTTCAAATATCTTTGTGGACTTGCATTCCAAGGTGGATGGCCATACAACTTTAGAGGAGGGTTATTCCATTGCTAAACTAGGGCATATGGCTGAAGATTATCTGGTGGAAGAAATAGCATGATATACTTCTACATGCATAGGCTCTCCCTAGCACCATACAATCTCTACATTGGATACTCTTTCAGTTCATGCTGAATTAGAGCATACAAGAATGGACATAGCTCAACCTACATTTCTTTCGTTCTAATATCCACCAAGTGATGCACTTGTAGACATGTTTGGGGAGGTGTTTGGTGTTGATGGCTCTCCTTGAGCAAAGAGTACTTGGACACTTATTTTTTAGTCTTTAAATTGTATGGAAATCCTTAATTGAATGGTCCGCAACTTGGTGTATTTCACAAAACATCCTTCTGGGATAATTAGTTTTGGTGTGACCTATTTTACAATCAATACACCAAAGTTTTTTACCTTCTTTTGTGTCCTTTAGGTCTTTTGTCATCCTCAAAATGTCTCTACGAAGAGCTTGCACTGATCATGATTTATTATTACTTGAATCAAAATCATCTTCAGTTTTTCTCAAACAAAATGATGTCATGTTTTCACTCTCTATGTCCATGATCCAATTGTACACATCATCGTATGATGAGGGAGGTACTATTTTCATTATCTTTTGTAGTGAAGGCATCAACACTGTTAGTTCCCAGAACGATTACAACCCAAAACCCTAAAACATTTCATAATCACCTAGGCCAGGGGTGTCATCAAGGTGATTGAAAGAGGTTTATCAATAGGTTAAGGGCGATTTTGGCCAACTTATAGGAGTGGGTAAACTCCTCTATACTTCAAGCTCAGCTAAGCTTAGGAGGGTAATCCTAAGGTATCCCTTAATAGGGTTTTAAAACTACACGCTATTTATCTTCAGATTGTTAACTTTGTAGCAATACCCAGACAATTGTTTTAATCCCAAGAACTGTCATTGAATTAAAACATACTTGCTGCACATTTGAACCTCATTCTAAGCTGATGGAAACATTCTTGCATGACTGCAAGTTGCTGATATGCATAGGTGATTTGTTTTAGAGATGGTTTGAAAATAATTCATAGTTTATATTCCCTGGTTATAATGCAGATGACACAAGACATATAGATCTGATTACTTCTACCTCACACTAGGTTGATTTGTTTGATTTATAGAATGTTTTGGTGATCAAAACACCATTCAGACCGGTGCCTTCAATTAGTTATAGAGTTTACAGATTAAAAAGGGAGAACAACAGTGAAATGATAGTGAGTTGCCTAACTGGAATAACCAGATGCATGAAACTTGAAAATAGAAGCAGACATGCTTATTGATCCCTTCTCACACAACATTCATTCATATGCAATCTTAAAATGACTATTACAACATGTAATATATTATGGATCTGTCAAATCCTTCAATTGAAGATTACAATCGCACCACAAATCGTGGCAAGAGGAATCCTATGACAAATCAGAAATTCCCTGAATGAACATTTGCAACAATGGAGACAAATGATTCTACTCACAAATTTTGCATTGATTCATCCATATGATTTACAAAAAGCTGCCCCTGAAGATCTAAAACTTTCACAATGATAGAAACCCTAGTCGCACTGCACTAGTTGTCTGAAAAATGCCAAAATGACCAACCCTTGAAAAGAGTTTTAATTTTCAATTTCTAGCCTTGCAACTCGGATTTGATGGAAAAATGGGAGGGAAAACCCCAACAACTCCAGCAACTACATTAAAAACATCAATTTCAACTACTCATTTCGCATTAATGGTGAACTGGAGAGTAGTTGGCGTGTTTCTGCGTGATTCTGGACGTTTCTGGGTGCTTGGCGGGTGTCGAGATCGCGGGAGACTTGGCATCCAAGAATTGGTGCCAAGGTGCCAACGGGACAAAAGTGACGAAGGTCCCAAATGAAAACTTGATCCGAAACCGCACAAATTACTTAGCCATTTCCTCAAAAAATTATCTGAAAATTCAATATTTTGCATCTTCAAATTCGACTTGAAAATTTAGGGGGTCCAGAAGGATTTCAGACTTAGAAAATCTTCTGTGTTGGAGGGGATCGGGAGTTTGGGAGGACGAGGAACTTTGGAACCAGTTCCAAAAGTTCTTGAGGGACCCGAAATCTCGAAGGGAAAAGGAGGGGCCGGGCCAAGAAAAAGTTCCGTCTCGGAACTTCGGAAGGAGAAATAGAGCGGGGAGTGGGGAAGTGGAGGGTAATTGAACCTTAGGAAAAGTTCCCAAGTGCCAGTGAGACCCGAAAACCCACAGGAAACAAAGGGCTAGAAAAAGAAAGAGGTTCAAGACAATATATACATAAAATATAAAATATAATACTTTATTTATATTTTATGTATATACTATTAGGATGTTTGAGAGTGGTTTCAAATCCATAGGAGTTAAAATGCAAAATCTAGAATTTGGAGGATCCATCAGATTTTAGACTTAGCCAAATTTCAGGGTTTCAGACCTAGCCAAAATCAGGGGTTCAACAACATGCATCAGGGTAAAGGCACAGGGACCCCTTAGGAAAATTTTGAGAATTTTGACATGATGGTGCAAATATGAGGCTTGGAAAATCTGGGTGTCAACAAACACTTCAATGAACCATTGCTTCTTTAGCTCATTTGCTGGTTCCTTGTCCATTCTGCTTAGTAATTCCTTGAGCCTTTTGTTATAGGCTTGCACATTTTCATGCTTACCTTGTTGGGTATTTAAATTTCAGCGATGATCTCATTATCATCCTTCAATAGTTTGGGCTCTTGTTCAAATGCCTTATTTAGTCTCTCCCACGTTGTTTTGTTGGTATTAGGAATATCCATATACCAACCTATTGCCACTCCTCACAGTGTTGTTGGGAAACATCTTAACCAATATCTTTAGTTTGTTTTCCCTTTTGTGATCTATATGGTAATACATGTTTTGTAGTGCCTTATAGGGTCTTTAGATCCATCTCTATTGAACTTTGACAACTTTTGCCTCTCAATGTTTAGACTTGCTGAAGGGGTCACCATCACTTGATGTGATTGTTATGCTTGAAACCTTCTCAGGAGGTTTTGGTTAGAACATTCCTTTGCTCCTTGAGTACTTACAAACACATTCTGTAATATCCCAAATATGATATTAACCGAAATTTCTGATTTTAGGGTTCTGATTTTTGCTCTAATTTCTGATTTTCTGAATCTGATCCAAAAACCCTAATTTCTGAAGTTCTGATTTTTGTATCAGACTTATACAAGCACTTATAACAGCCATTCAAACGTGCCAAAACATCATAAAAATCATGCCAATATGTTTGCCAACATCATAGCTGAATTACACAATGAATCAACACCAAAATTGCAACCACAATGACTGAAATTCCAGATCAGGTGTCTGCTGTTATAGATCAGAATAATGAAGTCTGAAAGTACATCAACAATCATGGGCAAACAAGCCAAACATGCCCAGATATTTGCTGTCTACAAATCAGAGATAAACCCTAGGGTTTATACATACCAATACATGCAAAATGACCTCCAAATGATGAGATCGCCTCCCAAGAATGTGGCGCCAAGATGAGGGTTGAAAACCCTAATGCAATTCAACACAATGACACCAATATGCTGCTCCAAAATGAGGACTCAGGTCTGCTAGGGTTTGCTGCTCCAATGATGAAAATGTCACCAACAACAACTCAACAAACTCTTCCAAATGATGGCGCTATGATCATAGGGTAAGACCCCTTATGCAATGGCAATCTCAAGCACCAAACAAGCTGCTCCAAGGATGGCAAATGGGACTGATATGCTGCTGATCCAAATCTGAATGTGAAATGCAACTTAGACTTCACCACAACACCAAATTTGCCCTCCAAATGTTGGTCGCTCTCTCCTAGAGTGTAGCGCTCAAACCTAGGGTAAAAACCCTAGTCAAATAACATCCAAAACTTGCCAAAGATGACACCTCCAAGTCTGATCTGCAAATCTGATTTAGAATTCTGCTCTTCTCCTTGATGAATCAACAATGAAGTCCACTTAGATCCCCGTCATGGAATCTCCACTTGATGAGCTAGGTTTTCGTCCAACTCACCATGAAACACAAGGGTTTTTCGTCCTTGGTTCCAAAGCCCAACTTCCGTTGCAGCCAAGAGAGTCAGATAAAAAGATGTATGAATGATATGATCCAAATGCCACAAAAGAACTCTTATTTATACATGTTTTTACTCCATCTTCTAGCCGACCTAGGAAAGGTTTTTTTTTTTAAATTTTAAAATTCCTTTTCCCTCCAAGAAGGCCGACCATCCTCATGTGATTCTTGGGCACCCAAATTCAATTAAAGATTTGTATTAACCCTTTCACCTTGAGCGCTCATTATGAAATAAAATATTATTTTATTTTATTCTTATTTGCCCACCTTCTAAGCTCCAAATGGGTCGCTCCTCTACTTGGCAAATTAATTAATTAATTTTGACTCCACCATAATTACTACAAAATTACTCCAAGTCATAATCCAACATCGTTTTGCCAAGCACAAATAGTTAAATGCATGATTTAACTAGTCAGAGTGTTCCCTTGCCTCTTCGGCCTAGCCTATAGGAACAAAATAGGCTAGCCGACATATGATGGGTGATCACTCGAAAAAAGGGGACATTACACATTCAAACCCTCATCGGAGACCTCTAATCCAAACACTGCTACTACCACCTTTAAGTTCTCTTCTTCCTTCTCCAACCCTTAATCATGGTGTCTTAGGCTCGAATTCCTCTATGATCAACAATTCTTTGATGCCTCAAAGATTGTTCTCATATGCTTCTTGCTCTTTGTCTGGCAAAATGTCCTCAGACTTCATTTCACCATAAAAACTTTCCTTATCCAAAGAAGGTGACTTGAGAGATTAGTTGTCTCCCTTTGATTGAAGTTGGTCTACAAGATCAGCACACTTCTTCAGGAAGTGGGAGTTGCTTGGCAACCTCAACCCACTCTTTTTCAATATGCTTGTAGGCATTTGTAGTTGGTTGGATGCTTTTGTGTATTTGTTCCTGACTATGTCTCCAGCTCATACTTTGGCTTTTGCTATGACTTCCATTTTGGCTTCTGCTTTGGTTTGATGATGCAATTGTACTAATGGATTTTCTTTGGGTATTTCATGTAGTCTTTTTCTTCGTTCTCTTTGTTCCACTAGCCTCAGAGATCATTTGATCTCTTGGTCCTAACCATGTGGTTTCTTCTTGCTTTTGTTGAGGTCTAAGGGCATTAATTTCTTCAATCTGAACTAATTTTTTAAAGGCAATAGTGCCTATTGGGACCCCTATTTTCCAGTTCCATATTTGCAAAATCTTGTTAAATTCATCAAAATTTTTCTTAAGGAGTTCCTATGTTTTCGCCTTGTTTTGTGTGTCTGGTGTTGTCTAGTGTTGTCTCCCTTGAAATTTGACTAAGTTTGAAATTTGTGAGATCCTCCAAATTCTAGAATCTGCATTTTAACTCCTATGGATCTGAAACCACTCTCAAACATCCTGACAGTATATACATAAAATATAACTTAAATTATAAGAATACTTGCCTAAACTCTGCAAAACATCCCAAGTTTTCTTGTCCTTGGCAAAAGTTTGGACCCCCTCAAGAATTGCGGAATTTTGACCCCCTTCAGGATGTGGAAGTTTTACCCACTCTTGGACATTGCGGGACTTTCACTTGGTTCAGGACATTTCCATGTCCCCCCAAGATTTTCGCTTTTTCCCTTCTTACATTCCTTGGCGGAACTTTCGTGTGCTTCTAGATCTAGTTGATTTTCTTGGCATGTTAGGATACTTCCTTGACCCCCCTAATCTTTCGCCTTCCGCCTTTGCCATTCCTTGGTGGAACTTTCATGCATGTCTAGACATTTCCACTTACCCTTGCAAGTCTCGCTTTTCCACATCTCCTAAAAGTTTTGCCTCCTGGACTCTTTCATTTCTCCACCCGCTCTTCCTATCCATTTTTGGTTGGTCTTTTAGCTTTTCAGGACATTTCCAGTCCTGCCAAAAGTTTCGCCTCTTGGACATCCTTCCAGGGCCGCTTTTCCCTTCCACCCTCATTCTTCTGCCATCTCTCTTATTCCTCCCTTGTGTGGATTTCATGCCCATTTGGATCCATGTAGTTCCACCAACCTTCCTTTCATCGTCTTGTGCAAAGTTCCGGTGGAGTTTTCATGTAGATTAGGATATGTCCGGAACACCCCTTCCAACCTACAATGTCTGGACCCCCCCAAAAGTCTCGCTTCCAGACCCCCCTCAAATTCCCACCATTTGCCAAAAAGGGTGTAAAAACAAAAAGTGACTGTCTCCTATGACTTCCAAATGCACTCAAAATCGTACCAGGTCGCCATTAATGCGAAATGGATGGTTGAAAATGATGTATTTATTGAAGTTGGTGGGGTTGTTAGGGTTTTCCCGCCCATTCCATCTTCAGATCCAATTTGCAAAGGTTATAAATAGAAGATTGAAACTCATTTAAGGGTGGGTCTTTTGGCAGTTTTCAGGCAATAAAAGTGCAGAGCTCTCTAGGGTTTCAAAGAACAAAAGTTCCAGTTCTCCAACAGGGAAGATAACAAGGTTATGTAAAGATTCAAATTGGTTTCAAGAATCAGTGTATGAACTCCGTTCTCTCATGTAGTTTTCAAGGAAATCCTAAGTTGCAGCTAGGGTTTCCTCTTGCTACACTTCGTGGTGTGATTGTAATCATTGATCAAATGAATAGGACAGATTCTGAAAAAATTACATGCTATGTGATGATCTCTTCTATGGTTGTATATGAATGATTGCATTTTGATAAAGGATTAATAAGCATATTCCTCACTGTTGGTTGTTTTTTCTGCATCTGGGTTTCCAAAAAGTGCTTGTTTCGATTTCTGTATTATCTTATCCTCTGTTGAACTGTGGTCTCTGTAGCCCATCTTAATAGGCACCGGTCTGAAATGTCTGATCACCCACACCTCTTTTGAAAACTAAAACAAATTTATCAAGTGTGAAGTAAAATAGTTACAACTATATGCATTGTTGTGGTTCAGTGTTGTAACCAGGAAATATTGTTAGTGAATCTTCCAAGTGCCAATTGTAGTAAACCAAACATGCATACTAGCACCTTCCATTATTGCAAGAGTGCCTTTTATCAACTTAAATAGAGGTTTTAGTGCAGCAAGCTTGTCTTAATCCAGTGACTGTATTTGGGGATTAAAACAACAGTTGGGTATTGTTGCAATGATATGAGTCTGAAAACATTTTCTATTATTTGTTAATCCTTGTTAAGGGATACCTCAAGGAACACCCTCCTTGGCTTAGCTAAGCGAGAAGCGAAGGGGAGATTGCCCACTCCTAACCATTGGCCCTTAATCACTTTCCACCTATGGATGAGCCTGTTTCCTATCTCTTTGATGACACCCCTGGCCTGAGAGATTAGGAAATTAACTCTAGGGTTTTAGGTTAGCTATTTTGAGACCCAATAGTGCCAATCTTTACTCCTTTATTTGATAAGACTAGTAATTGTAGTAATGAACAAAAATAACAATGCATACTAGTTAGAGAACAAAATATAACACAATAAAAGCTTTATTGAAAGGAGTTCATGTACATACATGTAGACCAAGGATGATTAGGAAAGGATCAAACTCACTTCCTAGACTATGAGAATTCTATTTAGATGTGTGATGGTTTCCAGTTGGAACACAACCATCAACAACCACTTACAAGCAACTCCTAACGACTACCCACAAGCCAACAAGTAATTAATACATAGTTGGGTACAACATAACAAGTTAATTCTTGGTCCCTTAGGCTGTTTTGGCCTCATGTACGTCATTAAAAATTCATTCATTCATTCACATAGATCAAATAGGCTAATCATATTTGAACCAAGACAAAAGATCCTTCACATAGTTATCAAATAAAATATAAACAATAACGTATTTGTACATAATCTTGTCACAGTGTTCGCATCTATCTAGACCACACTTATAGGATCTTCAACATATGGTCTCCCAATAACTCCAAAACTAATACATAACTAAAACTTAATTCTTGTAACAACCATCCATGCATTCTAAGTAACAATCCCAAAACTAGGAGTTACCCCCAGAGGCTTAAACCTCTCGAAGGATCCCCAGTATTGAGCTTTTTACTAAAAATATAGTATTGGGTTTAAGGAGACTTCTCTCAAATAAAACAGTGTACAAGTTCTTAAACCCACACTAGATTACCAAACCTTAACTCTTAGTCACATAGCAAACCCATAAACCCTACAGCTTGCAACTCAAACCCATACAAAATAACTTAAAATCCCAACACAATCATTCCAAAAACAGACTAATAACATCTCATTAGTATGAATCAACAGGGTTCAAAACCCTAAAAAAAATTCTATGAAACCCCATTCACCAGAAACGTTCCTTACATGATGAAATGGATATCACAACCTTATTTAGGGTAGACCCTATAGTCCAGATTGAAATGCCAAAAGTTAAACTCTTCTTATTTAGGATTGTTCTTCATCATAACAATAAATATAGGTATGGTACTCACTAGGAAATGAAGAACTCAAAACAAAAATACTTCCTTGTCTACCCTTGTTTGTCCCGAGCTTCCAATAGAACCAAACATCCTTTTGACGAAGCAAGAATTCAAGTATTTCCAACACAGTAAGTCTTTCCTCTATTGAGGTACTTTGCTCAGCCCAACCTTATCCTTCTTCCCCAAAAGACCGAAACCCTTTTGTCCATTTTTCTCAATATTTATAGAATTCTCTATTTAAAACAATTCAGACTTCATTTCTTCATGCAAAATCAGTGAATGGACAAGAGTAGATGCATTCACAGTATCCCTTCAACTGAGGACAACCCACAGATTGCTTGGCATGGCTTTGACATAGCCCTGAGATTTTTTACAAAAGCCAAAAATACAAAATAACAAAACCTAACTCCATTTGAATGAACATGCCAAACCTTAACTGGAGTCAATCAATCCTAAACTGGAGTTAAATCCAAGTTAGGTGGTGCGGTGTCTCCAATTAAATCGCCATAAGTTCCATATCCTGATTTATTAATAACTGATGTACAATCTACCAGTCCAAAGCCATGTGAAGCAAGTAGATAAGCTTTAGCCTTATCCTTACCCATCTGAATCTCAATTTTCCTGCTTAGATTTGGATTAGGTCTAGGATAAATTTAGACTTTATATTATAGGACTAAACTTAAGATATGTTAACAATAATTTAGTGCAACATTATATCCTCCCCTAGATAAGCTCTTTCACCTAAGCAGAAGTCATAACGAACCATTCAAGTAACATGAACACCACAAAAACCATTAACACAATCATAGCACACTACAACCACACATTAACATCACAAAACATCATTAAGTAATACTAACATAAATGGACAATAAGTGAAGTGACCATAGTGGTCATCCAGATAGTCTATCAAGTGTATACCATAATTCATTTGTAATCCACCCATTAATCCACCACCGCACGAAGATGTGATTTCAGACTCTTACACCTGCAAGGTAGCCAAACTCCATCACCAATATCCATCCAATAAAATCAAATCAGAAATAGCCATCACTAGGTATCTGCCATGATAAATATTAAAATTATTATTGAGCATAATATCATCCAGCATCTCATAATGTTTTAAATTTAATTAAATGAATGTAGTTCAAGAAGAGGTTATTACACATTGGCTACATCAATCGTGTTGATGTTTATGCTGATTTTTGGTTGGGGCAACTAGTATCGTCATGGTCTCCTGGTCCACTCCATCTACAAAGCAGTCCCTGATTTTTGGGACAATCTCTTGCAAAGTTTCCCCACTCATTGTAGTGTTGACATTGTAAAATAGCCCACACTTGGTGTAATATTGTATCCATGTTTGATCTCCTTCATCATTGTTAGTTTGACATATAATATTATTATATTTCTTTGGTTGTAATAGGCACTAGGGGACGCACCTTTATTATTCTGTCTTAGGAGGTATATTTGTGGGATTGATTGCTCTTGTTGTGTGAAAAGTACTTGCGTATTTGTGTTCTTTATATGAATAATCCTTGATAGGATGGCCTATAATTTGGAAGATCTCTCATTACATCTTTTTTGAGCAGTTTGCCCTGGTGTGGCATTCCATCTTGCAATTTGTACATCACAGGTCCTTGTACTCTTTGTTAGTATCTCCTTTGAGTTCATCATTCAGAGCATATCTCTTCTTGGAGTTTAATGTCAAGGACTGGGGTTTTAGGATAGGCAGCCAGTCCAAGCAGCTTCACACACACACACACAGATAAATTGCAACACAAGGCAATAAAAACAATACCTTAAATTTTCAGAGTCCAGAAATAATGATATCTTAGAAATTCAAGCTTCAGCTTATTTGCAGGTGCTATAACAGAATATTCAGAAAAATCAGAAAGACTACTGTCCAGCTACAGGCATCTAGCCCAGTCATCAAAAATCAGAAATTAAACATAGATATCACCTGGTCCATAGGGTAACCGGTCTCCTCATCTGTTCCCCTAGAGTATTATTATTTTTTGTACAAAAGATTACATCCCCACATCCTGGTCTGGAGGAGTTTGATGCTGAAATGAGGTGTTGGAATCATTTTATAGCTGCTGGGAACATCAATCTCATGCCCAGAAATAGATGACAGCCACCTAGGTGCTGCTGCTGGAGCCACCCAGCTAATTTTAGACCCCACGAGTGAGACAGCTGGATGAGGCATATTAGGGAGGTGTGGGGGTGTCAGAAAACTGCAGAAACTGCCTGCCACAGCTGACAGTGACCATCCAGGTCTGCAGCGCTCAGAAGTTGTAACTTGTAACTGTCACTGCCAAGAGGAGGTGGAAAATGGGAGTTATGAGAGTTAGCCACCAGGTTGGAAGATCAACTCCAGCCGCCAGACCATTGACTAGTGCCCAGGACAGCAGGAAAGACAATAAAATCTGACGCCCAGCACTAGGAAACAGTTAGCAACACCCAGCAAATGGGGACATCAAAGGAGTGCTCAGATTTTTGAGAAGACCAAGCCCAGAAAAGAGAACACACAGCAACAGGAATGGCAAACAATCAGCAAACAGACCTGCAACACATAGAACAACAGAAAGAAAATCAAAATGGTTAGAAAAATGTCTTTTTGGGCATGAAGGATTGCACAATCCCTGGGTGCTCGTGCATCAGAGTTCGAACCAATCCCTATTTAGTGTCGTCGCTTGTGCCCGAATCATTATCATCTTTGATTCCTTGTCTAGAATGTGAAGTCATTTTCTTTTCACTTTCAATGTCCATTACCCTACTGTATACATCTTCGTAAGATGATGGTGGCACCACCTTCATCTTCCTTTGCAACGAGAGTATTAGTCCCTCGATGAATCATCGTTTCTTTAATCCTTCAATAGATTTTTCTTTCTAGTTTAACCAGTAGTTCGTTGGGCTAATTATTGTGTATTTAAACATTTTCATGTTTCCCATGTCATGTTTCATTTTCATTGTTGTCCCAAAGAATTCTGAATTCTTTCTTGAGGGCCTTCCACAATCTTTCCCACAAACATTTTTTAGTTGGTGTTGCATCTATAAACCAATCAATTGCCACTCCCCTAAGTGTGGCTAGGAATGACCGCAACCAATTTTGTTCATTAGTTTGCCCATTAGTTTTCCAAATAATTATGCATGTTCTGCAATGGCGGATTGGATTTTTAGACCCATCACCAGTGAATCTTGGTTGCTTTTGCCTCTCAGAACTTGGACTAGGTGGTGGAATAACCAGTTTTGCTTGACTTTCTTGATGCAAATGCAACAGTAGGATCCTCCTCAAGAAAGTTTGACTGGGATGTTCCTTTGTTCGTCCAACATTGTCAGATATGTCTAAATCCTGAATCCTTCAAGTAGTCTCTGCAATCCATACACTACTTTGATTGCCTTAAAGCTCCCTTCATTCTGGTCCAATTCTTTGCCCTAGCATCCATGGTTTGGTGTCTTCCAAAAGCAATTTTCAATCCCTTGAGTATTGCTCTTGTATACTTTTCTCTCTTCTTGTACAAGGGAGTCTTTACACTCAATCTTAGAATATAGACTTTCCTCAACTTGAGGACGCTTTTTTGACTTGGTTGATTCAATGGACTCCTTTATACCAACAACTTGCCCAACTTGATCAGCAAGGTATGAACCTCCTTCCTCAAGAAGAGGAAGTTGCCTATCAACTTCAACCATCAAAGTATTCCTTAGAGTAGGTTAAAAGTTAAACTTGTTTAATCTTTGTTTGCAGTTGTGACTTTGGCCCCGACTTTTGCTTGGGCTCTAAGATTGTTTAGATGAATTGCTAGAGTTGGCTGCTTCTTGCAGCCTTATTCATTATTGTTGTTCCACCAGTCTTATCAATCATCTAATTTCTCTGTCTGCCCCCTAACCATGTTGTCTTCTTCTCCCAACATTGTTTGGGCTTAGTGGCATTAATCTCTTGGGATATGACATTGATCTTCATTTCATTCAATTCCTCTGAACACCTTTCTTCATACTATTGTAAGATTTGTTGTTTGTGTGCTTCACAGTCTCTTTCAGCATGAAGATCTTGCAAGATTATGTAGTGCCTTGCTAGGAGTTGAGACAAATTGCCCAATTGTTGATCAATCTCTTTGGCTATAGCCAAGTACTTGGTTCCTTACTGATTCTTTTCTAATGTGCTTTCATACCACAAAGTTCCCACAAATACCTAAGATCTTGGGTGAGTTCATCTTCTCTATCTTTATGTATCAACTAGTTGTTGTATAGGTTTGACCATTTACTCCCACACTTCCATCTTGTTGGATCATCATCTGTAATTATTGCCTAACTTCGACTCTATTCAAGTCTGATCCGACTTTCACAAAGGCAATGACACTAGATTTTAACTACTATAATTACACTACCAAATAATATGTGGAAGTACAAATAAAGATTAACAATTAATAGCAAGAATGATTGCATTAAAATGTTACAATTGATGCTTTATTTAAAAGGGTGGTGTTCAATTACAATTTAAGCAATACAAGGTGGACCTCTCATAAATCAGCCCCCTTTCCCTCACTGTGGAAACGGAAAATTGTATTAAGATAACATAATAACATAACACCATCTACACTTCTGATATTTCTGCAGCATAGGAAAGTTGTTTGTAATCAAGAGATTTAAGTGATGGTCTTGTTGTGATCTGAATTTGTATCCCACATTTTTTGAACCCACAAACTTGAGTGCATTTATTAAGTTCAACTGAAGCCACTGTTAACATTCACTATTATGTTGCATGCTCTATAAATCAGCATTCATCATTAAATATGATACTATTAATCAGTGTTTAAACGTTAAACCAATGGAAATGAACTTTTGGAAATTCCAAGAAATAGGATAACCTTTTCTCAAGTCTTCATTGGATTTACTTGATTTTTTCTGATTGATTGATAGATAGCAGTTCAGTTATGTGAGATTAATAGTGGAATTATTTTTCTATGTAGCAATTCAGATATTGCAATCAAGCAATTCAAAGGAATGGTTGAACAAGGAGAGCGATCCGTAAGGCAACAAAAGGAGAAACATTGTGAACCGAAGCCCATTCAAGTTTTATTGATGCTTTTCCGACATGGTGCAAATGGACTCAATCTTCTAGAGGCTCAACATGTGATTTTAGTTGAACCACTCCTAAATCCTGCTGCAGAAGCCCAAGCAATTAATCGAGTGCACAGGATTGGCCAAGAAAAGAAAACATTTGTTCATCGTTTCATTGTATGTGTTGACCTGTCCTTTCTTTTTCCCCTTTTTTATTGTGCTCACTTTCTAACACACATTAACACCTTTTTCTACTATATGGATTTATTTAAATTTAAAAATAAGACAGTTATGATATGTCATTTGTATCTACCATTAAATCTTCTTTGTCAATTCAAACTTAATTTTTTTGTCTTTCCTTTTTAATCTCTGTTGTAATATTTAGGGCAAGGGGTGTTAACCTAAAAAATAGTGAATTTATCTTTTTTTGTGGTCTGCTTCTTGGCAAGTTGTATTAAGGAATTTAAAGTGTGATATTCTATAAGGTATGACTAGCATATATGTGTTTTTTTGTGTTGAGAGGCACATTCTACACCCCACATGAATTTGGATTTTTACTGTGGGTGTGTGGGGAACACTGATACCTCACACATTTATAAATATGTAACTCTTAATTACAATAAACAAATAAAACACATGCACCTGACATTATAAATCAAACATTTTTTAAAAGATAGCAAATTTAAGACTAAAAAATTAGGTAACTGCAAATCAATTGTCTCTATGGACTGTGCAGCAATGAAAGAGTTAGGAAGGTATAAAAATGGAGAAGTTAGCTATGCCAGTTTGTCAGCACAACGTTTTGAATCATCTTCTACAATTTATGACTTTTTAAAAGAAATTTAAATGCAAAATATATTTCAAGGTTTTTATATTTTTATAATTACCATTTTTGATAAATTTAGCTTCAATTTAGAGAATGAAATTACGAGATGTTATCATAAGAGAAAAATATTATCCTAATATTTTCATGTATATTTCATAAAAGAGATAATTTTATTCTCCGATTCTAATATGATTTTTTAAATATCTAAACTCTATGTGCTCTAAGCTAGCACAGACCTCGGTGTTCATACCTATCAGTATCAATACTAGCAATGATGCAGAATTCTTGGGGCTTATTGAAGGATTGTCACTTGTAGTGGAACATAGGGTCAAGTCCTTAATTGTAGAAGGGGATTCTCAACTTCTGAGAAAACTTAATAATTAAAGAATCATCCCTCAAGTTGAAAATTCAATAATCTGCTCCAGGAAGTGAGACTCTTAACATCAAAATTGTAAATATCAACTTTCAACATTGTTTCAGATAGGAGGATAAGGCAGCAGACCTACTAGTTAATGCCGGTGTCCATCGGGTTACATGTTCACTAACCAAGAGCAGTAATGTGGAGGAGTGGGAGGGGCTACAAGACATCCTCATTAATGACATGCTAGCATAAGCCTAGGAGTTCCTTCTCCTATTGTCATAGGCAGTTATTTTGAACACATTATGTTTGGAAGGTTGATTTTGAATTTAGGATGAAGCACAAAGATTTGGTGGTCCTCAATGTGACACCTTTTTCATGGTAAGGTGCTCAAGTTAGTGCTTGATGACTTTGATGTGGGAAATTACGATTAATGAGGAATGTTCCATTCTTCATGGCACTCACATGTGCTTTTTCATTTTCATATCCACTTTAAGCTTTCTATCTCTCTGCAACTCAACGTTCATGGCAGCTAAGTCTTTGCACTACTCCATTATTGCCACCATATCTGACAGATGCCTGAAAATACTTTCTAGATAGAGGACTCTGAAATGATGTCTATGATCAAATTCATAATCAGGCAAGCTGGGAATACAGGGGAGTGCTGAGCCAGGGCTTCCTTTCAGAAAGCCTTTATAGAGAATCTAGCAGTGATTGTTGACAAAAGATGTATCTGAATGGATAGTGAAGAGAGTCTACAAGGTGGCAGAAAGTGGATGAAGTGGAAACAGCATGGAGGAAGAAAACACTGTGTAACAATCTACCCCAAATTTTTTTGAAATTTAAACAATGATGCCACAATGTTAGCACAATCTTTCATGACAACTAAATGACCTCCACACTTCTGATCACCAAGATCCCAATTGGGCAAGGTGAGAGCATATTGTGTTTCGGCTTACAAATTATGACATTGTGCAATAAATAAACATTCATCTGCTTGAGCAGGCATCCAGAATGCAGTGGGAATTTGCTACTTTCCAGTGGGTATGAATGCAAGAATAAAAAAAAATTACAAATCATCCACTTATTCAGTGGGTATTCACCACTTATGCAGTGGGTAGAATTAAAGATAAGATTAAGTTTGCCCACACTGGCAGTCAACCATCCAGGGGATTAATGTGTTTCTATGCAACATAAAATAAAGATTACAAATAATGCATCAAGTTGCACCTAATTTCATAGAACTCGATTAGAGCATCAATCATCTAAACTGAATCTTGTAATACATGCAAAGTCTGCACCAAACAATTAGAATCATCAACTTCAAACCTTATGTTGATCAAACTGTGAACACTGAAAAGGCAAAATGCAGTTCCTTCTATACTGTACGGCGGCACCTGGGCAAACCATCTGTTCATAAAGAATGCATGACATGAACTTTTTTCATTCCAGCTGCTCTAAACTGATTATACTTTCCTGCCATACAAATACTCATTAAAGACAGACCATAAAATATAATTGACAGCCTCTGAAAATCCATCTCTGCTCATATAAGCTGTACGGCCCTGGAGGTACGGAACTTCTATTATCTCCTTCACAACTGCCCAGCACTTAAAGATATTTCTCTGCACATAGTCGCCAATACTCAACAAAGGCAATGACACAATCTTTACACCAAAACAGAACCAAATAGATTATGATAAAAAATCATCCTTCATGAGGGTACGGACTCCATGTACGGCGAGATATTGGCACACAACAAATTCATGATTTCTATGCATTTTACTCACACCAAAATTCTTCTAATCCAACACCAAATCATTAAACTGAAAGCACAACAAAAACATCATAGAATCTACTAATTCCATTCAGCTCCATATGATTTCCTGAATGAAAACCACTATTATCAGCTAGGGTGGATATTCCACCACCGAAACTGATCATCCTCTAGAGCGTTTTCATCCTCAAGAAGGCAAGATGATCTCTCTGGTTCAATCCCAACAGCATAACAGTAACAAATCCAAGTATAAGTTCCAACAATGAGCTCACAACCTCTTTATATAGGCACTTAGGAGTTTCAAGGAAAATGAATTGTTTCTTGAAAATAATAACCTTTTCCCTCCGACTTAAATAATTTCATTTTTCTCCACTTAAGTCTCACGTTTTAAGTGCCTAAATAAAAGAATATGTTTTCCCCTTTCTAATGAGCTATAACACTTATCACTTTTTAATTATTTTCACCCTTAGGAACTTAAGTGAAAATAACAATTAAACAACTCATTAAATCACTTGACTTTGCAGAAAATCCCAAACTTACACGAACTGCAAAATAAATCATACTATTGCCTTCTATGATGTTTGGGATGGAGAACGATGTCATCTGGGTGACTTACTATAATTAGACGGCTCCTCCAAGAATCTTGGAGAGCAATCCAAGAGCCTGATCCAACTTCTGAAAACATCACTATAACCCTGGACATCAACTGAGCTCAATGCCATAGAAGATAAACCATTAACACAAGAGAAACCCATATAACTGTTCTACAGACTGAACCACGACTACTCCAAGAACATTGGAGTCCTCCCAAACATGTCGGATAGCCTCCGAGAGACTAGGAACAAGCATAATAAGCACAAAAATCTATGCGCCAAAAAAAAGGAACATTACACACTGAATAATGGTGATGGTGGAACGTAAAGTTGAAGACTATGCAAGTTAAGTTGGAAGCCTCAAGGCAATCCCTTGTCAAGCTGCACAAATTCATTCTAAGCTAGGTGATAATGGTGAGGGGGATTCCCACTGTATGGAGCCTCCATGATCTCCCTGTGTTAAAACAAGTCCCCAACAACTCCCTTGATATGCATGCAACTAAGATGATGGCAAGTGATGATGGAGAGTTTGAAAAATAGTATGTGGAAATAACTGGCTTAGACAGGGATTTCTCTAAGATTTACAAAGGACCTAATATGTCAGAAGAGACACTTAAACCCCTTACATTCTCCCAAATGCAGAGGTGGCAAATTTTTTGGATGTGTTTAGAACTAAGGAATTGGTATCAGATGAGTCTGAGAAGCAAGTCAAAACTGTGTTTAATGAATTCCTATATGCAGGACATGCTGTAGGCCCTAGGGCATGGAAATGGCACACACACTAAGGCTACAGGTGCAAGAAGAATGCTTGAAGACCTGTAGCAGAGCAAGCTCCTAGTTTCATGTTTTAACACTTTATGGCTACATAGTCAGTTTAGTCTGGTTGTGTATGGCAATATGCTGTGTTTTGTTTTTGTTCCCTGAGGTGGCAAGTTGTACAGGATGATGTCTAGTTAGTTTTGATTGGGCTGCTTTTTGAGAATGCAACAATCAGGCAGTAAAACTAATACTTTGAAGATTCAATGTTCATGGACTCTAGGAATGGTTAAACTTTCTCTTTGAAATGAAAATGCTTGAATTTTGTAATTTTGATCTTGAATTTGAATCCATATTTTTAGGGGTTGGGGTCTCATTGACAACCCCTGATTCACTATCAACAACAACAACAAAAAAAACTAGCACAGATCTCATATGCACTGCGAGGTGTTCAAAAGGCTCAAGGTGTAACTGTGTAGGGATTGACACCTCTGGGTGCATATCAGATCCAGATTAAGATGGGTCTGTGCAAGTAAATATATTCTTCAAGTATATTATAAATGTGTATTGTGTGGAAGCTTGGTTTATTAGTTCTCATCTTAAGGAGATTATTACATGCATGATTGTTAAATACGGTGCTAAGTTTGACTTGGTTCTTCATATAGCTGATTTGTATAAACTTGACACTAAGTTCTTAAGAAAAAGTAATAACTTGGGCATAAACAATGTCCTAGTTCCCTTATTTTGTCATGCAAAGTATATATTTTATTGGCTACAACACATGTGGGGCTTGACTCATTTTTACTAAGTGGTTGGTTTGGGTTTTAGCACAAGTCTAGGCTTTGGATATGGCAGTTCACTTTACCTTTTCTAAAACCTGGGTTTGGTGCGGTCATATCAAAAATATAAAAAAATAGCTATAATTTGCACGAAGTATACCAAATTAGCCACAAAACACAGCTGCTAGTGAGGAATGAAAGGTAAGAAGAGTTGTTTTGTTTTGTGTTTAACGTTGTTAGAGTAGTTAGTGTAGTTGATTTAGGGTTAGGGATTTTTCTTTATATTTTTTAATGTTTGTTCCTAATGAATTTTTTCTTTTTAAACTTAGGCTGTAGAACCCCAGGTACAGTCGGGGCACCCTCTTCAGGCCAGAACTAGGCTGTTTGGGTCCATGAACTGGTCTAGGTTCGAGACTTAGCGTGGACCTGATCTGGGTACAGGAGCCGCCCAGGCATTATAACCCATCTTAATAGCATTGGCATGTTGTTTGCCCATGCAAACATTCTATCATTATCGAGATTGTTCCATGTGCATTTTCTGTTTATATCAATATGGCCATTCATATGCATTTCATGCTTGGATAAGAAACTTTCAGATAGACAATAGTGTAATAATTCAAGTCTCTATAACCTAATCAAGTTCAATTTTTACTAGGTCATGTGGATTGCTAGTCATTTTCAAGATTTATAGTATCTTATCATAAATTAAAATTATAATAGGTTATTTGTGTATCTATTTAATTGTCATTTAAAGGGTTGAAGTGAAAACATCACGTATGCAGATATACTATTCTCAAAATGATAGTCCTATACAGGCATTAATATAGCACAATAGCAGATGACTAGGAATACCTTAATCACACATGTAATGAACATGATTATCAACATACTCAGGCTTGACTAATATGGATGCGTATCTGGATCAATATCTCTGAATGTATCAACTCAGCCAGTAGGGAAACACACACTTGTTTAACACAATAATCTGCTCATGACCTTACTTTAATCATCACTAATCCAAAAATTAAATAAAGGTCACAAGTACATACATCTTATATAATAATTCATTTGATTAACTATGTGCTTTATTCATAATTATGCATATATAAAGGGCAAAGCAAGACATAGTTTCAAAACTATTCTCTATATCTATCCCTCTGAAGTGGTTGATATCCTTAATGATGTTTTTCTAAAATTCATGTGGTGTCTAGATGGAGTATGCTTAGTTGGCACCAAGGAATCAGATGCTAGATTTATGGATTATGAGACAGGCTTGAGCCACCTCAATTGATGTGAAGCTGATAAAAATGGTGAAGAAATCACCATTAGTTGCCTGTAATCCTGCTAACATTTCTTAATATGCTCTTCATCCATAGCCATTTTTATGATTTCTTTTTCAGCTCTGATGTTCGTATCACAATCATCTTGTAGATGAACAATATTGGATTTTGAGTCTGATTTTTCTTTTTCTAAACTTCCAAATATTTTGAAGTTCTTGTGATATTTATCATGAAAGTCATCACTTTTTATCCTCATTTGTTGAAGACTGTTTCATGCTGCCTCTTTTTCTGTGCCACTTGTTCTTCTAGTGATATTCTTATTCAGTTCTACCTGGTAGTTATGCCTGCTGCTTCAGTTACTTTTCCAACGATTTTGCTTCTGTTGGATGGATTGACTATTGGCCTTCATTGGACATTATAAGTAATAATATCCACTAATAAATGCCCCATATTTCTTCCTTTTGCATATTGGTTTGTTATATGCATAGAATAAATGTATATTAGTTGGGAAATGCTGATCTTTTTAAGACAATGATTGGACATTGATTTGGGTTAGGGTTGTTGACTATATTGTCTATGCCATGGGCATTTGAATCTCATTACAGACCCAAAAATACCACTAAATCTTATTAGGTTGCATTTTGTGGAACTTGAAATTATTTATTGGAAGCTATGTCTTGAGCTTCAGAATGTGTTTTATAAGGTGGTATCATTGTTGAAGATTTGGGGTATTTCCACCCCAATTTTCCCACCAACAACTTGGAAATAAGTTATTCAAAAGTTTATTAATAAGCAATAATTGTAAGATATAAGTGAAGACTCCAACTTTCTGTTACCTAGTGTTTGGGTGGATCTGCCCCAGATAGCTAGTGGCAAAGAAAAAAGCTCCCCCTAGCCTCTTGTAATTTTGCAACTCCTAAATAATCAAGTCCCTTGCCGCAGCCTCCAATGTTATCCTTTCAATGCATGTTGAGAGGTTCTCCATAACCTCCTCATTAATATCTATGAAGCCATCCAAGAAGAAAAACTTGCTCCACCTCCAATCAATGATCTCCCCAGTGGGGTCAAATTTGTCTCTATCTCCCATGTAGTAGTTTTGGATGGCCTCCTTGGCCTTGTCCATGGTCTCATAAATGTATCCCATTAGGGTTTGCTCTCCATCCACCAAATGCAAAACCTTCCCCAAAGGCCTTGACACCTACAAACCAAGGTTACAAAGGGACACGTCACCCATCTAAAACTAGTGTCCCCATCCCGAACGGCATTTCCGGAACTGCAGGATGGCAGGGGATGTCCCCTAGCCACCCCAAATTTTTGGCAAAAACCAGAACATACCCAAGATGTTAGTAAAACTTGGGGAACATCAGTGGGATGTTTGGTTGTTCCTGGGATTGCTGAAGACGTCCAGGTGTCCTTGATGCAAAAAAAAATCATTTTTTTTTTTTTTTAAATACTTTCATTTATTTAAAAAATAAGTTTTAAAAGGGGCATGGGGGCCCACAAGCCTCCCACACCCTTTATGAAACTCAAACTAGTTTTGTGTCATTTGATTTGAGTTTTTAGTTTCTTTTGCTTTGGCTTTTTTAGATTTTATTATGGTGTGTTTATCTGGTTCCCCTTCTCTGTTTGAAATTCAACATGCGCAATCATTTTATCTACTCCAATTACATTGCGTGGTACACTTTTTCAAGAGCCTAAGTTACCAAAAGACTTTCGGATTTGAGAATTAGAGCAAACTTGAGGAAACTATTCAATTTGACTTTAAATCCGGTCCCAATAGCATTATTGAGTTCACTCTTATCGTGAACTTAGACTTTAAATTAGTTTAAATCTTCATACCCTATGTTATGTTTAAATTTGATTTTTATTATTATTAAAGTAAATCCGATTTAGTATAATATCGAATTTGATCATGTATAATTAAACTTGTAAAAGTTTGAGTTTCCCTACTAGAAAATGGCCCCGTCGATTGTCGTCTGCATCCCTGAAACACCATGGAACATGGCTACAAACAAATTCAAGTTACAATTAAAATAAATACTTTAAAAAATTGAAATTAAAGGATTCAATTTGAAATTTGAAGTTGCCCTAATGATCTCTATAGTTCCCTTCACAAAGACTCTCAAATGATCTCTATAGTTGCCTTAATGATCTTTATAGTAACCCTCTCTCCATCAGTCTTTGAATATGATGAATCTAGCCGTGCTTGACTCACAAACATCTACTTTAAAGGTGTCAACAAACTACAAATGATTTGCATCGTGAGGAAGTTAGTTGTAAACTTTGTCACTTGCTCGCATAAGCTCTTTCCCCTTGGTGTGATCTCTCAACATGCTAAGTACCCAAGGGTGATTATAAATGTATTTTGTGATGTTCCTGACTTATTCTACAATCAATTTTGCCTATCTCGTTGAAAAGGTCAAGGCAATAGGTGGTGCAAGGGGTCCAAAAAAGTGATGGATGCCTCTCTTGAAGCAATTTCCTTGTTGCCAAATATATTGTTGCACTATCAGTTACAACTTGCACCATTTTCAATGCCCACTTCTAACACAGTCTCTTCCAACATTAGACTTAATTTTTTTGCATTCTTTACTTTATAGAGGTGTCAATGGACTTAAAAAACACCATCTCACCATTTGAAGCTTCTAGAAAGTTGATGAGGGTGTGGTTCCTTACATTTGTCGACCCATATGAAAGTATGATGCATCCAAACTTGGCTTCCTTTGTTCTTCCACAATTGATTTTGCATCTGTGACAACATTCTGAAGCAACCACCAACTTAAGTCACATGAAGAGGGCACCTTGTACCCTTTTCTTGAAACTCTCAACATTGTGACCAAATACTCCCAATACGGGCTTTTCGCCACATTGAAAGGAAGGTTGTTGTAATGATAGAAATTAGCACAAACCTTGTCTTCTTTTTCATACATCTTGTTTCATGTTTTAAGGTACAAAAAGCCTTATGATTGGGCTCTGCCGGAGCTAGACAAGATGGATGTGCCACAAATGTGTAGACCTTAACTAAAGTCCACAATCTCTGTCATATCCATCTCTGTTTTCCATGGCAAGTCAGAATTAATGGCTGCTACTACTGCTGCATTTGCCCTCACCCTCTAATTTCTTCCAATCAAACAACACAATGGCTGCCTATATATCTTGTTCCACCTCAGTTGCAGTATTGGGACAGACTCTCACATCATAACAAGGAATACATGCAAGGTGGTACTTGAGGCAATTGATGCCTCTAGAAACCCTCTTCCCATAGTAGTTGCAAACAATAATCCTCAGGTTCAGTCATGGTGTGCCATGTTTTCAAGCAGCATCCCTATGACTCTAACATTTAGCAATAGGTTGGCTTCCACTTCCTAATGCCAATGCCATTGTATGCTTACCTAACATTTATAAAATCAGAAAAATAAATTTTAATGCAGCATGTTTAAATACAAAAAAATAAATGTGTGAAATTAAAAAATAGCGATTTGAACCCGAAACATAAAATGCATTTTGAATGTAAATGAATAATGATAACATTAAATAGTTGAAGCAAAATAATAGTTTTTAATACTGTAAACCCTAACTAAAAAAACAGCATTTTCATTCATAAACAATAACATAAATCAGCATTAAAATTTATATGCAAATTCAATGCTTTCAAAATATGCTTAAAAACCTAAATCTAATATTTTGGAAACAAATTACATTAATGCAATGCTTGGAAAAAAAGAACAAAAAGAAAAAAAAGAAAAGAGAACAATTCTAACTTGAAACTTGAAATTGCAAAACACTATTCTTCAAATCCACTTCAAATTTGTTCAAATTCATTAAAACAAACTTGCAAATGCTATGTGAAGAAATGGCATGGGCAAAGTTGCTTAAAAAGACCAAAAATTCACATTTTTTGCCTTGCTTTTTTGCAATGTCAAACTTAAATTGCGTCCTGCAAGTCTGCATGAGTACATGCAGCATGAGTACATGCAGCAAATCTAGACCACAAACTCGTGAAAACTTAGAAATGGCAAGTGGCAAGTTCGTGGTCAATTTGATCAGCGAGAATTCCGCACGAGTACTTGTCAAGTTTAAAAACTATGTTCAAAGGCTAAAGCTATTCCATAGGGATGTGTACCTATGGTAAATCCCCTATTTTTGGGAGCGGGGATGTCCAAGGGGCAGCAAGATGGGGATGAAACAACCCCTAGCTCTACCCCTAGGCAGCACTGACCTAAGTCACAAGGTTCGAATTCGGCAATGATGAAATTTGGAATAAATTCGGCTAGGAAAATTTTGGAAAAAAAATTCGTGATTAAATTCGCCTTACATAAATTTGAATTTTTTATATATATTATATAAATGAAAAAGGGGCCATTATCTATACCCATTATTTATTATATAAGTAATAAATATATTATGTAAGGCGATAGATAGTCGTCATATATCTATGCTTATATAATATCTTTAAGTGAAAAAGGGGCCACTATCTGTACCCACTATATAATAAATATTTTTATATAAGTGAAAAATATATTATAAAGAGTGGACATATTTAGCCGATAGGCTTTTATATGTGAGCATTATAGTGCTCGGAATTGTCTCACGCCCTAAAAAAAATTCATGCCGTGAAATTTTCTAAACTCATCGATTGTTCCTATCGGCGTATTCCTTGAACCTCCTATGGGTGCAAGTGCTGGTTATAATATTGTTTCGCTCACGAACCAGCAAAACCGTCGGGAGTCATGCTGAGCACTAGCAGGGAGTCATTGTTGAGCACTGGTTCACCAGTCGCGATTTGTTTCCAATCTTCGTCACTGTTTCAATCCCCAGTCAGGAGTCATGCTAAGCACTAGTAGGGAGTCGTTGTTGAGCACTAGTTCACTAGTCGCTATTTGTTTCCAATCTCCGTAGCCGTTTCAATCCCCAATCGGCACAACACTGCATTCCTGGTCACCCTCGACCTTCAACTGTCCAACGCCCACAGTTTTGTTAAACCACCAAGCATTTTAACTTTCAACATTGCCATTCTGAAATATATTTTATTAAAAAACTAAAACGTACGAATTTATGGCGAATCTCAACGATTTTTTTGGGCGTTTTATAAATCTGCCGATTTTGGAATCTCATGGCCGAAAATCGACAAATCCTGTGACTTAGGCACCGACCATAGCGGTCCATCCTTGAAGTGACCAAGGGACATACAAACATCTCTCAACCATCCTAGGGATGGCAAGGTGTCTCTGTGTTCAGCCAAAAAAAAGGTGAATAAATTGAAAAGAAAAAAAAAAAGAAAAGAACTAAAAACACTAACCCCAAACCTAAACAGGGGGGGCCACCAAGACACACCACCCTGAAACACTCATAAATACATTAGCTAATGCTCTTTTGCAATCATCAAAAGGACTTGTCATTTAACATTTAAAAAAAAATGGAAAACAAAAAAAAGGTGGATGTGCCATGAAGGTCCTCATGGCCTTGAAGGCTTTAGTTTGGGATTAGTAGTGGGGGTTCTACCGCCCTCTCCCTCCCTTCTCCCCTTTGCCCTATATCATGATAGGGAATGTGCTAGGGGTGCTGCTTCTAGATCCCGTGAGGGGTGCTGCCCCTCGACCCTGCTGGGTGCTTCTATGCTCAAATGTTTGCCCTAGTTTTAAAAAGCAAAAAAATAAATATTGTATTTGGTTGTGCCAACTAAAAACACTAACCCCAAACCTAAAATAGGGGCCACCAAGGCACACCACCTTGAAAAACTCATAAATACACTAGCTCATGCTCTTTTGCAATAGTCAAATGAAGTTGTTCTCTGCAGACTATAGGAAAAGGTCATTTAACATAAAAAAAGTATTTGCCAAAAAAAAAAAAAGGTGGATGCACCATGAAGGTCCTAGCCTTGAAGGCTTTAATTTGGGCTTAGTAGTGTCCCTCTGTTATCCCTTCTGCCCTGTATCGTGATAGGGAATGTGCTAGGGGCATTGCTAGATCCCGTGAGGGGTATCTTGCTGGTTGCTTCTACGCCCAAATCTTTGCCCTAATTTTAAAAGGAAAAAAGCTAAGTAGTCGAATCGGCTAGACTCCCTAGTGTTTCTTGGTACTAGTACGTCCCGGAATCTGGTACGTTCGAGAATCCCTGTGGATTCGACCAAGGTTCTGCAATTTCCAACCGGAGTCGTTTCCACGCCCGTCTGCTTGTTTCCCTCCGTCCCAGGTGCTGACATGGCATTTCCGCAAAGAATCTGGCCGTCTTTCGGGGGATTTTGACCCGATTTTTTTTTGACTCATTTGTTTTACAAAATGTTGATTATTTTTTACATCCGTGGCATTTCATTTTAACTTTACCCTAAAAGTAAACAACAGAAAAAAGAAACTGCCGCCGCGGAAAGAAAGGAAAAGCCTGCTGCCGCTGCGGAAAAAAATAAGAAGAAAGACATTGCCGAAACAGAAACAGAGACATCACCGAGGAAGGAAGACATTGTCGAGGAAGCCGAAGGAGTGCAGACGTGAATGCTGCCGAGGAAGTTGTGCAGATGCGAACGCCAAAGGGAAGCAGGTATGTAACTCGTTTAAAAATTAATTTTTAAACACTATTTTTTTTAGTGTTTATCTATATAGTTACTAGTTATATTAATATAGTTAATAAGTAATATACTATATAGTTAATAGTTATATAAATATATGTAGTTGGTAGTTTTTGTGTTAATTTTTATTTTTATTATTTAAAAAATTAATAATAATATTTATAAATTATAAAATTATATTAATATAGGTGTAGATTGTGTAGTTTATTATTATATTTATAATATTACTATTATAATATTATTAAATTTTAATTTTAGAATGTATTAAAAATTTTAATATTAAGTTATTAACTTATTATTATAATTTATTATATTATCAATTTATTATTTAATAATTAATATTTCCCTATTGTTTTAAAATTAAAATTAAATTATTAAAATAATAAAATTTCAATTTTCAATTATTAAAAATTAATTGGAAATATTTAATAACTAAGTTTCAAACAATTTGAATTTTAATTAAATTAATTTAAATTACTAGTTTGTAATTTTGTTATAATAAATAAATTAATAATTTAATAAATTTTAATTTTAATTTTTAAATGCAAAATTGTAAATTCAAAATAAATTAACATTTGTTATTTATTGTTCAATATTTGTTTTTTGAATTTATTGTAGACAAGACGCAATGGCAACCAGTACTAGCTCTATTGGTCGACTCACCTTCAAAACCGACCCAAGTTCACCTTTATGGAGGCATGTAGAAATGATACAGAATATTTGAGGTGGTGGGACATATTTTTGGACATGCACTATCTGTAAGATGAAGTATACTAGCTCCTACAATCAAGTGAAAGCCCATTTATGTGCCATTTCAAACTTGGGAATCAAAGGATTTCCAGGACTGGATGGTAATGGTTTGCCACCTCATCAAATAGCAGATTATATTAGAGAGTAGGAGGAAGCAGATGCAAGACTTTCTTGTAGCGCAAACCATCCTTTGAGGAGAGGAAGGGGATCACAAAGGCCCCTTCTGCATCTCCTAGTGCCTTGATGTTGTAATAGAGAGCCACCCATTTTTGGGTTGAAATGAAGAAGAGCCTGTTAATGTGAAGAGAACGAGGGGTCCATTGGAGAGGGCATTTTAGAGTGATGCTAGAGAGATTGCAACTCAAAGTGTTGCAAGATGCCTCTATACAAATGGTTTGTCCTTAAATGTTGTTCGATCACCGTATTGGCAAGATATGTTGAGAAAGGTAAATGAGGCTCCAAAAGGGTACACGAGCCCAGGTTATGAGAAGGTGCGTAGCACACTACTGCCAAAAGAGGTAAAATCTATACACAATTCATTGGCTCCCATCAGGAATTCATGGAAACAAATAGTGTTGTCCATTGTTTCTGATGGATGGAAGGATACAAGAAATCGACCACTAATCAATGTGATTGCAATGTGCCCTAAAGGGGCAATGTTTTTGAACGCTGTGGATTGTGAGGGGCAAGTGAAGGATGCACAATTTATTACTGACATCCTTATACAGTGCATTCAAGAAGTTGGTCCTAAAAATGTTGTCCAAGTCATAACAGACAATGCAAAGAATTGTAGAGCAGCTGGTATGTTGGTTGAGACACGGTTTTCACACATATTTGGACACCATGTGCTGTCCACTCACTTAACCTCATGTTACAAAAGTTGGGTAGGAAAATAGATTGGATCAAACAAGTCTATGCTGAGGCTGAAGAGATCCAAATGTTCATCATAAACCATCACATGTCTCAAGCCATTTTTAGATCATTCTCGCAATTGGAGCTATTGAAGGTAATTGAAACACTAAATTTTTAAATTTTACGTTTCGATTTAGTAATTAGTAATTTGAAATTTCTAATTTATTTTTAAAAATTTATTATTTAAGTATGCTTTTGCTCTTTGTTTTTAATTTGTTTTTTAATAGGTTGTTGAGACCCGATTTGCATCCAACACAATCGTCTTGAGATGACTTGTGAAGGTGAAGGTGCCACTTTCTAGCATGGTCATTAGCCAAAGTTGGTCCCTATGGAGGCAGTCCAATAGTGACAGGGCAACAAATGTAAAGCGGATGATCCTAGATGACAATTGGTGGGATTGCGTGAAATATCTTCTTAGTTTCACCAAGACCATCATGAGTATGATCCGTTTTATTGACATGGATAAGCCATGTTTGGGAGAGGTATATGATGGCATTGACTCAATGATTGAGAAGATGAGGTCCATCATAAATGAAAAAGAGCAAGATCTTGAAGAAACTTTCTTTAGAGAGGTGCAAACAATTTGTGTTGAGCGGTGGAACAAAATGACCACCCCACTACATCTTATTGCCTTTGCATTGACTCCCAAGTTTTATAGTGATGAGATTCTTGCTATGCCATCAAGGGTGCCTCCATATAGAGATCTAGAAGTCAACGAAGGAAATAGGAAGGCACTTACTAAACTCTTCCCTGATCTTGAAATAGAGGATATAGTTACAAATGAGTTTGTTGAATTCGTGGCCTCCAATAATCAAAGTGTTTCTGCTCTTCGTGACAAGTATAGGAACGAGGCTCATGCTTGGTGGTACCTCAATGGTCATACATCACCACAATTGCAGACTCTTGCGATCAAAATTTTATCGCAAGTAAGTTTCTTAATTTTTATTGCACTCTCTAAATTTGAAATTTAAATTGTTTTTCATTTTTAAAATAATAAACTTATTACTATTAGTTTAAAATTTTGAAACAAATTTGAAGTTTGATTTACAATTTTATAACCGTAACTCTCTTACTTTGCCATTGCCTCAATAGGTTGCTAGTTCCTCTTCATCTGAGTGTATTTGGAGTACATACTCCTTCATCCATTCAGTGAAATGCAACCGATTGGCAGCAAGTAAGGCAGAGGAGTTAGTTTATGTGCATTCCAACTTGCGCCTTCTTACTCACAAACAAAATGAGTACAAGGGGGCACAAAGTTGTGGGATGTAGATCCAAAGCGATCTGACTTGGATTTTTCAGCTGCCACATTATCTTCACTTCTTGTGGACTTAGATAGCCAACATACTTTTAGTGATAGCGTCAATACTACATGTGGTTCTTCTCATCAACCTAGAGCATTTATTGACAATGTCAATGATGATGCTGATGTTGGTCTTCATGATGACCCATATGATGTTGATTAGTGATTACTACTTGTATTATTTTAATATTGAAATCTGAACCAATGAACAATGAATATCTATCATGACATTCAAGTTTTGACAAATTGTTATTGATGTTGAATTTGAAATTAGTATATTGTATTTCAAATGTGTAACATTTATGGTAGTTTTGTTTAGCATATGCGTGATATGTTATTTTGAATGTAATTCTTGTTTTTAGGCTGCAAATACATATATATTTATGATTTTTTTTTTTTTTTTTTTTGTACAGACGTACCCAACCTTCCCCCCCAAAAAACATTTGCCGTACCGGTGTACCATACCCACATACCCATACCCAATTCGGCAACTTAGGAAAAAAATAAATAATGTGTTTGGGTGTGCCAGATTAAATCCTGAGTGATTTAAATTCTATTTATATTTTTGGTTTGCAGAGTCAATCTTGATTCCGTGTAATGCTACTATGGTTACAATCAAATGATGTAGAAAGTAAATATAATAATCTCAGTGAAGATTCTTGGATTCCAGACATGTGAATCCTTTACTAGGGAACATGCTGAAGGTCCTGTCTGATTAAAAAATGATGCACTCAAAATTTGGCTGGAATTGGTGGATCTATTTTTATTCATTTGATGAATAATGTTGGAGCCCAATATTGTCAGATGATCTAACAAAATCTAACAGTGGAGTCTTTTTCGATGGTACAATTTTCAGTGTTTCACTCAAAATAGGGGTGAAGACACATTAAGATTTGTTGTCTCTGATGCAAAATCATGTACAACAGTATGACTTTGTATAATTTCATCTTATTTTACTCATAGTTTACAATAAATTATAAATTGCAACTTCATTTACTATTTGTGTAATTAATTTTTCAAACATTAATTTTTATATATTATTTTAATAGCCATTTCCAAATTTTGGGAAAAAAATTGCCATCTCTCAAACTCGTTCCCCTGTCCCTGCATTCCCTCGTCCTAGAGACTCCATGGAACACTGGCTATTCCTGAGCTTTTTCTGCATGTCAGCAACTGCACCTTGTACCTGGGTTAAAACTAAAATAAGCAATTAACATTCGCTATAGAGCTTCATTGATGTTTTCAGAATCTGGATATATCAGTAACATTCTTGAATCTTAAGCTGTGATTTTTTTTTAAGAAATTTTCTAGGTTCCTGTTGAAGTGCAGAGAAAGTAGCAAACATAAATTTCGTATGGAATTATGATCTGCTACAGCTTTGGTGAAATAGAAAATAAATCAAATCACAATGATCATTCTTGAAAATGTTTACTCTACGTTGCACGGAGACCTGTCTCCAACCCCCTGGTACTCGTCTCGGAGACTGGTACATGTCTCCCGTCTCGGAGACTTGACTGGGTACGTCTCCCTTTGCAGGTGACTTCTGGTCGAGTCTCCCACTCGTCTCCAAGTACCCTGCGTCAATAAAAATGCGTCTCCATTTTTTTTTTCTTTTTCTACCTTTCATTTTTTCCGCTGTTTTCTCACAAGCTCAGTGGATTCTTACTCCTACGGACTTCAAACCTCAATACTAGTGTCTACAGTAATATATATACATTAAGCTATATTTATTATTAAATTGTTACAAGTAAGCTATAAACTTAAACTTTACCAGTTCTCTTGTTTTAAAAGTTCAATGTCATGATATTTTCAGTTTTAAAGTTAGCATATTAATAAATTAATAAAATTATTAATTTATATTAAAAAAAAAATGGTGTCTCCATGTACCCCGTCTCCTATTTTTCAAAAACAGACATACCGGTACCGGTACCAGTCTCCCGTACCAGTACTAGTACCAGCCTCCATGCAACCTTGTGTTTACTTTACAAAAATTCCTTATTACTTTACTATTCTTCACATGGCCTTTAAGTGACTCCTGTAATATGAAATATTCAGATTTTCAGTAGCATTTCATTACACTGGCTTTAATACCTGCAAAGGTATTTTAAACAAATGTAGCTCAAATTGGTGATCGACCAAGTAAGAAATGTAATCTTTGTTTAATTCCTTTGCACAGATGAAATCATAAGATGCTTTCTGCTTCCATGAACAGGTCAGAGAAACGGTTGAAGAGAGCATCTACAAGCTGAACAGTAGCAAGCCAGTTAATCTTTCAGGAACTCTTGGCAACATCCGCAAAAGAGATCAATTTTCACTTACCATCAAAGACATAGATTCACTTTTTTCATGTAGTGGACTCGAGAAATCACATGATGAAAGTATAGAGAATTCTACAGAGGTGCAGCCTACAAGAAACCTCAGAGATTTGCCCCCAGCTGTTGCTGCTGCAATGGCAGCTGAGAATAGACACAAACAGGCAGCAAACAATGACATATGAAGACTGTAGAGATAAACTCTTAGAGAAGTGCAGCCTTTTCTGTCTCAAGACAGATGAAAATGTAAATTATTGTGTCCAGAATCTCCACGAGTATATATATCTATAGATATTCTGTACAATTTTTTCATTAACATTCGTGAAATCAAATTTCCATGTTATTTTCCTGGGTTTTTTAATCTTTTATTTTATTTTATTTATACAATGATTGATTAATCTACATTGGGCCAATAACCAGATCTTTGTATGATGGTACCAATAAATGTTGCTTGATCTTATCGTATTTACTCTACTGTTTGCTTCCCAACAATAGAATAAGGATTATTATTGACATTGAAAATGTTGTATACATGAAATTCTTATTTTTCTTCCAAGATTCCTTCTTTTTTGTTGTCGTAGTCTGTATTCACCATCAGCAGCGCATTGGCAAAATGCATAATTCCATTTAATAGGAAATCTAATCTGGAGGTATTATGTACTCTGCCACTTGCATCACTTGTCTCTCATCCCAGTAATCTCCTATTTTGGCCAACTTAGGACTCCCTTTAGAGGCTATATTTTCCTCTTTGGTTTTTAATGGTTCATTGAAGTATGTGTTCTCTGATGCATGGCTCGTAGCTATTTGTCTTTCACCTTCCTCCACGTCTATTTCTAAATTTTGAGGACATTCTTCTTCAGGATCTATCATTCTCCTGGATGTGTTGTATAACTTTTGTGGTGTTGTCTTTACCTTTTCCATACACTATCAAGTTCCAAATACATCTCTCCTTTGGTGGTAGAGTCTGATGTTCCATGTGAAGGACTGTTTCTTCCAGAAATAGGATGATTTGCTTCAGCCTTTATCTTTTGGAGTGTGCTGTGAATTATTTTATTAGTATTGAATAGAATGCAAATGTCCTACAAAAATCATCTTGTAGCATAATCCAACTTCTAGTTTCTCCTCTCTTTTCTTGGTTAATATAGCAAGTCTTTATTAGTGGTGACAAAGACCAATAAAATAGTTGGGTGTATAATCTCTCATCGTACTCTCTTCTATGTATCCATTCCATCGTTTAACTTTGGAGGTGTACCTCAAGTTTTGTCTAGCCACAGTATTTTGGGGTGAGTTTTCAATCTCCTTTTGGTAAGTACCTAGTTTTTATAAGAATTGAGAATGTTTTCCAAGTTGGGATATTAGGTTTGTGGGTATACCACCATCTTGTTGCACTGCATACCAAGGTATCTTGAAGGGATTCTAGTCTTAATTCTTCTTTCTTAAATGTTATTTCCATATTTTCAAGGTATTTTAGTAAATCTCCTATCCCAAAGTATTGAGGGAGTTTAATATGAGAAATCCCATGTGAAATGTGATTCAGTTGTTTTGATTTTTTGATATGTTGTGTGTTTTCATCATATTCTTTTCTATAGTAAGTTTTCATTATTTGTAGTGTCTTCAATAGAGTTTCTCTTGACCTTAAGTGACAAATCTTCCTAGCACCTAGTATCTTCCTAGCCTTTATTTTTGGCTTATCGCAAAGCCTAGATTCCATGGCCTCCTCACTGTTAGTATTGTAGCAGTTACTATCTAGTACAATTTCTCCTAAATTGTACTAGATAGCAAGTCTTTATTAGTTTCTCCTCTCTTTTCTTGGTTAATATAGTGAGTCTTTATTAGTGGTGACAAAGACCAATAAAATAGTTGGGTGTATAATCTCTCATCGTACTCTCTTCTATGTATCCATTCCATCGTTTAACTTTGGAGGTGTACCTCAAGTTTTGTCTAGCCACAGTATTTTGGGGTGAGTTTTCAATCTCCTTTTGGTAAGTACCTAGTTTTTATAAGAATTGAGAATGTTTTCCAAGTTGGGATATTAGGTTTGTGGGTATACCACCATCTCGTTGCACTGCATACCGAGGTATCTTGAAGGGATTCTAGTCTTAATTCTTCTTTCTTAAATGTTATTTCCATATTTTCAAGGTATTTTAGTAAATCTCCTATCCCAAAGTATTGAGGGAGTTTAATATGAGAAATCCCATGTGAAATGTGATTCAGTTGTTTTGATTTTTTGATATGTTGTGTGTTTTCATCGTATTCTTTTCTACAGTAAGTTTTCATTATTTGTAGTGTCTTCAATAGAGTTTCTCTTGACCTTAAGTGACAAATCTTCCTAGCACCTAGTATCTTCCTAGCCTTTATTTTTGGCTCATCGCAAAGCCAAGATTCCATGGCCTCCTTATTGTTAGTATTGTAGCAGTTACTATCTAGTACAATTTCTCCTAAATTAGGTTCATGTATGGTATCCTTGACTGCTATTCTCAATGAGCATAGTGCTCTGGGTTCTTCACTATCTTCTTGTGCTACTTCTTCTATATATGCATTGCTCATATCCATGTGTAGGGATATATGTACTACTTTTTCGTCATCAAAGAATGAAATTTCTTCCTTACATGAATCAATTGTTCCATTGCAATCTACAAACCATTTCAAATTTAGTAGAATATTGAAGGTATCAAAAAGCCTTTTTCATTTATATTACTTCAAAATCTACTTTCTTCTTAATTCCCATCAAATTGACTTATACATTCCTCAAGGTTCCAACTGCACTAATGGTAGTACCATCTGCAAGGGTGATGTTATAAGGGTTATCATAGAGTGTTGGTTACCCAAAGTCTTCCCAAACCCTTCTAGGTATTATGCTAACATCTACTTTGAGGTCAATTAGTACATTCTTAAAATGTCTATTATTTACCTTGAGTTCTATCGGGATTGGTTTTTTTTTCATTTGCATAATGTTTTTTCCGCACTTCTAATATATGGTCTGGCGGCTCGATTTCTTATCTTGTTCCAATATTTTGACAATTGTTTTAATTTTTTTAGAATATTTTTCCTTTCTACCAAGGTTGCTAGTTCTTGTAAGATCTGCACCTCCTTTTCCAAAAAGCATGTTCTACAGTGCTCCTCCTTCTCTTGTAGAATTACCTTTCTTGCTTCTTCAAGTATCTGATCATGTTTTCCTTTTGTGGGAAATTAATTCTCTTCATCATATTCTTTTAATTCTTCTTCTATTTCATTTTTCTGCACCCTTCTTTCGGCATCAATTCTTCCTCTAGTTATTACTACAACTTTATTGTTCTTATTGTATCCTTCCAAATCTTTCCTTCTAAGGTTTTCTTTCCTTTCTACGTATTTTCTATCCAATTTTTCTTCTTCTATTAAGAAAGATTAGTCTTTTATGTCTTCTTCATTCATCCTAGCTTTGCTGCATCTTCGGGCTCCTTGAGTATCTTTTCTGGGTATCTTTCTTATTATTTTTACTCCTTTTGCAATATTTGCACCTAATAATTCATCACTTTTGGTTTGAAGTGGAGCATTTTTGAAATATTGTTGTACCCTAGCATAGATGAACAGATAGTGATTGGGATCGCCACATAAATTGCAACTCCTCTTTTTTTCTTCTATACATTTATTGGCACAATGTCCCCTTTGGCTACATTTAAAACAAGTGGTGTCATTCCTTCTTTGTCACCAACCTCTATCTCTATCATGTCCTCCTTTGCAGTTATTATAATATCCTTTGTTCTCACTTCTAGAATAATTGACTGGAAATTGTTCAGTGGTGATTGGTGGGGGAACAAATTGTGTCACATGGACATAACATTGGTTTTTCTAAGTTGGTTGTTTGTAACCATGATCATAGAAGGCTCTTTCAGCTAGTCCCTTAGCTCTTGCTATTCCTCTGTGTGTGTAATATAGAAAATTGCATACCCTCAATATCATATTGTGTTCTGATCCACTTTGGTGTCTACTATTGTAGCATGTTTTTAGGGTCACTTAAGCCTAACCTAGGCCTATTTCACCCCTCTCCAAGGTTTGCCAAATTTCACATCACATTTTTATCTTTTTTATTATTTTGGGAACACATGCTAAAATCTTGGTAGATTTTCCTAGGACGCGAATGTGATGTGCTAACGTTCGTGCAACATGCTAGCGTCCCAAAGATTCTAGAATTTTAAATTATTGTTTTCAAGCCTAGTCACTTGATTTCATCAATGGTAATGTTCATATGGAAATGAAACAGCCTCTGTAAGCATGCTCGAGCCTTTGATTCTCTTCATTTTTGGTATAAAAGGTAATTTTGAAATCTTTCCACTTCCTCTCTCACCTTTTGGTTCACACAACTCTCGGCTCTCCACTATATTTCTCTCTATTGAACATGTCATTGTGGTTCAACTATTGAGGCTCTCTTGAGAAGACCGCATTGGTTGTACATCATCCAAACTCTTCCAAGAGCCGGTTGCCTCTCCTTCACATTACAAACTTGTGATATTGTTTCTTTGTGATTGAATAGCATTATTACTATTTTCATTGCATTCTCCATTGTATCCTTTTGGCAAACTTGTGGTGTAGACCACCACTTCACTTTTCCTTACGCACGCTAGGGTAATCAACAAAAATAGAAACTCACCAAACCATGTTGGGAGATCACATACACCAAGCATTTCTTTCATGCTAGAAATTTGTATATAAATTGCATAAAAATAGCTTCCATTGAAAAAGCTATAATTTTATTAAAACATAATATTTTTCTAACTTTTAAAATGTGTTAGGTAACATAGAGATCTAAAAATCCCATAAATATTTTAGTAATAATTCTCTTTGATATACCTTTCTAAAAATTATATAATCACATAAAATAATAATCCTCAAAACATAAGCATAGATAGATAGTCGTTAATTCATATATATCTCATAATTGAGAATCTAGGTATGATTGAATTCTTGTGAAGACTTATTAAACTATGATTCACATCTTCAATAAAAATTTAGAAGAAAACCAATTCCTAAAACAAAATTTATGTAAGACACAACGGACTAGCTTTTCTCAAGATAGTTTTATAACAGCTCAGACATCCACTCACAAATGTTTTTATATCTCACAATATATAATTTGGGTATGCTGATTTTTTTTTATGATTTAGAAAATTTAATTGCCCACTTGTTCTAAAATTTTCAGAGAAAAAACCTAGTTGCTAAAACAATTGTTTTTTTTTAAGCAGGAAACAGGGGTCCTGAGCCCTAAATAAAAGCAACCCCCCTGGGGAAAACAAAATAGGCCCCACAATGGCCAGAAACAATGCTTAAACAACACAATAACAGTCCATAAAGATATAAAAGTCTAGAACCAACTTAATAAAAAACAACCTGAAACAAAAAAACTAGAACAAAACAGAAACTAAGGGGATAACTTTCCCCAGTCCTTAGTGAAGAACCTATACATGTTATCATAGTTAACCCTGTTGTCAGTGGCAGTAGCAGGTTTCTTCAGCTCCAAGTCTTGCAAAATGGTGAGGGTGGTGGCAGACTTGTGTATTATTTTAGTGCTGAACTTGGTCATTACTTTCATGTTCTCCTCAATCTCCTTCAACTTGGCCTTCAAAGCAACCACTTCATCAATAGTCTTAACACACAACTCACAGCTCTTCTAAACAGAATTAGGTTTCTAGGGAGGATCTGCAACCTCAGAATCAAAATACATAGCATTCATCTTAGCAAAAAGACTATTACCTTCCCCCCCTTAGTTAGAGATCTCGGGAGTAACATCAATTTTCTCTTCCTCATTCTTCTCTTCCTCTTGTTGAGAGTCACTAGAAATTTCTGCCTTTTCAACTAGGAGTCTGTATCCTTGCCAGCCTGGTAGACCTTCTAATGTTCATCCCTTTCTTCTCCTGCTCACCAAAAGTCTCCCCAACCTCCTTATTAACAGTTTGGGTCTACTTATCCTTAGGGCTGAATAAATCCACACCAACAAATTGACTCACTCCCATAACATACTGCTCCCTAACCAGATCAAGATTACCTTTAGGTTTTTTACCCATGTTTTTATTCATGTCTTCAACAAATCTTCTCTAAGCAGGCATCTTATTATCACTCTATTTAGCCGAAGAACTATTTTTCAGGGAGCATAGACTAGCCACCACCTCATCATGGGGCTTGAATTTACTCACAGGGGTCTTGGGGGTAGGCTTTTTAACCATCTTCAGAGGAGGTTTAGGCTTCGTCATAGAGTTCTTAGGCTTATCATTTTCAACAATATCATCTATGGGTTTCTTCGCAGTATCCTCTTAAATAGAAATAGTCTTTTTCATTTTACCTTTAGACACGGGAGTGGGGGATTCAACAAGAGCGGGGATTCAACAACAACAGGGGGCTTGAAACCCTTAGCCTTAGGGTTGCCAGGGGGTATTCTCCACAAGATATACAAGCCTTGATGAAGAGGGGTTTTTAGAGTGACCATCTTTAGCTTCCTTAATGGATATCTCAAGAGAAGAAAGAAGATATAAAGGAAAACAACATTTTGTGTTTGAAATGGTTCATCCAAACAAAATGATAGTGTGTTGTACCCAATCAAAAATTTTGCTTTATTAAGGCATTTTCAACAAGTCTAGAAAATTTTTTGTCAAAAAGTCAAAAAAGCAAAACTTCTAAAAATAGAAATTTCTATTTTTAGAAAGTTTCTAAAAATAGACGTCAAATTAGGTTTTCTGGGTTTCTTGAGATATGGATGCCGGCAAAACTTTCTAAAAATAGAATCTCTTACTCAGGTGTCGCGTTTGATTCTCATTGTTTGATTTTGCTTCACGATCAGTGTGGTCCAAACGGAATCTGCAAAAGATCAAGTTTTCTCTACTGGGTCATTTGTTCTTTTTCAGAAGGCGAAGCATGAGCTCGGAAGTCATCAACAGACGAAGTTCATCTGCCAGAGCTCGTCAACGAGTTTTCAATGTTGTTCCAACGACGCAGAACCAACGAACAGTCGTCGACTCGACGATGCACGCACAACGGAGCAGGATGGATCTGAGGGGAGGTGAAAATTTGGAAATCATGAAATTTGACTAAGTCTGAGGATTTTAAGCGCCCCAGGAGGCTCAGGACGCCCATTCCCACCAGTGTTAGAAATTTTACGCATTTTTTGAGAAAATGCGAGAACTGTGTCCGTTAATCAGTTCCGGTGAGCGTAAAAGCAGTCGTTTTGATCATCAGGCTTTGAAAATCTAGAAAATTTGTCAGATGTACCCAGACTATGTAGTTCATTCACCATTTAGTGGCAGTTGATCGAAGAATCGTCGAAATTAACATCAGGAAGTTGCTGTCAGCACGCAAAACGAAGCAAGTTGCAGATGAAGGTTGGAAATCAAAAAAATAGTTAAGTCTGAAGAAACCAAGCACCCCAGGGGACTTGGGGCGCCCAACCTCTCCAGTGATAGATTTTTTTTCACGTTTTTCAAGAAACGTTGAAAATGCTCCCGTCAGCCTGTTTCCAGTTGGTCAAACTCAATCAAATGTCAGTAAAAGCTGGGATTTCATCACAGATATGTTCAGGCTGCTTAGATCACCCTTCGTCCCGCTTCGACAGTCGTCTCGATAACCGAAAAAGAAGATCAAACAGAGGTTGTTGGCACGGAAAAGGAGAAACGGTATAAAATTTGAAATTTTCAAAAAAAATTCTAAGGCATGGCAATCCAAGTGACTTGGGGCGCCCAAACTCATCAGACTTAGAAATTTTTTTAGTTTTCTTCGAAAAACGTGAATCTCCCTTCGTCAGCCCGGTTTGATTCAGAGCATATCAGTTTGGCACGTTTCTTGAGGTAGATAGAAAGTACAGTCAACTCAGTTTTCATCAGGCCTACATATCTGCTAGATCATCAGACTCAGTTTTATCCTAGCTGATAGAAATCGACAGCCAAATAGGGGTCATCAGCCATTGGAACACGCACACAAATTAAAAAATTGAAGAAGTTGCAATTTTCAAAAAAATGGCGAAGGCTGGTGAATCCAGGCACCCCAGGTGACTTGGGGCGACCAACTTGCCCAGAGTTAGAAATTTTTTGGATTTGACAGTGTTTTCTAATAGTTGTTTCTTGATCTTCGCCCAGTGGCTGTTTCTAGAGGTCAGATTTGCAGTTGAACGATGCCAGATCGTTAGTTGGAGGCTAGGGATAGAATCTTAGTTGATAGGTCTCTGAAATGTCAGGATCAGTCAGTTTTTTCAGTCAACGGTGACATTTCGCCGCCTTGTTGAAGTCGAAGGCAAACCATATTTAAGTCAAAATGAGTGTAGAAGTGTCAAAAACGAAGAAAAATTGGCTAACACTTCTATCAACTCGCATGTTTGATAACATCATCAAAAGAAAATATTTTTCGTCATCTTGCAGATGAAGCCATAAGCAGCTACAAAATAGGGATTCTTCCTATTCGAAGACATCCACTTGGATTTGTGCTTTAAAAGTTGTTTTCTTCATGGATGAGGTCCAAGTTTTATTCTCTCACAAATAAAGTTGTTTTTTCACCCTAAAGATCTATAAAGACAAGCATTTGGCTTCTTTATTTCATTATCTTTTGCAGGTTGCATTCAGAGGAAGGTTTTTTATTTTTCTTTCAACGAAGATTCGAAGACCCAAACGAAGTGCTTTTTCAGCATTCTTCATAATTTCGGGTTGAGGAAGCAGGGATGCTCGCTCTTTTAGGGTCCTTTTTTCAAAGGAATCATTTTTCAGAGATTGGACCGGAGCTTTTTCAGTTTTTATCAAGATGGGTTCATCCAGTATTTCATCCTCTTGAAGATTGAGAGTTTTGCTTTTTTCAGGAATTTGTTTTTTTCCTAATTTTTCAAAAAAATCTCTGCTTTTTCAAAATCCGACAATCTGGGTTGCTTCAAAACAGAATTGCCTACAAAACCCATGTGCCATCTTTTTTTGCTCAGAATCTGTTTTTTTCTAAAAATTAGCAAGTATTTTTCAGCCATTTCTCTAAGATTTTTCTGACACAGGCGTGTTCACAGTCAATTTTCAAATCTTCCAGTATGCAGTACTCTCCAACACAAATCAGGCCCAAACGACCTTTGTTCACGATTACCTGAGAACTTGTGAAATAGACTTGCATAAACTACTTCCAATGATCAATTTATATTCCTCGGAGGATGCAGGAAATAATGCTATCAGGATTCTAGGACACTTTGGTTTGCTTGGAGTGGCATCCTTTCCCATCACAGTGCAAAGTATCAAGTTTGTGATTGCTTGTATGACGCATTACAATTCGTTTACAAGAGAAATCTAGTCAAGAGATGGACGTGTGCTCTGCAGCCTGAGGCCGAACGACATTGAGAAGTGTTTTACAATACCTGTCTAGAGAGAAAAGTTAACAGTTTCAATTGAAGAATGCAAGAGGGTTTGGAACAATGAAAAGAAAAATAACTGAAAAAAGATTGGTCAGAGGTGGTTAAAAGAAAAATAGAATGTCATGCCAAATAACGTTGGACGTGGAGAATTCAAGGAGGAACATGCAATAATGATTACTCTGCTAAGTCAGATTATAGGTCAAGTAGATGCAAACAAGTTCCAGCCTTGGATGTTTTATATCATGTCCCAGATTGTTCATGGAAACAAATTCTATGACTAGTCAGCAATCATCAGTGATAGTATCCACCAACAAATACTTGATTTTCAAAGGGCTCACGAATTTCACATGATGTCATACGTTGTGTATTTGATGGCTTTTCAGGGTCAATTCAGAGGTTTGAATGTTGTTGGAACTCTTGGTATTCATCATGTTTATCATCATTTCCCACAGTTGGAAATCTCTCAAGTTGAACGACATTATAGGCCGGTGAATGATGCATTCCTGATGCATGCAATGCGAGATATGGATAATGTGTTGCATATACGGTTTTCAGCAGATGTTAGAATGGCAATGGCAGAATCGACTGATTGGTTTATCCAGTTTCCCACTTTTTCCTACATCAGAGTATATGGCTTCTCAGGAGAGCCAGCCATGTGGCTGAGATATTCGACAGATGAAATAACATTCATGGAATTTTTGAGGCAAGCCTATGAAGTTCATACATTTTTGCATAGCAGATGCAAGGCATCTTTCAATTTTCCTCTTGGGATGAGTATTTACAGATGCAGATCTGGAGTAGATGCCAAGGCAATCGGTAATGAATCATCCAGATATGGTCATAAGTTTCTCGATAGAAGGTCTTCATATGATCCTCGTGGTGTTTTTGCATCACATCTTGGTCAAAATTGTACGCACAAGTTTGCAGTTGAAGACTTCTGGGCTAATTGTGCTGATGAGTTTGAAGTGCGAGAATGTAGTTACAGCAGGTTCACTCTTCAGCAGATGTCTGATATCCTATCAGAAGATATAGAGGGTTTGACATAGAGTGGTGAAGTTCTACTTCCCACGTATTTAAGGGACCAAGTTGAGCAACAACCGTTGCCACCAGTTAATTGATCAATAAAATAGAACACTTCCATTGAGGAAAGAACGAGCCGAGTTGTTAAAAATAGTTTGATATTTTTGAAGAATAAGCGGAATGATGATATTTTGGTTGCAGAACCGCCAATTGTACAACCATCAGAGCCTTCTACTTCTAAGCCAAAAAAAGAGTTAAAGCTATGAGTGTTCTTCTAGAGGGAACAAAAATGGCTAAGTTAAAGAGGAAAAAGGATGAGTCTCCAGCACATGTCCAACAGGAACAACCAGTAGTTGAATCAAAAGTTCCTATTGAAACAACGCTACATGTTGAAGCGTTACCTTCAGATCATGTTTCTCCACCTTCTTCACCGATCACTTCTCCTATCCACAGATTTAGAGCTAGATTCATCAGTTCGTAACTCTGATGCACACATTGATTCATCAGGAGTTGATGAGGTTAGAATCAAGTTTCCAAGAGAAGAAGGCTCATCCTGACTTGAAAACATTCTGGGAAGGAAGAGGAGAAAGCCCTCATATCAGCTGGATTTAACAGAGCTTAAAAGTGTCTACCAAGACACACCAGACAAGAAGCTGAAGAAGCAGGTTCGCATTGAGAAGAATGCAGATGGAGAAATAATCCTTGAAACTGCAACACTGTCAGAGGATAGAAGTGCTAATGATGTCAAGGTTGATGATTTCATGATTGTCAAAGCTAACCTTGGTAGAAGTACCCACCATACAGATGTAAATCTCTTCGAGGTGGCAGCAGATAATTTGAAGGAAAGAGTGTTGAAAGATGGAGAAGACAAGGCAGCTGTCAACGTTGAAGTTAGACAGCTGCGGCAGAACATTTCCAACCTTTTCCATGGCGCATCACAGGTTGATTTACTTCTTCCACCGAATCTAGAATCACCAGCCGATCAGCGGCAGTTCAGTCAGTTGGTTCTCTATGGGAGGCACATGAATAGTTGGGTGGAAGAATTTGTGACTAAAGGGAGAGTTGTACTTTCAGAGTTTTATCAATTAAAGTAAAACGCTCATGATTTACGCCAAGGCATTCAGGGGTTGCAGCAGATCATGGCAGAAAATAGACCGGTGTTTGAGATCATTATCTCCAACTTGAAGATTGCACTTGATTCTGTTGATTCAGTCGATGATAAGAAGACAGTTTCTACTTGGAAAGCGCAATATCTTTTCACGGTAAAAACTTATGACAGTATAATTTCAGAGTTGACAGAATGGAAAGAAAAGGTAGTCAATGTCCTCAAGTTCGTCAGATCTTTTGTTTCTCAGATCCCATGTTCATATGAAAGAGAAGATGGTACCCTGTATGATCTCAGGGAAGTGCAAGCAGAGTTTCAGACTCTCGTCCACAGCAATTTTAATGATGATATCAATGCCGGCAAGATGGGTCGTTTTGCCGCAATGACAGTGAAGTTTGACAAGGCTGTGGGCAAAGTTCATGAATTTTTTCAGATGGTTGCAAACGGTGAAGAAATGTTAGAGAATTAGAATATCATGCTAGAGAGTATCAGTGTTCCTGATAGAGATGTAGTCACTCGCTTTTTAGAAGATATTGTTTCCCAAAATATCAACGGATGACATCACCAAAAAGCAAGAATGTTGATGAGGATGCATTTCAAAAGAAAACAGCTTTAAAACATATGCTTTTTGTGTTAAAACATTTGTTTTCATCCTAAGCTCATCCATTCTATATTTAGAAAGAAATCACTTTGTGTTAGTTGGAATCTTCTTTGCTTTAAAGCAAATTTATTGTATCTTTGTCTTAGAATAGTAATAAAGCTTATGAGTTGGCAAGTTAGGGTTAATCAAGGAGATTTTAAGGTTCCCTAGTCCTTTGATTTTAGTATAAATAAGGGCAACCTTGCCCATTGTAAGGGATCGACATTTGCGATAACATATTTTGCTGTACCTATTCTAGCCTGCAAACTTTGTTATTCCAAGTGTTTGTTCACTTTGTGTAATCTGTTCTCTAGTGTTTGATCGCTTGTTGTATGCCTATCTTTTGCTATAGTATTGTTGTCCCGGAGTTGTACCAACTTTGTGATAGTGAATAGAAGCCTCATGCCTATTTTGCTCTGATATTCTATCTCGATTCATCAAGTTTTCGTCATCAAATGTGTGGCTTTTGTAGCTTTCATTACAGCTTTCATCATTAAAGTACTGTAAGTCTTGTGATGTAAATCTGGGAGAAAATTGCTTAAGTTTTTGTTAAAACAATAATTCCTTGTTCACTTTTAATTTCCTTTGCTCTGAATTTACTTAAGAGATTAAAAGCGTCGTTTGTCTATGCCTAGTTGTAGTAGAAGTTTTAAAAAGGGAAAAAACCTCTTCTGCAGCGTTTAGAGTTTTATAACCTTGTTCTCGTAGCTGAGAATCAAAAAGAAGATAGGCAAAGTTTTATTTAATTATCTTTTCAACCAACATCAGCAAAAAGGGAACTCCCCCTTCTAATAGGAGAGCAGTTTATTTGTGCATAGCTGTTCATTTCCAACTTGCATTCTAAAGGTGCGAATTGAAATGCCAACAGTTTTCTGGCACCCATCGTGGGGTACGAGGTATAAAACTTCAAGCAAGCTTAGGCCTATGTCACGGGAATGACTCTCTGGCGTCCTTCTGCTCCAATTCAACAACCAAATCTTACACCACCTGCTATTCAACCAAATCTTGTACGAGTGGAAGGAGAGCAAAAGGACATCATTAGCAGCCTGAGGAGTTTCATATTTACGCAAAAGGAAAGTCTTGATCAGTGGAGAAACGCGGCTACTATCCTTGACGGAGAACACAAAGTGGATCTTGCAGCAGGAAGACCAGTATTACCACCTCCCGCATGGCAGTAGATAATCCTGGCTCACAGGGTTTATTCAAGAAGGGGAAAATGCGGTGCTACGGATCCTTTCTTCCAAGATCTTGATTCTGCAGAAGTTGGAGAAGCCTCCAACATAGTTCCTGAAGTTCAGACAGTTCCTGAAGTCAAGCAGGAAGAACCACAAGAAGAACCAGTAATCCAGCCTAGAGCGATGGGTGATGCAAATAATAACAATCATTATGATGCAAATCAGAGGTGACCACCCCCATTGCCTTGTGGTAATAACATTGGACCTTTGGCTCTGCAAGCACATCATGAGTTACCAAAGGGGTCAAGGAAGCACTTTCCCTAGTTCCACAACGATGGAACTCAACATCCCGATGAACACATCTCTGCATTCACAACAACATGCAATGTTTTGCATGTGTCACATGAAGATGTTGTTGTGCATCTCTTCATTGAGACTCTCGTGGGAAATGCTGCCGACTAGTTCAATCATCTGGAACCAGGCATCATTACAAGTTGGGCAACTATGAGCGAGAAATTCTTGGCAAGGTTCAAGCCTGCCGAAGATGTCACAGATTGTTCGCCCAACTCTCGAATTCAGTGATGGAAAACAATGAACTGATGAGGGAGTTCATAGCAAGGTTTAATCGCCTTGTTACACGTCTTTCTCATACTCTTAATCCATCTCCACAAATTCTGTTGAGCAATTTCATTAACGCTCTTCCTTCTAAGATAGCCTTCTTTTTTAGATCGGATAATGAAATAGAATTATCCAATGCACAAGAAAATGCCATCAAGTTAGAGGATGACATGATTACCTCTGGCAAGATGAAGACGGATTCGATCAGGCCTCTTGTTCAGAGTTCTGCGGATCCAGTGCTACATAAGGTAGCGAATGAAGTGACTATCATGAAGAGACAATTGCCTACTCAGGGGCAACCTGCGCAACAACAATACCAACCACAACAATAGTACCAACCACAGCAACCATATCAGCCTAAGAGAAACAATTTTCAGCCTTTCAATAATTACAGGCCCAGGTTGCCTGCACCACCACCAAGACAAGTAGTTGATGCTACTCAAAATGCAGTGTTTTATTCCTTTCATGAGATTGATGCACATACTGGAGCCACATGTCCTAAAAATTTAAGAATGAATCAAATCATGGGATATGTTGATGCTGCACCCATTTCAAATATTGTCCCTTCCCCAAGTGTGAATGTTGTCTTACCACAGACGGACAACTTCGATGGCGACTCTATTACAGGATACTTCCAAAATGAACCCGTTATAATAAAGGAAGAACAAGAGGATCTTCATTAATATTCTCTTGCAGTGAATCATTGAAAATCTTTCGATGCCTGTGTTTACACGTGCTCAGCATTTCAAAGCATAGAAAGAAGAAGAGGATAAGCAAAGATCAAAAGAAAAGAGGAAGGAGGCGGCTTCAACTTCCAATGTTAAGCCACCACACGAAAATTTCAAGGCTGCTCAAGATTCATCTTCAGCGAATTTTGATATAGTGGATTCCATGATGAAGACAAAGGTGCAGATTTCTCAACTGAATATCTTCAGGACCATCCAGATCAGCTAGATAGAATTGTTAAGTATGTCAAGAAGGAGACTGTTGTACAACCCACATTGCTTGAATCTTCCGTTCCAGTGGGAGAGAAGCACAAGCCTTTCTATATATCTCTGTATATAGGAGGCTATAAATTGAGCAATTGTATCATTGATTTAGGAGCCTCGAACAACGTCATGCCTTTGCAGGTGATGAACGCTTTGGGACTCCCACGCACCAAAATGCATGACAAGTGTTATTCGCTTGAGTCTAAATTAGTGTCGTTGGTTGGACAATTGAAGGATGCTCAAGTACGGTTAGCGGTTTGCCCAAAAAAGAAAATAATGATGACTATATTGGTAGTCGACATTCCAGCCAATTACGAGATGCTGCTAAGTAGAAGTTTCTGCAAAGATCTTGGAGGAGAGATATGATTGGATTGGTCATCTACGACCATTCCATTAAAGAAAGGTAGTTTCAAATTGGAACCAGAAACCAAGTCACGGTTCACGGTGGTGAAATCTTAGGATCCTCAAGCACAAGTGCTATATCAAGAAACAGGTCCTAGTACATATGTTATGATGTTTGAAATAACTGAAGAGAATCAGGAAGTTGTCTATGCGGTTGACGAATCAGAGGAAGAATCTGAAGAAATGTACAACTTACAAACTTTCTTTGAGGGAAAAGAAGCGCGACAATCTTCTCAAGAACAAAATAATGATGAATCAGATTTGTTTTTCTTGTCTTTTGAAGGCTGGTTTGAAGAACGTGTGTTAGATACATCCAAAGAAGAGACCAAAGAAGCATTGCAATTGGAGCAAGAGCATGATCTTCTTTTTGAAGATGATTTCTTCCTAGAAGAATTTTTCAAAACTGGAGATCATATGGAAAATTCATCATCAGATCTAAATTGTTTTCTACATCAGTGGGAAAGTGATTCTTTAACAAAAGATATTGCAGATTTTTTACAATATAGCCCGTCTTCACCTGTGTCTCAAGAATCTTTCATACACACTAGTGAAGAGGACGATGTTGAATCCGTCTATGAACCTGTACAAGAAAAAGACTTCACTAATACTATGCAACCAGTGCAAAATGCAACATATGAAGGGGTTGGTGGAGAAGAGGAGTTCATGGAATATTCAGTTTTGGTCACTAAGGAATATGCTATTGAAAAATCAAAAATTCTTGACAAATGTTTTGTGAGGTACGCCATATGTGAGATTGATCAAGAAGATGAAGAAGAAGCATATAGCTCAAATGAATCTATATTTGATTCCACTTACTTACCCGAAGAAGATAGATACATGAATACTGAAGATGAAACGATGCTGGATATCCGCATTAAAGAAGATTACTCTACAGAGGATGATGAGATTCAAGATAATGAATGGGAAAGTGAACTGTCAAGTGAAGATGTTATCAATAATGATCCAAAGTTTGAGCATTCAGATCTTGATGATTCATCAGACTCTGGAGAGTGCATGGACAAAAACACAACCAATGAAGAAGAAGAAGCTCTTGAAGCACTAGAAAAATGGGCAATGACAGTTGTGGATCCTATAAGCCAAGAATCAGTAATGAGAGTCATGTATGAACAACTTACACCTTTTCCAGAAGATGATGCATTGACTGAGTTCAAAGTTGCGTGTGTACAAGATATAAATGAAACTCATATTCAATATGTGGTGATAACCATTCCCACAGATATACTTTGGCCACAAGACTTTCCTACATATCTTTAGAAGGAGGTTTTGTACCTTCACCTGTTGCGGAGGTTGCTTGCTTTAGAAGAAGATGCTCCACCTGATCTCTGGCGTATCAACCATTTCCTCATGAACTTCTCATGGCCTGAACATGAATACCCTCCTGAACCATGGCTCTTTGAGGAGATGTTGTAGAGAAAGAAAAGTTTTGTGCTACCAAGACAATCTTCACAGCTAAATAGAGACGGTTCTTACTTTTTTGAGTCGGTTGATGGTTTTATGTGATAGTCTTAATTTCATCTCATCCTCGCTTAGGAAAAGGAGCGCATGAAACACTTTCTGTTCTTGTAATGTGTTTCCCCTTTCTGTAATGTGATCGTTATATCGTAATGTTTTTCCCCTTTCCGTAATGCGATAGTTGTGTTCATTGTGTTATGGAAAGTTCCAACTTTTTAGGTGATTTTAGGAGTTCCAGATTTTAGGTGATTTTAGGAAGTCCGGTTTTAGGTGATGTAGGGAAAAGTCTTATTCTAGGTGATTAGGAAAGTGACCTAACTCTATTGCCCAACTGATAAGGCACTGGTCCAAGCTTAAAAAGTCCAGAGATTCTCAGTTCTCCTATGCCATAAGTATCCGCCATGGTCTCCAGACAGAGCCAATTGTTGTATCCAATAAAAAATTTTGCTTCATTAAGGCATTTTGAACAAGTCTAGAAAATTTTTTGTCAAAAAGTCAAAATAGCAAAATTTCTAAAAATAGAAATTTCTATTTTTAGAAAGTTTCTAAAAATTGACGTCAAATTAGGTTTTCTGGGTTTCTTGTGATATGGATGCCGGAAAAACTTTCTAAAAATAGAATCTCTGACTCGGGTGTCGCGCTTGATTCTTATTGGTCGATTTTTCTTCACGATCAACGTGGTCCAGACAAAATCTGTAAAAGATCAAGTTTTCTCTACTGGGTCATTTCTACTTTTTCAGAAAGCAAAGCATGAGCTCGGAAGTTGTCAACAGAGTAAGTTCATTTGCTAGAGCTCGTTGACGATTTTCAACATTGTTCCAACAACATAGAATCGACAAATAGTCGTTGACTCAACGATGCACGCACAACGGAGCAGGATGCATCCGAGGGGAGGTGAAAATCTAGAAATCATGAAATTTGACTAAGTCTGAGGATTTCAAGCACCCCAGGAGGCTTGGGGCACCCAGTCCCACCAGTGCTAGAAATTTTACGCATTTTTCGAGAAAAATGCGAGAACTATGTCCGTCGGTCAATTTCGGTTGGCGTAAAAGCAGTCGTTTTGATCATCAAGCTCTAAAAATATGGAAAATTCATCAAATGTACCCAGGCTATGCAGTTCATTCACCATTCAGTGGCAGTTGATCGACGAATCGTTGAAATTGACATCAGGAAGCAGCTGTCAGCATGCAAAACGGAGCAAGTTGTAGATGAAGGTTGGAAATCAAAAAAATGGTTAAGTTTGAAGAAACCAAGCGCCCCAGGTGACTTGGGGCGCCCAACCTCTCCAGTGTTAGATTTTTTTCATGTTTTTCGAGAAACGTCGAAAATGCTTCCGTCAATCTATTTCCAGTTGGTCAAACTCAGTCAAACGTTAGTAAAAGTCAAGATTTCATCACAGATATGTTTAGGCTGCTTAGATCACCCTTTGTCCCACCTCAACAGTTGTCCGGACAACCGAAAACAAAGATCAAACAGAGGTTGTTGGCACGAAAAATGAGAAATGGTATAAAACTTGAAATTTTCAAAAAAAATTCTAAGGTATGGCAAACCTGGCACCCCAGGTGACTTGGGGCACCCAAACTCATCAAACTTAGAATTTTTTTTAGTTTTCCTCGAAAAATGTGAATCTCCCTCCGTCAGCCTGGTTCGGTTCAAAGCAGATCAGTTTGGCGCGTTTCTTGAGGCAGATAGAAAGTATAGTCAACTCAGTTTTCATCAGGCCTGCCTATTTGCCAGCTCATCAAACTCAATTTTATCCCAACTGATAGAAATTGACAGCCAAACAGGTCTCATCAGCCACCGGAACGCGCACGCAAATCAAAAAATTGAAGAAGTTGCAATTTTTGAAAAAATAGCTAAGGCTAGTGAATCCAGTCGCCCCAGGTGACTTGGGGCACCCAACTTGCCTAGAGTTACAAAATTTCTAGATTTGACAGTGTTTTCTGACAGTTGTTTCCTGATCTTCGCCCAGTGATTGTTTCCAGAGGTCAGATTTGCAGTTGAACGATGTCAGATCGTTAGTTGGAGGCTAGGGATAGAATCTCAATTGACAGGTCTCCAAAATGTCAGGATCAGTCAGCTTTTTCAGTCAACGGTGACATTTCACCGCCTTGTTGAAGTTAGAGACAGACCATATTTAAGTCAAAATGAGTGTAGAAGTGTCAAAAATGAAGAAAAATTGGCTAACACTTCTATCAACTCGCGTGTTCGATAACATCATCAAAAGAAAATATTTTTCGTCATCTTGCACATGAAGCCATAGGCAGCTACAAAATAGGGATTCTTCCTATTCGAAGACATCCACTTGGATTTGTGCTTTAAAAGTTGCTTTCATCATGGATGAGGTCCAAGTTTTATTCTCTCACAAATAAAGCTATTTTTTCGCCCTAAAGATCTATAAAGACAAGCATTTGGCTTATTTATTTCATTATCTTTTGTAGGTTGCATCCAGAGAAAGGTTTTTTATTTTTCTTTCAACGAAGATTCGAAGACTCAAATGAAGTATTTTTTTAGCATTCTTCATAGTTTTAGGTTGAGGAAGCAAGGAGACTCACTTTTTCAGGGTCCTTTTTTCAAGGGAATCATTTTTCAGAGATTAGACCGGCGCTGTTTTAGTTTTTATCGAGATGGGTCCATCTAGTATTTCATCCTCTTGAAGATTGGGAGTTTTGCTTTTTTTAGGAATCTATTTTTTTCCTGCTTTTTCAGGAAAATCTCCGCTTTTTCAAAATCCGACAATCTGGGTTGCTTCAAAACAGAATTGCCTACAAAACCCATGTACCATCTTTTTTTGCTCGGAATATTTTTTTTTCTAAAAATCAGCAAGTAGTTTTTAGCCATTTGTCCAAGATTTTTCCGACACAGGCGTGTTCATAGTCAATTTCAAATCTTCCAATATGCAGTACACTCCAACACAAATCAGGCCCAAACGGCATTGGTTCACAATTACCTAAGAACTTGTGAAACAGACTTGCATAAAGTACTTACATTGATCAATTTACATTACTTGGAGGATGCAGGAAATAATGCTATTAGGAATCTAGGACACTCCAGTTTGCTTGCAGTGGCATCCTTTCCCATCATAGTGCAAAGTATCGAGTTTGTGATTGCTTGCATGATGCATTACAATTCGGTCACAAGAGAAATCCAGTCAAGAGATGGACGTGTGCTCTATAGCCTGAGGCCGAACGACATTGAAAAGTGTTTTACAATACTTATCTAGAGAGAAAACTTAACAGTTTCAATTAAAGAATGCAAGAGGGTTTGGAACAATGAAAAGGAAAAATACTGAAAAAAGATTGGTCAGAGGTGGTTAAAAGAAAAGTAGAACGTCATGCCAAATAACGTTGGACGTGGAGAATTCAAGGAGGAACATGCACTAATGATTACTCTGCTAAGTCGGATCATGGGTCAAGCAGATGCTAACAAGTTCCAGCCTTGGATGTTTTACATCATGTCCCAAATTGTTGATGGAATCAAATTATATGATTGGTCGGCACTCATCAGTGATAGTATCCACCAAAAAATATTTGATTTTCAAAGGGCTCACGAATTTCACATGATGTCATACATTGTGTATTTGATGGCTTTTTAGGGTCAATTCAGAGGTTTGAATGTTGTTGGAACTTTGGGTATTCAACATGTTTATCATCATTTCCCATAGTTGGAAATCTCTCAAGATGAACAACATTACAGGTGAGTGAATGATGCATTCTTAATGCATTCAGTGCGAGATATGGATAATGAGTTGCATATATGGTTTTCAGCAAATGCTAGAATGGCCTGATTGGTTTATCCAATTTCCCACTTTTTCTTACATCAAAGTATATAGCTTCTCAGGAGAGCCAGCCATGTTGCCGAGATATCCGACAGATGAAATAGCATTCATGAAATTTTTGAGGCAAGCCTATGAAGTTCATACATTTTTGCGTAGCAGACACAAGGCAACTTTCAATTTTCCTCTTGGGATGAGTATTTATAGATGCAGATCTGGAGCAGATGCCAAGGCAATCGGTAATGAATCGTCCAGATATGGTCTTAAGTTTTTCAATAGGAGGTCTTCATATGATCCTCGTGGTGTTTTTGCATCACATCTTGGTCAAAATTGTACGCACAAGTTTGCAGTTGAAGACTTCTCGGCCAATTGTGCTGATGAGTTTGAAGTGCGAGAACATAGTTACAACAGGTTCACTCTTCAGCAGATGTTTGATATCCTATCAGAAGATATAGAGGGTTTGACAGAGAGTGGTGAAGTTCTACTTCCCACGTATTTCAGGGACCAAGTTGAGCAACAACTGTTGCCACCAGTTAATTGGTCAATAAAAGAGAACACTTCCATTGAGGAAAGAACGAGTCGAGTTGTTAAAAATAGTTTGATATTCTTAAAGAATAAGCGGAAGGATGATATTTCGGTAGTAGAGCTGCCAGTTGTACAACCATCATAGCCTTTCACTTCCAAGTCAAAACGAAGGGTTAAAGTATGAGTGTTCTTCCAGAGGGAACAAAAATGGCTAAGTTAAAGAGGAAAAAAGATGAGTCTCCAGCTCATGTCCAGCAGGAACAACTAGCAGTTGAATCAGAAGTTCCTATTGAAACAACGCTACATGTTTTAGCGTTACCTTCAGATCATGTTTCTCCACCTTCTTCACCGATCATTTCTCCTATCCACATAGATTCAGAGCCAGATTCACTGGTTCGTAACTCTGATGCACACATTGATTCATCAGGAGCTGATGATGTTAGAACCGAGTTTCCAAGAGAATAAGGCTCATCCTAGCTTGAAAACATTCTGGGAAGGAAGAGGAGAAAACCCTCATATCAGCTGGATTTAACAGAGCTTAAAAGCGTCTACCAAGACACACTAGACAAGAAGTTGAAGAAGCAGGTTCGCATTGAGAAGAATGCAGATGGAGAAATAATCCTTGAAACTGTAACACCGCTAGAGGATAGAAGTGCTGATGATGTCGAGGTTGATGATTTCACGGTTGTCAAAGCTAACCTTGGTAGAAGTACCCTCCATACAGATGTAAATCTCTTCGAGGTTGTAGTAGATAATTTGAAGAAAAGAGTGTTGAAAGATGGAGAAGACAAGGCAACTCTCAAAGCTAAAGTTAGACAGCTGTGATAGTACATTTCCAACCTTTTCCATGGCACATCACAGGCTGATTTACTTCTTCTACTGAATCTGGAATCACCAACCGATCGGCAGCAGTTCAGTCAATTGGTTCTCTATGGGAGGCACATGAATAGTTGGGTGGAAGAATTTGTGACTAAAGGGAGAGTTGTACTTTCAGAGTTTTATCAATTAAAGTAAAACGCTCATGATTTATGCCAAGGCATTCAGGGGTTGCAGTAGATCATGGTAGAAAATAGACCGATGTTTGAAATCATTATCTCCGACTTGAAGATTGCACTTGATTATGTTGATTTAGCCGATGATAAGAAGACAGTTTCTACTTGGAAAGCACAATATCTTTTCACAGTAAAAACTTATGACAGTATAATTTCAGAGTTGACAGAATGGAAAGAAAAGGTAGTCAACATCCTCAAGTTCGTCAGATCTTTTGTTTCTCAGATCCCATGTTCGTATGAAAGAGAAGATGGTACCCTGTATGATCTTAGGGGAGTGCAAGCAGAGTTTTAGACTCTCATCTGTAGCAATTTTACTGATGATATCAGTGCTGAAAAGATGGGTTGTTTTGCCGCAATGACAGTGAAGTTTGACAAGGTTGTGGGCGAAGTTCATGAATTTCTCCAAATGGTTGCAAATGGTGAAGAAATGTTAGAGAATCAGAATATCATTTTAGAGAGTATCAGTGTTCCTGGTAGAGATGCAGTCACTTTCTTTTTAAAAGATATTGTTTCCCAAAATATCAACGGATGACATCACCAAAAAGCAAGAATGTTGATGAGGATGCATTTCAAAAGAAAGCAGTTTTAAAATAGATGCTTTTTGTTTTAAAGCATTTGCTTTCATCCTAAGCTCATCCATTCTATATTTAGAAAGAAATCATTTTGTGTTAGTTGGAATCTTCTTTTCTTTAAAACAAATTGCTTTGAAACATTTGTTTATTGTATCTTTGTCTTAGAATAATAATAAAGCTTGTGAGTTGGCAAGTTAGGGTTAATCAAGGAGATTTTAGGGTTCCCTACTCCTTTGATTTTAGTATAAATAAGGGCAGCCTTGCCCATTGTAAGGGATCGACTTTTGTGATAACATATTTTGCTATACCTATTCTAGCCTGTAAACTTTGTTATTTCAAGTGTTTGTTCACTTTGTGTAATATGTTCTCCGGTGTTTGATCGCTTGTTGTATACCTGCCTTTTGCTACAGTATTGCTATCTTGGAGTTATACCAACTTTGTGATATTGAATAGAAGTCTCATGCCTATTTTTCTCTGATATTCTATCTCGATTCATCAAGTTTTCATCGTCAGATGTGTGGCTTTTGTAGCTTTCATTTCAGCTTTCATCATTAAAGTACTATAAGTCTTGTGATGTAAATCTGGGAGAAAATTGCTTAAGTTTTTGTTAAAACAATCATTCCTTGTTCACTTTTAATTTTTTTGCTTTGAATTTACTTAGGAGATTAAAAGTGTCATTTGTCTATGCGTAGTTGTAGTAGAAGTTTTAAAAAGGGAAAAAACCTCTTCTGCAGTGTTTAGAGTTTTATAAGCTTGTGCTCGCAGCTGAGAATCAAAAAGAAGATAGGTGAAGTTTTATTTAATTATCTTTTCAGTGAACATCAGCAAAAAGGGAACTCTCCCTTTTAATAGGAGAGCAATTTATCTGTGCATAGCTATCTGTTTCCAACTCGCATTCCAGAGGTGTGAATTGAAAGGCCATCATAGTGAAAATTGCACTTAAAATGACCTTCAAAGGTAACATATTTCATGAGGACCCAACATACCTTGTCCCAAGTGCTCAAAAGTTTTTCCCATTCAAACCCATTTTGGTGTTTAACAGATTCTTCGAGCCTTAAAAAAGATGGCCATACTTTCAGTGTCCAACACCTTGCTTTGTCTCCTCACCTTCTTCCCCTTGCAGCTCATTCTTGTTGCTTGGCCAATGACCTTGTCATTAACTTCGAATCTGACACCTCCTAGCTAAACATGTCATCGGTTCCAAGATTCTGCGAACTAAATAGAAAGGTTTTCATCATGTTCGTTTAAACATTCAAGGAATGAAGCAATGCCACCTTCACTACATATATACCAGACTGTTCTATCTTTCTTCCCTTCCTCGTAGGACACAAACTTTGTGTGGACCCTATCGCCTCCCATTATCACAAGACTGTAGCAAAAATAAATGCAATGAAATAGGGGAAGCAAATAGAGTAGTAAAGAGGTTTTGATGACTTCAAAGAGACGCTAAATATCACAACTTTTTCTTTTCGAACTATAATTTTGTTGTTTCTCGAAACTTTGCATGCCATAATAGTAATTACCAGTACTTTGAAGATCCCACACTTCATATTTCAGGTTGCACAATATTGAATGATTATACATGCTAGAGTGGTAATTATTACTCCAAAATGTTGCCAAAGGATGTAAATATCTCCTCCACCTCAGCTGATTGGTCATCCAGTCATGCTGACTCATCCTCCAATCATCTTTATGTTGAACAGACCAAGATACTGAGAGGGGGGAGTGAATCAATATCTAAACAATCTTCAATTTTAACAACTTCAACTTATCTGGAGCAAATTAAAATTTAAGCATCACAACATTAACATGAACATGAAATATTACCACAATGCACATCAACACATAACACCAGATACACATGGAAAACCTTAAAAGGGAAAAACCACGGTGAAGATTAACTCACAATATATCAAGCTCAAATAGAAACTTTGTTTTAAGGCTACAACCCAAGGAAGCTACTTCTTCCTGAAGAACTTTGATTTAGGGTCACTCCCAAGGAAGCTACTACTCCCTAAAATGAGAACACACTTACAAAAGATTACAGTATGACAGTCCTTCTACTGTTTGAAAATTGACATTGAAACCCACACCTTTGTGATTGTACTTCTGCCTCTTCACACTTTCTTTTGATGATCTGATTAGTCAGACACACTCTACACTTGATCACTGTCACAAATATGTCTTCAAGATGAATCAAGATAGCATCAACAACTTTTTCTCTTTCTCCTTCAGTTGCACATCAATAATGCATTCATTTTGCCTTTTATCTGCTTGTGAGTTTTTAACCAACTTTCAATCACACCTTCCTAACTCAATTTGATTCACTATTTATACATGATATTACATTGATTACATTGTTTGTCAGCCAAATACAACATGAAAAATGCATTTACAAGTCAGCTAGACAACACATAATATGAAACGTGTAGAAGATAGGTCCTAAGTGAAACTACACATTACACTAGCAGAAGATCCATGCCTTGCGAACATCAACACTTGCTTAACCAGATCCAAAACATCCTTCACATCTTTAAACACCAAGGAATTACGTCTACACACTCTGCTCATTTGAAAATAGGATAACTTTAACCAAACACACATGAACCTTGAAGCATAACGACCACATTAACTTGAAAACCTTGTGCGGTATTTGAAACAAGAAATATCTTCATGAAAACTCTTCTAGATGAGTCCACATGATTCATACAACATTTCCAAACACTCCTTTTTCATCACACATCAAAGAATTGTGCCGCACATCTTCAACCATAAAATTTGAGAACAATCTGTCATCCAGAACACATTACAACATGTTGTCATTTAAAAAATTGAGTTGCAGACCACCAAGAACCTTGAAACTGCAAGGAAGCATGTAATACACATCCATAAACATGTCATCAAAAATGCAAGGGTAGTCATTCATATCCAGAGGAATGCAAAGCATTCCAACGTGCCTTCAACACTAGCTTACTCTGCCAGAACACATGTCGGCACTCTATCATGCATAACTTTCACAGCAGAAGGACAAATGATCTAAAAATTTGGAATGATCACCTTTACAACATCTTGAACACAAATCCAGAACCGCATGGCCATATTTGCAAATGCAGAGCAGTCCATTGTCCTACATAGAACATCTTCACAGAAGTGACACTGTCTTCAAACAATCAACAACAAAACACTCTTCTGGTAATGCAGTCATCATGGTGTTGATTTAAGATAGACAACTGAGAGGGGGGGTGAATCAGTTGTCTCAAAACTTTCTTTTCTTTAAACACTTAAATATTTCTTGTATTTCAATAGCATAATAATAATTCAATCATGGAAGAACAATGCAATAATTCAAGAGCAAAAACACATTAACACATATGACACCAAGATTTTAACGTGGAAAACCCGGTTAAGGGAAAAACCATGGAGTGACTAACCCAAGATTGTATTCTCTGTTAAAAGAATAAGAAGAACAAAATGGCACATGCCAATTAGGGCTCACTACCCGAGCACACTGCTCATAAGAGGCCCATTGCCTACAGGAGACACCCTGTCTACAGAATAATAAATATTACAAACTTGAACTGGAGATTAGCATCTTCACCATGTTTGAGTCAGTTCCATTTAAGCTCAACACTTCTGCTATGCTTTTTGCTTTTCTCCTCTCTATCACTTTCTCATCTCCACAAGGATACTTTGAAATGACTTCACAAATCTTATTTATACAAGACATCGACTTTGGGATAATCATCAAAGTCGGCACAATACATACTTTATTTCATTATAGAGCAATTACACAAGTACAACTTGACTTATTACAAAAGACTTCATGCAAATCACCACACTGTCGGCCACACATATCTAGTACTTCAATCTTCTTTGAGGAACACGCCATGCTTCGCAGAACATCGTCAAGATCATCCGCAAGATGTGTAAAACATTCGGTCGGCCATGATTAGGAAGAACACCATCACCCGAGAGCAAATCTTCAATGCAGACCGCCAACATGAACTGGAAACAATCTAGAGACCCCCACAAGCTTTCATGAATCACCAATAACATCCACACCACTTCTGCTTACTGAAATCATTCGCATCTTCATCCGGAGCCTCAAGAACACATTCTGTCATCACTGTCACATTAGAATAAATGCTTGGGGACCTCCAGATCATGAACCAATTGAGTTGTCAATTCACATTTGCTTCCTAAACACTCCACCAAAACTGCAGAACAAGATATTGCATTTCCGGATCTCACTAGACCTATTTGTGTCACTCTATCACCTCTGAATATCTGCCAGAACCAGTTTTACTCATATGGCCATAACTTCTCCAAATCTTCATGTAGACCTCTCAAATCTTGACTGGATCATCTTTAGACACATATCTATAAACCCTTTGATGCACATTCTCTGATCTTCATCTTAGCTTGGATCTTCACTTCATAGAGCTTCACTGTCTTCACTGTTCTTTTTTGTTTCTGATAGGACTAATTTTCTCAATATCCTTAGCACACAGCTCATCCAATCCTTGACATCAATGCAACAGAAGTATGTTGACATCAATGACAACACTGATTAGGCCCATACTTGCAACAATCTCTTCCTTTGTCATTGATGGCAACATATGATGTGAAAAATTGTTTTAACCATCAAGACAAGAACTTCTCCTCACTAATTGACATAGCTCCCCCTATCAACAACAACCACTTTTGTTTTTCGCATGTCTTCTCTCCCTCTTTGACATCAATGGAAAAGGGTACATACTTGCATCAATCAAAATCATACAGATTGCTCCCCCTGAGTAGCAGCTTCTTATCATCAATCCGAACCACAAGATATGACTGTGAGATCCACTAGACTAATGCACATCAATGCACCATAATTTAGAACCGGAGGGGTAATAATCCCTAACTTCTCCTTGAGATACTCAAAAGAGTCCTTAGGTAGAGGTTTAGTAAAGAAGTCTGCAATCTGATCTTTTGAGGGCACAAACTCCAATCTGACTTCATTCTTGTTCACCTGCTCTCTCAAAAAGTGAAACTTGATGGATATATGTTGTCTTTGAATGCAACACCAGATTTTTTGATATATTTATTGCACTTGAGTTATCACAGTAGATTGTGATAGGTTCTTCATACTCCACTCTGATGTCTCTTAGCATTTGCTTCATCCACAATACTTGAGTGCAACTACCTACTGCTGCAATATATTCTTCTTCTATAGTGGATAGAGATATTGCCTCTTGTTTCTTGCTCAGCCAAGGATCCAATCTTTTCCCCAAAAAGAATGCACCACCACTAGTACTCTTCCGGTCATCCACATCTCCTGCCCAATCCGCATTTATATATGCATGAAGAAAGAAATCATGATCCCTAGGATACCATAAGCCATATTCAACTGTTCCCTTTAGATATATGAGAATTCTCTTGATTGCCATGACATGAGATTCTCTAGGATCAGCTTGGAATCTGGCGACAAGACCAACAACATTCATAATGTTAGGTCTAGTTTGAGTAAGATACAATAGTCTTCCAATCATTGACTTGTACGTTTTTTGATTAGCCTTAGGAGATTCATCATCTTTGCTCAGTTTACATTTGGTTGTCGTGGGAGTATTCATTGGTTTTGAATCTTCCATCCCAAATTTTTTCAACAATTCTTTCACATATTTGGTCTGTGATATGAAGATTCCTTTCTTTGTTTGAGTGATTTGTAGACCCAAGAAGAAATTCATTTCCCCAAACATGGACATCTCAAATTCACTTTTCATTTGATTTGCAAAAGTTTTGCACATACTATCTCTTCCTCCAAAAATGATATCATCCACAAATACTTCAACAATCAAGATATTTTCATGATCAATTTTGAAGTACAAGTTACTGTCAACAGTACCTTTGTTGAAACCAATCTTCAAAAGATGTTTATCCAGTCTTTTATACCAGGCTCTTGGGGCTTGTTTGAGTCCATACAGTGCTTTCTTCAACTTGCAGACCATATCACCATGATTAGACAATTGAAATCCATCCGGTGGCTTAATGTATACTTCTTCTTCCAAGTCACCATTCAGGAAGGCAGACTTGACATCCATCTGATATACTTTGAAATCCTTGAAGGCAGCAAAGGCAATAAATAATCTAACTGCTTCAATTCTTGCCATCGGAGCAAAAGTTTCTTCAAAGTCAACTCCTACTTGAGAATAACCCTTACTGACCAATCTGGCTTTGTTTCTGACTACTTCACCATCTTCATTCAGTTTATTCTGGAAGACCCATTTGGTCCCAATCACATTTTTGTTTCTAGGTTTGGGAACAAGATCCCAAGTGTGATTTTTCTCAATCTGGATCAACTCTTCCTCCATTGCTTTAGTCCAACTTTCATCATTGCATGCTTCACTTACTATTTTTGGTTCAATCTTTGAAATCAGACAATACTTTTCTGAGTCTTGAGCAATCTTTCTTCTTGTTTGAACACCTTTGCTTTTATCACCTATGGTTTGTTCTTCAAAATGATTTAGTCTTACATACTTGGGAGTTTTGGGAATTTCTTACACTACTATATCTTGGACAGGTTCATTCAAACTTATCTCTTCTTCCTATATTTCAGGATTCTCCAGATCAATCTGGATTTGAATTTTAGAAGGGGCTTGGACTTCTTGGACCAGAACATCATTCTGATCATCTACTTCATATTCATAAAACCTTGAGGGTTTTTCAATGCCTTCATCAACTTTTACATTTGTACTTTCTATAATCTTTCTCAATCTCTTGTTATAACACTGGTATGTTTTGCTTTGAGTAGAATACCCCAAGAATATTTCTTCATCACTTCTAGCATCAAATTATCCAAGGTCTTCATCTCTTTTAATGTAACATTTACTACCAAAGACTCTAAAATACTTCATAGTAGGAGTGATGCCAAACCAGAGTTCATAAGGGGTCTTACCAGTATTGCTTCTGATTTGTACTCGATTAAGAGTATAGACAGCAGTGCTTACAACTTCTCTCCAGTAGATCTGAGGAACATTTGCTTCCATCATCATGGTTCTAGATGCTTCCTGGATGGTCTGGCTTTTTCTCTCCACTACTCCATTCTATTGTGGAGTCCTTGGAGCAGATAACTGTCTTTTTATCCCATGTTTCTCACAAAATTTTATGAACTCTCCGTATGTGAATTCTCCACCTCTATTAGACCTAAGACATTTTATGTTTAACCCAGTTTCATTTTCTACCATAGCCTTGAATATTTTGAATTTCTCAAGAGCCTCAGATTTTTCTTTCAGGAAAGTCACCCACATCATCCAGGAATGGTCATCAATTAGTAACATGAAATATCTATCACCTTGCAAACTCCTGATTCTTGCCAGTCCACATAGATTAGTATGTACTAAGTCCAACAATCTGATAGAAGATTGTTCCTTACTTTTGAATGTGACTCTGTTCTGCTTACCCAACTGAAATTCTTTGCACAAACTGTTAGTAGGTTTCACCAGTCTTGGAAGCTCTCTTACAGCCTGAGTGTTTCTTATCTTGATGATATTATCAAAATTTACATAACACATTCTCCTATGCCACAACCAACTCTGATAAATTTGAACAAATAAACAACTTTTGCCAGTACCAACCAAGTGGAAGATGTTACCTTTTGTTTGAGTATCGGATGCAACCTCTATTCTAGAACTTTCAAAGATCTTACATTTTTTATTTTTGAATCAGAGATCATAGCCTCTGTCCACCAACTGCCCAACACTGAGAAGATTGTGCTTCAGACCTTCAACATACAGTACATCACCGGTTTTGTTCTTTCATCAAAAGAAATAGTCCTTCTGCCTCTGATTCTGCCAGCAGAATTGTCACCAAATTTTACAACTCCTTCATATCTTTCCAGATCTATGAACTTATTTTTATTACCAGTCATATGGTGGGAGCATCCACTGTCAATGACCCATTCATCCTTTTCTTCAACTTGAGCAGCCAGAGCTCTTTTTACCTATTTATGATTGACAAATTCAGTGGGCATTGGATCTTCTTCCTTGATGGCAATAAACACCCAGTCACTTCCGAATTTGTTTCCTATCTCTGACTCGTCATCTGTTACTCTTTCATCATCATCATCTTCATGAACATAGTAACATTTCTTTTAAAATTTTGATCTATTTGGATTAGACTTTAAAAATCTTTCCGAACACCTTGAAGCAAAATGACCTATCTTGTTGCAGTTGAAACATTTGAAGGGCAATTTTCCTTCATACTTACCAGATCCTCTTGGTAGTCTTTTTGCAATAAGGGCTTCAAGTTGAGAATCTTCTGCCTCATCTTCTTCCAGATCTTTTCTTGCTTTTTCATACCATTATAGTTTCTTTGAGGAGTTCTCTCCTAAATCATACATTTGTTTGCCTTTTACAGAGGCACTAACTTTGAATGCAGATTCAATCTTGGGGGGTGCATCTCCAAACTCAGCCAATTCAAATGCAGCTAATTTTCCAACCAATTGATCTCTTGTGATATTTGATAAAGATTTGAATTCTTCAATAGCAGCAACCTTGTGTTTGTAAGCAGGAGGTAGGGATCTGAGAACTTTGGCAACAATCTTATCTTCATCCAAGATTCCACTAGCACACCTAATGCCACAAACAAGCTCATTTACTTTTGGCATAAATGTAGTGATATTCTCATCTTCATTCATCTTCAGGTTTTTAAATTTTCCTTTCAGACTCTGTAGCTTGGCACATTTAACATATTTGTCTCCTTCGTGCAAAAGTTCCAGTTTTGCTCAAATCTCATATGCAGTTTTTAAATCCATAACATTTGTCAGCTCTGAATCAAATAAGGCACTTAGCAAGGCTTCTTTGGCTTGAAGATTATCTTCAACATCTCTAATTTCATCTACAGTTGTCGGACAATTCTTTGGAGGAACATACTTCTTTGAAGTTATGGTCCAATATTGCATTCCCATACATTGCAAGTGACATTCCATGCGGCTTTTCCAAAGAGTGTAATTTGTTCCGTCAAAGCTCAAACTATCCTTCTTGTAGGAAGACATCCCGGATCTCCTCAAGCAATTAAGCTCTTTTAGAGGAACTTAGCTCTGATACCAATTGTTGATTTAAGACAGACAACTAAGAGGGGGGGTGAATCAATTGTCTCAAAACTTTCTTTTCTTTAAACACTTAAATCCTTCTTGTATTTCAACAGCATAATAATAATTCAATCATGGAAGCACAGTGCAATAATTCAAGAGTAGAAACACATTAACACATATGACACGAAAATTTTAACATGGAAAACCTGGTTAAGAGAAAAACCACGGGGTGACTAACCCAAGATTGTATTCTTTTTTAAAATAATAAGAAGAACAAAATGGCACATGCCAGTTAGGGCTCACTGCCCGAGCACACTGCTCACAACAGGCCCACTGCCTACAAGAGACACTCTGTCTACAGAATAATAAATATTTCATACTTGAACTGGAGATTATCATCTTCACCATGTTTGAGTCAGTTCCATTTAAGCTCAACACTTCTGCTCTGCTTTTCACTCTTCTCCTCTCTATCACTTTCTCATCTCCATAAGGATACTTTGAAATGGCTTCACAAATCTTATTTATACAAGACATCAACTTTGGGATAATCATCAAAGTTGGCACAATACATACTTTATTTCATTACAGAGCAATTACACAAGTACAACTTGACTTATTACAAAAGACTTCATGTGAATCACCACACTATCGGCCACACATATCTGGGACTTCAATCTTCTTTGAGGAACACGCCATGCTTCGCAGAACATCTTCAAGATCATCCGTAAGATGTGTAAAACCTCCAGTCAGCCATGATTAGGAAGAACACCATCACCCGAAAGTAAATCTTCAATGCGGACCACCAACACAAACTGGACACAATCTAGAGACCCCCACAAGCTTTCCTGAATCACCAATAACATCCACACCATTTTTGCTTACTGAAATCATTCACATCTTCATCCAGAACCTCAAGAACACATTCTGTCATCACTTTCACATTAGAATAAATGCTTGCGGACCTCCAGACCATGAACCAATTGAGTTGTCAATTCACATTGGCTTCCTAAACACTCCACCAAATCCACAAAACAAGATATTGCATTTCTAGATCTCACCAGACCTATTTGTGTCACTCTGTCACCTCTAAACATCTGCTAGAACTAGTTTTACTCATATGGCCATAACTTCTCCAAATCTTCATACGGACCTCTCAAATCTTGACTGGATCATCTTTAGACACATATCTACAAACCATTTGATGTGCATTCTCTGAGCTTCACTGTCTTCACTGTTCTTTTCTGTTTCTGATAGGACTAATCTTCTCAATATCCTTAGCACACAGTTCATCCAATCCTTGACATCAATGCAACAGAAGTATGTTGACATCAATGACAACACCGATTAGGCCCATACTTGCAACACATGGAACTTGTATCATACATACTTTAGGCCATCAGTAGCATCATCAATACATCTAATCATCTTCATGCTTCTAATTCCCATATTAATATGAACTATATCTTCTCCCTTCTCTTGTTGGATGGGACATGACATCCAACCATGAACACCATCACATCACCATGATAGTGTTGACATCAATGACAACCCTAAGAACCATATGTGTAACAATTTACTGTTCCTCGCCTCATCACCATACCAAACAAACTTGTCGATATGATGATAAGGCATGGGAATAAACATCTTATCAATCAGATACTTGAAGAGAAGTATAACATATTATTCCTTACCCATTAGATAGAATTATGCATAAGCAAATAATCCTTTTGGAGGAGGGGGTATGGAACTAGGGAGGTCCCTAATTTCTCTCCAACATCGCCAATAGTTCAAGTTAATCCCAATATTAGCCATAGCATCGACCACTTTGTTTCCTTCCCTGTATATATGGAGAAATTCATACCCCACACAATTAATAGCTAGACCTTTGGTGTCACTTATAATATCAACAAGATTCCAACCTGGGTTTGCTTTGCCAAGAGTGGCATCAATTATAAGTTTGGAGTCACCTTCTAGTCTACAAATTTTTGATACACAAGGAGAGCACCAATTTGACTCCCCACAACATGGCCATGGCCTCAGCCTCATTATTAGAAGTCACACCCAACCCTCTCGTGTAGGCAACAATGAATTCTCCCTTGTGAGATCTTAACACTCCCCCCACTAGCGGGACTAGGGTTCCCTTTAGCTGCCCCATCAAAGTTCATTTTACTCCAACCCTTAGGGGGAGGTCTTCAACTAGTGCCCACTCGAGCTATCTTTTTTGATCTATCAACCTTGCTCGTATCCTTAGATACACCCCAGCTCTTGGCTATGCTAACTTCCATGGGGCTAGGAGGAACTTTTAAAAATTTTAAGTTGCAATTAGAGACATTTTCTGAAAGGAACTTAGAAAAAGCAAAAAAACCTCATTAGTGTCCATAATTGAACTCTGAAAGATGTTATTTATTTGTTTCCAAAGACTTCATCCAGTATGAGGAGGGATCTGGTTCTAAAGCTCTTTGATCACAGGATGAGAGAAGGGAGAGAACCATCCCTCAACAAAAGATTTTGTGGGAGGGCATTTTGTGGGAGGGCATTTTTCCCTGTTGCCTATGTACTGTCAAAATCTTATCAAATCTGAATCACTAGAGAGGGGCAAATCTGAATAAAATCTTTTGATTGTAACTGGCCTACCGAATTGATCCCATGGAATCCCACTTGGTGGGGGCAAATCTGAATAAAATCTTTTGATTGTAACTGATCAAATGACCTCAGTAGAGAGGGCCAAGTCATTTCCAATTTGTACCCATAAGATCTGCATAAAATGACCTGGTGGACCTACCTTAACACCACCTACACTTACACCTACACTTGCCCAATCAATTCCCGATTTCTGCATGGTCCTTTCCCAAATGTCCCTAGCAAATTCATAATGGAAAAAAATGGGGCACTGATTCTTCCTCTTTGTGGCATAAAATACATCGATTAGAGAGTTGGAAGCCACGCCTTTGCAAATTATCTTGAGTGAGGATCTTGTTGTCAACAATAGTCCAACAAAAAAAGTTAACTTTGGGGATAAGCCTATGATTCCAAAAGTTGTCCCTACTCACGGAGTCAGAGAAAACCTAAGCAATTTTGACAGGAAAATGCCACTATTATCCTAGACCCAAATAATAGTTCAAAAATATGGGAATTCTAATCTTCTGAAGTTCCCTTTGAAGATCCCTAGCAACCAACACCATGTCATCATGATTGGGACAACAATCTAACAAATTCTTCGATTGGTTGACAATTCCATTCTGTAAAACATAATCACTAACCATAGTACCCAAAGAAGTTGTTGTCAGAGAAAACCAATCTGCTATAGGTTTGGTGAATAATAAGAGGTTGATTCTCAAGCCAGATATCTTCCCAAAATCTAATCAATCTTCCATTTTCAAATTTCCACTTGATACCTTTTTGAAGGAGACTCCTAGTTTTGAGAACATTATTCCAAATCACTGAGCCTTTTGGGAGTCCCTCCTGAGAAAGAAACTTACCCTCCGGGATATTTCTTAGATACTTGGCTTTCATAATTAGCCCCCAATTCTCGTCTTTGATTAGACCCCATCCCACTTTAGCCAATAAAGCCTTATTGGTAAGGTGAATCTTGCTAATTCTAAGTCCTCCCTGTACTTTTGAAAGGCAGACCTTATCCCACTTGATAAGAGTGATTCTTTTCTTTTTCTCAACTCCTATCCAAAGAAGACTCCTTTAGATTTGTTCAAATTTCTTTGCAAAATACGTAGGAATTTTAAAATAAAGAAAGCAAATAGATAGGAATACCTTGCAAAGAAGCGTTGAGAAGCTAGAATTCACCTGATTGGCTTAAGAGTTTACCTTTCCAACTAGCAAGTTTCCTTTGAATTCTTTCCAGAACCGTATTCCATAATGTTAGGGTAGCTTCTTTCACCGTCAAAGGGAGCCCAAGATGAGTAGCAGGAAGTTGAGTGCAAGGGCATCCCAAGATGACTTTAATTTTTAGTTGCAAGTTATTGGTGATGTTAAAGGAATAAATTTGATTCTTCTCATAGTTTATACTTTGACCTGAAACAACCACATACTCATCTAATAATTGCTTCCATTTTCTAGCCTCCAAGATAGAAGCAATTCCAAAGAAAATGGTATCATCCACAAATTGTTGTATGGAAGACGGTTGAACAGAGGGGGTAGCTTTTATACCCTCCAGCATCGCAGATCTAGTCATATTCAACATATTCTTCCCGATCACTTCAACCGTCAAAATGAATAGGTAAGGGGATAAAGGATCACCTTGCTCGAGTCCTCTTCCAAATTTTAAAATTTCTCTAGGAATCCCACTGACAAGCACTGATAATTTAGTTGTAGTAAGACATTCACTAGTAGAAATATGGCAAATAAATGACCAGGTGACAAACTTTTAGTTATGTGACCAAATTTGTTTGCAACACAGCTATAAATGACTAATTTGGTCATCGGTTGAAATGACTAAATAAATGACTATTACTCCTCTATAATATAATAATAATAATAATATAATATAATAATAATATATTATATTACAATATAATATAATATCATATATTATAATATAATATGATATTATATAATATAATTTATATAATATATATTATTATATTATTAATATTACAATATTATATTTATATTATAATGTATTTAATATATTTAATATTATAATATTATATTATTATATAATATTATTTTATTAATATCACAATATTATATTTATATTATATAATATATATTATTATTATATACATATTATATAGTATTATATAATAATATAATATTTATATTAAATATATAATAACATAATCTAATCTAATATTATAATATATTTAATAATATGGGCATGAATTCATTTAACCCTAACCGGGACTTAAATTTGACAGTCAACCTTGTTTGTCAAACAATTTTTTTATGGCAGTTATCTATTCAATGTTGCCTTTAAAATACTATGACATACCTTATATTAAGTAGATTATATCAAAACCAAATATATATATCGGCATAATCCTATATAAATTTTGATAGTTTGTCCAAAATCTCTCCTTTCATTTGATAGGGTCTTTTTAAAATTTTGATTGTATTTTACAACAATCACCCTAACCTATTTTAACTATATGGGAGCCAAAAAAATTATTTCACTTTTGGCGCCCATGTGTTGCTTCTTGTTGAAACCCTAAAGGCCAACCCTAACTCGATCAATTGTAGATGGAATGGATCTAAGTCGTGCAAGAGAGGTGGCCGGTATGATGAGCTAGATTCCTATGTTCCCTCATCCCACCTAACGAAGGAGAGACCTATCTATTGCGAACAGATAGTGATAGCCACGAGATCTTCTAACTCTCAGCCCCACTCTTGTTCCCACCGCTTTGCATTTCTTCTGATTCTTGTATTTCTCTCTTAGCCTTCTCCACAAAGATTCATTTTCTTGTTTCTTTATCACTTTGCATTGAATTAGTGCTCTGTGATTCTATTCAATTTGTAGATTCTTGTATTCCTAGAATCATAAATAGGGTTTTTCATTATTCTGACTACAATGCAGGGCATTAATTACATTATTTGTTAGATGGGTTAATAAAAAATTGAAGCATATGATCTTGTTTAACATGGCTTTAGCAAATGTTTGAATTGGGTCTTTTGCTATGGTGCCCAATTCAATACAAGATTCATTTTCTTGTTTCTTTGTCTCTTTATCACTTTTCATTGAATCAGTGCTATGTGATTCCATTCAACTTGTAGTTTCTTTCATTCTTGGAATCATAAAAATGACTTTCCATTATCCCGACTACAATGCAGGGCATTGATTACATCATTTGGTAGATGGATTGATAAAATTTTGAAGCAAATGATCTTGTTGTTTAAGATGGCTTTGGAAAATGTGTGAATTGGGTCTTTTACAAGATTCATTTTCTTCTTTGTTTCTTTCACTTTGCATTGAATTGGCCCTATGTGATTCCATTCAACTTGTAGTTTCTTGCGCTCCTGGAATCATAAAATGGCTTTTGGTTATTCTGACTATAATGCAGGGCATTGATTCCGTCATTTGTTAGCTCAATGTGAAACCCTAAAGGTAAACCCCAACAAACTTTTGCAAATGAAGTTTGTTCAAGACACGATTAGTTTTGATTGGGATTCAATTTGAAACTTGACACATCTTTTTGTTTCAATAAGTTATTGTTTCCTATTTGGATTCTATCTGAAAATGGATACAACTTTTGGTTTTCATTATTCTATATGGAGAAGTGGTACACTGTGAACAAGGATGGTTTTGATATGTTGTTATTTCCTATTTCTATTAGACCATTGAAAGGTATGTGAAAGTGGAAAGATGCGTTTCTCTTTGGTTTTGGGCCTCAAAAATAACTAACAACATTCAATGGACCTTGCAGGGCATACGGTAGTGGAAAGGAAGACAATCCTTTTTGTGATGTCCCTGGATTTGAAAATGCACGCATGAAGCTTTTAAGACATGTTTCATTTGTTGATTGCCCATTGTGTATAATAATAACAATTTAATTATTTGTAAATTGGGTGTTTGCAAAATACATCTTTTTGTTTCAATAAGTTATTGTTTCCTATTTGGATTCTATCTAAAAATGGATACAACTTTTGGTTTTCATCATTTGTATGGAGAAGTGGTACACTGTGAACAAGGATGGTTTTGATATGTTGTTATTTCCTATTTCTATTAGACCATGGAAAGGTATGTGAAAGTGGAAAGATGTGTTTCTCTTTGGTTCTGGGCCTCAAAAATAACTAACAGCATTCAATGGACCTTGCAAGGCATACGGTAGTGGAAAGGAAGACAGTCCTTTTTGTGTTGTCCCTGGATTTGAAAATGCACGCATGAAGCTTTTAAGACATGTTTCATTTGTTGATTGCCTGGTGTGTATAATAATAATGATTTACTTATTTGTAAATTGGGTGTTCGCAAAATACATCTTTTTGTTTCAATAAGTTATTGTTTCCTATTTGGATTCTATCTAAAAATGGATACAACTTTTGGTTTTCATTCATCCGTATGGAGAAGTGGTACACTGTGAACAAGGATGGTTTTGATATGTTGTTATTTCCTATTTCTATTAGACCATAGAAAGGTATGTGAAAGTGGAAAGATGTGTTTCTCTTTGGTTCTGGGCCTCAAAAAAAACTAATGGCATTCAATGGACCTTGCAGGGCATACGGTAGTGGAAAGGAAGACAATCCTTTTTGTGATGTCCCTGGATTTGAAAATGCACGCATGAAGTTTTTAAGACATGTTTCATTTGTTGATTTCTTGGTGTGTATAATAATAATGATTTACTTATTTGTAAATTGGGTGTTTGCAAAATACCTTATAGGGCACTCGGGGTAAAAGAAATTAAAATACATAAAAGTCTTAGAAGAAATAGATTAACACTTAATTGGTGAAAATGTGTAGATAAAACCTGTCTATATTTAATTCTTCTCTGTGTGATTATATGGTCTGGCAGGTGAAAACCGGTGTGGATACCCTTGAGCCCCCAAGAAAAAGAAACGGACTTGGCTAGCAAGTGCGGAAAATGTTGTCGTAAAAGTCAACTGTGTAATTTCCGGTAGAGGCAAGGGTTTCTTGGGCCATATTATCCGCCTCATGATTGGAAGCATCATGAAGTCATTGCAGGCCCTACAGCATCTCATCAGACCAAGAAAAGCCATGTTAGGCCACATTTCTCCGCACTCCCTTGGTGAGGTTTTGAAAAACTTCAAGGAAATTCAAAACCTTAGAATCGAGCTCCCCAATGGCGAGCTCGGCCTCGAGGAAGGAGTTCTTCTCAAATGGAAGACCAAATTCGGAAACACTCTCGAAAGTTGCAGATGTTGTATATCTATATTTCTGTTTTGAAAATCAATAAAATTAAAAGTCTTTGTGCTGCAAAATATTGTGTTTAGGCAGAGTATGCCTTTAAGGTTTTCATTTATTGTGGATTTTTGTGAGTGATTGTGAGGTGTGAGTGATTTATTGTAAAGGGGATTGTTCTTTCTGTTAAAAAGTTATATTAATCAAACTATAATTGAAATAATTGTAAAGTTTCCAATTAAAAAGTTGATTGTGTGGATTAAGTTTTCTTAAAATAAAGATGCAAATGAAATGACTGTAATTTTTAATCATTTATTGTTTTTTAATCAATGACCAATTAACAACAATTAATGACTAAATTGATGACTAAATATACTACCAAATTACCAAATATACTACCAAATTGATGACTAAATATACTACCAAATTAATGACTAAATATACTACCAAATTAATGACTAAAATTTGTTTGGTCATAAATTTGGTCGCAAGATAAATGACTGGCAATAAACTACCAATGGTCACATGACCAAATTTTGGTAGTTTATTTAGTCATTTATTTCTATTTTTCTACTAGTGATTCTCTTATCAAACTGATAATTTTATCGTGGAATCCGTACTTCTTAAGGACCTTAAATAAGAAATCCCAAGAGACCCTGTCATAGGCTTTAGAAATGTGAAGATTGAAAACCATACTTTTCTTATTGCTCCTATCCATAGAGTGGATAATTTCATGGGTGTTCATGGATACATCAAGAATTTGTCTACCAAGAACAAAACCTTTTTGACCACATGAAATTAGTCTGTAAAGCAATGACTGAATTCTAAACACCAAGATTTTTAGAAAAAACCTTGTAAATGGTATTGCAGAGGTTGATCTGTCTAAAGTCCACCATTGAGACAAGATCATTCTTCTTAGGAACCAAAGCAATAAAAGTTTTGTTAAGTTATATAAGTATTTTCCTAGTTCTGATAAAATCTCAGGCCGCATCAGTGACATCTTTTCCCACAATCTCCCAAAAATCCTAAAAAAAAGTAGGAGGGAAACCACCAGGGCCTGGATCCTAGGCTCCCATAGAGAAGATCACAACACAAACCTCCTCTTCTGTGATAGGTTTGGTTAGATGAAATTATCCTCCTCTAAAAGTAAGGTAGGAATGTTGTCCAACAATTTATCATCAATTCTAAGACATAAATTAGAATTTTGATTAGATAAAAAAGAATAAAAATACCTAGTAGCCGACTGACCAATTTTCTCGTTAGAGTTAATTTCAAATCCTCTCTCATTAGTCATCTTGGAGATGGTGTTTCTTTTCTTGTGGCAAAGGGCAGATTGATGAAAAACATAGTATTTTTGTCCCCTTCCTTTAACCACTGAATTTTGGATTTTTGTTTCCATAAAATTTCTTCCTTTCTCATGATATTGTTCCATTCCTAAATTAAGGAGTTCTCTAGAAGGAAGATGCCTCCAGAAGTGTCCCCTTCAGTGATTTTACACTAGACCTCTGACAGCTTGTTAGATATAATCTTTTTATGCTCAAGGACATTGCCAAAAGAGAATTTATTCCAACCTTTGACCTTCTTTTTAATATTAAGCAACTTTTGAGCCAATCTAAACATGGTTGATCCTTAAATGGGGATATTCCACTAAGTAGAAATACATTATCTGAAGTTCGGATGAGTAGCCCACATTATCTCATACCTAAAAGGATATGGGCCTTTGTGGGTTCTCTCCATCCAATTAAGAAGTGGGGGATTATGGCCAGACCCAGTTCGAGGGATAGAAGATAGATTGGTGTGGTTAATAATATCCCAATTGGAGGAAATAAAGAACATGTCCAAATTTACTTGAATAAGATGATATGCCCTTTGTTGAAATGCACCAGACAATTGAGAGGGGGGATGAATCAGTTGTCTCCAAAACTTTGACCACTTATGAACATTAACACATCAAACACTTGTTCACTGTTATTCACATTTAATCATGAAGGCATGAAATAAAAACTCAACACAATAACATAATCAACACATGAGACACCAGATTTTTTATGTGGAAAACCCTATAAGGGAAAAACCACGGTGGGTATTAGCCCATAGAAATAAATATGTTATAACAATACCAAAAAATAGAGGCTCACTGCCCTCATTGCAAATGTTGAGGCTCACTGCCAAGGGTTGGTGAACTGATTTGATAGCATCTACTCCATGCCTGGGTTTAGTTCTATTGAAGCGCAGTATAACTCCTCTGCTCTGCTCTTCTTACACTTTTTCACTTATCTTCGCATTTTTGCACAAGGACATCTTTTTTGCAATTACATTACATGTTTTTATACAATTCATCTACCTTGGAATGTACATCAAGGTCGACTTTACATTCATCAACCATTGGAACAATCCCCAAGGTCAGCATTACAAACATACAGAGAAATAGGTCTGGACCTAAACAAAATTTGTTAAGGTAAAGATGTATGCGAATCATGTTATGCCTTAGCTGGGACTCAAATGCAATCTTCCATGCCACAACATGCTTCCACAATTTTTGGTGTATCTTCACAAGTAGTGAAAATGACCAGGTCGCCCAAGACTAGTATTAACATTAAGTCTTCTAAGGATAGTTTTCATCCTTGATCCAAATTTCTCTTTGCGGACCAATCCAAAGGTAGGAACACAATCAAGAGATATCCACAAGCACATTGTAATTACCAAGAACATCCGCACAACCTCTAATCACTTTGTCAAGAAGATTGTTCAAATCGGAGCACTTAAACAACACTATTGACCACTGTTATAAATGAAGGATCACTTGTGGACCACCAAATCATGAACGATTGGAATTGAAGGCACTTATCATCATTTTAGACTTAACTCTAGAACCGCATACCATAATACTTCAATGCGGAGGAATACGGAGCAAAATACTTTCTCCCTGTCACCATTGAATGTACAAAAAAAGTAGTTTTCACTCTGGTGAACATAACTCACTCAAATCTTCATACCAGAGGCTCAAACTTGGAACATAGCATCTTCAGACATGTATCTAACTAGCTTCTAATCCACAGACAAAGATATTCATTCTACAAGAAATGCGGAGCAATCTTCTGGATTGTTATGCTATAAACAAAGGTACTCTTCTATACACTGTTTCCACCGGAGGAGCAAACTTTCTCAAAAGCACTTGGAAACTCAATATCAAGATCACTTACTCATTATCTCCAATACTAATATATGTCAATGTAAAGCATCTAACTCGTTACAAGAAAACATCAAAACAAGAGCACAGTTGACACCAATGACAACACTGGTTAGGCACATACTTGCAACAATCTCCCCCTTTGTCATTGATGGCAACATATGATGTGAAAAAATGTAAATACCATCAAGACAAGATACTCCCCCTTTCTTTTTACAGATCTGCACTCTTTCTCCCCCTGAGTTTTTCACATGATTTCTCTCCCCCTTTGACATCGATGGCAAAGGGCACATACTTGCACTCTGTTGTTCTGATCAAATTGCTCTTTTATCAATACTGTAACATTTATTACTTTTTGTCAGGAACACATATTAGGAACACTTGCTACTCCCCCTAAGGGGTAGCCCTCAAAACATCAATCCAGATCAAAGAATGAGGCTTTGGACACCACTAGACTGATGCATTCCTATGCATCTTAGTTCAAAGTAGGAGGGGTTATAACCCCTAACTTTTCTCTGAGATACTCAGAGGTATCCTTAGGCAGAGGCTTAGTGAAAATATCTGCAGTCTAATCCTTTATGGACACATATTCCATCTTTACTTCATTCTCTATCACCTTTTCTCTCAAAAAGTGATACCTTATTGATATATGCTTTGTTCCTGAGTGCATCACTGGATTCTTTGAAATGTTTATAGCACTTGTATTGTCACAAAAGATAGCAATTGGATCTTTATACACAACTCTTATGTCCTTCAAAGTCTGCTTCATTCATAACACTTGAGTGCAACAACATGCTGCTACAATAAACTCTGCTTCTGTAGTGGACAAGGAGATTGAATCTTGCTTCTTTCTTAGCCATGAAACCAATTTATTACCCAAGACGAAAGCACCTCCACTTGTGCTTTTTCTGTCATCAACATCTATGTCCCAATCTGCATCTGTATAAGCACTGAGAGTGAAATCATTGTCCTTTGGATACCATAAGCCATGATTTGATGTGCCTTTCAAATACCTAAAGATTCTCTTGACTGCCATCACATGTGACTCTTTAGGATCCTCTTGAAATCTTGCCACCAAACATACTGCATGCATTATATTAGGCTTGGTTTGAGTTAGGTAAAGTAATCCTCCAATCATAGATCTGTACCTTTTCTGATCAGTCTTAGGTGATTCATTAGTTTTTCTCAACTTGCAGCTAGTCACCATGGGAGTGCATATTGGTTTGGAGTCCTCCATCCCAAACTTATTCAACAACAATTTCACATACTTAGACTGAGAAATGAAGATTCCTTTATTTGATCGAGTAATTTGTAGACCTAGAAAGAAATTCATTTCACCAAACATAGACATCTCAAATTCATTTTGCATTTCTCCAGCAAACTTCATGCACATACTTTCATTTCCTCCAAAGATAATGTCATCAACAAAGAATACAACAATTAGGATTTGATTATCATTGATTTTGAAATAGAGATTGTTGTCAGCAGTGCCTTTCCTAAACCCTAATTGCAACAAATACTTGTCTAACCTTGCATACCAAGCTCTAGGGGCTTGCTTCAGTCCATACAGGGCTTTCTTCAATCTGCATACCATGTTTCCTTGATTTGATAATTGAAATCCTTCCGGTTGCTCAATGTAAACTTCCTCTTCCAACTCACCATTCAAGAATGCAAATTTCACATCCATTTGATACACTTTGAAATCTTTGTGAGCTGCAAATGCCAAAAATATTCTGATTGCTTTAATTCTAGCCACTAGAGCAAAAGTCTCTTCAAAATCTATTCCTTCAATTTGAGAATATCTTTTGCACACAAGCCTTGCTTTGTTTCTTACAACTTCTCCATTTTCATTCACCTTATTCCTGAAAACCCATTTAGTTCCAATCACATTCTTATCAGCAGGCCTAGGAACCAATTCCTAAGTTTGATTATTCTCTATCTGTATCAGCTCTTCTTCCATGGCCTTTACCCAAATTTCATCTTTGCAAGCTTCATTCACAGTTTTTGGTTCAACTTTTGAAATAAAACAGTAATTCACAGTTCTTTGTCAATACCCCTTTGTTTTTGTCACCTATAATCTGATCTTCAGAATGATTAATCCTTACATACCTTGGAGTCTTAACAACACTTTCTGGAGCCTCTTCTTCATCTTGACTATCTTTTTGTTCAACTTTTTCTTCATTTACTATAGCCATAGGTTCATCTAATTCATAGCCACTCAGATATGATATTCTTTCTTTTTCTTCATCAACCTTCACATTAGCACTTTCAATGATCTTTTTCAGTCTCTTGTTGTAGCACCAGTAGGCCTTACTCATAGTAGAATAACCAAGGAAGATTCCTTCATCACACCTAGCATCAAACTTGCCTAGATCTTCTTCTCTTCTGATATAACATTTGCTACCAAAAACTTTGAAATACTTCATTATAGGAGCTCTTCCATATCATAATTCATAAGGAGTTTTAGAGTTGTTACCTTTGACTTGAACTTTGTTTAGGATGTACACAACAATATGTATGGATTCTCTCCAGTACACTTCCGGTAGGTCAGCTTCCTTTAACATAGTCCTAGCAACCTCTTTAACTATCATGTTCTTTATTTCAACAACTCCATTCTGCTGAGGAGTCCTAGGTGCAGACAGTTATCTCTTTATCCCTTGTTCTTCATAGAAAATATTGAATTCATTTGATGTGAACTCACCTCCTCTATCGAACCTTAAGTGTTTGATCCCCAACTCTAACTCATTCTCAACCATTGCCTTGAAAACTTTGAACTTGTCTAGAGCTTCAGATTTTTCTTTTAGAAAAGTGACCTAAGTCATTCTAGAATAATCATCAATAAGTAACATAAAATACTTGTCTCCTTGTAGACTTCTCACCCTTGTAGGACCACACAAGTCTGTATGCACTAGACCTAGCAAGCCGGTAGAGAATTGCTCTTTGCTCTTGAAACATGTTCTTGTCTACTTCCCCAACTAGCATTCCTTACACATGGTATTGGCAGGTTTCAAAAGCTTTGGTAAATCTCTCACAGCCTATCCTAAACTTATCTTCACCAAATTATCAAAGTTGATATGAGGCATCCTTCTATGCCACAACCAACTCTCATCTGTCTGAGCCAATAAACAATAATCATTAGTTCCTCTTAATTGGTAAATGTTACCTCCAGTCTTCTTACTGGTAGCAATCACTGTTCCAGAGCTTTCCATGATCTTGCACCCATTATCTTTGAATATCAGATCATAACCTTTCTCACACATCTGACCAATACTCAAAAGATTATGCTTTAAACCATTCACATATAGGACATCATCAGTGTTGTGCTTTCCATCAAAAGAAATAGATCCTTTTCCACAAATCTTACCTGCTGCATTATCTCCAAACCTAACCAGTCCTCCATCATACTTTTCCAAACTTACAAACTTACTTTTATCACCAGTCATGTAGTGTGAGCATCCACTGTCAACAATCCATTCATCCTTATCTTTCTCAACCTGAACAGCCAAAGCACTTTCTTCCACTAGTTTTTCTTCCTTCACACAGCTAGCAGGATTAGTAGATACAGGTTCTTCTTTAATTACAATAAACAAGCATTCATTTGCATTGGTACTAGCATCATCATATTCATCATCTGTCACACCTTCATTATCAATATCTCTAACATAGTAGCATTTCTTTAGAACCCTAGGTCTATTCTCAAATCTTTTTCTATTACTTTCAATTCTCTCAGGATACCTCGAAGCATAGTGACCAACCTTACCACATGTAAAACATTTGAAAGGTAATTTGCCTTTGAACTTACCAGAACCTCTTTGCAGTCTGTCAACAAAGTTTGCTTCAATTTCATCAAGTTCATCATCAGGTTCCACCTTGTACTTTTCAACTCTGGAGATCTTCTCTAAAGTACTAGCTTTGAAAGCAGTCTCAATCTTCAGTAAAGCATCACCAAGCTCTCTCATCTCAAAAGTTGTAAGCTTTCCTACTAACTGATCCTTGGTGACATCTTTCACAGTCATTACTTCTTCAATTGCAGCTACCTTGTGACTGTAGGATTTAGGTAATGACCTAAGAATTTTCATCACAACTTCCTTCTCCTCAATAATTCATCCCATACCTTTTATTCCATTAACAATTTCATCAACTTTTTGCATGGAGGTTGTTATGTTCTCATCTTCTCTCATCTTTAAACCCTCATATTTTGCTTTCAGACCCTGCAATTTGGCTCTTTTAACAGACTCATCTCCTTTATACAAATTTTTAGCTTTTCCCAGACTTCATGAGCAGTTTCCAGATCCATGACCTTTATCAACTCAATGTTAGACAAGGCACTTAACAGAGCATCTCTAGCTTTTATATTTAACTCATATTCTTTGATTTCATCTTCAGTTGTTAAACCATTCTGAGGCATGGTATACTTTGTCTCTGTCACTTTCCACACTCTATAACCAAGACAAAGGAGATGGATTTTCATTCAAACCTTTCATAAAGCATAATTCATCCCATCAAACTGCAGAGCTTCCTTCCTGTAAGACATCCTAGATCTACCTCAAGCTATTAGGCTTACTTCCAAGGAACCTTGATCTGATACCAATTGTTGAAATGCATCAGACAACTGAGAGGGGGGTGAATCAGTTGTCTCCAAAACTTTGACCACTTATGAACATTAACACATCAAACACTTGTTCACTGTTATTCACATTTAATCATGAAGGCATTAAATAAAAAACTCAACACAATAACATAATCAACAGATGAGACACCAGATTTTTTACGTAGAAAACCCTATAAGGAAAAACCATGGTCGGTGTTAGCCCACAGAAATAAATATGTTATAACAATACCAAGAAATAGAGGCTCACATCCTTAGGGCTCACTGCCCAAAATGCTCACTACAAATGTTGAGGCTCACTGCCAAGATCAACTCACTGCCAAGGGTTGGTGAACCGATTTGATAGCATCTACTCCATGCCTGGGTTCAGTTCCATTGAAGCGCAGTATAACTCCTCTTCTCTACTCTTCTTACACTTTTTCACTTATCTTCATATTTTCGCACAAGGACATCTTTTTCACAACTACATTACATGTTTTTATACAATTCATCAACCTTGGAATGTACATCAAGGTCAACATTACATTCATCAACCATTGGAACAATCTCCAAGGTCGGCATTACAAACATACAGAGAAACAGGTCTGGACCTAAACACAATTTTCTAAGATAAAGATGTATGCAGATCATATTATGCCTTAGCTAGGACTCAAATGCAATCTTCCATGCCACAACATGCTTCCATGATTTTTGATGTATCTCCGCAAGTAGTGAAAACAACTAGGTCAGCCAAGACTGGTGTTAACATTAAGTCTTCTAAGAACAGTCTTCATCCTCGATCCAAAATTCTCTTTGCAGACCAATCCAAAGGTAGGAACACAATCAGGAGATATCCACAAGAACATTGTAATTACCAAAAACATCTACACAACCTCTAATCACTTTGTCAAGAAGATTCTTCAAACTGGAGCACTTAAACAACACTGTTGGCCACTGTTGTAAATGAAGGATCGCTTGCAGACCACCAAATAATGAACCATTGGAGTTGAAGGCACTTATCATCATTTCAGACTTAACTCTAGAACTACAGACCATAATACTTCAATGTGAAGGAATGTGGAGAAAAATACTTTCTCCTTGTCACCACTGAATGTACAGAAAAAATAATTTTCACTCTAGTGAACGTAACTCACTCAAATCTTCATACCAAAGGCTCAAACTTGTTGGGATAAGGCTCCATTAACCTTGTAAATCCTAATATTGTATTTATTCCATTTATTATATGTAATTTGTAATTATCCATGAGGAGATGTACTAGTTTCACTGGCAGGGGTAATTTCAGAGTAACTAGAGGTAATTACAGAGTGACTTTTACTGTTGGCAAATGTAAAAACTCAAAGTAAATGAGGATAGGTGTGCTCCCTTGAGAAATCTACTATTTTTGACATGTATGATAATTGTCATAATGTTTGGTAAGTGAATCTATGATAGCTGCAAGTTGTCATAAGATTCTTAGATTCTATGACGCATATGACGGATATGTTAGTTGTATATTTGCTATATTTAGCCCAAGATTCCTATCTTGGAAAGATACTCTTTTGTAGAATCTATGATGGTTATGACATGTCATAAGATGTTGTAAGAGGCCAAATTTAGTCTTGGGCACCCAACCTTTGCATAGCTATTTTTTGACAAGTGTAAGATGTTTGCAAGATGGTAATTAATGTTTACAGGTTGGAAAATCTTAGGAGAGAGAAGGTGAATGCCTAGGATGAGTTGGAAAATATTTCTATAAGTATTTTCCATGTATTTTTTGCTACAATGCAGATTTTAGGTACTCAGGTGCTGTCGGATTGAAGACTTGTGGAGAGAGTTGTGTAGTTGATGTATTGTACAATCTTGTTGAGATTAATCCAAACTTGTGCCTCTTTCCTGGTGGAGTTTTTTACCCGCAAGGGTTTTCTCCACGTAAACACTATGTCATTATGTTGATTTCTTCATGTTTGACATCTTTTCTGTAGTGGGTTTTATGTTTTATTGCAATCTCCATTGTTAATGCACATTTAAGATTGCTAAAATTTATATTGAATCAGATTTCTATTGAAGTAGTGTTGCTTTCATTTCTAACATTTGGTATCAGAGCTTGGCCAGCTTTGACTCTTGGGTGGTAGTGTCGAAGCTGTAGCTGCAGTGGGAGATTTGATTGTGTTTGTTTTGCAAATCTTGTGTTGTTATTATGGTTGCATCCACCATTGCATTAGCCTCTCGAATAGACATTAAGAAGTTCAACAGAACGAGGTATGAGTTGTGGAAGCTAAAAATGGAAGATTTGTTAGAAGAAAGAAATCAATGGTTGGCTATCCAAAAAGAGAAGAAACCTAACGATGTCTCTCAAGATGAGTGAGATAGACTAGATAAGAAGGCACGGGGAATCATTTGGTTGTGTCTTTCAGACTCTGTCTTGTTGAATGTCGCAAAGGAGGAGACCGCACACAAGTTGTGGAATTGGTTGGGTGAGATCTATCAAGCCAAAAGTATGGTAAATAAACTTTATTTAAAAATAAAATTGTTTTCCATGAAAATGCGAGAAGGTGAATTAGTTGCAGAGATTTAAATTCTTTTAATTTGTTGTTAAGTCAGCTTGCTTCAGTAGATGTTGAAGTTAGTGAGGAAGATAAATGTATCTTACTTCTTTGTTCTTTACCTGAGTCTTGGGAGAATGTTATTCTTTCTATCATTGCTAACCTCACGGAGCTGAAGTTGGATGCTCTTGTTTCAGTGCTACTGTCACAGGAATTGAGGAAGAGGAGTTTATATAGTTCAGGGGATGCTCTCAATATCAGGGGAAGGTCTAAGGAAAGGGGACCTAAAGGAGATTAGAAAGGGGCTGGGGACAAGTCCAAGAGTCAGTCTAAGACTCCTGGTAAAAAGAACAGAGTTAAGTGTTGGAACTACGGTAAAAGGGGACATGTGAAGAAGGAGTGCAGAAATCCCTAGAAATAGTGGGAGAGTGCTTCAGATAAGTCCTTGAATGCAGGTGAAGAAGTTTTACTTTCTATATGTAATCTTGTTTCTAATGATCACTGGTTGGTTGACTCGGGATGCTCATTTCATATGACCCCACATAAGGAATGGTTCTCCACATATGAAGAATATGATGGAGGTAATATCTACCTTGGTGAGAACTCTTCATATCTAATTGTCAGGAAATGAAAGGTATTGTTGTGTTTCAGTGATGGGAGGATTAAAACCCTCCCTGGTATTTTGCATGTTCCTGGATTAACTAGAAATTTGATTTTAGTTTCGAAGTTGAATGATTTGGGAATGCATGTGACATTTGACAAGTATGGCTGCAGATTGGTGAGAGGGAACTTGGTGGTAGCGAAGGGGAAGAGATTGGAAAACCTATTTGAGCTTGAAGCCACTATAGTTTGTAATGCCTCCTATGTATCTAAGGCTACTACTGAAAATACATGTATGTTGTGGCATCGTAGATTGGGCCACACAAGCAATAATGTACTGAAAACTATTAAGAATAAAAGTTTGTTGAATGGTTTCTCTTATTCTAATGAACACTTTGATTTATGTGAGCATTGTGTGTTTGGTAAACAAAACAGAAAATCATTTCCTTTAGGAAGCAATAGAGCCAAAGAGAAGTTAGAAATTATTCATACGGATGTGTTTGGACTTGTGTATAATGAATCTATCAGAAAATCTCGTTATTTTGTAACCTTCATTGATGATGTATCTAGATTTACATGGATTTATTTTATGAAGCATAAATCTAAAGTTTTCACTAAGTTTAAGGAATTCAAAGTCTTAGTAGAGAACCAATTAGGTTTAAAGATAAAAATATTAAGATCTGACAATGGAGGGGAATATTGCTCTAAGGAATTTGATGAGTTTTGCAAGCATGCAGGTATAATCAGACAAAAGACAACTCCATATACACCATAGCAGAATGGTGTTGCAAAAAGGATGAACTGAACAATTATGGAAAGAGCCAGAAGTATGCTTAGTGATGCATAGTTGGATAAATGCTTTTGGATAGAGGCTGTGTGTACTTCTTGCTACTTGATAAATCGATCTCCTTGTAAGGCTCTTGATTCGACACCTTATGAAGTGTGGATAGGTAATAAACCTTCTGTTTCACATTTAAGGGTTTTTAGTTGTGAGGCTTTTATTCATGTGCCTAAGGAAAAGCAATCTAAGTTGGATCCAAAAGCTGAAAAGTGTACATTCATTGGATATGGTGATAATGTGAAAGGTTATAAGCTTTGGAATCCACTAAACCGCAAGATTATTCTAGAGATGTTATTTTTAGGGAACTTAGAGCTATTTATGAACCTAAGCAACCAAGAGAAAAAGAAGAAAAGGTAAAGAAGGTGCACTTTGATTTAGAGCAGCAAGATGCACCTCAGGAAGAACAGAATGATGGATTGGGGGGTGAAGAAGAAGAAGAAGATTCGAGTAGTTCTGATGAAGATGAATCTATTGTGACAGAAGAAGTTGGTGTAGATGATCATGCAGAAGAACAAGTAGAGTCTCTTACTCCACCCTTGAGGAGATCCACAAGACAACAGAATCTAGTTGACAGATATAGCCCACCAGATTTATGTTGTGTATATGCTTTATTGAGTAATAACGATGAACCTAGATCCTACAGGGAAGCTATTTCTGCAGATGATACTGAGTCTTGGCAGCTAGTCATGCAAGAGGAGATGATGGCTTTAGACTCTTGTAACTTGTTTGCCCAAAGGAAGAAAGGCCATAGGTGGTAAGTGGGTCTTCAAGATTTTTTTTGGAGCAGATAGGTCATTGGAGAAGTACAAGGCTAGACTGGTAGCCAAGGGCTACTCCCAGAGAGAGGGAGTTGATTTTGGTGAGATATTCTCTCTTGTTGCTAAATTGACTTCTATTAGATTTCTCTTATCCATTGTTGCAGCTTATGATTGGGAGATTGAGCAAATGGATGTTAAGACTACGTTCTTGCGTGGAAATCTTGAGGAAGAAATTTATATGCAACAACCTACAGGTTTTGAGCTAAAAGGAAAAGAACATTAGGTTTGCAGGTTAAAGAGGTCTCTTTATGGTCTGAAACAGTCCACCAGAATGTGGTATCAAAAGTTTGACTCATTTGTTTTGAAATTAGGTTTTGTTAGAAGCGAGGAGGATCATTGTGTTTACATTCATTGTATTGATGATTCTATACTAGTTATTGCTTTGTATGTTGATGACATGTTATTTTTCAGCAATACTAAGGGTATGATCAGTGAGCTTAAAGCCCAACTTTTAGGTGCATTTGAGATGAAGGATCTTGGTGCTGCAAGGTATATTTTAGGAATGGAGATCAAGAGGGATAGAGATAATAGAAAGCTTTGGTTGTCACAAAGTAAGTATGTGAATACTATTTTGCAGAGGTTTAGTTTGCAGGACTGTAACCCAGTTAGAGTTCCTTTACCAATTTGTACTAAGCTTTCATTAGATATGTGTCCAAAAAGTGAAGATGATCTTGAGGATATGTCTAATGTGCCATATGCTAGTGTTGTAGGGAGTTTGATGTATGCAATGGTTTGCACCAGACCAGATATTGCCCAAGTAGTGGGAGTTTTGAGAAGATTTATGTCTAACTCTGGTAGATAGCATTGGAATTATGTGAAGAAGGTGTTTAAATATCTTACATGTACTCATGATCATTGTTTGGTTTATTCTGGTACTGATAGTGCTGATAAATCTTTGGACATACAGGGTTTTGTTGATGCAGATTGGGCAGGTGACTTAGATAGTTGAAGGTCCACTAGTGGCTATGTGTTTACTCTGTTTGGAGGTGCAGTGAGTTGGATGAGTAAGAGGCAGCCCACAGTTGCTTTGTCCACCATAAAAGAAGAGTATATGGCTGCTACTCGTGTCTCTAAGGAGGCATTTTGGTTGAGGAGACTTTGTACAGGTATTGGTTTTGATTTCAGGATCATTCAGATTGGTTGTGATAGCCAGAGTGTTATTTGTTTGGCCAAGAATCCCATGTATCATGCTTGGACTAAGCATGTTGATGTTCAGTATCACTTTGTTTGAGAGTTGGTTACAAATAGAGAGATTGAACTAAAGAAGATAGACAATCAAGAGAATTTTACAGATTCATTGACCAAACCTGTGAGCACAGAGAAGTTCGTGTGGTGTAGAGAGGCCATGGGCCTTGTTTCTAGTGCTTGATTATTTTTCATTTGATTTCCTATGGGTTGATTTACAATGTATAATGTCAAGTGGGAGAATGTTGGGATAAGATGCCACTAATCTTGTAAATCCCAATATTGTATTTATTCCATTTATTATATGTAATTTGTAATTATCCATGAGAAGATGTACCAGTTTCACTGGTAAGGGTAATTTTAGAGTAACCAGAGGTAATTATGGAGTGACTTTAATTGTTAGCAAATGTAAAAACTCAAAATAAATGAGGGTAGACGTGCTCCCTTGAGGAATCTACTATTTTTGGCATGTATGACAACTGTCATAATGTTTGGTAAGTGAATCTATGACAGCTGCAAGTTGTCATAAGATTCTGAGATTCTATGACGCATATGACGGATATGTTAGTTGTATATTTTCTATATTTAGTCCAAGGTTCCTATCTTGGAAAGATACTCTTTTGTGGAATCTATGACGGTTATGATGTGTCATAAGATGTTGTAAGAGGCCAGATTTAGTCTTGGGCACCCAACCTTTGCATGGTTGTTTTTGGACAAGTGTAAGATGCTTGTAAGATGGTAATTAATGTTTACAGGTTGGAGAATCTTAGTAGAGAGAAGGTGAACACTTAGGATGAGTTGGAAAATATTTCTATAAGTATTTTCCATGTATTTGTTGCTGCAATACAAATTTTAGGTACTCAGGTGTTGCTGGAATGCTGTCAGATTGAAGACTTGTGGAGAGAGTTGTGTAGTTGATGTATTGTACAATCTTGTTGAGATTAATACAAAATTGTGCCTCTTTCCTGGTAGTGTTTTTTACCCGCAAGGGTTTTCTCCATGTAAAAATTGTGTCATTGTGTTGAGTTCTTCATGTTTGACATCTTTTCTGTAGTGGGTTTTATGTTTTGTTACAATCTCCATTGTTAATGCACACTTAAGATTGTTGAAATTTATATTGAATCAGATTTCCATTGAAGTAGTGTTGCTTTCATTTCTAACAAAACTTGGAACATAGCATCTTCAGACATGTCTTTAACTAACTTCTAATCTGCAGACAAAGATATTCATTCTACAAGAAATGTGGAGCAATCTTCTGGACTGTTCTGTTATAAACAAAGATGCTCTTCTATACACTATTTCCACTGGAGAATCAAATTTTCTTAAAAGCACTTGGAAACTCAATATCAGGATCACTTACTCATTATCTCCAATGCTTATGTATGCCAATGTAAAGCATCTAACTCATTACAAGAAAGCATCAAAACAAGAGCACAGTTGACACCAATGACAACATAGATATGTTGAAATCAATGACAACACCGGTTAGGCACATACTTGCAACAACCCTTCTCCTATTGGTTTAAGTGAAAAGTTGAGCTAGTAAGCTCTATATCCATCAACCTAGCCACATGTAAAAAAATGAGCAAAATTAGTCATGTTGTCCAAGTAGTCCATAATACCCCCAAGATTTTCAAAGGATACAAAGGAGTATTAAAGTCACCAACCACCATCCAATGAGCCTCCTTGTTAGAATTTATATGGGTAGATATGGTTTTCATGACTTCTCTTTTGGAAATTTTGGAATTCAAAGCATAAATATTGGTAAGAATCCAATCTTTATTAGAGGAGAGGAATCTTACCTCTAGACTGTTCCTGGAATGGTTGATGTAGGACCCTTTGAGATTATTCTGATTCCACATTGTAACAATACCACTAGGTGCCCCTGGAGCCTCACTAATATATAAGTCCACATTAGGCTAGATATACTCTTAGCTATAAATTTGAAGTTAGCTTTAGTCATTTTAACTTCTTACAACAACAAAATGTCAATTTTATTTTCATAGATGCATCTTTTGACTAAAAACTACTTGTGAGGACTTTTGAGTTCTCTAATATTCCAGGACAAGATCTTCATTTATGGTTTTTCTTGGAGGAAAACTCCAAGGTTATTTGTCTTCCATTTGGTATCTCTCTTGTGATCTCCCTTTGATGAGTCTATCTATGGGAGGGCCTTTCAATCTTAATATCCACTCCCACATCAACCAATTTTTCAACATGACCTTTACCCTTCCTCTTAGGGGTAGACCAACCATTTAGATCATAGGAGCTCTGCAAATTGCTTTATTTACTGGTCCTTGCCCCTAGCATTGGTGAAAACTTCTTTTGGTTTAGAGGAGAGGTGACTCTATCCTTCTCTCTAAATTCTCTCCCATTTTAAGGGGGCTATAATTTCTGACTTGCTGAATAATAGTCTCGGTCCCAACAGAGGACTGATTCTCTGTCTCCTTAGGGACCACCTTAGAAAATGCAACAACCATTGCTTCTTCTTGATTACCCTTAGAAGGAATCTCTCCTTCCTCCTCTTCCAGAGTCAGGTTCTTTAGAGGAAGGTCTGGTTCCTCATTCTCAAAGACCCCAAACTGCCAACCGGATGAGCATCCATTCGGATTTCCATCTACTATTTGTCCTATGTCCTAGTGCTCTACTTAGTAACTTGATTCTCAAATTCTTCCAATGTAATATCCTTATTAACAACCACTTCTGAAGTATTCTCCCCATCCTCATGAGATTTATCTAAAGAGCCATGTGGCAAGCTAATGATGTTAAGAAGATCCTCTTTCAAGGGTTAATCCTCTGATTCATCAACCAATATTTCCACAGGTTCCTTAAACTTTTGGGCCACCTTTTCAGTGGCCTTGTATTGAGTGATAACATGACCAGGATTCAAGAAATTTTGATAGAAAACTCTTGAGTTTTCGTACAAAATAGGTTGTATCCATTTCCCAAATTTAGAATCAAGAATGATAGAAGTCGGGAGAGTTTTAAGGATATCTACACTAACACAAAATATAGCAAAGACTAATCTAGATTTTGCCTTAGTGACTTTATCCATAGTGATGAAATGTGCAAATGAATTAGCTATCCAAGAAAAGATTGAACTTCATCCGAAAACTCTAGTGGTAGGCCTGGGATCCAAACCCAAACAAGTGCAAATTTATTCAGGTTCGCCTTTGGGTCAAAACATGGCTTCCATATACAAAGGGAGAGGGTATACTTCCCATAAATCCTTTGGGTCAAACCTTGAATTCCATTTAAAAAGGAACATACCTCCCTCCATTGCGCTTATAATCACACTACCCTTTAACTGCCATTTGGTCACAACCCATCTCCTAACCACATCAATTTTAGGGCGAAAGGAGAACTTTCCTACTAAGGAATTCTCCATGGAGGAGATAATCCTATTAACTGTCGAATCAGGTAGCTTTAAAGTTGTTCCTTCCTCCGACACCAATAGCACTGGGTCAACCTTCCCAGACACATGTTCACTGTGGTCGTTACCTGCAAGAACATCTTTCCAAACTTTGGACCCTCCTTCCAAAGATTTGGTCATGGGCATACTAGTACTACCCGAGGTTGTATCAACGATACCCTGTTCCAAAGGAGGGGGCATAGAGCCCCCCAGGATGTCAACAACCATTCCTGCTCAAAATTTCAAATCATTTTTTTGGATGGGGAGTTGCAGAGCTAGATGCAAAGTTATTGAAGACGCAACAGACTGGTTTTTCTCAAGATAGATTTGCTAGTTTTCATAAAAAATCAATAAACTTGTTTAATTCACAAAACAAAAATCATGTAAGATGAAATTATGAAAATTATAGGGAAAGTTTATCCCATAGTTGGAGACTACATATCTAAAATTAAAAGGTACCTAGCTCGCCATTTATGAAATATATCCAATTTTACATAAGTTTCTACTTTATTTTCAAGACAACTTGTTTATGATGCATATACATTATGATCAAAATTCAATTCTTTCTTGAAGGAAACCTAAGTTCATTAATTACCAGAGAAACCAAATATTATCTACATCTTTTATGATTAGAATCTTACCTTAAAAAATCTTGCATAAATTTTAGATTTGAAGATCTTGAAATTCCAATTCCCAAAGTGAAAGTAGCCACCCTCTTCATTCTTCTTCTTCCCGTAAGTCTATCTATTTTCTTTTTTTTTTCTCTTTTTTCAATAATCAATAATTGCATAGTGCATAATAAAAGAATGAATCCTCAAAAAACAAAAAGACTCATTTCAAATCAAAGTTTCCTTCTTTTTCTTTATTTTGTTTTCTCAACCCTATCTCATGAAATCTTCAAAATAAGGATATAATCTTTGAAAATAATACTTTTTATTCCAATTAAATAAGAAAAAAACACAATGACATAATACTTTTATATTGTGCACATTCCTAATAATAAAATATTAGAAATTAAAAATTGCTTTTCTATTTACAATTAAAAATAATAAATCTTTATATTATCTTCTTTTTCCAACTAGGAAATAAATAATTATATTTATTTCCTAGTTCAATATTATAAACTTGCACAATTAGGTAGGGGGCTTGGCTCAATTGGTGAGAGCTTCCTGTGGTAGGCACGAGGTCATGAGGTCCAGTCTCCCCCCCTCCCCCACCCCCGCCCACCTGATATTGTACCCAGTTCATAGCTCCGATCAAGAGCATTTACCCATGTTGAATAAAAAAAATATAAACTTGCACAATCAATTAATTTAAATCAAAATAATTTAAACAATTAGATTTGTCAAATCATTTAATTCTATTTCCTTCTCTCATTCATAAAATAAATAATTATCCTTCTTAGCAAAATAATTAATAAATACAAATCTATGTATTAATAAATAATTCATCACCACAATTATTTATTATTATTATTATTAAATATTAAATTTTCAATCACCAAATAAATAATTAAACATCAATAATTATGTATTTCTTTTTAAGTAATTATTTTAATCTAGTTTAATTATTAATTACCCACACAAATGGATTCTCTTGAAATACTTCAACACCAGGACCTAGTTCACCTTCCCCGATACCTGTACTTGTTGCATAACACAATATTGCCACACATACTTTAGTAGCATTGTTATGAACAATATAATCATATAATCACCTTTAACAGTTAACCATGGTATTGGAAGCACACATTATACATAAAATATGTTAAATCAATACTTTACATTTAACATAATTTAATAGAGCTTATCTATTTTTATCACAAAATTAGAATATCATAGACTCACAAAGAAACTAAAAATGAGGGATGTTACAAAGACTCTTCAATGCGTCAACAAATTATCAAGATGGGATAATATGTGACAAAAGAACTTATGAAAATCAAGGTAAATCTTCCTATCTTTGAATTAATGAAGATTTCTGAAGTAAAAAAAACATTTTTACAATCTTTTGAAGAACTTGCTAACAAGAAAGTTTAGTGAAATAAACACCACCAAGAGAGGCACAAAAAAGAGACAATAAAGGAAAAGATAAAATCCATGTGTTGAAGGTGAATACCCATGTAGCTATCTATAACAAAAAGAGTCACCACCCTTCCTGCTTACATTGAGGATATTTGGTAAGAACCTCCACAATTATCTGGTAGACTCTGATGCATATACTAATGTCATGCCCCTCTTAGTGTGTAAATCCCTAGGTCTCACCCTAGATAAATCTTCAAGAAAGGTCACTCAACAAGATAAAATTGAAGTTAATGTTGTTGGTGAGCTAAACAATATTCATATTAATTAGTATCAGATCCTCATATCCAACAATACATTAACATTTAAGTAGTTGATATTCTCGATGCTTATGGATTGCTATTAAGCAAGGATTGGTCCAAGTCATTAAATGGGGGGTACCCGCAAGAAACTGGGTCCACATATAGGGGAAGTCGCGTGGGCAAAAAAATGCCGCCGGTAATGGGTACCCGTTTTCAAAGAAATGGGTACCCGTTTAGGAACGGGCGCCCGAGCCTAAACGGGTACCCGTTTAGTAACAGGTACCCGTTTAGCAACGGGCACCCGAGCCTAAACGGGTACCCGTTACTAAATGGGTACCCATTTTCAAAAAATAATATATTTTAAAAAAAGAGCTCTGCGGGCTCATTTTCACCCACAGAGGACGACAGTGACAGCGGACACCAAGAAACGGGTACGCGTTGTCAAGCACCAGACAAGGGAAACAACATAGTTTTTTTTGCCCTCTCACCTCCTCCCGCCACCTCATCACCCTCGAGCTCTTCCAGGTTGGTTCTCTACCTATCTTTAGCGTGTTTTAAATGTTTTTTTCCTAATTGTAGGGTTAAAACGAAAATTAGGGTTTTATTTGTTATTTAAGGGTTTTACTTGTTATTAGAATTTTGTGATTGTATGTTACTGCAAACCCTAAAACCAGGTTACTGCAAACCCTAAAACCATGTTACTGCAAACCCTAAAAAACGTAAACTATAAACCCTAAAAAATTGAAACTATAAACCCTAAAACCATGTTGTACTACAAACCCTAAAACCTAAACTATAAACCCTAAAAAACCAAATTATAAACCCTGAAACCATGTTGTACTGCAAACTCTAAAAACGTAAACTATAAACCCTAAAAAACCAAACTATAAACCCTAAAACCATGTTGTCCTACAAACCCTAAAAACCTAAACCCTAAAAAACTAAATTAGTATATGTAATATAATGATAAAAGGGATAAGTTTGAAGATGAAAATGTATCAAGAGGAGGCATGTAGATGCTTCAATGTTGATGATTAACTTAGGGTACACTAAATGTATCAAGATGAATATTGAGGAATCATATAAAACTATATACCCTATTTTTTATTTGTCATTGTTGGCTATAAGACTATACCCTATCTTTGATATCTGTCATTGTTGGCTATTAGAAGTTCCTGTCTGATATGCCAGTAAGGTTGCTATCATCAAAAATATAAGACATAAAGTCTAATGGACCCAAATCATCTTCTTGTAAAACATTATGATCATTGATCTTAGGGGTTAATTTTGTGTCACTTAATTGTTAGATATATCAAAATTACAAGTATCTAATAATAGTTAAATGATATTCCTTTACATTTATTTGTGAACCTGACCATAGTTTTCACTTGAGTGTAATGTATATGAACCATATTAAACTCCTAGACTCTTTCCATTCTATGAAATATCACATTATTTAAGGGTCCATATTAAAATAGAACGATATTTGGTCATATGCATTTAATAATGGAATACCATAAGCCTTTTAAGATCCACATGATACTCACCAAAACTATAAGATATAAATTCTAATGGACCCCAATCATCTTCAAGTGTAAGGCACTATGATCATTGACTAGTGGTTCATTTTGTGTAACACAACTGTTAGATGTATTGAAATTGTATCCAATAATAGTCAAATGGATTTCCTTTATATTTATTAGTGAACTTGACATTCCATCACCTAGGATTTTATAGTACTGGTTTGGCCTTTTTTTAATTACAGTTCTTAGATCTAATTTCTCAAGTTTTTATCTTTTTCTTAAATAGATAAACCTACGGTTTGGATTCATGTCCTTGTTTATCTTTTCCTATCATATCTTGATTAGGGTTTGAGCATGTAAATAGTGATATATACCTTTTTGATTCAACCTATCTAGAAGCTTGGATAATCTTTTGTGACATGTGATCCTTCCATCCTTGATACCTTCATGATACATTTAAATGATGGACCAATGAGGATGTGTTTTCTATAGCCTGTGTTGTTCTAGTTATATACTTGTTTTACCTGCTTCCCTTGAGTCCATAGTGTTTATCCAACACATTTGATGCACTATGGCCATAAGATTTTAAACTTGGAATAACAAATTTGCATCTATATTTTACTTCAATAAATAATTTTCTCTCCTGTTGTTTTAGTTTCACAATTAAATATGATTTAGATAACATCAATGTATTAACTAGCACCCAATGGTGACATTTGTAGACCTATGCTAATTCTCATTTAGTTTTGGGTCTGGATTCTAGTAGATGGATTAATATATAGTTGCATATCAACATACGGTGTGCAATCTTATATGAAGTTGGGATCATTCCTTGATCCTTCACCTACCCTTAGTTCATTTAAAAATATTGAGGAAAACATTCTTCTAGGTCCTTGACATCCACATTTTATAGTTTCAAATTTACAATTTAGGGAACTTGACATCCACAATTTAGAGTTTCAAATATAAATTTTAGGGTTCTAAAGTAGATGTTTAGGGCTTCACTTTTCACCTTTTAGGGTATCAAAATGATGTATTAGGGTTTGAAAGTTCACGTAATAGAGTTTTTAAATGACATTTTACGGTTTCAAATTCTCATATTAGGGTTTGGAAATTAACATTTAATTTTCTCTCCTCTTGTTTTAGTTTCACAATTAAATATGATTTAGATAACATCAACATGTATTAAATAGTGCAATGGTGACATTTGTAGACCTATGCTAATTCTCATTTAGTTTTGGGTCCATTCTAGTAGATGGATTAATATAGTCGCATATTGACATACGGTGTGCAATCTTATATGAAGTTGGGATCATTCCTTAATCCTTCGCCTACCCTTAGTTCATTTAAAAATATTGAGGAAAACATTCTTCTACCCTTGACATCCACATTTTATAGTTTCAAATTTACAATTTAGGGAACTTGACATCCACAATTTAGGGTTTCAAATATAAATTTTAGGGTTCTAAAACTTAGATGTTTAGGGCTTTGAACTTTTCACCTTTTAGGGTATCAAAATGATGTATTAGGGTTTGAAAATTCATGTAATAGAGTTTTAAAATGACATTTTAGGGTTTCAAATTCTCATATTAGGGTTTGGAAATTAACATTTAATAAGGTTTCAAAATGATATTTTAGGGTTTTTACACTTCAGCAGAAGGTAACTCATATTGTTGGAATACAATGTTGTAGTATTGGTATAAATGTAGTCTTTAACAAGGTCACTATTGTTATAAATGTAGTATTGGTAATAAATGTAGTATAAAAGTAGCATGCAATGTTCAATTAAGTCATAATCTGTACCACTCTTTTGAGACACATGAGAAGCCTATAGTAAAATTGGAGTTAATATAGGAAGAGAAATAGGAACCTATAATGTCAGGGCATCACGTAGACATCTTCATGTCACACCATCATAATTGAGCTTAACTTAGAAGCTAGAAGTAGCCTGATTAATAGAGAAATGGGAATCTAATACAGTTGGCATGCACTTTTAAATTTGGACTATATAAGGTGTCAAAATGTAACTTCCATTATAATTTTGAGAAAAATGATGATACGACTTGAGACCTTGTTAGGTAGAGTGACACCTTGGTGTATGACTAGGACCTAGAACCTGCAACCTTGTCCACTATGTGAATTTAATGATCTAAAAATTTAGACATAGCTTTATGTTGTAATTTTTTGCATAACTTCCTCTTGGTAATTTTTGTGAGATCTTTTTTCTAATTATTCCATATTTTATCTATAAATACCAATTCTATAGTTCAAAAACCCTCTAAAAAATGGTTAAAGAGGAATGAAGTAGGAAGGAGAATATAATATTTTAGGGAAATGTTGGATTAATTTAAGGAGACATCGGTATGAGGCATCATCATTTGATTGTTCATATTATATGATAAACTTGTGCATGTGTTTAATTTTCAAGTATTACGTGCTCTCTGAATTCATGGATATTTTAAACTAAATCATTTATAGATCTATTCTAGATTATGTTTAAATTTATAGATATTTGTTTGTAAGTTTTCAATATACATATATATATAAATTGTGAAATTATACATTTGTAAGTTTTTTATATGAATTTACATATTTGAAAATTTGCAGGAGACAGATCTAATGGATGACCAAAGTCTAGATGAATTTTTAATAGATGACATTCTTTATGGAACCCCCCCACCCCGTGATCCATCTCAAAACCCCCCACCCCATTATCCACCTCAAAACCCCCCATCCTCTCCACCTCAAAACCCCCCACCCTCTCCACCTCAAAACCCCCCATCCCCTCCACCTCAAAACCCCCCACCCCCTCCATTTGATGAGGCCCGATTGCGGCAAAACATTAATGAAAATATTAATACAATTGAGGAGAACATTAATTTGATTAATAATCAAACTCACTTGATGCCTCCACATGTGGTTCAGTTTGCATCTTCGATGCAAACCATTATTGATTCTGTTAGGTCTATCGATGCAGACCTAAATAGATTTCAGCTTTGGTGGGAGGAGAGGAGGCAATTCTATGCAGATGGTCTTTCATATAAAGACATCCATGACCTCCACATTACAAAACAAACATTAGCCCCATTTTTTCGTCACCCAAAAACTAACCAACCTATAGCTGCAACAAAAAAAAGAATATCAATTAAGTGGTGTACGCATGAGGGGATTTCGAGACATTTTTGGGATCAGTGGTGGATGGTGTTTGATCACCCACCACATGCTAATTGTGAGGTGCCGCTATATTTTTTGAGAAAATTATGGGTGGAGTTTCAATTGGGTCAAAAACCCAATTATTTTGATATGAGAGATTTTCAGGGTGTTGGTCGTGGCATGCCACAACACAGACTAGGGGCACGAGTTGACCCCAATCGACCTGTTCCTCCTGCTCCTATGGTTGCTCCTGTTTTGCCCACGATTCCTGTACCTATTCAGCAGCAGTCAGTTTTGTCGACATTAGGAGCATTGAGTAGACTCTCAGGCAATCTCACTGAACAAGCTGCCCACATGGCAGCTGAATTTAGTGGTGGAGAGCATCATGGAGGAGTCGATGCATCTCAGCATAGAGCCCCAGGCCTGTCAGGGGCACATTTGTGTACAAATTACAATCAACCATGTTATGGTCTTGCTCCTACATCCACATCAGATGCAGCTACAGCCGGAGTGGAGTCATACTTGGATCTACTATATTCGGATGATAATCCTACACAGGTACATTGACCACATTTTATTAAATATTTCAAGTGTATAATTTGAACGTAGATCAAATTTTTTATAAATAATTTAATGAATTAATTTATATAATTGTAAACTATTTGTTGTACAGATCTCAAGTCGCTCTAGGGCCACATCACGATTTGATACATTGAGTTTTGCATCGACAGCTGTAGAGGTTGGCACACCTTACGGGGTAAACCAATATATCTTAACCCTAAAACCATATGTATCTAATTCTAGTTTCATTTTTCTTTTGAAACTTATCAATATTATATTTTAAATTAACATTTACTGTGTATAATTAAATAAATAACTATATACATACATGTATGTGAAACACTACTATTGCAGCAAGGCTCAGGTCATGTGGCAGTTCCCATGTCTGATCGACCACCTGGCTCAGGTGTTTCTTCCATTGATCCTCCATCGACAGCTACTATGTCTGAGTATTCCCCGGTGCGTGTTTTAAAAAATTGTACTAAATTTGTACTAAGTTTCTTTTTTTGAGTTTATATAAATGTATATATGCACCCATATATATGTAAGTGCAGGATGATAGGAGTGAGACTATTGGTCAGGTTGGTACTCAGGGACAAATTCATGAGCCATCTACACATTTTCAGGTCCTAAACTTTACTTTAAAATTTTCTATATGTGCAATTTCTAGGTCTTTATATGCTAATTTTAAATTGTAACTTATTTCAAACTTGCTTTATTTGAAATTCTAGCAATTAGCAAGTGAAACTTTTGGTCATGAAGATGAAACAGTTATACCACCTACACAACAAAATGTGGAAAGTGAGACGGTAATTTAAATGCACACTTTAAAGCCTACATTTAAATATTTAATTTCATATGTCATTTTTAAAATTTTTAAATCTGATTGCAAGTTCTTTCTCTTGTGTGTACAGCATGAGGTAGATCCATCCATTTCACGAGGAAGAAAGAGGCCTCTTTCAGATTTGAACTTGAGTGATGATCATCCCTAACATAGAGTTTTATTTCATAGACTAAACTGTATGATGTGCACATTATTTTTTATATATGCCATTCCAGGACTTTGACTATCTATGTCGAACTTGCTATGACATGTTCTTCTAGATATATTTCAGTATTTCATGAACTGTGATTTGTATTTATTTATATGCTGATGATGAGTAGATGTTTTAAAGTACACATTTCATGGGTCCTACCTAGATATTTTATAGTATTTCATGGACTTATCTAGATCTAGATCTACATGTATAGATTATTGAGTATATATGCTTGAATGTAGTTTAGTATGTTAAATATGCTTCATTGTTAAATATGTTAAATATGCTTCATTGTTCACTTCTAGATTATAAATTATTTAATTAAGATGTATGTTAGAAGATTTCTCTCTACTACATTTTTAAATTTTTAAGAAGTGATTAAATGCATTATGGTTCAATAGTTTTTCTTGAAATAGTGAACAAAAAGAATGCCAAAAGTTTGGATTTTAGTAACAAAGTGTTTAGTAGATCCATCTATGTTATATGTGTTATCCCTCTCAAATTTGTCTCACTAGAAATGCCAAAAATGGATTCAACCTTAAGGATGTGATTCTTTTCTAAAATAATGTGTCATTGCCAAGAACATACTACCATCAATTTACTAAAGAGTTTCTATTAAAATATGTGAATTGAAACACCACATATCATGACATCAACTATTCCATAAAAGTTTGTGATATTCCCTATTATCTCAAACTCCATAAAATATGCTATCTATCTTTAAAAAGGTACATACTACAATGACATCAAACATAAACCAATAGGTGTCTTAAGATATATTAGTGGTAGGGAAAATTATAGTGGCCCTCACCCTAGAGTAATAAGTTGAAGTAGTGTTAGAATTACTAATAAACTAAAAAACTTTATCCTAGGGTGGTGGGACTAATAAACTGAAATTTACACAAGCCTTACAAAGCCTCTACCACTTCCTTGACATTTTTAACATTGTTCAAATTTGATAGGAGGGATTTATGTCACCTCCTCCTCATCGTAATTCTCATAGTAGATAGAATCATCCAATTTAGCATCAAGATGAAGGTTTATCTTCATTATCGTAGAAATATCCTCCAAGGCTTTGTGCATATGCTCATGCCACACATTGAAGTTGTGGAATTTATCTAAGTAGCAATATAGAAATCCTTAGCCTAACCTTCTACCCCTTCAATATCATTGTATAGAAGGTAGATACAAGTAACATTTGATAGCATGGAGTCACAACTTAGGGATTGAGTTGAATACATAACAAAATTATTCTTCCCAACAAATGCTAGATGTCTAGGAGCAATTTAATGATTTCTTCCATTATCTGCCTAGTCTAGAATATAATTACCTTTTCGTTTGATATGTTTGAAGGAGATAGATTTAAACTTATTCACCAAGTTTCTAGATTCCAATAGAATAGTTTCCAATAACCACTTGAGCTTCATCTATGCTTTTTCATATGATCAATGTTGATCTTGGAATCTCCTTCCACACTAAGGGATATCTTGTTTAGTTTCCAAGTCATCTTGAGGCCCTGGATATCATGGCCCTAGAATCTACCATATTACTGTTCTTGACACCAAAATCATAAGCTAAGATAGGTAGAGGTTTTCCCTTATCATCTCTTAATAAACATACTCCTCCTACTTCACTAGGATTACCCTTGGCTACCCATCAAAATTTCAAGCTTAATCCATCCCAATGTAGGTGTGGACCAAAGGGTGTGAATATCAACATGGGTATCTCCTTGTTTTAACCTTATTCAAAGCAACCTTGGCCAATTATGGGCCTAATCCACCTCTTCTAGTATGATCATATATTCCTCTTTACCCCAACAATCACCAAGTTCCTAAATGCACCATATTTCTTTAAAATAGTTCGAAATTTGGGATGCATATTCACATTTCAGAAATACATGATGATTGTCCAGAGACTTCCTTAAATGTGAATATGCATCCCAAATTTTGGACTATTTTAGGTTTGTCACCTTTCCCATTGTATCAATCATTATGCATAGTGAACAATCTATTAACTGCCTCACAAACCTAAATTAAGTTTGGTGTTACAATTATCTAATGGATAAATTTGGTGTTACAATTATCTAATAGATAAATTTAGGGCACTTTATAACAAAGGTAATTTACCTAGGATAAACCTACAAAATCACGATAAAATGATAAAGATGTTAGACTCACCTAGTTAGCCTCAATTGAGATACATGTTCCTTTAAATGATTGTGGTCATCCTTTGATTACAAAACCTTCTTGATATATATCATTTGTATAGTCCTTGAAATTTTATTAATTTGCAACCGAGACTTTGTTATCATCTTTCTTACTTAACCATTATAATAGCCAAAACTTCCTTGGCCTTTGGAAGTTGAATCACATATAGTTTCTCATAAAGGAAAGGAATTAAAGAAGAGATTCCTATGAATATTTTCCCAATTCAAAATTACTTTACATCTTCAACATACCTAGTTCCTAGTGTGGATTTCATATTTGTTTGGTTTAATTTTTTTGAATTATAATATAGGTGTTCTACTTAGGGGACCCATCCTTACTAAATAGTTTAGAAAACATATATAAATGAGTGTGCTAACAACCCAAGACTAGGCATAGCAGTAGAAAGCACAACATCCCATAAAGGTTTCTAAACTACCCATATGCAACTATATATCAATACCCCAATACATATAGCAAGCACAAAATTCCAACACAACTAATAGAAAGCTAAAAAACAAACAAAACACCAAACCACATCAACATCTTGAGGGAGCTTTGGCACTCCCTAATGCATCGAACGTCCCACTCCTCATAGAGAGATTTCCATTTGTCATAGGCCCTATTGTGCACACCATTCCCAAACACACTTACAAGCTCCACCAAAAGAACCTTTGGACACTTTGCATTCTCTAGTCCATGAAAGTTGACACATTTCTAGACCTCTACACATTGTATAGAACAAATGACAATTAATCCATAAACTCGGGACCGTAGCTAGATGCCTCACTTCGATACATCACATATGGATATAAAAATGAGATACTTCCAACTTCCTTTACCTTCAATCAACCACCTCTAATGGCTATCTAAAATGTGTATTAAAAGACTAAGACAACATCTCAAATGTGGAACATTTAAACTTGCATCACACATAAATAAATAGTATACAACACAAGAATTCAAACTTGGGAGAAACTCTCAACTAGGCATAAAATTCTCAAAAAAATGAGCAATGCTTCTAATGACACTAATTCATAATATATAATGGCTTTTACATAGCCTTAACATGACTTAAATTATCCAAATGCACAATTCTCTAAAATGGATCATGACCTACAACTCCTCTTGCAATGGTGGAGAATGAAGGATGAGAGCTCCATGCATGGGTTCCAAACACCACTTAAATAGTAGTCCAAAATTTTATTGCAACAATCCCAATTGACTTTGCATGCAACACCTCTTCCAACCATAATCAAATATCTAGCTAGTCATAACACTTTGAATCTTTATCAACCAACCGGCTTCACAAGCTTTACTGTAAACTTACAACATGGCTCCAGTCTATTTGCAATCTATACCTCTATCAAGGACTCTCAATAACTGTATCAACCTACATACAATCAACACTTTTGCTTTCAAGATGCCACCAACTTTTCTAAGCTTTGTCTCCAAAAGACATCATTCTTTGTGGACTTCAACCATGTATGGCTCTGTCTAATACAACCTACTTTAAATGACTCCAACACTATACTAATCACATAGCTAGTTCTGTGCAACAACCAACCAATACCTATATTAAGTCTCTAAGCTCTGCCCAAGCATGTTCAACAAAGTTCAACCATGAATGGCTCTTTGCAAGCCTCCATCACAAATCTCAAACAATTCAAATCAAGAAGAAACTAAAAGGTTCAATTCAAATCAAGTATCCACACAATATAAGCTACAAAAAAAATTATCACAATTTGAAATTATTCAAGAAGTAGCATTCAATTCTTCTAGAGAAACTAAATCTTTTAAAGAAGAAACTATCTAAGGAAATTCATTTAAATCTTATCCACACAATATAAGCTACAAAAAATTTTATCACATTTGGATTTAATTATTCAAGTAGTATTCAATTCTTGTAGTGAAACTAACTTTTTTAAAGAAGAAACTACAAAGAAATTCAATTTTCTTATCCACACAATATAAGATACAAATAAATTTATCACAATTTGAAATTATTCAAGAAGTAGCATGAACAATTCTTGTAGAGAAACTAGAACTCTTTTAAAGAAGAAACTATCTAAGGAAATTCATTTGAATCTTATCCACACAATATACTTGATCATCAATTACTGTGAAAACCTCTTGACTAACATTAGTTTGACATGACTACAAAATTGATCTACAATTTACATTATGATCAAATCTTGTAGTGGCAATCATGGAAAAATCTACTTGTAGGATACACCTGCAAGAAATAATGAATGTAAATGAGAATGAAAGAATATGTACCAAAAACACAAAATATTAATGCAATATGTACTTATCAGACTTGCAAGTTGCAGGGATACAGGGAAAGTACTTTTTTCCCTAATATGGGAAATAACGGGTATAATAGAAACGGGTACCCGTTATATAACGGGTACCCGTTATATAATGGGTACCCGTTATTTAAATAACGGGTACCCGTTTTATAACGGGTACCCATTATGTAACGGGTACCCGTTATTTAAATAACGGGTACCCGTTATGTAACGCGTACCCGTTTTATAACGGGTACCCGTTATTTGAAATTAGAAATCTCCGCCGCTTTTTCCCTGACCTTTGCTTGGGTTTTAGGCTCGGGATAGGCATGGTTGACCGACCTTGAGCCTTGGACCTGCAAATTTTTTTCTAAGTACAAAACAAGAAGAAACACTGAGTTTACCTATATGGCTGAGGGCTTTTTTTTTTGAATTTTTTTACGAAATGAAAACTCATTACAGATGACATTGTCTAGTTTTCAAATATATAATTTTTTTTGTAATTGGACATGTTCTTCTATTTATTATTTAATTTATAAGCAAACTAGTCCAAAAACTTGAAATGATAGGTGTTTGTATTTTTTTAATAACTTTTAATTTTTAAATTTTTTTTAAAAAAAAATTATATGTCATCAATCTACACATCATTCTTTACACAATAAAAAAAAATTAATTAATTTTATGATTTTTTTTGCTCAAATTATGTTGGCCGTACACAAGGGATTTTCAAAAGTACCAATTAGGCCTAATAAAAAATTAATAAAAAAAAAATTATTTAGAAAAAAATTATAAAAAAATATCCTCATCAAACTTCACTGTACTACACATGTTTTCCCAAAAGGATTTTAAAAAATAATTTTATTTAGGTCAAATTATGTTGGCCATACACGTGCATGGTATGGTAAAAAAAAAGTGACTTTTAAATAGTGGTTTTTAGAAATGCCTATTGAAAATTAATTTGTATCATCTGGGTATTGAAAAAAATTACATATTTAGAAACTAGACTCCGAGTACTACATTTTATATTTAGTGACTTTTTAAAAGATTCCATTTCTAAGTGCTTCAAATTTTAAGGTCAAATGCGACAAATTCTGAAAATCAGGGAAAACACTTCCACTTTTTGGCCAAAAAGTGGACCCAACTTCTTGCACTGACCCTGGGTACATGGCTACTAACTTCTCTCATATGTGGCTCCCTGGGAGGGGAATTGCAAATCAAATTTGGGATAGAAACAAAACCAAAGATGAAGCACTTGATTACTTCTCCACATTTCTCCACATTTCACTTTTTGTCCTATTTGTGAAGTTCCCATGGAAAACCAAATAATTTCACCACCAAATCTCACCTCTTTCCCTACATCTCGTCTGACCCTTTTTGTGATAGATTCTTAGGTTGGTAGACTTCCAACTTTGTGTCTCGATATCCTGTCCCCCGATCCCCTTCTGCATTCATGTAAATTCTTTATTCATTCATTCCCTTCCTTGTTCCTATTTTCCTCTACTTTGTTAAATTGTGGAGTTCTCTTGGACCACTCCCACTTTCCTTCCATTTCCCTTCCATCTGATCCTCCATTCCTCCACTCCTTTCCATAATTCTCTATTTTATCTTTCTTTCTATCTTGTGGAAATTCCTTACTTCTCTACATTTCTACCTCTAATTCTACCTCACTTCTCTACATTACTTCTGACCCATTTTGTGAGATATTACCACACTCCTAGACTTCTTCCATTAACACATCCACTTCCTACCTTTGGTCCCACATGCTTTTCCTGCACATTTGTATCTTCCATTCCCTCCTATTTGTAGATTTTATTTGGACTTTAGGATACCTTCCTTTCACCCTTGATATCCCATCCCATTGTCTAGTTTTGCAACCAAATCTCGCATCTCCATGCATCATCAAATAACTCATTTTCTTCCTTTGCAAAAACTTAATTGACTTTTATATTTCCTAAACACCTTTTCCTATTTTCCAAATGTTTAGTTGACCAATTCTTACCCGCATTCACACATTAATTCACTTCTATTCTTCCTGCTAATCCCTTGCTGCCATGTGGCATATTCAATTCCCACCTTCAATTATGTAGTGATTTTCTGTAGGGTTTTTCATTCTATTTGGGAATGTCCCATGTTGAATTCCAGCAATTATTTAGAAATCTTCACCCACCTCAACAACTCCCCTGCATGATCTAGGATCACCATTAATGGCCTCCAATAGATGTGATAAGATGGAGGATGACTTTCAAACACCTCCAAATTCCAGTGGACCCTTCAGTCATGCAATTTATGTACAAAGGCATGGATCTATGATATGAATGGGCATGTTTTCAAGTGTTGTTCATGTGAAAAAGATGCGAGTGAGCATAGGCAATGATTGCACTTGTAGATGACCAAGGTTTCTTCTCCAAGATGGCTCATCGATGTTAAAAGAACTATATATTATAGTTTCACTCAGAACAAACAAGATGGAAAAAAGGTTGCAGAGTAGAGATAATAAAGAACATGTTGTAGACCATTAGGGTTTTCTTCTAGTGATGGATTCTAAGACATTTTGATTGTAATTTGTTGGGTTTTATCCCAAAGGCTATGATAGGACATTTTAATCCGAAAGGAATGATTTAAATGTGTAGATTCAACATTGTTTTGAATGTCTCCATGAAAATTATGTAAATTTTTGGCAATTTTACAAATCTCCTTAATCACATTTGTTGCTTCAAGTGTTATTCTTGGCTAGTTTGTCATCTGGAAGGCTATAAAATTCCTTGTAAAGATTTTGCACAGCATCTAAGATAATACAAGGGATTTATGGGTTTGTTCATGGATTATTAAGGTATGTTCAAGTAGATGTTCTATAATTTTATATACCTACCTATTTGTATGCATATAGCCTGGCTTATGTGTGAGACCTCCAAGTGTAGTCCTTCTTGGTACCTTCATTAAGGTATCAAAACATGGGTTAAATTGATGTCCCCTTTGGTTTGTAAGATTTAGACTCTATTTTGCTTATTGGATAAAGGCACCCACCTATTTTATATTCAACCTCCCATCCCACCAACATGGTAAAATCAACAAAATCTAGTCCTTATCTTTATATTGTGTTTGTTTTCTCCACTTCCATGTGTCTATGTATGCAATTTCATTAGGGGCTACTAAAGCAACATTTTAGTCACTTTACATGGTTGTGCATTTGGTTTATAAAGGTGTAAAACCCCTATATTATCAAACCAACATTTAGGAGCTTAGTGACAATTGATTAGAGTTTCATATGCATCAAGGGTATGGTTTGTTTCAAGGTTTGGTCTTATATTATTATCTATATTAATTTTTACTTGTAACACCTTATGGGATACCCCTTGGTGTACTGGAGCCTAAAGTAGAAGAAGAAATTACCCACCTTATAAAATTGAGCCATAATTTCTCAAACTTGATCATAAGTCAAAGGTATTTTGTCTTGAGTACGACACCCCTGGCACTTAGGAATAGCCTGGCTTTAGGGATATGGGAGCACCAACACCCAAAATACAACATGCCTCAACTTTTGAGACCTGTATAAAGAATCAAGAACTTGCATACTTTAATTAAGATATCAATATTGTAGAATTCTTCGATTCTATTATTTTGGGAGAAGTTAAATAAGAACATGGAGCTATATGTAATTAGTTCTCAAGTTATCTGAGGTCTAAGTCTAGGAATAATTGAAGGATCTATATAAGGAATCAAGAATTGTTTTCCCAAAATGTCAATGGTGATTCCTTGTCTAGGAATGGAGTCAGAAGTTTGGGAAGTGGCCATGATGTAGCTTCTTCCAATTCAAATATATGTAAAGGGTTGTTGAATTTAGTGAGTTACAATGGCCGTTTAGATGCAAGTGTGCATCATGCTAAAAGAGGCCATAGATTTTTTGAGGCTATTTTTCTTATTTTCATTTGAGGATCAACCCCTAGGGATAATTTGATGGTTAGTGATTCACTTCATAGGACCACATTCTCCCAATTAAAGCCTCAGTAGGAAATTGAATTATAGCCTCACTAAAATTTAGTCCTATGTTGTACTTCAAGTAATAACAATATTATTACGATTATAAGGTAATTGGACAAGTGTCGGTCATCCAATAGAGGCAAGCATTTTATTTTTACTATAAGTAGAGGTTATTTGATTTGTAAAGAAGATCAATCTTAGAACACTTTGTATGCATTAGTATAAATAATGCGATTGAAGACTCTTGGAGAGCATGAATAGAGTAGCATTCTAAATTATATTGTTGTAAACTCAATTGTATCCAATTAAATAAATCAATATAAGACTTAATCTTGTTTTTTTTAATCTCAAATTGTTTCCATTTTCTATAGGATGTTTTAGGAAATTTGGAAAATTGCTAATCATACATTTTTTATGCTTGTGCTAAAGTTCAATTAATAGGTAATTTAAGTGGTGATTGTAATTCTTATTGTCTTAGCATGTTGTGCATTTTGATAGTAAATGGATTAAGAAGTATGATTTGTGATATTTGTAGTGGGAAAGCATGTTGAGGATCTAGACCTTGTATGTCAGAGGAATGTACTAGATCTATTTGTAATTATTAATTACCTCTATATTATTACATTTAATTTATTTGTCAATTATGTTCTTAATGAATTAATGACACTTGTGTTACAACTATTTTTGGTCTAACACTTTTATTAAAAATGATCGATTACTAAGGGTAACTTATTTCCATCCACATTTCCACAAAATACTCAAGGGTACAAAGGAAAGTAAAAATACTTGTTCAATCACTCATCCTTTGCCCATTTCACTGTGGATTTATCATTTTCTACATAAAATAAGATCTTTGAATGTAATTTTACACTAAAACATGATTTCTTTCTTTTCAGTTCCGCTCAACTAACTAGTATGAATTAGTGATAGTAATTGGGTTTAGAAATTATGTCAATAGTGCTCAATTTAGTCTTTGCAATTATTTTCTCCTACAACTTTATTCCATTCCTTGAGATTTTTAAAAGTATCACACTCTTGAGTTTTATAGAGATCAAAGTGTAGAAGAGAATCACCCTCTCTTGTCAATTGGTCTCTTCAACCAATATTTTTTAGGATTAAGGTTCGTCTAATCTAAATATTGACCCCATTCCCTAGAGGTTGTTGAATCCTTTCCTAAAACTTGTAAAAAGGAACTAGATACCACACAAAAGGAAACACTAGCAAAGGAAACAAAGGTAAAAATGAGATTAGTGATGACTAGGTTCAATTCCATATGGAAGAGTTGGAAGCATTAGACACTTTGAACAAGTTATATTTTGGTTGGAGTATTATTGATTTTGGAGTTTAGTGGTAGGGCTTAGTCTATTTGGTTACTTTCATCCTTCTATGGGGGGCTTGCGTCTCTTTTTTTGTTTCAAGTTTAGTGGTCTATTGGTAATCCTAGGAGGAGAACACTCAATCATATTATTGTTGAGTATGTCACTAGAGTGTGTATGATATAGTAGGTGCACTTGTGGTGTTGTTGGAGTCCATGCAATGATGCCTAGGAGCATAGTGATGTTCTAGGGAATAATCAAGGGTACCAAAGGTAACTAGAAGAAATTAGGCGTTTGTCTTAGCTATCATAAGCCATAAATTATATTTGGTTGTAGTGCAAGAAGACATGTACATGGTTCAAGTAAAGTTGGTCAACAACCTTTGACCAATTATGAGTAGTAGCAACTTATCATGTGTAATGATCATCCATATGGAGAAGTCATGTTTCATGTAATGTGTGGTATGCTAATGTCATGGTACAGTCATGATATTCTTATGTGACTATTAATATTCTATGTAGTGTCTAGACAATTAGATGGTTGGTATTCCAAGAAGATAGCTATATCTATCTACTCATATGGATGGAATGAGGTTTGGTTGGTTGAATGTTGATTGTCTAAATGTGTGAAACCTTGTTGTGAGGTCATATGATATTATCTACAGATTGAGACTCTACAAGAGAGACTTATTCTATTAGATGTAAATTTTCCTTTGAATACAATTGTTACTATAATTTTGCTTATGGGTTTTTCTATAAGGGTTTCACACATAAATTTGTCTCATGTCTATCTATAACTTGTGTATTGTTTCATGTGCTTCCTTTAGTGCTGCTTAATTAAATTGTATAACAAATAAGTATATATTTAATCACATAATCTTAAGGTGTTTTAATATCTAGTCTAGCAATCAATTGTATCAAGGATTGAATTCCCAATAGTCAAAGTAGTAAAGAATATTTGGTGCTCAATTGTTGCATATGTGCCCTGGAATCTACTATGAAAGACATATTTACCTAGTAGGAATTAACTGGAACAAGATGTGGATGGATTAAAAATATCTAAGAATTCAATTTATATATTTAGACCACAAGATTGTTATGAGGTTAAGGGTTTTTGAAGCTTAAGGAAAAAACTAACTTGGAGGTTGTTGATGTAAGTATGGTGAATACTGTGGTAAATACTATAAATTTATCTCTTGAGAATAACCCTTGGTATGCTTATATCATTTATTATTTGACACACATGTCTTGTCCACCTGGTTTGGATTTAAACAAGGAAAGAACTCTAAAATTGAGAGCTCAAAAATACTTAATTTCCAATGATAGATTGATGTGGAGAAATCCAAAGGAAGTTTTTCTCAAATTCTTGAATAAGGAAGAAGCCAATATAGATGCAATGGATTGTCACAAGGGGTATTGTGGAGGTTACTTCATGGCCAAAACTATCACCCATAAAATTCTTAGAGTTAGGTAATGGTGAGCATCACTATTTGGTGATGTTGCTAAAATGTTAATTGTGAGAGTTTCCATAGATAATTAAAAGCATCTAATAGATTGCCCCTGAGAAATATCAAATTAGAATTCTCTTTCCAGCAATGGGGCATAGATTTCATTTGTGAAATAGAGGAAAAATTGAGTAATGGGTTTAGATGGATCATTGTTGCAATTGATTATTTCACTAAATGGGTGGGGGACATGCCTACAAAGAATGTCATTGCCAAAAATGTGATCTATTTTGTAATGAAAAATACTATCGCAAGATTTGGTCTACATCAAAGATTCATTACTGATCATGCAATGTCTTTTAGAGAAGGGGAGTTTACTAACATGTGTAATAAATATAGTATTAGTCTTACTCATCTCCATAAAATCATTAGGGGAATAGGCAATCTAAGTCTAATAATAAGAATATTATTGGAATCATCAAAAAAATCATGGAGAAAAATAAGAAATGGGATAAGAAATTGAAGATAGTAGTATGGGTAGAGAGGGTGACACATAAGAAAGAAACTAGGAAGTCTCCTTTTAAGTTTGTATATGGATTGAATGTTTTCATGCCCCTGAATTTGGAACTTGTGTATAAATTACTTCAATAGCTTGGTAATATAAAATAAAATGTTGTTGATTAGAGAAGGAATTAGTTGGTGAAACTTGATGAGGAAAGAAGGATAGCCCCTAATAAGAATGTTAAGTCCTAGGAGATGGTTAAATTTCTTTTTGATAGGAAAGATAAATAGAGGAAATTTTAGTTAGGAGGTGTGGTCTTTATGTTGAATGCTAGAGTTGAGAATAAAGAGAAACATGGAAAGTTTAATGCAATTTGGCTTTGATCCTATATCATTAAGAATGATGGTAGTGTTGATACCTTCTTATTAAGAATCTTGGATGACAAATATTTAAAGTTGCTAGTGCATGGACAACATTTAAATCATTAGTTTCCTTGACTAGGTTAGAAAAGATTTATTAGTTTACTCTAAATCTTTGTTTATCCCTATGCAACTATGACTATAGTTTTCCTCATGGTTAAGTGTGCTTTATGTTTTATTTTTCCTTATGCTCTAATTTGTGGATATTTACCTTAAGAATTATGCATTCCTAGATATGCTTTTGTGTTCTCATTGTGCCTATGATACACATCCCTAAACGAAAGCCCTTGTAGGCCTCCTGCCAATGATATGATAAACACATTATTCACTATATTGAGGCTATAGTCATAATTGTAAGCTTATGAAGTGTTTATGCCTTATGCTCTTGTAAGACCCTAAATAAGCCCTTGTCAAGCATAATTGCAATCCTTCTATGTCATCACTATGGAATTTTTCTAATTTTAAAGTGACTTGTGTAGTTGTTCAAAGTATAAATTAAATGTCCATGTATTGAAGAAGTTATTGACCAATGGGTAGTGTTGTTCCTCTTTTGTTTTGTTTGTCCGGCCTGAGTCTCATATTTTTGATCTTCTTGCCTAAAAGAGTAATTTCTTAAAGAACATTGAAGAATTATCTACATTATTATATTGGTCTCATTCCTAGTAAGTGGTGTTGATTGATTTCCTTAGGACAATTCTTTCATTTGACCCTCTTAAGGGAGTTGTGAAACTTTTGTACCTGTATGGATGCAGAGTTTTGGGTCTGTTTGGACATTCCAATTCTAGAGCCTTTTGATCCACATGGACCCAATTTCCCCATAATGTAGCTTCAAGCTTTCTTCTAAAGAAATTGTGGAATATAGGGATGCTTTAGTCTTTGTGGGATCATGACATATGTCTAGACCCCTAGAAATCCCTGAATGTCCTAATCACACTCGAAACTTTGAAACTCGCCATTCATCATAACTTTTTACCACATCATGAGGGTTCATCATGCTCTCCTCCCTGTCACACATGAGCTAACATTAATAGCAATTTGGTGAGAGGACTAAGGAGTATTTAAATGATTTGTTGTGATCATTTCAACATTGTTTGTTCGTGTATTCTTGTTCCCAAATCTACAAAATGATGTAGCGAGTATTTACCCACAATTATCCTCGAGCATCTATAGATTTTGTTCAAACTTCCATTGTAGCCAAACGAATTGCAACTCCGTTTTCTTTGAGAATATCTACGAACTAGTATATTTATATTTAAAAATATATATCTATAGTACGCCCAGAGATATCTTTCAATTTTTTTTGCTTTTTGGTTTTTGATTTTGATTTTTTTATTTTTTATAAATTACTGTTAGCTAGAATGCAAGCATTTCATTTCCCATTTAAATATATTTCTTATTTTTGGCATTTATTACGCCGAGAGGCATTCTACACTCACAACAAGGGCTGAAAGATTCAGATTCCCATAAACAATTAAGATTCAGATTCCATGTAAACAAAATTCATAAAATGTGTAAATAAATAAATTCATGGAAGCTAAATGGATAGAAAAAATAGAAAAACTTAGGTGATTATGGAGTGAAATATTTATCACTTTAAACAAAAAATAAATAAATTTGTGGAAGCCAAATGGATAGAAAAATAGAAAAACTTGCATCTAGAATATTTGCATTTTGGTTTAAAATAGAAAAAACATTTTTTAGAGTGGTGTCACATTTAGTGGTGCATTTATTGTGGTGTTTCATTATGATCCTCTATCTTAATAATCTCATGCATATAAATATTTTTTTTTTTTTTTTTTTTTAGATTGGAATCTTATAAAATTACACAGAATCTTAGAATCTTTCAACTCTTCAACTCCACCCCTGCTGTGAATGTAGAACGCCTCTCAGCGTAATAAGTAGGATTTTGGAACACCCCCCCACTTTTTTTTTTGGCTATTCACGTATATTTTAGTCTTTTAAATGTAAGGATAAAATGAAGGTTTTGAGTTAGATTATCTTGTAAACATACTATTATCTTTAAATCCCTTATTCAAAACCTCACAATGACAATATAAGAGTCAATTTGAGTACATTTAACCTAGGTTGTAACTAAGGTAAATTAAGTGAAGCATTTCTTGGTCACCCATAAATTGTTAAAATTGTGCCCTATCTTTGAATGAATTTTTTAAAGACCAACACAAGTTGCATATGGGACCTTCATTCTATGTACTAGTGGGTTCTTCTAACTGATAAGGAATTGTTGAGACTATGTGGTGCAGGAGCACCTACCTGACAGCTGGCCTCCATGAGGCAATTAGTTAGTTTAAGTCTTGTTAATGTTTCCAAGAAGGTCTGATAAGACCAATGCATGTAATAAGGTCATGTTGACCATACTTTACTATTTTTAGGTAGTTTGTTATGACAGCTGTTATGCTGTATGTCCGGTTGGATCTCCCAGCCGCCTGGAGAGATCTCCCAGCCGCTTGGAGTCGGGTCGATAGTACTCGCAAGAGATCCTATTTATGTGATAGGATCGATCAGACTTTGCAAAGAGTGAGACAAAGAGAGAGAGACAGAATATTGTATTTGCATCTTTTGAAATCAATAAAGAGATCCTGTTGTGTCAATTCTCTGTTTGGATTCCATTGTGTGATCGATTTGCTGTTTTGGTGGTTACATGGATTCGCTGATCCATTCCACCGGTTGATTCGTCGAATCGGTGGAATGGCCATGTATAGTAGTTTAGGATTTAGTCTGCATTTTGTGTTTGTTTGCATGCAGGTGTGCAGGATCGTCGTCGAGATGTGTTGAGAACCCTAGCATGGGTATGTGCTAGGTCGTGCTGGTTGTTAGAGTCTGGAAAGTTATCCAGGAAGCGGATCGGGTCACCCCAGGAGGTTCGGCGGATTGAAATTCGCTAAGGTTGGAAATTCGTCACAACGGTATCATCAGGATATTTCTGTGTATATCCTGCAGTTACTTCGGGCGTCATCCGAGTAGATGGAGGTGAGCATGATGCAATCATTTGCATAAGGTGAAAGCGTTTCGGGGTGATCATCATCAGGTGTTGCCGAGGAGGAGCGTATCGGCATAAGGTAGAAGATCGGGTTGATAAAACCATCGCGGGCCGATAATGTTAAGTTTGGCCGACAGCAGGATATTGAAGGAACTGCATGTGACGTCATCGTCATCAGGATAATCGTCATCAGGATATCAGGGTGACATAAGCATCGAAGGGAAGGTGCATGAAGTTGTGGTCATCAGGATATATGGAGGGAACCGGATATTTTATATCCTGCTGATGAACATGATGTTGAACATCATGATGCTGAAGATAGAGGTTGGCGGTAAGATGAACAGTGAACATCAGGAGGATGTTTGCGCTTGCCGGATATGATGATGCTGCTGACAGGCGAAGGGTCGAAGGTTTGTCTGCAGGAGGATATCGGTCGGCAAGAGAAAATATGATGATGCTGACAGTGTTAAGGAAATATGATGATGATGATGATGGGTTGTAGACATACATGCTGTATGTCAAGGTTTTAGTGTGGATGCCTCTGCATCATAGTGGTATCAGAGCTCAGCAAAAGGTCTGGGCTGTTGTGTGTTGATTCTGTCACCGAAAGGGCAGAGGTAGAGTTGATTCTGTCACTGAAAAGACAGAGGTAGAGGAGTGAGAGGTTGACAAAATGCCTCTGAAAGGTAATGGTACTGCAAGGGAATTGCAGGAGATGAAGGAAAAACATGCCAGAGAGATGAGGAAGATGAAGGAGCTTGCTAAAGCACTTCAAGCCAGGCTTGTAGCCCTGGAAAAGAACAAAAAGAGGGAAGTGGACGACAGTGAGTCTGAAGAAGATGAAGATACTGTTGAAGAGTATGAAGAGGTAGCTGAAGATCTGGATGCTGAAGACCAGAGATTTGCAAAACTGTTAAAGGCAGTACAGAGTGATAAACCTAAGGTAAAGGTTGATGTTTCCAAGTATAATGGAAGTTTGAATGAAGATGAGTTACTGGATTGGATTGCTGCACTTGATAATCACTTTGAATGTGAAGATGTTGCTGAGGATCAGAAGGTAAAAATTGCAAAGACCAAGTTAGGAGGTCATGCTTTGGTATGGTGGGATTATGTACAATCCGAGAGAAGGAAACAAGGGAAGTCAAAGATCACTTGATGGGATAAAATGGTAGCAAGGATCAAAGGTAAATTCTTGCCCAAGGATTATGAAATTCAGATGTTTAAGAAGCTGCAATTTTTAAGGCAGAAGGAAATGGATGTGAAGGCATATACTGAGGAGTTTTATAAGTTGAGTATGAGATCTGGTCATCATGAGAATGAGGTAGAAAAGGTGGCTAGGTACTTGGCTGGTTTGAGATTGAACATACAGGATGAGTTAGTTTTAGCTAACCCTAAGAATGTGGAGGATTGTTATCAAATGGCAATCAGGATTGAAGAAAAGATGAATAGGAGACAAGATAAGTCCATGAGAGGAAGAGGAAACAATATGAGGGGAAGAGGATTAGCCCCTACAACAAGGCAAACCAATGAGGGTCAAGAAGACACTGGTAAAGGACAGGGACAGTCTGATTTCAGAGGTGGATGGAAAGGTAATAGAGGCAGATTTGGAAGTGGTAGAGGTTCTACTACATTTTCAGGAAAGTGTTACACCTGTGGTGAGTTTGGTCATCCATTTTTCAAATGTCTAGAAAACAAAGGTTCATCATCCAGAAATGATAGAACGAATGACAAGAAAGTACAACTTGTGCAAGAAGAGAAAATAGAGCAAAGTGTGCAGAGTTCCAACACTTATCAAGAAGATAGAGTTCATGACAATTATGGATATCCTGAGGAGGGAGAAGCATTGATGCTTAGGAGAATTAGTTTGCAGACATCAAAGGACATGATGCAAAGAAGAGCTCTTTTCAAGACCACATGCAAGAGCAAAGGTAAAGTATGTAAGGTTGTCATTGATACTGGTTCAACAGACAACATGGTATCTCAGGAAATGGTGGATAAACTGAATTTGGAAAGGATTCCACACCAACATCCTTACAAGGCATCTTGGGTGAGTGATAGTCAATCACTTTTTGTCTATGAACAGGCATATGTTGATTTTTAGATTGGAGCATATCATGATAGAGTTTTGTGTGACATTTTGCCCATGGAATGTTGTCACCTACTATTGGGTAGACCATGGCAATTTGATAGAAGGGTACTGTATGATGGGTATGCTAATACCTACACCATCAAGAAAGATGGGAAAACTATTATGTTGATGCCATTGCAGGAAGAAGCTGCAGCACAGGGGGCAGCCAAAATCATTTTAGTGGGAAAGAAGGAGTTTGTGCAGAAGCCTATAGCAGCAGGCATAAAGGCAGTTGAGGACACTGCAGGGAAAGGAGTTGTTAAGGACAACAGGTTGAAGAAAGTTTCAGTTTTGACTGACAGAGGTCAGCAGCAGGTTCAGAAACAGGTTTGCAAACAGCAACCAGTTGAGAGGAATGACAAGGATGTTGTCATAGTTGGGACTATTATTTGTCCTATAAAAGTTGAAAGAAAGACAGAGTTGAACATTGCAGAAGTTCAAGAGGCAGTTCAGACAGAGGTTCTGGTCAGACAACCTGACAAACACAAGGTATGTGAGAGAAGGGCCTACATTGACAGGCATGAGGGTTTACTTGCAAGACAGCAAGTTACAGTTCAGAAGTCTTGGAGCAGCCGAGAGCCAGCAGAGGATAAAGCTGGAACAGGTCAAGGCACTGCTAAGGCAAAGTGTAAAGGTGGAGGACTTCCACATCAAAACTCATGGGACATGAGTTCTTTTCTGTTGGGGAGTATGGTGCAGGAGCACCTACCTGACAGCTGGCCTCCATGAGGCAGTTAGTTAGTTTAAGTCTTGTTAATGTTTCCAAGAAGGTCTGATAAGACCAATGCATGTAATAAGGTCATGTTGACCATACTTTACTATTTTTAGGTAGTTTGTTATGACAGCTGTTATGCTGTATGTCCGGTTGGATCTCCCAGCCGCCTGGAGAGATCTCCCAGCCGCTTGGAGTTGGGTCGGTAGTACTCGCAAGAGATCCTATTTATGTGCTAGGATCGATCAGACTTTGCAGAGAGTGAGACAAAGAGAGAGAGACAGAATATTGTATTTGCATCTTTTGAAATCAATAAAGAGATCATGTTGTGTCAATTCTCTGTTTGGATTCCATTGTGTGATCGATTTGTTGTTTTGGTGGTTACATGGATTCGCTGATCCATTCCACCGGTTGATTCGTCGAATCGGTGGAATGGCCATGTATAGTAGTTTAGGATTTAGTCTGCATTTTGTGTTTGTTTGCATGCAAGTGTGCAGGATCATCGTCGAGATGTGTTGAGAACCCTAGCATGGGTATGTGCTAGGTCGTGCTGGTTGTTAGAGTCTGGAAAGTTATCCAGGAAGCGGATCGGGTCACCCCAGGAGGTTCGGCGGATTGAAATTTGCTAAGGTTGGAAATTCGTCACAACGGTATCATCAGGATATTTCTGTGTATATCCTGCAGTTACTTCGGGCGTCATCCGAGTAGATGGAGGTGAGCATGATGCAATCGTTTGCATAAGGTGAAAGCGTTTCGGGGTGATCATCATCAGGTGTTGCCGAGGAGGAGCGTATCGGCATAAGGTAGAAGATCGGGTTGATAAAACCATCGCGGGCCGATAATGTTAAGTTTGGTCGACAGCAGGATATTGAAGGAACTGCATGTGACGTCATCGTCATCAGGATAATCGTCATCAGGATATCGGGGTGACGTAAGCATCGAAGGGAAGGTGCATGAAGTTGTGGTCATCAGGATATATGGAGGGAACTGGATATTTTATATCTTGCTGATGAACATGATGTTGAACATCATGATGCTGAAGATAGAGGTTGGCGGTAAGATGAACAGTGAACATCAGGAGGATGTTTGCGCTTGCCGGATATGATGATGCTGCTGACAGGCGAAGGGTCGAAGGTTTGTCTGCAGGAGGATATCGGTCGGCAAGAGAAAATATGATGATGCTGACAGTGTTAAGGAAATATGATGATGATGATGATGGGTTGTAGACATACATGCTGTATGTCAAGGTTTTAGTGTGGATGCCTCTGCATCACTATGCCAATTTGAAATTAATATAAACAAATAATTTGATGGTGTCACTTGTGATTGTTCTATTGACAAAAATTAGCTTACATGATTCCTCTTCATTGTTAAGTAAGAGTTCATTTACAACTGTGATCAAATTATTTTTTATATTTGATGGATCTCTTGTTCATACCACTAGTAAATTGCTAAATGTAAGTTCTTGTGTGTGGTTAGTCTGAACATGTTCATTTCAGTTCGATTATGGAAATTTGATTAAATTGTGCTAGCTAATGGGTGTTTAATGAAATTAATTCATAATTTGAAAATCTTTCATTTCCTTTGAAAATAGCATTGTCTTTGTGGCGTTGTGGAGATCTGGTTAAGTAGATAATTGTTTTATTTTGAGATCTATCTATCTAATATAAGTGATCATTTCTATAGTTGACCTTAGGAATTCTAAACCCTTCCCTATCCTGCACATATTTTGAAGTTTTTTTTAAATAATTGAAGTTTAGATTAGGAAAAAGCATCAAATGCATTACCCATCTAATGATAAAACTAGTTTTCAAGTCTCTTATCTAAAAACTTTCTAGGGTCTGCACATCTTTATGTTAAATCATACCAAATCCTAGCCTTCTATAATTCATAAGAGTAAGGCCCCTTGATTGTAAATAACAATATACATCAAGCTACTAATTTATCTCACAAGGCCAAGTCCTAGCTAGTATAGATCTTGGGATAGTCATCTTCCATATCTTTTTTATTTGATTCCTTTTAGGAGTGGTAAGATACTTGGTATTTTATTTAAGTTGTCGGTGCAAAAACACCCCTCAACAAGTAGTCTTCTTCACAAAGGGAAGTGAGAATAGTTGGTAAAGATTGCACTCTCCACCACTTGATAATCCTTTCTTAGGCCTTTGTTAATATCATGTTAATGCACTTTAGTTTCTATTCTAGTGTTGACCAGTTGGTTGTGGTCACAAGCAAACTTAAGTCACATGCACATTTATTTCCTTTGTAGTCCACCAACCCAACCTACTCATTTACCATTTAAAATATTTAGCGCTTATGTAATCCTTGCTCAAACTTTTACATTCAACATGTGTTATTATGTTAAAGTGTACCCCCTATTGGGCAATTATTTTCATACATCTATATTTTGGCAAATGTATGATGCCCATTGATCTTGGAGTAAGCTTATCAATGTACGTTGATCTTTATGTAAGGAAGCTAAGGTAGCGGAACAACTTCCTACACTAATCTCAGGAGGAGGGATATGCAAAACTTTTCAAAACTTTCTAATAGTTACATAAATTATACAAAAATAAACATAAATAGAAATCATACCATAGCACAGTAATTACATGGGGAAACCCTTTCAAGAGAAAAACCCCACATTCCAAAAGACACCCAATATATTATTCAAAAATTCAATAAGATTACAATATACTTGTAGAGAAAGATTTCACGAGAGTATAACCAATTAGAGATCTGGAGGCATCTCAACATCTATAAGACTCTCTCACACAATCCCCATCTCAAGCTCATGATATATAGGAGATATTATACAATAAACCGTCAATGGTAATTACAAAACCATGAGCCAAAACCACCCAAAAGTGGCACCCAAATTATCTCCAATCAAAGATGCCTTGTGATGTGCCAAATCACACACCATGTATAACTCTTGCCTTTACATCTCTTTTAAATGTCCAACATGTTTTCACATTTCCCAAAACAGGAGGCCCAACTTCCAGATGCCATAACTTTTAATCCAGGTGTCTGATTGACGAACTATTTGATGCGTTGGAAATCTTGTGAAGCTATCTATCAATATATAACCCATTTTGTTGGTTAGGAAAACTTTCAAGGCATTTAGGGACCTCTAAGTGCCTTCAACATGAGTTTGAAACTTTTTCAAGAGTTTCAAAAATGGAAACTTTAATATCTTGCAATCCAGGTATGATCTTGGGTTGAAACTCACCCAAGATGTTTATTTTGTAGTTTTATAGCTTTTGGGAAAATTTTAGGTACATCCATGCTCAAATATAGACTTACTCAAAATAGTAAGCCCTATCATTTTTAGCCCTTTCTGAAAACTTTGAAAGTTCTAAACCATTCTTCAATATAAAGGGTATTCAAAAAGACCAAAATTGGGAAGAATAGTAACCTTTTATAATTGCAAGGTTGAGACACCTTTCCTAACATTCTCCCACTTCTCAAACACCTTGCAATAGCAAAGGGAGTATCAACACCATGATTTAATTACTAGGGTCCGAGAGACCCATAAACTCTGAACACCATCTGAACTTCTCTGTGCTCACAGGCGTAGTTAATGCACCTGCAACATTTATCAAAGTCTCTACCTTAACTAGCTTTACCTTGCCATCCTTGAACATATCTCTGACAAATTGATATTATACATCAATGTGCTTGGTCTTGGCATGAAATCTCAGGTTCTTAGCTAGGTAGATCACACTCTGAATGTCATAAAAAATTGTCATCGTGCCTTGTGTTATTTTGATATCTGAAAACATACTCTTAAGCCAAATGGCTTCCTTACAAGCATGAGTAGCTGCCATATACTTAGCTTTAGTAGTGGACAAAGCAACCATAGCCTGTTGCTTACTAATCCAACTATTTTTTTAGTAGAAAGTGGGGGTAACCCTCATAAATATATTAATATTATAAACATAATTACAAAGAAGGGATATAGCTCCCTGATCAAAATAGTGGAAAAAGACCAAAGCCGGTAAAGACATGGCATAAATAAAAAACAAGCCAAAACATCAACGGAAAAGTGGCCAAAAAACTAGAAGCACTAACACTAGGAAACGCTAACCATCACCTGAGCCCCTCAGACCTACCACTACACTAACCTCAGCCACAGGCTCATCCGCCTCATTTAGCTCCTAATCCTCCTCTGTATCCGAATCAGAAGCAATAGCATCTGGATTCCTCAAAAGATGGGGATCCTGATCAACAACATGGAGGCAAAGAAATTTAATGGCCACGAATACTTCCTTGCACCTCACCCTTAGAGTCTTCGGCATGGAGAAGAAGTGGCCCTTGATGGCTCATTCTAGCTTGAGAATATAGCCACATCCTAATCCTCTTTGCATTGTCTGATAGAGACATTCGTAAGCCTTCTTAGAATGTAGCTGATGAACTAGGAAAAGTCCTCCAACCCACACATCACTGACGAGGATGTCATAGTTATGTAGGGTAGTGTTCCATCAGTCGACGTTGAACATTTTTTTGTTAACTATTCCCATAGAAATTGGCATGATGTAGTTGGCATCAAGGGTGATGTCCATCAAGTTGGACAAAAACACAAACACCACGTCAAACCAGCACAATTCACATTCTGGTGAGCCATCCAACCAGCGTTGATTACAGACATTTCTAACAACAAATTAAGTGAGAGTGCAATCGAACTCAAAAATCTGGTTTAGGTCCAGGATGTTAACCCTGCCCCTTATCACTAGCTCCCATGAGAAAGGTGGAAGTAGAATCCTGTGGTTGGAAACTTCACCCTTCATAGCCTGAAACTTGCACAAAAAACACAATCACTGCAACCGGAAACAAGGCACGAAAGGAGCAATTAGGGAGAAATGTTAAAATGCCACCTTGTGAGGGTTCCTATATAGAAACCCAGGAGCGTACGCTAATAAATGTGCCAAGGTGTATAATAAATAGCAAGTAACTTGTGCTTGCATTGAAATGCCATTTGCCACCCTGAGCTTGAGTATCCTGTCAAATCAAAACCTCTGACTGTAGGGAACGTCATTACTTTGATACGAACCATTTAAAAACATGGTGGAAGCTTGAGAGAGGGCTTATCAGGTCTTTTCAACCATTTAATGAGAGCTCACCTTACAAAGGGAGAAATCCCCTCCCAAATCCTAGATTGCAGAATAATAAAGGCGAGTACAATAGGAAAATGCAAAACACCATTGGCCATGAGAACTGAGAAATCAAGTGCCACCTAAGCAAGATAGTAGTCGTTAAACACCCGTTAGCTAGCTAAAGCCAATCCATTTGGGATAAATAAGGTGACGTAAGCTTCCATGTGAAACAATCAAGTTTCGGGAGATAAAAGTTTGGGCAAGAGAACGAAGGGAGAGGCCTTTTAACTTCATCAATCTCCTGATTGAATGATTCGGAGCCAGTTGTCCCTTTCAGATCCTCCTGATCTAGTTGAGATAATGCCAACTCATCCAACTAATTGCACTACCAAATAAAGTAAATACATAAACACTGGTGGATCATCTACTATCAAAATCACCTACTCAGTTTGAATCCACATAACCATGAATATCAAGGGAATGCATGTCTTCTATCAAATTACCATGATAACACAAGGAATGCTCTAAGATACCCTGCAAATATCTAATGACTCTTTTAACTGCATCCCAATGAACTCTACTAAAATTAGACATATATTTGGAAAGAACTCCCACTACTTGGGCAATGTATGGTCTAGTACAGACCATAGCATATAACAAACTTCTGACTGCACTTTGGTAAGACACTCTACTCATGTCTTCCATCTCTGATGGAGATGTTGGACATTGTGAAGCAAATAACTTCATTCTAATTGTAAAAGGAACACATAATGGTCTACAATCTTGTATGTTAAACTTCTATAAAACTGAATTGATATACTTACTCTAGTCAAGCCATAGTTTATATATATATATATACACGACCTTTTCATTATAGGAAAGGTATTTCTAAAATAATATAATTATATATATATATAAATATATATATATAATTTATTATTGAATGTCATTTAAAGGGTAATTGAAAATCAAATTATTGAAAATAGATTAACGTTCCAAAAATTAATCGCCACAGAAGAAACTGTATAAGAGAAAATAGAGTAAGCGAAATTAAGTGAACGAGTAAACTAATACTACTTGTAAATGCCAATCACCTACCGGAGGAGACCCAAACGTTACTAGTTAGATCGACACCAAGCATAGAGATGAAATATCTTCTTGCACATGCGAGTGGATTCTTCTGTATTTACAATCTTTTCGACAATTTAAATAGACATAACTAGCACGCTTGCGCGTGCGAGGGAACCTTTCGGAGTAGATAGGGAAATTTTTTTGATATGTCGTATCATGACTACATGTCATGTGTGGACATAACATGTGAGTTTGCGTGTTGTGAACACTATGTGAAATGTGGGCATGACATTTTCTATTTGCTCTATCTCTTCTTATTTGCATCCCAAGAATGTGTTTAGCTGCACCAAGATCTTTCATTTCAAATTTAGTTGCAAGTTGAGACTTTAGTTCTAAAATCATTCCTTTCCCTTTACCAATAAATAACATATCATCAACATATAATGTAATAAATAGGAAACGATCACCATCAAATTTATGATAAACACAATGATCAGATTTAGAATGCTCAAATCCCAAACTCAACACATATGTATCAAATTTCTTGTACCACATCCTAAGACTTTATTTGAGGTCGTACAAATATTTCTTCAATTTACAAACCAAATTACTTTTTACCTTTCACCATATAGTGCTCTAGCTGTGTCATTTAAATATCCTCCTCCAAATCACCATGAAGGAATGTCATTTTCACATCCATTTTCTCAACTTCTAGATCATAAGCAGCAGCAATAGAAAGCAAAAATCTAACGGATGCCATTTTTGTAGCAGGAGAAAATATCTCACTATAATCAATACCCTCAACTTGAGAGTAACCTTTCACAACCAACCATGCTTTATACTTCTCAATACCTCCATCTAAACCAATATTTTTCTTGAACACCCATTTACAACCAAGTTTTCATCCTTCAAGCAATGGTACTAGATCCCATGTATCATTCTTTTCCAAAGATACCATTTCTTCATCCATAGCAATATTTTAGGACTCTGCATTATTCATACCTAATGCCTCTTCTACAATCCTAGGTTCATCTATGTTAGTATTCAAGGCAAAGATACACCTCTAGTCATCAGGTGAATTCCTTTCAAGTGGTTGTCTATGCCTTGTAGACCTTCTAACAAGCTGAGTTGGAGTTTCTTCCTCCTCTTCTAAATATTTAGAGCTAGATGAGCTCTCCTCAACTTCATGTCTATCTAGGGGCCTTGATTCAACTTTCTCAGGCATAGAAGGGAGTTGAATCACATCTTTCTGTTCACTTTTTCCTAGCTGCAATGTACTAGAAGAAGGCTTAGTTTCTCTAAAAATAACACTTCTACTATATATTACCTAATGTGCAACAGGGTCCCAAAGCTTGTATCCTTTCACACCATAATTATACCTGATGAAGATACATTTCACAACCTTGTTCTCCAACTTTGTTCATTTCTCCTTCGATACATGTGCATATGCCTCACAACTAAAAACTCTAAGATGTTTTAGTGAAGGATTGTGCCTTGACCACACCTCCATACACATTTTATCAACAAGATCTGATGTACAAGACATGTTAATCAAGTAGCAAGTAGTGGCAACAACTTCAACCCAACGCCTTTGTTCTAGACTAGCATCACTAAGCATACTCCTAGCCTTCTCCATCAGTGTCCTATTCATTCTTTCTGCAACTCCATTCTATTGTGGAGAATATAGAGTTGTCTTTTGTCTCTAAATGCCACAATCTTTACATAATCTATCAAAATTATTAGAGAGAAATTCACCACCATTGTCAATCCTCAAACACTTTATTTTCTTTCTAGTTTGCAACTCAATCATTGCTTTCAATTCTTTAAATCAACTAAAAACTTCAGATTTACTCTTTAGAAAATATACCCATGTCTTTTTGCTTTAATTATCAATAAATGAAACATAATATGTGGAATTTTGAATGGAATGAACATCTACAGGACCAAACACAATAGAATTAATAAGATCTAGTACACCACAAGATTTATGAGAATTGAGTAAAATTGAACGTGGTTTTGGTTACCATAAATGCAATGATCATAGAAATCGAAACAAAGATTACAATCAGTCAACCCTTCAACAATATTTTTATATTTCAAGGTCTTTAGACCCTTTTCTCCTATGTGGCCTAATCTCTGGTGCCATAACATAGTCTTCTCTGCAGAAAATTTTGATTCAGAAGAAAGAGCACCCTTAGGTACCCAAAAGCCACAACCATCCACTGAAAATGAAACCATCTCCTTTTCCAATAAAGTAGTCACATATTTTCTTTTCATAGAAGTACTATTGCACTCAACAATGTATGCATCAAGCTTATACAATGTACCAAATCTGACACCTCTAGCGATCACCATAGCACCTCTAACCATCTTGCCTCCTGTATCAAAAAAGACTACCTGCACACCTGCATCTATTAGTATGCTCATAGATAATAAATTTTGTGCTAATCCAGGGATATGCAACACACCATTAATCCTTTTTACTCTACCATCAGGAAATCTAATTTTAGCTTTACCATGACCAACAATATTTAAATTAGAATCATCACCCAAGTACACCTTACCTGCATCAAATTCTTCATATTCAAAAAACTAATCTCTATTAGGGGTCATATGGAAAGATGCACCTAAGTCAATTAACCATGCATAATTACTTGCATGAGTGGCCAAAGCTGCAATGAACACATCACCATCTTTCTTATCGGACTTAGAATCAAAATCAAATTTCTTCTTTTTCTTCTTTTTCTTCTTCTTTTCTTCTTTACACTCCTTATGGAAGTGTCCAAGATTACCGCAATTCCAGCAAATAACTTTGGACTTTCTAGGAGATTTGGATCTCTGCTTAGACTTGGATTTCTCACACTTCTCACTCTTCTTACCTTTTTCTTTAGGTCTTCCATGAACATTTAGGGCTTCTTTAGCACTGATGGATATCTTCCACCTCATCTCTTTAGAAAGCAAAGAACCCACAACATCTTCAACTTTCAAGACAACATAAGTACTCCCAATAGCCATAACAAGAGAATCCCACAAATCAAGAAAACTAACAAAGCAAGATCTGACATCTCTCTTCATCATCTTTTTACACCAACTGATGCCAATTGAGCCACCAAAATATTGAATGCTTCTAGGTGGTCTGAAATTCATCCATCCTCTTCCATTCTCAAGGAATACAATTTCTTCCTCAAGAAAATCTTGTTCACTAAAGATTTGGCTTGATATATCTCACCAAGTTTCTTCCATAGTTTCTTCATAGAGGACTCATGGGAATTGATTAAAATAGAGTTTGAAAGGCACAATCTGATTAGACCCTTGTCTTTGTGATCCATAACATCATATTGAGTAGCCAAAGTAGCATCTGTAGGCCTTGAAACATTCTCATCAACACCTTCCCGCATATCTCAATCAAGTAACAGATCCTCCATCTTCAACTTCCACATCTCAAAATTGTTACCAGAAAACTTCTCTACCTCTATTCTTCCTGATGTGCTTTCCATCTAAAAATTCCTACAAGAAGATCACAAAGCATCTTCTACACAAGCTCCCACTCAAAACTAGATTAGTTCAAAAAACCCAACAACCCACAACTGAAACAAAAGGTGATCAAGCTTTGATACCACTTGTAAGGAAGCTAAGGTAGTGGAACAACTTCCTACACTAATCTTGAGAGGAGAGATATGAAAAAAAAATTAGATCTTTACAACAATTACATAAATTATATAGAAATAAACATAAATAGAAATCATACCATAACACAGTAATTACGTGGGGAAACCCTTTCGAGAGAAAAACTCCACTCCAAAGGCCACCCAATATATTATTTAGAAATCAACAAGATTACAATATACTTGTAGAGTAAGCTTTCACAAGAGTATAACCAATCAGAGATCCAAAGGCAACTCAACATCTATAAGACTCTCACACAGCCTTCATCTCAAGCTCATGATATATTAGAGATACAATACAATAAATTGTCAATGGTAATTACAAAACCATGAGCCAAAACCACCCAAAAGTGGTGCCCAAATTATCTCCAATCAAATATGCCTTGTAATGTGTCAAATCACACACAAACACATGCAACTCTCCCCTTTACAGCGCTTTTAAATGTCCAACACGTTTTCACATTTCCCAAAACAGGAGGCCCAACGTCTGGAGGCCATAACTTTTGATTCCGGTGTCTGATTGAAGAATTGTTTAATGTGTTGGAAAGATTGTGAAGCAATTTATCAAGCTATAACCCACTTTGTTAGTTAAGACAACTTTCACGGCATTTAGGGACCTCTAAGTGCCTCAAACCTAAGTTTAAAACTTTTTTGGTAGTTTAAAGAATATAAACTTTAATATCTTGCAATCTAGTATAATCTTGAGTCAAAACCCATGCAAGATGTTTATTTTGCAATTCTGTAGCTTTTGAGAAAATTTCAAGTCCATCCATGCTCAAATGTATACTTACTAAAAATAGTAAGCCCTACCATTTTTAGCCCATTTTGGAAACTCTAAAAGTTCTAAACCATTCTTCAAGATAAAGGGTATTCGGAAAGACCAAAATTGAGAAGAATAGTAACCTTTTGTAATTTCAAGGTTGAGACACCTTTCCCAACACTTTAGTGAAGTTGATACCTCACTAAGCTCATGGTGTGTATTTTGGCATTACCTCATGTTATGTATGAAAAGTGGGAAGATGGTGGATAGTGTTAAGATCTATCAGTTCAAACCCTCCTTTCACACTAACATTCAAGGGCAACAACCGAGCCAAGTCACTACAGATGAATGAGGACTCAGCTATAGGTTGGTGTACTCAGGAATGATATGGAAATATTGATTAGATTGAGAGATTTGTTAAACCCTAATTTGAATGAGCCTCAAACCCTAATTATAATGCAATCAGGTACATATGAACATAATGCTACAGAAAACCAAATAGGAAGGCACTTAGGAAGGATCAGAAACATACCAGAAGTTGGATTTCTAGAATTGAAAACTTTGCAGACTACGGGGCGGGTGCCTAAGTCTGATAGGGAAATATTTCTGTAGATCTAGAGCAGTGAGCAGTGTCGGATTGTAACTTGTTCCTGAGTTTAGGGAAATCCTATCGGGAGGACTATAGAGGCGCCCTAGTCTAGTAGGGTAATATATCATCAAGTTTCTTCCAGATCTTGAATCTTTATCCTTTGAATTGCTTCTTTGTACCTACACTTCTCCAAATCTCACACCTATAACCTGCAATCACAAAGAGAGGGGTTTGGAGGTTGTGGTGTTTAGGAGCTTGCCTCAATCAAGCCCCAGAATGGCATTCAAGTCTTCCAACACCATTGTTAGATAGAGTGCATACCCAAGGAGGGTAGATGCCAAATCCAATGATGAAATAGAATTATGATTGAAACAAACATAGATTTCACCTTAGAGGTGAAGCCCTCACGAAGATGAAGATCCTTCAAATCATGAGGAGATGGATTGATGAAGCCAAATCTACAACAAACAAACACAATAACAACACAATTCTGCTCTGCAACACAATGAATGCCTTGAAATCCCTTAGCTCAATATCACAAGTTCGCATTATCTATCTAGGTGTAAAATGAAGTCATAAACTCACTATTGTCTCTCAGATTTGCACCCTTGCTGAGTTGTAAAACTTGGCAATCTGGAGAAACATGGGATCTTTCCAGGTTTGTGGGTCACCTGTGATGGAAAGAACCTCCAGAGAAGGCTGGCTTCCTATTGATACCTCACCTAAACTACTTATACTAAAGTCTTCGCAGAGAAAAGGGTAAGAAGGATTGCATAAAAATGAAACCTACTGTCTAAGGTGATGCACCAAAAGATCATTAGAAAATACATAGAAATGACACACAACAGAACCAGTAATAATAAGAATCCCTTACACAACCTAGCAAATCATAATCTTTGCATCATTACTTTGTAAGGAGGCTAAATAACAATAGTCCTGCAAAGGAGAAAGAGGTTTTCTCACTACCCAAAACTGATTGTTATCCCTTGCACATCTCACAACCTACAAAAAAATATGTAACCCCTGCATAAAGGCACCAACATGAAATACAGCTCCAAGGACAAAGAACATCACAAAGATCTGCACTAACACTGAGGACACTCAATATTAGAAGAAATGGGAAGGTATAAACTGCTTATTATTGCCAAAAAGGTGTTACAATACTGTATATCTCTGAAAATGGGATACAAGACTGTTCACTTCTGCAAAAGAACTCAGAAAATTACAATATATAGAGTAGTGAATAGAAAGAACTCCCTAAAAAATGAACAAGGAAGAAGACTATATACTTCCTAAACAGCTGTAAACAGATAAACATCCACCACCTCCATTCCCCTGCATCTCATAAATGCCCACAAAATATCTCTCTAAAGTCCTCCAAAAAGGGTTCCTAAGGCATAAATGGTCAGGGCATGCCATCAACTATCATAAAGGCACCTGAAAATGTCATAGAATGCCTTTAAATGATCTTTAAGGCTTCTGACATACGTCAGATCTATGTAATAACTCTCCTGCAACATCAGAAATATCTGATATTTTCCAAATAAATGACATAAATACACCTTTTCTACATTTAATTAACATTTAACTAAGAGGCTTATAATTACACCACCTTAGTAAATGTTTTACAATTTAGCATCATACAGACCTATGCAGAAAATAATGACATTTATGACATAAAAAAGACGTCCATACCTCCTAGGCAAAATCTCACAACTCCTAGCCATCTCCATTTTTGCATACATTTCCACCATCATGAGCGAGGTTCGGTGCAATACATATCCAAGAAATTAACCCTTATGACTCCCATATACATATCTCAAAAAAAGAACAACATACCCACCTTGTGGCTCCAACACCAATCATGCCTTATACCTACACTCCACCTTGTATCTCCCAACACACATGCCTTAGCAAAATACACTATTCGGCCTTGTGTTCTCATAATGCATATTTGACTTGGAAAAGATAAAAAGGCAGAAAAAATCATGCCTCACGGCCCCCTCTTGCATCATTACGAGGTTTTAAGACCTTTAAAAGTCTTCACCACGGTGCATATAGATGAAAATGATTGTTTGCAAAGAAAAGTCAAAACTCACCAAAAATGCAAAATAGGTCATTCAACCCAAAAGGAAGGAAACCTAAAAAAAATTCATTTTTTTCATTTGCTTCTGCCATTTTGCTCACTGTCATGCTGCCATGGAGGGTTTGAAGCTAAAAAATGGATGAATCTGGGACAATTTTGAGTCGATTTTGGTCAATTTCTGAGGCAAAATGTAAGGTGAGTTACTTTCCTCTAAGATTTCGACTCCTTTTCTGTCAATTTTAGGCCTCCAAGGCCGCGATTTGATTGTGTATTGATGGATGTTTTGTTGTTCTTTGGCCGACCCTCTGTGTATCCGTTGTTCGTTGTGTTGAGGTCATGATCTGACTGTGTATTGAGAAAGAAACGTGATTTTACATAGTGAAAGGCAAAAACTACAAAGGTAACCTCACTGTTAAGTTTCTTTAATTTTTTCTGCTTCTTTTACCTGAATATTCACTGCCTGGGGCCGCGATTTGGACATTTTCTGAGCTTTTGTTTGAAGTGAGTCAAAAATCTTTAATTTTCCTCTATATTTGCCATTCTGCTAGCTGTTATTGCTCTTGACAGTGAATGACAAAACAAGCCCCTCAAAAAATAATGATAAAACTTGCAAAAAATGAAAATTTGTGCATTCCATTTTCTTTATCAGTTGTAGAAAATCCACTTTTTCTGTTGTTCTCTGTAGAGGGTTCTGTAGCATTTGAACTTGAAAAAATTTTGTTTCTTCTTTTCATCACGGTGGCAGAAAATTGGAGGAAAACTGAGCATATGAACTTTAAAAAAAAGCATTTTCTGAAAAACCATACTTTCTGTTGTGCTGCTTTGACAGAAAAACTTGAAAGAACTTCATTTTCTAAACATTTATTGCATATTTTTGCCTATTCGTTGCCAGAAGGCACGATTTTGGACATTTTCTGGGCTTTTTCCATTTGAAATGAGTCGAAAAACCTTCATTTTTCTGTACCTTTAGAGGATTGTATTTTTGTGGCATCCATGACTATGACTGTCCCTTTTGTTGGATGTTGCTGCTCTTTCATACTATATGATTGTTGTCTTTTTGCTGCTGTGCTGAGGCATATACTGTTGTTCTTTTGATGACTGTTACTGCACCTTTCTTACTGTATTACTAAAACTCCTCGTAGCATTCAAGCTTGGGAATGTTCTGTATCTCATGATATCTACCATGGGATCATTGCAACTTTTCATGATATTTGCCCTCTGTATGTGACTACCCATGATTGTTTACTGTCATCTGTCCTATCCAAGCTCCAAAACCTTATGATGGAAGTGTAGAGGTTGTAGAGTACATATAGATCTCTTTCATTCTTGACATATGGCTAGCTTCATGCTTTTACAATAGCTATGCTTGCATCATGATTATTGTTTGCTTGACATATCATACTCTGGCAGGGTTTTGATTACACATGCTAACTATTTTTCAGTCATAAATAGCAGTCCTTGAATGATTATGTCTTGTTGTTCCAATTCTTCATGTTGCCACACTCTGACAGTCATATGCATGTTGTTAACTGAAACTATTGAAATGTCATAAATGTTATCACTATTCTCCTGAATCTTAACAATGCAATAGACACAGTGAAACTTATATCTTTGAATTACACATATATTATCACATTGATTTACTCTTTCTTTATTCTCCATACAGTGATTGTCCTTTTGATGCCTTGTGTCCACTGTCCATTCCAAATCATTGCGTACCTTCTTTTAGCAATGTTCTCTGACTAAGACAGACCCTCATAGGTTTTTTCCAAACCTCTGTATAGCTCTAATGGTGATTGTTGTTCCATGCCTTCTCAGGCTGTCCAACATTGTCCTCATGAAGCTTCCTTCATACCTTTATAGTTTGCTGCTACTCCACAGATTGGTCTGATTTGTCTTCTAAATATGCTCCTTGAGCTGTGCTTTTGCATTTGTATGTTGCATCTTTGATGTTCTGTAAGGTCTATGAGCTGGGCTCAACCCTTGTGGGAGCCACATTTCCTCCACTCATAATGTAACTTGATGAATCCAACAGAAACATAATTTCACTTGTATCTGCACATGAAGCAAACCTGTTAATAAAAACAAGGACCTGCAGTTGATATACTTAATTTGTCTTCTCAACAGTTTATGTGACACTAACTGGTTTACTACATCTGAAAAAACAAATTGTATATTTATAGGTGTATATCATATGATGTATGATGCCCTGTCATTGCTCTAACATCAATTTCACAAAATTTTATGCAGATGACTAGTGGGTAGCAAGGAGACAGCAACTATATGTGGGACACGTAGACAATCTAGGATGACACAAGATGCAGCAACAGTCTAAAGGCTCGTCATTCAGGCAATGATGAGTCACCCTACCTCACATGCATATTTGCTTTTTTAGTTCTTTTATAAATGTACAGTTTGTCTTTTTCATTTTGCAATGAAATAATTAGTCTCACGGCTTGTGTAAAATCTTATACACTTATTTTTTTTAATACCAGTTGCTGATCTTACAAAAGATTTGTACAATTTCTTAAGTCTGAAAACATTTGAATGCAACGATACAATTTAATCTCAATTTGTACCAAACATGCACATGGATATAATGCAGCAGCAATAAAATGTACCTTCCTCTCCTTTCAAAAAAAATTAGAAAGTTCTACTTGATTTAGCTAGTAGTGAAAACTAGGTAACATCTTTTGGTAACCTATGCTATATGTTTGCCTGCTAAACATCAGACCAGTTGCCTGAAGCTTAACCATTGAGCATAGAGTCACACATACTTGACAAAACTTGAACAAACCTCTTCCTTTCTTGTTGCAACTAACTTCCAACTGCCATCTCTTCTAAACCATCAAGTGTATGGGTATGGTTGGTGACGGTGAATAAAATTACTGTTACTGAGGATATGCATCTACTTGATGAGTTAGAAGGGATAACCAACAAGAATACCGCCTTTCTAATTGTTGTGATTTATGACAGCTCTATGAGGGAGATAGGCGTGATGTGCGATAGTGAATACATGTATTCATTGTTTCATATGATGGTTGTCTTCTCATATAGCTGTAGTACATTACAACAGTTTCAAACCTTAAACATAACCAGGCCCAGGAAAAACTAACAACTGTACGGAAACACACATAGGGAAAAGAAATCTGCAACTATTCTATTGTGCACCAGCACTTATTCAACAACTGAAACTTCATGAAATATGTACAAATAGTCTGGATCCTACCTCAGATGCAATGTTTGAGGTGAATCCCATTGACTAGGATGGGCTCAACGTCACCATTTAGCTTAGACAGCTGGAAAGCGTTATGTTGTTTGCATTCTGAAACAATGTATGGCCCACTCCAAAAAGCGTCGAACTTGGAATGCTTCCCAGGTTTGCTTTTCAAAACATCCCACTTCAACACTATGTCACCTTCCTGGAATGTTCTTGGAGATGCCCTTTTGTCGAAAGACCTTTTCATTTGTGCTTGATGATGCTCTATGTTTCTCATAGCATCATTTCTGGTTTCTTCAAGCTCGACCAGTTGAGCTAGCCTTACTGTCATAGGGCCTTCCTCTAGCATGTCCAGCTGATTTACCAAATCAAGTGCTGGTAACTCAAGTGTGATAGGAAGCCTTGCTTCCTTGCCGTACACTAACATGAAAGGCGAATGCCCTGTGGACCATTTTGTAGTGATTCTATCAACCCATAGTGCTGATTTTAACTGTGTGTGCCAAGATCTCTGGTTGCCCTCCATGGTCTTCTTGATGATTCTGATCAGGTTCTTATTTGTAGATTTCGCTTGGTCATTGCCTTGCAGATAGTAATTTGAGGATGTACTTAGATAAATGCCATTCCTTACAGCCCAATCAGAAATTTTGGAACCAACGAAAGCAAGGGCATTATCTGTAATGATGGACTCAAGCACTCCAAATTTGATAACCGGCTCTTCATAAAAATTCAAAATAGCAAACTCATTAGCTTCCTTAAGTGCGACTGCTTCAGTCCACTTAGTGAAATAATCGGTGGCTGTAAGAACCCACTTATGGCCAGCGCTGGATGAAGGGTTTATAACCCCAATAAAGTCTAATCCCCACCTCATAAAGGGTTGTTCCCCCTGAACTGGCTGCAAAGGTAAGGCTGCCAACTTCTCCTTTCTAGCGAACAGAGCAAATTCCCTGCATTTTCTGACCCATAAGTGTGCATCTTTAAACAAACTCGGCCAATAATAGCCACCTTTCATTACCTTAAGAGTTGTTGCTCTAGGCAAAAAATGGCCTCCAGCTGACCCCTCATGAAATTCATGCAACACCTTTTCTACTTGGTTAGGTCCAATGCATCTCAGTAATACTCCATTAAAATCCTTCCTAGAAAGCAAGTCATTAATGAGCACATAAGGTATGGATTGCAATCTGAAATACCTTCGTTTGGCTGTATCCAAGCCCTGAGGACACTCGCCGGTCTGCGAGAAATGAACCATTTCTTGCACCCAATAAGCAACAAGTTCTGATACAGTTGTTTGTTCTTGATCTTGCATTAATAGAACAGCTTCTTGATCACGTTCTTCTTTGCTGGTAACACCATCAGCAAGTTGTTCGCACAGCCCTTTCCCTCTGACCAACCTGGTAACCTTAATGTCCACGTCATACTCCATGACCTTAGTCACCCAACCAGTCCTCTTATCACTGAGATCTTTACTTAGCAGAAATTCTTTAACGCTTGGGTGAGCAACCATTAGATTAATCTTGTTACTTGATAACATGTGTTTAAACTTTTTTAAACTTCTTATAATAGCAAGTACATGTTTCTCAATAAAAGTGTACCTCAGCTCATAGTCTTTCAATGCCTGACTGAAAAAAGTTAAAGGCTGTTCCATTTCTAGCTCATTTTTCTGTACCAACATAGCTGAAATGGAATCAACATTACCATATGCATACAAAGTAAAATCCTTAGAAAAATTAGGATTTAGCAGTGTAGGTGCAGCAACCAAAGCCTCCTTGATAAGCTCAAAGCTTCATTTTCCGTCCTTAGTCCAGCTGAAAGACATGTTCTTCCTCAACATAGCAGTTAATGGATTTAACAAATCAGCAATGTCAGGGATGAACCTCCTGACGAAGTTGATCCTACCGATGAAACTTTGTAGGCCCTTCTTGTGTGCTGGTAAAGGCAAAGCCAAAATCGCACATATTCTCTCAGGATTAATGGTGATGCCTTGCTTCGACACCACATAACCAAGCAATCTACCCTCATGGACAGCAAACACACATTTTTTGGGATTAAGTGATATCCCAAACTCCCTACACCTCTCAAAAATCTACCTTAGGTGATTGAGATGATCTTTGACTTCTTTAGAGAAGACGGTAATGTCATCAAGGTAGACTAGGACGATCTTGTACATCAACCCCTGAAAGGCCATATCCATAGCCTTTTGAAAGGTTGCTCCAGTATTGGACAAACTGAAAGGCATCTTCTTGTAAGCCATAGTCCCCCACTTTGTGGTGAAGGTTGTTTTGTACTAGTCCTCCTCTTTGACTAAAATCTGATTGTAACTGGAATAGCCGTCTAGCAAGGAAAACCTTTCTGATTCTGAAACTACTTGGAGTATCTGCTCCATGGAAGGTAAAGGATGACGGTCCTTCAAAGAAGTTCTATTTAAATCCCAAAAGTCCACACACAACCTTATCTCCCCATTTTTTCTTCCTAACCGGCACCAGGTTGAAAACCCATGAGGTGTGTTTGATAGGAAAAATTATGTAACTCTCAATCAGCTTATTCAGTTCCATCTTCATGAGAGGCTCTAATTTAGGATTCAAAGGCCTCTGTTTCTGCCTAACAAGCTTGGCATCAGGTTCCAACTCAATGGTGTGTTGAGCAAGCTGGGGATCAAACACCTTTAAATCACCATATTCCCATGCAAAAATGTCACTAAATTCTTGGAATAGTTGAATAAATGCACGTCTTTCCTTTGTTGTACATACCTTGCCTAGTTTAAGGAGTTTACCTTTAAAGATCTCAAATTCTTCATAATGATCTTGCTGAACCTGTAGGCTGGACCTGGGTTTTATAGCTTCATCATCAGTATTAAAGATGGATTCTAATGTGACCAAACCTTTTGGCATCTTTTTATTTTTCAGCTGAATGATTTGGTCACCGTACTGGTGATGTAGCTTCCCTTGGTTAGCATGAGAGAATTCAGCTTCCTCTCTCAAGAAGTTTATAATATGCTGATCACTATCAAACACCTGCCAATGTATGTTATTATCTGGCACAGCGGGCCTGACAATAATCTTAATATGCTGATTTTTCTTACCACTATTGATTTCCTTAGGAATGTCAAATTCTGCCCCTACAACAGCCAACCTATCAACGTGTTTATTCTAATTTCTGGGTATGGAGATCAAATTGAATGCATCAAAACCTTCCAAAAGGTCCCATACTCTGTGCTTGTAAGACTTAAGCAGGTCATTTTTTGTGACATTAAGCTTTCTCACTTGATTTACAACCAGTTTGTTGTCCCCATAAACTTTCAGACAGCCAATACTTCTTTGTCTTGCCCATTCTAGGCCTTGAATTAGAGCTTCATATTCAGCCACATTGTTAGTGCAGTTGAAACAGAATCTGAAAGGTGAATATCACTTTTCAACGTTAGGGGAAACAAGCATGCATCCACCTCCGGCACTCATTCTACTCCTTGAGCCGTCAAAAAATAGCTCCCAGTGTTGTCTCTCAGATTTGTACCCTTGCTGAGTTGTAAAACTTGGCAATCTGGAGAAACATGGGATCTTTCTAGGTTTGTGGGTCACCTGTGATGGAAAGAACCTCCGGAGAAGGTCGGCTTCCTATTGATACCTCACCTAAACTAAAGTCTTTGTAGAGAAAAGGGTAAGAAGGATTGCATAAAAATGAAACCTATTGTCTAAGGTGATGCACCAAAAGATCATCAGAAAATACATAGAAATGACACACTACAGAACCAGTAATAATAAGAATCCCTTACACAACCCAGCAAATCATAATCTTTGCATCATTACTTTGTAAGGAGGCTAAATAACAATAGTCCTGCAAAGGAGAAAGAGGTTTTCTCACTACCCAAAACTGATTGTTATCCCTTGCACATCTCACAACCTGCAAAAAATATGTAACCCCTGCATAAAGGCACCAACATGAAATACAACTCCAAGGACAAAGAACATCACAAAGATCTGCACTAACACTGATGACACTCAATATTAGAAGAAATGGGAAGGTATAAACTGCTTATTACTGCCAAAAAGGTGTTACAATACTGTATATCTTTGAAAACAGGTTACAAGACTGTTCACTTCTGCAAAAGAACTCAGAAAATTACAATATACAGAGTAGTGAATAGAAAGAACTCCCTAAAAAATGAACAAGGAAGAAGACTATATACTTCCTAAACATCTGTAAACAGATAAACATCCACCACCTCCATTCCCCTGCATCTCATAAATGCCCACAAAATATCTCTCTAAAGTCCTCCAAAAAGGGTTCCTAAGGCATAAATGGTCAGGGCATGCCATCAACTATCATAAAGGCACTTGAAAATGTCATAGAATGCCTTTAAATGATCTTTAAGGCTTCTGACATACGTCAAATCTGTGTAATAACTCTCCTACAGCATCAGAAATATCTGATATTTTCCAAATAAATGACATAAATACACCTTTTTTGCATTTAATTAACATTTAACTAAGAGGCTTATAATTACACCACCTTAGTAAATGTTTTACAATTCAGCATCATACAGACCTATGCAGAAAATAACGATATTTATGACAAAAAAGACGTCCATACCTCCTAGGCAAAATCTCACAACTCCTAGCCATCTCCGTTTTCGCATACATTTCTACCATCATGAGGGAGGTTCGGTGCAAGACATATCCAAGAAATTAACCCTTGTGACTCCCATTTACATATCTCAAAAAAAGAACAACATACCCACCTTGTGGCTCCAACACCAATCATGCCTTATACCTACACTCCACCTTGTATCTCCCAACACGCATGCCTTAACAAAATACACTATTCAGCCTTGTGTTCTCATAATGCATATTTGACTTGGAAAACATAAAAAGGTAGAAAAAATCATGCCTCACGGCCCCCTCTTGCATCATTACTAGGTTTTAAGACCTTTAAAAGTCTTCACCACGGTGCATATAGATGAAAATGATTGTTTGCAAATAAAAGTCAAAACTCACCAAAAATGCAAAATAGGTCATTCAACCCAAAAGGAAGGAAACCTAAAAAAAATTCATTTTTTTCATTTGCTTCTGTCGTTTTGCTCACTGTCACGCCGCCATGGAGGGTTTGAAGCTAAAAAATGGATGAATCTGGGGCAGTTTTGAGTTGATTTTGGTCGATTTCTGAGGCGAAATGCAAGGTGAGTTACTTTCCTTTGAGATTTTGACTCCTTTTCTGTCGATTTTAGGCCTCCAAGGCCGCGATTTGACTGTGTATTGATGGATGTTTTGCTATTCTTTGGATGACCCTCCGTGTATCCATTGTTGGCTATGTTGAGTTCGTGATCTATGTATTGAGAAAGAAATGTGATTTTACATAGTGAAGGGCAAAAACTACAGAGGTAACCTCACTGTCAAGTTTCTTTCATTTTTTCTAATTCTTTTACTTGAATATTCGCTGCCTGGGGCCGTGATTTGGACATTTTCTGAGCTTTTGTTTGAAATGCGTCAAAAATCTTTATTTTTCCTCTATATTTGCCATTCTGCTGGTTGTTATTGCTCTTGGCAGTGAATGACAAAACAAGCCCCTCAAAAAATAATGATAAAACTTGCAAAAAATGAAAATTTGTGCATTCCATTTTCTTTATCAGCTGTAGAAAATCCACTTTTTCTATTGTTCTCTGTAGAGGGTTCTGTAGCATTTGAACTTGAAAAAATTTTGTTTAGAAAATTGGAGGAAAACTAAGCATATGAACTTGAAAAAAAAGCATTTTCTGAAAAACTGTACTTTCTGTTGTGTTACTTTGACAGAAAAACTTTAAAGAACTTCATTTTCTGAACATTTTATTGCATATTTTCGCCTATTCGCTGCCAGAAGGCACGATTTTGGACATTTTCTAGGCTTTTTCCGTTTGAAATGAGTCGAAAAACCTTCATTTTTCTGTAGCTTTAGAGGATTCTATGTATCTTACTTGAAACACCGCATTATTTTGGCTCAAAAGAAACCCCATCCTTGACAAAAAACTTGAAACAATGATATACATACCTTGCCGCAACTCAAAAACTGTATTTTTTTGTTGGCTGTAGCATTTTCTGTGTCGTCACTGTGGCAGAAAATTGGAAGAAAACTGAGCATATGAACTTGAAAAATAATTGCATTTTCTTTGTCTAATGGCTGTGTATTTCGCTATTTTCTGGGCATTGGCGTGTTCTGTGTATTCTGATATTTGTCTTTACATGAGCTTGAAAGCTCTCCACTTCTATAGATGCTCTGCACTTTTATTGAATTACCTGTAGCTTCATGCATCTTCTTGGCTGTGAACAAGCTCCATTATGTCATTTCTGATGTGGCACCAGCTGTATAGGATACTCTCTTGTGTGCTTATTATCTCCTCTCCATTACAATCATGTTTGGCATGCTTAAAACTCTTGGGATTGTATTTATGTGGCATCCATGACTATGACTGTCCCTTTTGTTGGATATTGTTGTTCTTTCATACTATATGATTGTTGTCTTTTTGCTACTGTGCTGAGGCACATACTGTTGTTCTTTTGATGACATTTACTGCACCTTTCTTGTTGTATTACTAAAACTCCTCGTAGCATTCAAGCTTGGGAATGTTCTGTATCGCATGATATCTGCCGCGGGATCATTGCAACTTTTCATGATATATGCCCTCTGTATGTGAGTGCCCCATGATTGTTTACTGTCATCTGTCCTATCCAGGCTCCAAAACCTTATGATGGAAGTGTAGAGGTTGTAGAGTACATATAGATCTCTTTCTTTCTTGACATATGGTTGTCTTCATGCTTTTACAACAGCTATGCTTGCATCATGATTATTGTTTGCTTGACATATCATACTCTGGCAGGGTTTTGATTACACATGCTAACTATTTTTCAGTCATAAATAGCAGTCCTTGAATGACTATGTCTTGTTGTTCCAATTCTTCATATTGCCACACTCTGACAGTCATATGCATGTTGTTAAATGAAACTATTGAAATGTCATAAAAGTTATCACTGTTCTCCTGAATCTTAACAATGCAATAGACACAGTGAAACTTATGTCTTTGAATTACACATATATTATCACATTGATTTACTCTTTCTTTATTCTCCATACAGTGATTGTCCTTTTGATGCCTTGTGTTCACTGTCCATTCCAAATCATTGTGTACCTTCTTTCAGCAATGTTCTCTGACTAAGACAGACCCTCATAGGTTTTTTCCAAACCTCTGTATAGCTCTAATGGTGATTGTTGTTCCATGCCTTCTCAGGCTGTCCAACATTGTCCTCATGAAGCTTCCTTCATACCTTTATAGTTTGCTGCTACTCCACAGATTGTTCTGATTTGTCTTCTGAATATGCTCCTTGAGCTATGCTTTTGCATTTGTATGTTGCATCTTTCATGTTCTGTAAGGTCTATGAGTTGGGCTCAACCCTTGTGGGAGCCACATTTCCTCCACTCATAATGTAACCTGATGAATCAAACAGAAACATAATTGCACCTGTATCTGCACATGAAGCAAACCTGTTAGGAAAAACAAGGACCTGCAGTTGATATACTTGATTTGTCTTCTCAACAGTTTATGTGACACTAACTGGTTTACTGCATCTAAAAAACCAAATTGTATATTTATAGGTGTATATCATATGATGTATAATGCCTCGTCATTTCTCTAACATCAGTTTCCCAAAATTTTATGCAGATGACTAGGGGGTAGCAAGGAGACATTAGCTGGATGCGGGACATGCAGACAGTCTAGGACGACACAAGACACGGCAACAGTCTAAAGGCTCGTCATTCAGGCAATGACAAGTCACCCTACCTCACATGCATATTTGCTTTTTTAGTTCTTTTATAAATGTATAGTTTGTCTTTTTCATTTTGCAATGAAACAGTTAGTCTCACGGCTTGTGTGAGATCTTATACACTTTTTTTTTTTAATACCAATTGTTGATCTTACAAACGATTTGTACAATTTCTTAAGTCTGAAAACATCTGAATGCAACAATACAATTTAATCTCAATTTGTACCAAACATGCACATGGATATAATGCAGCAGCAATAAAATGTACCTTCCTCTCCTTTCAAAAAAAACTGGAAAGTTCTACTTGATTTAGCTAGTAGTGAAAACTAGGTAACATCTTTTGGCGATCTCTACTATATGTTTGCCTGCTAAACATCAGACTAGTTGCCTGAAGCTTAACCATTGGGCATGGAGTCACACATACTTGACAAAACTTGACCAAACCTCTTCCTTTCTTGCTGCAACTAATTTCCAACTGCCATCTCTTCTAAACCATCAAGTGTATGGGTATGGTTGGCGACGATGAATAAAATTACTATTACTGAGGATATGCATCTACTTGATGAGTTAGAAGGGATAACCAACAAGAATACCATCTTTCTAACTGTTGTGATTTATGACAGCTCTATGAGGGAGATAGGCATGATGTGCGACAGTGAATACATGTATTCACTGTTTCATATGATGGTTGTCTTCTCATACAGCTGTAGTACATTACAACAGTTTCAAACCTTGCACATAACCAGGCACAGGAAAAACTAACAACTGTGCGGAAACGCACTTAGGGAAAAGGAATCTGCAACTAATCTATTGTGCAGCAACACTTATTCAACAACTGAAACTTCATGAAATATGTACAAACAATCTAGATCCTACCTCAGAAGCAATGTTTGAGGTGAATCCCATTGACTGGGATGGGCTCGACATCACCATCTAGCTTAGACAGCTGGAAAGCGTTATGTTGTTTGCATTCTGAAACAATGTATGGCCCACTCCAAAAAGCGTCAAACTTGGAGTGCTTCCCAGGTTTGCTTTTCAAAACATCCCACTTCAGCACTATGTCACCTTCCTGGAATGTTCTTGGAGATGCCCTTTTGTCAAAAGACCTTTTCATTTGGGCTTGATGATGCTCTATTTTTCTCATAGCATCATTTCTGATTTCTTCAAGCTCAACCAGTTGAGCTAGCCTTATTGTCATAGGGCCTTCCTCTAGCATGTCCAGCTGATTTACCAAATCAAGTGCTGGTAACTCAAGTGTGATAGGAAGCCTTGCTTCCTTGTCGTACGCTAACATGAAAGGCAAATGCCCTGTGGAGCATTTTCTAGTGATTCTATCAGCCCATAGTGCTGATTTTAACTGTGTGTGCCAAGATCTCTGGTTGCCCTCCATGGTCTTCTCGATGATTCTAATCAGGTTCTTATTTGTAGATTCCGCTTGGTTGTTGCCTTGCAGATAGTAATTTGAGGATGTACTGAGATAAATGCCATTCCTTACAGCCCAATCAGAAATTCTGGAACCAACAAAAGCAAGGGCATTATCTGAAATGATGGACTCAGGCACTCCAAATCTGATAACCAGCTCTTCATAAAAATTCAAAATAACAAACTCATTAGCTTCCTTAAGTGCGACTGCTTCAGTCCACTTAGTGAAATAATCAGTGGCTGTAAGAACCCACTTATGGCCAATACTGGATGAAGGGTTTATAACCCCAATAATGTCTAATCCCCACCTCATAAAGGGTTGTTCCACCTAAACTGGTTGCAAAGGTAAGGCTGCCAACTTCTCCTTTCCAGTGAACAGAGCAGATTCCTTGCATTTTCTGACCCATAAGTTTGCATCTTTAAACAAACTCGGCCAATAATAGCCACCTTTCATTACCTTAAGAGTTGTTGCTCTAGGCAAAAAATGGCCTCCAGCTGACCCCTCATGAAATTCATGCAACACCTTTTCTACTTGGTTAGGTCCAATGCATCTCAATAATACTCCATTAAAATCCTTCCTAAAAAGCAAATCATTAATGAGCACATAAGGTATGGACTACAATCTAAAATACCTTCGTTTGGCTCTATCCAAGCCCTAAGGACACTCACCGGTCTGCAAGAAATGAACCATTTCTTGCACCCAATCAGCAATAGGATCTAAAACAGATGTTTGTTCTTGATCTTGCATTGATAGAACAGCTTCTTGATCACGTTCTTCTTTGTTGGTAACACCATTAGCAAGCTGTTCGCATAGCCTTTTCCCTCTGACCAACCTAGTAACCTTAGTGTCCACGTCATACTCCATGACCTTAGTCACCCAACCAGCCCTCTTATCACTGAGATCTTTACTTAGCAGAAATTCTTTCACGCTCGGGTCAGAAACCATTAAATTAATCTTGTTACTTGATAACATGTGTTTAAACTTTTTTAAACTTCTTATAACAGCAAGTACATGTTTCTCAACAAAAGTGTACCTCAGCTCATAGTCTTTCAACGCCTGACTGAAAAAGGCTAAAGGCTGTTCCATTTCTAGCTCATTTTTCTGTACCAACATAGTTGAAACAGAATCAACATTACCATATGCATACAAAGTAAAATCCTTAGAAAAATCAGGATTTAGCAGTGTAGGTGCAGCAGACAAAGCCTCCTTGATAAGCTTAAAACTTCGTTTTCCGTCCTTAGTCCAGCTGAAAGACATGTTCTTCCTCAACATAGCAGTTAATGGATTTAACAAATCAGGAATGTCAGGGATGAACCTCCTGACGAAGTTGATCCTATCGATGAAACTTTGTAGGCCCTTCTTGTGTGCTGGTAAAGGTAGAGCCAAAATCACACTTATTCTCTTAGGATCAATGGTGATGCCTTGCTTCAACACCACATAACCAAGCAATCTGCCCTCATGGACAGCAAACACACATTTTTTGGGATTAAGTGATATCCCAAACTCCCTACACCTCTCAAAAATCTGCCTTAGGTGATTGAGATGATCTTTGGCTTCTTTAGAGAAGACGGTAATGTCGTCAAGGTAGACTAGGACGATCTTGTACATCAACCCCTGAAAGGCCATATCCATAGCCTTTTGAAAGGTTACTCCAGCGTTGGACAAACCGAAAGGCATCTTCTTGTAAGCCATAGTCCCCCACTTTGTGGTGAAGGTTTTTTTGTACTAGTCCTCCTCTTTGACTAAAATCTGATTGTAACTGGAATAGCCGTCTAGCAAGGAAAACCTTTCTGATCCTAAAACTACTTGGAGTATCTGCTCCATGGAAGGTAAAGAATGACAGTCCTTCAAAGAAGCTCTATTTAAATCCTGAAAGTCCACACACAACCTTATCTCCCTATTTTTCTTCCTAATCGGCACCAGGTTGAAAACCCATGAGGTGTGTTTGATAGGAAAAATTATGCAACTCTCAATCATCTTATTCAGTTCCATCTTCATGAGAGGCTCTAATTTAGGATTCAAAGGCCTCTGTTTCTGCCTAACAGGCTTGGCATCAGGTTCCAACTCAATGGTGTGTTGAGCAAGCTAGGGATCAAACCCCTTTAAATCACCATATTCCCATGCAAAAATGTCACTAAATTCTTGGAATAGCTAAATAAATGCACGTCTTTCCTTTTCTGTACATACCTTGCCCAGTTTAAGGAGTTTACCTTTAAAGATCTCAAATTCTTCATAATGATCTTGCTGAACCTGTAGGTTGGACCTGGGTTTTACAGCTTCATCATCAGTATTAAAGATGGATTGTAAGGTGACCAAACCTTTTGGCATCTTGTTATTTTTCAGCTGAATGATTTGGTCACCGTACTGGTGATGTAGCTTCCCTTGGTTGGCATGAGAGAATTCAGCTTCCTCTCTCAAGAAGTTTACAATCTGCTGATCACTATCAAACACCTGCCAATGTATGTTATTATCTGGCACAGCAGGCCTGACAACAATCTTAATATGCTGATTTTTCTTACCACTACTGATTTCCTTGGGAATGTCAAATTCTGCCCCTACAGCAGCCAACCTATCAGCGTGTTTATTCTAATTTCTGGGTATGGAGATCAAATTGAATTCATCAAAACCTTCCAAAAGGTCCCATACTCTGTGCTTGTAAGACTTAAGCAGGTCATTTTTGTGACATTAAGCTTTCTCACCTGATTTACAACCAATTTGCTATCCCCATAAACTTTAAGACAGCTAATACCTCTTTGTCTTGCCCATTCTAGGCCTTGAATTAGAGGTTCATATTCAGCCACATTGTTAGTGCAGCTGAAACAGAATCTGAAAGCTGAATGGTACTTTTCAGCGTTAGGGGAAATAAGCATGCATCCACCTCTGGCACCCATTCTACTCCTTGAGCCGTCAAAAAATAGCTCCCAAACTTTATTTTCTTGCTGCCCATTATGATGTTCTGCACTTTTTTCAATGTTAGGCAGAAATAAATTGGCCTCGTGTATCATATACACGCCCAAACCTACCTCATCCAGGTGTTCACATGGCTCAACCACTTGAGTTTTACCTTCCCATTCATCAAGAAGGACTTCTGGTATGCCTTCAATCAGCGTATTACCTTCTTGAACAACAGGTTGTTTCATTTCTGCTTCACTTGCAACCAAGTTGGCATTGACGAAGCGTGTAGTGTAAGGCTCAATATGGTCTTTGGCAATGGGCTATGACTTGATAGTTACCGTAGTGCCGTACCTGGTTCTGAACAGCATATGAGACCAATCTAAGGATAGGTAACCTCCAATTTTTGCTGTAAAATCCCTTGACAAGCAAATGGCAAAATAAGGAGGTAACTCAATAACATATATATCCTACGGGATAGAGAAATTTGGGCAGGCATGTAGAGTTAAACTCAGTCCTTTGATGACACCCACTGTATTAACAGCAGTCCCATCCAGCTGAACAACTCCCTTTTCTAATGGCTCATATTCAATGCCAAACTTGTCAACAATCTATTTGGGCATGACAGAACTACTGGCACCTGAGTCTATCATGCAGTTATGAACTAGATGATCCCCTATGATCAAAGATACATAAAATGGTGGGGGTTTGACCTCTGAAGTTTGTTGTTCTACATTTTTCTCTTTGGACTTACCTAGATCAGACTCTTGAGACAGCTTTAAATTTGACAAGGCTGATTGGAGCAGGTCTTTTTGGCCAGGGATACTCAAGGAATCCCACATAGTCATGGATACATTTACTTTTTTCATATGCTCAAGGATATTGAAAGCAGATGTACCTGATTTAGCTTGGCTTTTGGGGGCAGCCACATCACCTTGAGCGCAAGTTGGCTGAACTGATGGATTAAGTTGTTCCTTGCCTATCAAAGGTTGATCCTTTGATAGGACCTGAGTTTTTTCAGCCTTTGATGGGTTAGAAACACCTTGACTGATGTTTGGCACTTGATGCCCATGAGTTTAAACTTTACCAACTTGCTGCCCCTCATCTATAGCCCTTTTCTTGCTACGTGTATTGTCTGCAACTAAAGCACCAACCTGGTTCATACCGCAGAATTCTTCTCCTTGCCAGTTTAGGAGTGTTGTTTCATGTGCTTGTTCTTCTTGCTGCTGGACAGTAGGTTCTATAGGCACATTAGACTGCACTGCTGGACTGTTCTGAACCATTAGAGCTTGGTTAATCACCCCATTCGCACATGTATTTTGGTTATGGGGCTGGTTACAAGGAAAGCACTAGTCATATTCTTGAGCAAAAATGTTTTGTGTGGGCACAACCTCCTTAGAGGAATTGGTAACATTTGGATTGTAGGCTTGATAAGGTCTAGAGTTAAAGGCTTGCCTTAGACCTTGATTATTAGGCTGATAAGGTGGCCTATTTGGCTGATTTTGCTGGTAATTAGACTGGAATGGGGGCTGATAAGGTCTGAAATTTTGACCTTGCTGCCTCTTAAGGTTCACAATCTCATTACCAAAAGATTTCAGCAGTCCTTTGATTTCTTGTAACTCAAAAGACTGAGTTTGAACAACATTTTTTGACTTATTTGGTTGCACATTAGGTGCTGGTAACGCTGGCACAGTAGGTATAATAGCTATAGGAGGCACATGCATTGGCATTGGTGGCTAAATAGCTAGGAATATTGGCAAAGGAGGCCTAGGGGCGATTTTACCAGCATGTATGAGGCTGTTTTCAGCCCTTATGGCTATGACATAAGCCTATGGTAAGGAATTTCCTCCCATAGATTGAATCATGATAGAAATGTCGTTGTTTAAAGCTCTTAAATAATATAAGAATGCATGGCCATCTATAGGCCTTACCATTGGTGGGATTCTATCCCACGTCTTCTAAAAACGGTGATTGAAGTCTAACATAACTTCGTGAGGAGCCCTTTTAATCATGGACAGCTGCTCCACCAATGACAAATGGTCTGATTTATCTTCGAAGAAGCTGCACAACTCCTCTCCCAAACAATTCCATGAATCTATGGAGTTCACCGGCAGGCTTCTGAACCACTGCAAAGCCTTCCCTTTGAGAGAAGCTGCCAATAACCTGATTGCGACATTCTCTTCTGTCACATGATGGACAACACATAGGTTTGCAATATCTTTTATGTGTTCAGCCAGAGTAGTTTGATCTTCACCATTAAAATATGGTAAACTTTTCAAGGCAACAATAGGAATATCATCATGCTGAGTTAAATTCAATGGGCTGCCCTGGTTGAATACAACAAAAGGCTGATTTCTGACCACAGGAAGCATTGTAACTGGGATTCTTGGGACAATATGAGTTCCAACAGAAGGAGGAGTAGACTTGGCTAGTCTTTTTGGGCTTCTCAGCTGTTATCCCTCTTCTCCTAGGTGGGGATAATTGCAAATATTCAAAAGATAAAGAACTGTTTCTGGTTTGTATCCTTCTCATAAGCAGAAATATACTGATTTGCTAAACCAAAGCTCAAAGTCGCCAAATATGCAGGTTTTAACCTCTTACAGGTCTGAAAATCACTGGCTACACATCAAAACCAGCAATAAAAGGTAGTATTTGAACTGTTTCTAATTCCACAGTCCCACCGGGCATGCCAAAAATTGTTGTCTCTCATATTTGCACCCTTGCTGAGTTGTAAAACTTGGCAATCTGGAGAAACATGGGATCTTTCCAGGTTTGTGGGTCACCTGTGATGGAAAGAACCTCCAAAGAAGGTCGACTTCCTATTGATACCTCACCTAAACTACTTATACTAAAGTCTTTGCAGAGAAAAGGGTAAGAAGGATTGCATAAAAATGAAACCTACTATCTAAGGTGATGCACCAAAAGATCATCAGAAAATACACAGAAATGACACACTACAGAACCAGTAATAATAAGAATCCCTTACACAACCTAGCAAATCATAATTTTTGCATCATTACTTTGTAAGGAGGCTAAATAGCAACAGTCCTGCAAAGGAGAAAGAGGTTTTCTCACTACCCAAAACTGATTGTTATCCCTTGCACATCTCACAACCTGCAAAAAATATGTAACCCCTGCATAAAGGCACCAACATGAAATACAGCTCCAAGGACAAAGAACATCACAAAGATCTGCACTAACACTGAGGACACTCAATATTAGAAGAAATGGGAAGGTATAAACTGCTTATTACTGCCAAAAAGGTGTTACAATACTGTATATCTCTGAAAATGGGTTACAAGACTGTTCACTTCTGCAAAAGAACTCAAAAAATTACAATATACAGAGTAGTGAATAGCAAGAACTCCCTAAAAAATAAACAAGGAAGAAGACTATATACTTCCTAAACAGCTATAAACAGATAAACATCCACCACCTCCATTCCTGTGCATCTCATAAATGCCCACAAAATATCTCTCTAAAGTCCTCCAAAAGGGGTTCCTAAGGCATAAATGGTCAGGGCATGCCATCAACTATCATAAAGGCACCTGAAAATGTCATAGAATGCCTTTAAATGATCTTTAAGGCATCTGACATACGTCAGATCTGTGTAATAACTCTCCTGCAACATCAGAAATATCTGATATTTTCCAAATAAATGACATAAATACACCTTTTCTACATTTAATTAACATTTAACTAAGAGGCTTATAATTACACCACCTTAGTAAATGTTTTACAATTTAGCATCATACAGACCTATGCAGAAAATAACGACATTTATGACATAAAAAAGACGTCCATACCTCCTAGGCAAAATCTCACAACTCCTGGCCATCTCCGTTTTCACATACATTTCCACCATCATGAGCGAGGTTTGGTGCAATACATATCCAAGAAATTAACCCTTATGACTCCCATATACATATCTCAAAAAAAGAACAACATACCCACCTTGTGGCTCCAACACCAATCATGCTTTATACTTACACTCCACCTTGTATCTCCCAACACACATGCCTTAGCAAAATACACTATTCGGCCTTGTGTTCTCATAATGCATATTTGACTTGGAAAAGATAAAAAGGCAGAAAAAATCATGCCTCACGGCCCCCTCTTGCATCATTACTAGATTTTAAGACCTTTAAAAGTCTTCACCATGGTGCATATAGATGAAAATGATTATTTGCAAATAAAAGTCAAAACTCACCAAAAATGCAAAATAGGTCATTCGACCCAAAAGGAAGGAAACCTAAAAAAAATTTCATTTTTTTCATTTGCTTCTGCCGTTTTGCTCACTGCCGCGCCGCCATGGAGGGTTTGAAGCTAAAAAATGGATGAATCTGGGGCAGTTTTGAGTCGATTTTGGTCGATCTCTGAGGCGAAATGCAAGGTGAGTTACTTTCCTCTGAGATTTCAACTCCTTTTCTGTCAATTTTAGGCCTCCAAGGCCACGATTTGACTGTGTATTGATGGATGTTTTGTTGTTCTTTAGCTGACCCTCTATGTATCCATTGTTGGCTATGTTGAGGTCATGATCTGACTGTGTAGTGAAGGGCAAAAACTACAGAGGTAACCTCACTGTCAAGTTTCTTTCATTTTTTCTGCTTCTTTTACCTAAATATTCGCTACCTGGGGCTGGGATTTGGACATTTTCTGAGCTCCAAAACCTTATGATGAAGTGTAGAGGTTGTAGAGTACATATAGATCTCTTTCTTTCTTGACATATGGTTGTCTTCATGCTTTTACAATAGCTATGCTTGCATCATGATTATTGTTTGCTTGACATATCATACTCTGGCAGGGTTTTGATTACACATGCTAACTATTTTTTAGTCATAAATAGCAGTCCTTGAATGACTATGTCTTGTTGTTCCAATTCTTCATGTTGCCACACTCTGACAGTCATATGCATGTTGTTAAATGAAACTATTGAAATGTCATAAAAGTTATCACTGTTCTCCTAAATCTTAACAATGCAATAGACACAGTGAAACTTATGTCTTTGAATTACACATATATTATCACATTGATTTACTCTTTCTTTATTCTCCATACAGTGATTGTCCTTTTGATGCCTTGTGGTCACTGTCCATTCCAAATCATTGCGTACCTTCTTTCAGCAATGTTCTCTGACCAAGACAGACCCTCATAGGTTTTTTCCAAACCTCTGTATAGCTCTAATGGTGATTGTTGTTCCATGCCTTCTCAGGCTACCCAACTTTGTCCTCATGAAGCTTCCTTCATACGTTTATAGTTTGTTGTTACTCCACAGATTGTTCTGATTTGTCTTCTGAATATGCTCCTTGAGCTGTGCTTTTGCATTTGTATGTTGCATCTTTGATGTTCTGTAAGGTCTATGAGCTAGGCTCAACTCTTGTGGGAGCCACATTTCCTCCACTCATAATGTAACCTGATGAATCAAATAGAAACATAATTGCACATGTATCTGCACATGAAGCAAGCCTGTTAAGAAAAACAAGGACCTGCAGTCAATATACTTGATTTGTCTTCTCAACAGTTTATGTGACACTAATTGGTTTACTGCATCTAAAAAAACAAATTGTATATTTATAGGTTTATATCATATGATGTATAATGCCCCGTCATTGCTCTAACATCAGTTTCCCAAAATTTTATGTAGATGACTAGGGGGTAGCAAGGAGACAGCAGTTGGATGCGGGACACGCAGACAATCTAGGACGACACAAGACGCGGCAATAGTCTGAAGGCTCGTCATTCAGGCAATGACGAGTCACCCTACCTCACATGCATATTTGCTTTTTTAGTTCTTTTATAAATGTACAGTTTGTCTTTTTCATTTTGCAATGAAACAATTAGTCTCACAGCTTGTGTGAGATCTTATACACTTATTTTTTTTAATACCAGTTGCTGATCTTACAAAAGATTTGTACAATTTCTTAAGTTTGAAAACATCTGAATGCAACAATACAATTTAATCTCAATTTGTACCAAACATGCACATGGATATAATGCAGCAGCAATAAAATGTACCTTCCTCTCCTTTCAAAAAAAATTGGAAAGTTCTACTTGATTAGGCTAGTAGTGAAAACTAGGTAACACTCACTTATATATGCATTCCACTAACATTTATAATTTAAATTGAAAAGTCCGACAGAGAGAAACCTTTTGAGAGTTCCCAAGCCAACACACATTTATTTTAACCCCAAGAAATCAAACCAGACTTGGGCACGGGTGCCCAAGTACCAAGGCCATTTTTAGTCATATTTAAACATTTAGAATGGGCCCCTAAGTCCCATTTGGCATGGGTTTTGGGGGAAATTGCTCTGGGATGAGTATTAAACTTGCATAATGTAAATGAGGGGACCTAGGAGCTAAACTAAGAGGTAAAAAGGCATAGGGATACTTTTTATTCCATAACATTTAGCCCCCACTTCAATGTATGTATGATCTTACAATTCCATACATGCATTAATGTATGGTTGAAAACACATCAAACACACCAGGAACATAGAGCTAAGGCATACCCAAAGGTTGGAGGACTATTTCTAGCCCCCAATCTCAGGTAAGCATTAGAAAACACATGGAAGACATGCAAGACATAATGAAGATAGTAAGAAGCATGTAAAACATGGAGAATACAGTGGAAGCATGCAATACATGAAGAAGACATGAGAGAAATCACATAGTACACAAAAAATACATGGAGAGAAGACATGATTAAGAAATTACATACATATATATCTAATTAAGCGATGGGGAGGGAGCTCATCACTACATGCCACCATCAAAAACATGCAAGACATGTATAAAACATGCAAGGCATGCCAGAGACGCAAGTAAGGCATGCAGAAAACACACAAAATACACAAGTGCCGCATAGTACATCATCGACATACTACACGTCTTATACACGGCAAACACAAGTGATGGGAAGGAGCTTATTGCTAAGTCCCACCATCTAAAACACATTTCAGACACACCTGATAGTTGTGCTATGCTACCACAACTGCCAAAGACACTCTTAAGGGTGAATGACTAAGGATCCAACCCCAACTCTACAAAGGACTTTGTATAAAAGGATGTGCACTAGCTCAAGAGATACACCATCCTGCCTTTCGCAAAAGGGCTTTGTATAAAGGATACACACTAGCTCAAGAGATACATCATCCCACCTAGCTATGAGGGCTTTTTGCTTTAAAAGGATGTGCACTAGCTTAAGAGATACACCATCTCACCTCGTGATGAGGGCTTTAAAACACACTTTGTCAGTGTAAAAGCAATTAGACAGATACCATTATATATGCCCCCACCTTAAGGTGATTGATCCCACATGTCGGTATCAAGCACATTAAGGTAGAATGAAAATACGCAAAGGAACAAGAGCTTTCACAAATCCCATGCCTCCAAAGGAGGCATGCGCCATGATCATCAAATGTTCCCACAAACACATTGATATTATTTTGTAAGATAAAAGATATAATCTTTGGTTAGAAAATCTTACTCTATGAACATAACCAAATCAAATCATAAAAGCTATGCATAAATCATATATTAGACCACATCAAAGACCAAGGATACACTTGTAGGTTTGGATCCAAGTATAGCCATTGGGCTATACTACAGGTATTTTGGAATCGAGTGTAGCGACAAGGTGAGATACAAAACCATCCAAAGTGCGTAGAGCAAATTAGTATTGCAAAGGATTTGTTACAATATTCTTCACAACACAACACATAAAACAAAGTGATTCTACTAGTCAAGTGTCAGAATTATATCAACCCCATCTTCATATATGGACTGGGTCCATTTTTGCTTTATTACTGAAGGGACACATAGTCCTTATCAGTATGTGTTTGTTTTCGTCATCCGCCAACTAGGTAGAATCACTGAAGAATGTAAACAATAAAAATGAGAGAGGAGAACCAACTGCCTTAGGATTACCACGTAGGAAGATGCCCCTAAGAAATCTTTGATGCATAGCTAGGGAGATCCTTTAAAGGCATTCAAAATGATTCTTGGAATTCACTAAGGTGACTGTCCCAACTTGACAAATTTCCTCTTCAACTTGCATGGTTAACAAAGGGTGCAACATGCACAATGAATGCAAAAATGAGTGCTCAACTTACTACAACTCTATCACACCTTGTCACACTCTATTTTGGTAGACTAAGACCACCCAAGGTTACAAAAACCCATGATACCATGCCCTCCTAGTGATTTGCTTGCAAACTACTCTACTCGCTTGTAGCCCTTACTATGAGGTTTTTTTAGTCATAACTTGCAAAATACTTGGTAAACCCATGAACAAATTAGGTTTTTAGATACCCATTTGGTAGTTACATAACATATTAAACATGCAGGGCAGGTTCCTTTGTAAGAAATGTCTCAAAAAGAGGATTGTTCCTACTGCACTAGGCCTAATTAGGCCTCCTACACAGCCAAAGTATGTAAAACTTGCTCTACACCCCCAAAACCTATTCCAGGGAATCAAATGGACTTAAAATGGATTGAATAAGGATATTTCAAAGTTCTTGAGCCACCATGAGTCAACCATGCATCAAACTACTCCTCTACCTAGTCTAGAAGACTTAATACATGAAGATATTGAGCCTCAAAAAAGTGCAATAGTCACACAAATCTGCTCCCCTGCTCCTGCAAAAAAATTCAACATGTAAATAAAACCTAACTAACTCAATTCCACCATTTTGGGAGACCCAACATAGATGGAATGGGTCAAAAACCCATTGATTCTTTGAAACCCTCAAAACTAGGTTTTTAAGACCCGGTTTCAAAAAAACAAGAATAAAATGCTTAAAAATCAATGAAAATCCTCAAGACCAGGTGCAACTGAAATGTATCTCCACTTTCCTCACGTTTTCAAAGGTTTCTATCCATGAAGGTATAGTACGGACCTGTTCCAAGCGTGGGAACAGTAAAAAAATAGAAAATTGCAGAAAAACTGGAACTTTTCTTTATTTTTCTTCTTCCAAACTTCATCCCATCCTTTTCCTCGACCTGTGAGAGGTAAAATATCTCTATTTTGAATGAAACTCCATGATTTCTTAACTCTCTAATCATGGAAAAGCCAAAAAAAAAAAGGCATTAAAGCCTTTTTACTAAGAAAACAAAAAGACTATCCTATTTTTAAGGAAAACTGCAGACCTACTTGCCTTTTCTTAACCACCACTACAAGGTCAAGCCCCTAGTGGGCTTTATTACATTATTTTAAAAACCAACACTACTTAGTCTCTCATTAATGAGACCACACAAAACAAAAATTCAAAAACTAGACTTGAAAATAGCCTAGATGAACTGCACCAATCTTCCACAACGCTATGCCCCCAAGGCATGACACACATCAAAAAGAGGAGAGGAAAGATAGAAGAATGTAGAAACAAATAGAAGAATGGTCACAACAGAGGTAGTCTCTCGGTATCCTTGACCTTACAAGAGTATCAAGGGTCATCCAAGGAGACCTAAAAAAACACAACACAGGGGAACACAACATGACATATCAACATATATATTTAGGAGGAGGCCACCCTTGAGAGCATCTAGAATAGGTGCTACATCAACTGTGGATAAATGAGGGAGAAATACTTACCTGATTCAGTGGGATATTTCCTGATGAACAATCCATGTCTATCAGCTCAAGATATATCATATTTAGTTTTGGTCTTGTTGATATTGTATTAACATTAAGTTTAGGACAACGATAGGCTTTAGTGGGCTTCAGAGAACGATATCCAATATCGGTCATGTAATTAATTCCAATAACTTGTAAATATGCTCTGATTCCTTGTTGATTAATGCCACAACCATTACCTACATAGTCACAATTTTTATAAAGGATTTTAAATCCTCAACCATAGAGGGATGTCATCTCTTTAGAAGATGGTGTTGCCTCATAGGTCTCATAATCTATAGTATAAGTAAGAGTATTATCTTTGTTTTCTACCAAGGAGACTTTGGGTTTCTTAGGTGTTTCCAAAGATTGCTTCGATGACATCAATGCGACCTTTGATGTGTCAGGATTAGAGTTATTAAGTTTATATTCCTTCGTAAAGGAAGGAGTAAAATCTAATGAACCCTAATCGTCACCAAAAAGTGCATTTGATGGTTTAGAGTCTTGCACAACATTATTTGTGGCAAGAGGTATTGATGAATCAACTCGTAAGTTATTTAGACTTGTATGATTATTAACTTGTTTTTGCGTTTCAATATGTAAACAATTATTTGGTCTAGGATCAACTTCAACAGTATGGAGATTGTTTTCATAAATAAACTTTATTGATCGATGAAGGGTAGATGGAACTGCCCCCATGGCATGAATCCATAGTCTATTGAGAATCATATTATATGGAAGCAAACCAAGTATGACATGTAAAAGGGTAGATAATGTCACAGGTTCAACCTTTACGGGTAAAGTTATGGTACCCAGGGATTGTCTACCAACATTATCAAAGCCACAGATGTTCAGCATGTCTGGTTTGATTAAAGATGTGTCAATCTTGATTTTGTGTAGCAAGCCAATGCCACAAACATTAAGAGCCAACTCATTGTCAGTCATAACTCTCTTTGTCAACTTTTTATCTATTGTGACAAATATTATAAGAGGATCATTTTCATTCTAAACTTCAATTAATAGTACTTCATGTGGTTGAAATAGAATATATGCTTTTCTAGCATGCATACAATCTAACAGAGTAGCTACATCATTCGGCTTGACAACAAGTGGTACCATCACCTTTTGTAAAGCTTCTTGGAGCATTCCATGATATGTAGGTGATGTTTGTATTAAATCCCAAAGAGAGATCTTAGCCAGAGTAGCGTGAAGTTGTTCAACAAGATTATATCCTTGACCACCTTTATGGGTAAGGTGAGGTGGTTGGGGAAGCATAGGTTGAGATGATGGAAGAGAGACGAGCACATGTGATGCTTGCTTACTTTGCTTGTTATTACGGGTGTTGTATGTGTGGGCAATCATGTGTTGTTGTGACACATTTTGAACACCTTGATTTCTTTGAGTGATTTGTCTTGCATAATCTAGAATGTAACCTGGAGGTCAAGGTGGTTTTGGATCACCTTGAACTATAATCACTAGTTTTAAGTAAGAAGGTGCATTAGGTGCCCCTTGCACGATCATTTTAGGAATATTAATACACTTTCTACTATCCCCTTAGTGGGTTGAACAAATCTATTGAAGATAATTGGATTAACACTGCTTTAATTTTGGCTAAGATCGACATTCATCCCTAAAGAATTTGATTTGAGGGACCTTTCTTTATCCACCAATGCTTCGTCTATTAAAGGGAGATCATTGGGATAAAGGGAAGGAAAAGTATTGTTAAAGGAGTTGTTGATGGTTTTATCTTTAGTGATGTCCAAAGGATTTGAATATGCAACCAGAGAGGGGTTAGCCAAGGTCTTCACATCCTTAGAGATATCCAAGGTTCTTGAACATTCATCCAAAAGGGGAAGATCAAAGGTCTTCACTTCCTTAGTGATGTCCAAGGTGTTTTAACATTCAACTAAAGGAGGAATAGGATAACTCATGGATTCATCATCATCATCATCATATACTTTAGATATTAGTTCCAAGGCATTAATGGAGAAAGAACTTTCACACTCATCTTTCTCATGAGTATTCATGGAGATGTATTTAGTGAGATCTTCTAATTCCAAAGGGTAAGTATTCATGAGAGCTATGAAGTTGTCAAAATCAGATACATAATCAAGGATTTCAAATGAAGAGCATTTAAATATATCCTTATGATGCATGGATTGTAGATGAGTGAGAACATGAGGATTCATAGTAAGGAATTTGTAGAAATTCTCAAAGTTTTTGATATATGCATGTAAAGCACTTCCATGTTTTAACAAGTTATTTAAAGTAGATTGTGATGCTAGTGGCATTGTTATAGGAGCTATATTAAGTCAAGAAGGAAGACCCATTGCATATTTTAGTGAAAAACTCAATGATTCTAGGAAGTAGTATTATGTTTATGATCACAAATATTATTCTATTGTTCAAGAATTAAAGAAATGGAGACATTATCTTTTACCCAAGGAATTTGTTTTATATACTGATCATCAAGCCTTACAATATTTGAATAGCCAAGTAAACTCTAATCAAAGGCATTTGAAATGGGTCGAGTTTTTGCAAAGCTATACATTTGTGTTGAATCATAGGAGTGGGAAGTCTAAAAGAGTTGCAGATGACTTGAGTAGGAGGTAAAACTTGTTGGTAGAGATGGGAATTGAAGTTGTTGGGTTTGAAGAACTCAAATATTTATATCTAGAAGATCCATATTTTTCAAAGGCATGGAAAGCTTTCCTAGAACCTGTCACCATGGATAGAACACACTAAGTAGATTACATAATCCAAGATGGAGTATTATTCAAAGAAAGTCAATTATGCATTCCAAGAAGTTCCATGAGGGAGAAATTGATAAAATAAAATCACAGTGGAGGATTAGTAGGAAATTTTGGGAGAGACAAGACAATTGCCTTAGTAAATGAGAACTATTATTGGCCATAATTATATTAGGATGTGAAAAAAATTCTACAAAGTTGCAAGGTATGCCAGATGGCTAAAGGAGTGAGTCAAAATACTAGTTTGTATAGGCCTTTTCTTGTACCTAAAAGACCATGGGAAGACATTAGAATGGGTTTTTTACTTGGTTTGCCAAGGACTTAAAGAGATCATGATTCCATTTTTTGGTGGTTGACAGATTTTCCAAGATGGCACATTTCATTCCTTGCTAGAGGACAAATGATGCAGTTCATATTGCAGAGATGTTTTTCAAGGAGGTGGTTAGACTCCATGGTCTACCTAAGATCATAGTCTCAGATAGAGATACAAAATTTGTTGGATATTTTGGAGGACATTATGGAAGAAACTGAAGATAAATTTGAAGTTTAATTCTTCTCATCATCCACAAACTGATGGTTAGACAGAAGTGGTAAATAGAAGTTTGGGAAACCTTTTGAGATGTTTGGTAGGAGAAAATCCAAAGGGATGGGACTTAATTTTGCCACATGTTGAGTTTGCTTACAACAACTCAATTAACAGGAGTACATAAAAAATCATCATTCCATATTGTATATGGAAGTAGTCCCAAAAATGTTTCAAATTTGAGGAAGATGGATAAGGAGGAGAAGAGGAATGCAGATGCAGAAGATTTTGAAAAACACATGAAGAGTCTACATGAGGAGGTAAGGAAGCATCTCACTAGAATGAATAGTTAGTATAAGGAGAAAGCAAATCAAAAAAGAAGATTCAAAGAATTCAAAGTTGGCGAAGAGGTTATGGTCCATCTTAGAAAAGAGAGATTTCCCATAGGAACATATAATAAACTGAAGATGAAGAAATTTGGACCTTGTAAGATTTTGAAGAAGCATGAATCAAGGAATGCCTATGAAATCAAGTTGCCGAGTGGGATCAATATTTCACATGTCTTCAATATTGCTGATTTGACAGAATATCATGAAGGAAGTATAGAATATGGACAAGCAGAAGGACGGTGGCATATCCCAACACCTATTTCAAAGATGGAAGAAATTGAAGAAACCTTAGATAGTCATGTGGAAAGGAGCATAAGAAATAGGTAGTATGAAGAATACTTGGTCAAATGGAGAGGAAGGCAGGTTGAAGATCCATCATGTTTATCCAAAGTATAGGTTGACCGCATTGGTTTTCCTCAAACATTAGAGACATGACAAGGTCGCCTCTCGAACAACCCTGGGTGTCTGATGCAGGAGCATCCAGAGGTGTAAGAGTAATCTTGCATCACCCAAAAAATGATTTTGTTTTATTTCCTTTTCAATTTTAGTTTTGGAAAATACCTATGAATCTTATTTCCTCTAAAATGTCTTAGAGAATGATTGAGAACATCCAAAGTTTTCAATAAGGTTAAAAATAGCAGGGTTTCTATTTTTAGTAAGTTCGTATTTGAGCATGTATGGGCCCAAAATTTTCCCCAAAGATACAAAATTTCTAAATGAACATTTTGGGTGAGTTTCAATCCAAGGTCATGTCTAGATGTCAAGATATTAAAGTTGTTGATTTTTAAATACCCAAAAAGTTTCAATGTCAATTTTGAGGTACCTAGATGTTGTTTTTGGCCCAAAAAATGTCTAGAATTGTTGTAACTAGAGTAGTAGGTTATTTTGCATAGATCTCTTCACAAGATTTCCAACACATCAAACGGTTTGTCAATCAGTGTCCCAGATAAAAAATTATGGCCTTCAAAAGTTGGGCCACCCGTATTGGAAAATGTAAAAATGTGTTGGACACATAAAAGAGTTGTAAGGGGGGTTACATGTGTTGATGTGTGTTTTGACACATTATAAGGCATCTTTAATTGGAGATAATTTGGGCACCATTTTTGGGTGGTTTTAGCTCATGGTTTTGTAATTACCGTTTGACAATTTTATGTATTGTATTCCTATATATTAGGTGCTTGAGATGGAGGTTATCTGTGAGAGTATTATAAATCTTGAGTTACCTTCAAAATTCTGGTTGGTGATACTCCTGTGAAATCTTTCTTTGCAAGTATATTATAATCTTGTTGAGATTTCTAAATTATTGAGTTGCTTTTAGAGTGTGGGGGTTTTCTCCCAAAAGGGTTTTCCCCATGTAAATCACTATATTTTTCCCATGAGTTCATGTTCTCATTGGTTTGAAGTTTTGTTGTTGTGAGTGTGTTGGGTGGAGTACACCCTCATCAATTTCTTGTATTCCCCTTTAGACCCATCTTTGTCCACGGGCCTTCCCTAAACATGCAAGGTATCCTTTGAGCCATTATCCATTGATTTTCTCATGTCCTTAGAAAGTAAAGTAGCAATAAGGGAGTCCATATTTATCTCTATGTCACTACCAGTAATATAAATAATTAAATTCTCCCAATATTTAGACAAAGAACAAAGAAACCAGATACATTTATCTTCTTCATCAAGTTTAACATGTAATAAAACTAGATGACTCAAAATCAAATTAAAGGCATTCAAATATTCTATAATAAAATAACCTTCATTCATCTTTAAATAATATGAATATATTTTGAGATATAATTTGTTTGTTAGACTCCTGGTTTAATATATATCACCTATCCTCTTCCATAGTGCAAATGCAATAGCCTCCTCTAGGATATTCAAGATGATAGAATCTACAAGACAACTAAATAGTTCCAAATGCCTTCTTGTCTAACCTTTTTCAATCTTCATCAAACATTCCTTCAAGTTTTCCTTCCTTTGCCACAATTCCACTAATCCCTTTCTTCCAAGACATTTTTCAACTTCCACGGCTCATACCCAAAACTATTGAAGTTGTCAATTTTTAACTAAGATCACCACAATGAATCCATAAAACCCACTAAAATAAATCTAATACCAAATGTTGAGAAAGTTGGTGAATATAACAATGAAAATATAAACATAAAATGTACAGATCTAATTAGTTCAATTAGAGGTACATGTGATTATGCATTAAATATAAAATAAAATGTAGATAAATATTTATAATAGCAATAATAAATTAGCAAACAAAAACATATGACATAAGATACTAAGCTTGTATTAAAGAGAAACTCTTTCAAGAAAAAACTCTACCATGAAAGAGATACTAAGCTTGTATTAACCAAGTAGAAATATGTATATCATTACAACTCATTCAATCTTCTTTATCCTAAGAAAATTCCAATAGTGTGAGAATATTTGCATAATAACGATACTTCCTCCATACCAATCCCTCAATATTGATGAGGGGGTAAATCCCAGAACACACAACATAGATTGCTCATAGAAAATGGGAATATTCTTTTATTGAACTAAAAAATAAATTACATTACAGAAACTGGGAAGATGAAATCCTCAATAGGTTGCAACACATTACAACTTCCTTTCTCTGGATTCTAGAACCTTCTATCTTCTATAGCTTCAAATCTGCTAGGGTTTTCTATTTTCCCTCCTTTTTCATGACTCACCACCTTCCCCCTTATCTACTACCCAAAATATTCCCAAAAATGGTCATAAATAGCCCTTTTTGGTGCCTTCCAAGAATAATTTTGAAATTTGTAACTGCCTACAAAAATAGGCCAACTTTCGAGAGCCATAACTTTTCATCTGGGTGTCCAATTGATGAACTGTTTGATGCATTGGAAATATCGTGAAAAGATCTACACTCTTAGAATTTGAGATGCTAATTCTGCCCATTTTTTAGGGTCGTATGGGGCCTCTAAGTGCCTCATATTTGACTTTGAAACTTTTTCACGAGTTTTAAAGAAACAAAAACTTTAATAACTTTTAGCCCACAAGTGATCTGTTGGTTTTTTCCCAGACTGGATGCTTATTCCCAGATTTCCCTACAAGGTAGCCATCAGTGATCAACAGGATCTCTGGGCCAAGGGCCAACAGTGTAGGAGATAGACTCTATATTTTATCTCCTCTTCTTCTTCAGGCTCTGCAAGACCTAGGGGGTATTCCCTACTCAACATCCATGAGATACGCATACAAGGATTGGGATGCTGTCAGAAAGCAGATAAGTCCTCCTGTAAGTAGACCAAAACTGAAAGATAAGAGCAAAGGGGCTAGCTTTGGGCCTATTTGCAGTTGTAGACAGAGGACTGAGGATCCTAAAACTAATTCTAATGTCCTAATGGTTGTTTTAGATTTTGATTTTGATTTTGAGTTTGGATGCAAAGTTGGACATGGTTGTAACACAAACACGAAGCAAGATTGGTGCCTATCCGGGCCTCGAGTCAGTAGACATACACCTGTGAATGATCAGCATGAACAGCTAAAACTGGATTTCAGGGGGATATATATGATACCTGCCTTACAGATATCTCCCAACACAGAGTGTTAAGTTATCTCTACTTATGGCATCCCTACTGCAGTATACCCTTCCCAATGTTTAATCTGAAAACAGTTTAATCTACCTTTGAGCAGAAGTTAAAAGATCAGACATTCAACATAGGAATTCTATGTTCTAGAGTCTCAACATTCCTTAAATACCCAGACTTAGAAGAAAGATACATGCAATACTGGAGACAGAATTAACAAAACACATGCTAGCATAGCATTTCTCATATAAATTTAACCATGAAATCAGTGGATTCATACAAAAACATACAACAGGAGATACATAAACTCACAAGTTTTTAGTGGATAGAGCAGCCAAAACCAGCTGTCTTGTATCACAGAGCCAAAATGTTCAACTTTCAACAACCTAAAAATGAGTAACACTTCTTGCTTATAACAGCCAGAAAGTGTACTACAGCAATTAATTACATGGCTATATCAAAAGATCCGCCAGATACAGTCCTCAGAAGGAATGGCGCTCAGAAAATGTTAATGCAGCAGACAAAGGGGGGCCTCGAGCCACGCGCCACTATCTGGAAGTCTTCATGTCAAAAATCCGGTACCTGACTGTGCAACAATTTGCCCATGCCCCAGCACAGTCGCCATTAAGGGTCTCAACCACCCGTTGTCGCCTAAAAAACCATCGCTGCATTCAAAAAAGATTTCCCGCCAAAACACGTTTAACCGCGGGTTCAAAATATACAAGGGAATAATCCCACATTCACGGTGAAGAGACTCCTTCATTAGTTTAAAAATGGGGCCGCACACATAATAGGTGTCGAGCACTTTTGCCACGCTCGACAAACAACCCTTCGCCCACAGCCCATCGCCATGACATACACTATCGGCCTACCCCACAGATCTCCTGCTGACCACAGTGGTCTCGCCGATCGCAACATCTCCACAAGTCACCAACATCCCCATCGGCTAGAGGAGAACCATCGGCCAGCTCCACAAATCTCCTGTCGACCTCAAAGGTTATGCCGACGCCTATTTCACATTCCTTGTCTGTCGGTGAGACCCTCAATCGTCGGCCAAGAAGAAACATCCTCTGCCGATGATACCATTCACACCGATGACCACTCCATGCTCCCCTCTCGGTGTGACTTACGCCGATGACATCCTTGTCGGCTAGACACTCTCCATCGGCGGACCCTCCAACGGCTAGCCCGACAACCAAAGTCTTCCTGATGCTCACCTTCGCATCCCTCCATTGGCGAGACCTACGCCGATGATTCTTCATCAGCCAAGCTCCTCACATCGGCAGATCGAAACAATGCTAGCCCGATAGCCAAAGTCTTGCCGATGAACACTTGACTTACCCCCATCGGCATGACCAACATTGTCGGTAGAACCACAATATCCTTCGCCGATAGACCAAGCTCTTGCCGATGAACAGGAACACCTAGGGTTTGAAGGAAGAAACCCTCCAACAAACAAGCTCAGCCTCCAGGTCAAAACGAGTGCCAACACTGGCTCCGAATGGGGACGTGCAGGTGAAAACCTGCAGCGAGAACCAGATCTCTGGGCAGACCAGGCAAAAAACCAAAAAGCACGAACTGCACAAGACATTTACACTATATACATGTTTTTACAAATGTGCACAGCAACAAGTCATCTATGCAAAATAGAACTTAAGGAATTGGCCATGCACAGGCAATTCCAGAACTTCACCATCTAGGGCCTGGAGGAAATAAGAATCCTCCCCATGAGCACTGCAAATCTGATATGGGCCCATCCATAAGGGTTCGAATTTACCATGTTTACCCTTGTCCTGATCTTTTGCATTCCATATGAGCACCAGATCATTGACCTGAAATTTCCTTTTAGTAGCTCTCCTGTCAAACTGATATTTCACCTCTTGTTGTCTCTTGAGATTGATCTGGTGGGCTTTCCTTCTGTCTTCATCCAGTGCAACCAGCTGATTCACTCTTTCTGTCATGGAATCTTCAATCTCCTCATCATTTTCCTGAATGAATTTGTAAATTGGTAGTAGATTGTTTATGGGCAATCTGGCTGATGCACCATAGACTAGCTCAAAGGGTGACATTCCAATAGCCTTTTTTACTGTCACTCTGTCAGCCCATATTGCTAATTTTAATTTTGAGTCCCAAGCTCTCTTGTTCTTGTCCAGTATCCTCTTGATAATTTTCATGATGCTTTTATTGCTTGATTCTACTTGACCATTCCCTTGTGGGTGGTATGGTGATGCATATGATAGATTTATCCCATACCTGTTGCAAAAATCAACAAATTCACCTAATCTGAAGCACATAACATTATCAGTGACTATCTTGAATGGTACTCCAAACCTGATGATAACATTTTCCAGTATGAAATCTGTCACCACCTTACTTGTAGCTCTCTTAGTTGGAATGGCCTCAATCCATTTGGTAAAGTAATCAGTTGCCACCAAAATCCAACTGTGTCCCCCACTTGATTTGTCTGCAATTTCCCCTATGAAGTCAATTCCCCATTGCTGAAATGGAGCATCCATAGTTACAGTCCTGAGGGGTAAAGCACCATCATATTTCAACTTTCCTAAAAATCTTTGGCAAGGGTCACACTTCCTCACTAACCTTTGTGCATCTGAAAAGAGAGTGGGCCACCAATATCCTGCTCTGAGAATTTTATGAGCTGTTGTTTGGGCAGTATAATGTCCACCACACAATCCTTTATGCATATCATTCAAAACATTGTTAGCTACATCTTCATCCACACATCTCAGCAGCAGACCATCATGGTTTTTCCAGTATAGCTCACCTTGAACAATAACATACCTGATTGCATGTAACTTTAAAGTCCTCTTTTGACTGTCACTGAAATGGGAAGGACAATTCAGATTTTGCAAGTAGTATATAATGTCCTTGTACCATTCAGATCTTGACACATCTACACTCTCATTTTGGACTACATTAACTTGGCATGCTTCCAAGTTTGACTGTGCCATCATCTTGGCTAATCCTTGTCCTCTTACCAACTTGGTAACTTGTATGTCTATGTTAAACTCTTGCAGTTTGTTTATCCATCTGCACCTTCTTCCAGTCACCTCCTGCTGAGTGAATATGTCTTTGACTGCTGCATGGGGTACATATGCAATTATATATGATCCTACCAAGTATGGTCTGAAACCTTTGATGGCTCGGACTAGTGCATATGCCTGTTTTTCCATAATATCATACTTCAACTCAGAAGCCTGCAAGGACATACTGAAGAAAGCTATGGGCTGTTCAAAACCATCTTCATTTTTCTGTAGCAAACATGCAGCAACAATATGAAAGGAAGCAAATGAAAATACTTGGAATGGCCTAGAAAAATCAGGAGATTTAAGAACAGGGGCCATCTTGATTGCCTCTTTGATACTCTGAAATGATTCTATTGCTTCACTTTCCCAGTGGACAGTTGCATCCTTTTTCATCATCTTGGAAATGTTCCTTGTGGTTTCTGCAAAGTTGGGAACAAATCTCCTAACAAAATTTATCTGTCCAAAGAAGGACTGAACTCCTTTTATAGTTTTTGGCATTTGAATTCTGTCAATAGTAGCCACTCTCTCTGGATCTATCCTGACTCCATCCTTGGAAACAATATGTCCCAGGAGCTTTCCTTCAACTACCCCAAAGGCACACTTCTTTGGATTTAAAGAAATACCATACTCTAGTGCTCTTATGAAAATCTGCTCCAGATGCAAACAATGCTGCTCTTCTTTCTTTGAGTAAGCAGTCAAGTCATCCTGATATACAGCCAGGATTGAATCAATCAACCCTGCAAAAGCAACATCCATTGCTCTTTGAAATGTAGCACCTGCATTTGTTAGTCCGAAGGGCATTCTAACATACACATAAGTTCCCCATGGGGTGGTGAAGGCAGTCTTATACTGTTCTGATTCCTTTACCTTCACCTGATTATAACCTGAAAATCCATCCATCATGGATAAGAGTTCACAACCAGTCACTCTCTGCAACATAGCTTCCATATTAGGCAGTGGATAGTTATCCTTTAAAGAGGATACATTCAAGTTCCTGAAGTCAACACAAAGCCTAATATCACCATTCTTTTTTCTGACTGGGACAAGGTTAGACACCCAAGTTGAATGCCTGATTGGCACAATTATTCCAGCTTCCCTAAGCTTTTTAAGTTCTTCCTGCATCTTTGGAGCCAAGGTAGGATTAATAGGTCTTTGCCTCTGTCTGAATGGCTTAGCTCCCGGCTTCAATGGGATCTCATGCTAGAATAAATCTTCCCTGTAGGCTTTTAGGTCCTCATATGACCAAGCAAAAACATGTTTATACCTTTTCAGTAAAGCAATCAGCATACTCCTGATGTGTGGTTTGAGCTGCTTACCAATATATACCTTCTGAGGGGCCTGAGATGTCCCCAAATTTATCTCTTCTAAATCTTCCTTATTTGTGGGAGATGTCCTTGTGACCAATTTATCTCTACTGTCAAAAGCTCTTTCCAAAGCTACCAACCCTCTAGGGATTTTATTAGTCTTCAACTGAATTATCTCCTTTCCCACAAGAGTTTCTTTTCCATCTATAGTCTCTACAAAAGCTTGGAAATCAATTTCTTGATTCTCATATTCATCTATGCAGTGCAAAAATTTTAACAAGTCCCAATCATCATTAAATACTTGCCAACTGCATATATTTTCTGGTACTGCAGGCCTAATTTTAACTTCTACATTTGTAACATCTGACAGAGTGATGTCATCTGGCCTTATTGCAACATTGGCTAAGAAATCAGCCATAACATTCTTTGACCTCTCTACCCAGTCTATTGAAAATGCATCAAATAGTTCAATGGTATCCCAAACAGCATGCTTGTATTGTTTCAACCTTTTATTTTTTGAAGCATACCTATCTCTAATTTGGGATACAATCAGCTCAGAATCCCCAAATACTCTTAGCATTTTGATTCCATGTTTGAGAGCAATATTTAGGCCTAAGAGTAAAGCCTCATATTCTGCAATGTTGTTTGTGCAAACAAACCTCAGCAAGAAAGAGAATTTGAGGAGCTTACCAGCTGGAGACAGGAAAACAACTCCAGCTCCAGAGCCTTCTTTTGCACAAGCTCCATCAAAAAACATGGTCCACAAACCTTGCTGATCCAATTCTTCAATGCAGACATTTTTCTTTTTATCTTCTCTATCATCTGAGACAACCTTGAAGTTATCACAGTCAGTGTTTACAAAGCATATCTGTTCCTCTGCTTCTTGGTCTTCCACTGTCTCTGATGATCTTGGTTCTCTGATTAGCTTAACATCCCTGCCATTCATTGGAATCATGGCATATGACAGGTCCAGCTGCATACTTCCACCAATTAGTGCTGCCCATCTTCTTGACAACAACATACCATACTGTGGCTTGATGTCAACCACTGTTATATTCATTTTATATCTCTTTTCAGGAAATGCTGCAAGTTTGAAATCTACATCCTTCATGATTCCAATAACTGGTACCTCTCTGGCATCCATAGCATAACATTTTCCACATGCCTTGTCAATTTTCAATCCAGCTTGTTACATGATGGCCAAAGGCATGACATTTGTAGATGCTCCAGAGTCAAGCATACAATTTCTGATTATTTTTCCATTTATAACCAGGGAAACATAAAATGGTTCCACTTGTGAAGGACACTTTGTCATAGTCACTCCTAAATAAACCTCAGGAGCCTCATCTTCTTCATTACATATGACATGTTTCTCACCCTGGGTCTAAGCATTTTGTTTAGCTTGAAAAGGTACCCCTAAAATTAGGGATATTGTCCTATTCTTGATTTCTTCCACTTTCATGAGTTCCATGAGTGGAACAGAGACTTTTACCTGGGAGAGGACTTGAGCTATATCAAATGGAACATAATTTTGTATAACAGTTGTAGCTTGCTCCACAATCTTATTTTTATCCTGAACTGATTTAGCTTTTACTTTCATAGTTCCCTGATCATCATTTTTGTCTTGGGAACCTTTACCTTGATCTTCAGCCTGAGGGATTCTAATTTCTGGTCCTTGAGATTCATGACCTGTTCTATGTCTAAAATTCTGTTTATTATTACCCCACTGCCTTTTTTGTAATTCCATCCCCTTATTACCATGCACTGGCTGTCCTATAGTAACATCTTTTGGCTGATGTGGGCTGCTTACCTGATTTTTACCTCTGAGATTGTAGTTGCTCTTGACTTGAGCAACTGCTGCAGCTGTGAAGGCCCTAATTTCCTCATCAGAAGGTCATTGTAAGTTACTCAGAAAATTGTGTGAGTTCTGAGCATAGGCATAATTAACTTCATCATCTTCATCATATGGGAACTGTTGGCAGCCCTGAGTTCCATCATTTGTACTCTCATCAGCATCATAAAGAGTGTATCCATTGCTTATGGACATCATATTTACATCATCATCTTGCACATAATGTGGCTCATTGCATTCATTACAAGATGTAGTATTATCACACAAGGACTGAGCAATCATACACTGTAACTGTGAATGTGGCATCTGACAAATTATACACCATGGAGCATCATCAACAATATTTACAGCTTTCTTTAGAGGATCAGGAGTTTCTTTGACATGTTGAGCTCTTTGATTTGTGTTGTTACGTGGGAATATAGGTTTACCATCATGCCAATTGGTATTATAAGGCATATCATGCAATGATGGCCTCTTTTCCTGCCTTTGATAGACTTGCCTATCAGGACCTATCCCTTTTTCACTTCTAGCTAATCTATAGCTTAGGTCCTTAACAACATTTGCCAATCTGTCTATCTTATCTTCAGGGGCAGATGTATTACCTTGAGTGTTCTGAGGCTTGTTTGGATTCTGCAGAATTTTTATATCATCCCTTCTATTTGTCTTGCCCGATGCTTTCCTATTGTTTTCAATATTCACTGCAATTCTGAAAGCATCCCTGAGAGTGGCAGGACCTTTATCTCTTAATCCATATGCAGTTTTTGCATCAAAGGCATTGATATACAATATTATGCACATTGGTTCATTTGGCCTCATGTGATGTGGCAATTTGTTTAACACTTTAGTAAATCTTGCATTAAAATCTGCAACCTGCTCATTTGACCCTTTAGTGATACTGGTGAACTCATTTACAAAAAAGCTAGGGTCAGTTTTGTCACCATATTGCTCCTTGAACATCCTTTTAAAATCATCCCATGATGAAATACTCCGGTCAGGCAGATTCTTGTACCATTCTCTTGCCTCATCTACTAAGGATTGCATGAATGACTTCATGAAAACATCCTCATGTTCAACCTCAAAGTTATCCATGACATTTTGAAAAGCTTTTAGATGATCTTCTCCTGACACTGTGTTGTTTCCTGAAAATTTAGGCACTTGCAGCCTCAGATGCTTATCAATGGGGTTAGAATACCCAGGAATACCATCAAATACCAGCTGTCTGAATCTATCTAGCTGCATTGGCTGTCTGTTTAACTGATTAACATTAATATTTCTATTTGCATTCTGGTTTCTTACATTGTTCAGTGGTATCCTAGCATCATTCACATTATGTCTCTCATCATTATGCTGATGTTGCACTTCATTTCTCTATTGATGTCTCTGCACATTTGCATTCTCAAGGGTAGGAATTGAATTATTCTGGGCAGTCCTCAAAGCTTGCACTTTCTTCCTCAAGTCATCTCTGATTGATATTGCCTGCTGATATTCAAACTCGGCCCTTAAGCTCCTAATTTCATCAGCTAGTTCTTCCTCACTGGGCCTAGAGGAGGATGGTTTTACCATATTCTGATCATCATCTTCATCATCCCTCAGAGACTCGGCCTCTTCAAACCTTTCACTAGGGTCTAGAAATGGGCATTCTTGGAACACCTCTGACCTCATTCTCATGCTACCACCCTGTTGCCTCTCATATGCACCCTGAATATGAGCTTCTGCATTTGAAAAGTAAGGTGCTGTCTTGTCTGAAGACCTTGGATTGTCTTGCATATCATCATTTTTTCTGGGGGAACCCTCACGACTGACTGAGACAGCTCCCTTTCTTCTGTACATCATTCTTCTTGTTACTGGTAACTCTTCAAATAAAGGATTTTGTTGGGATCTTCTCCCCTGTATATAAATTTTACTTTGACCGGTTGGGAGATTACTTCGGAGTCGCCACCTATTACTAGGAACTGTTTTCTTTTTGTAAATCAGGGTTCTTTCACAATTTCCCCAGCAGAGTTGCCAATTTCTGTTGGTTTTTTCCCAGACTGGATGCTTATTCCCAGATTTCCCTACAAGGTAGCCATCAGTGATCAACAGGATCTCTGGGCCAGGGGCCAACAGTGTAGGAGATAGACTCTGTATTTTATCTCCTCTTCTTCTTCAAGCTCTGCAAGACCTAGGGGGTATCCCCTACTCAACATCCATGAGATACGCATACAAGGATTGGGATGCTGTCAGAAAGCAGATAAGTCCTCCTGTAAGTAGACCAAAACTGAAAGATAAGAGCAAAGGGGCTAGCTTTGGGCCTATTTGCAGTTGTAGACAGAGGACTGAGGATCCTAAAACTAATTCTAATGTCCTAATGGTTGTTTTAGATTTTGATTTTGATTTTGAGTTTGGATGCAAAGCTGGACATGGTTGTAACACAAACACGAAGCAAGATTGGTGCCTATCCAGGGCCTCGAGTCAGTAGACATACACCTGTGAATGATCAGCATGAACAGCTAAAACTGGATTTCAAGGGGATATATATGATACCTACCTTACAGATATCTCCCAACAGAGAGTGTTAAGTTATCTCTACTTATGGCATCCCTACTGCAGTATACCCTTCCCAATGTTTAATCTGAAAACAGTTTAATCTACCTTTGAGCAGAAGTTAAAAGATCAGACATTCAACACAGGAATTCTATGTTCTAGAGTCTCAACATTCCTTAAATACCCAGACTCAGAAGAAAGATACATGCAATACTGGAGACAGAATTAACAAAACACATGCTAGCATAGCATTTCTCATATAAATTTAACCATGAAATTAGTGGATTCATACAAAAACATACAACAGGAGATACATAAACTCACAAGTTTTTAGTGGATAGAGCAGCCAAAACCAGCTGTCTTGTATCACAGAGCCAAAATGTTCAACTTTCAACAACCTAAAAATGAGTAACACTTCCTGCTTATAACAGCCAGAAAGTGTACTACAGCAATTAATTACATGGCTATATCAAAAGATCCGCCAGATACAGTCCTCAGAAGGAATGGCGCTCAGAAAATGTTAATGCAGCAAACAAAGGGGGGCCTCGAGCCACGCGCCACTATCTGGAAGTCTTCATGTCAAAAATCCGATACCTGACTGTGCAACAATTCGCCCATGCCCCAGCACAGTCGCCATTAAGGGTCTCAACCACCCGTTGTCGCCTAAAAAACTGTCGCTGCATTCAAAAAAGATTTCCCGCCAAAACACGTTCAACCGCGGGTTCAAAATATACAAGGGAATAATCCCACATTCACGGTGAAGAGACTCCTTCATTAGTTTAAAAATGGGGCCGCACACATAATAGGTGTCGAGCGCTTTTGCCACGCTCGACACACAACCCTTCGCCCACAGCCCATCGCCATGACATACACTATCAGCCTACCCCACAGATCTCCTGCTGACCACAGTGGTCTCGCCGATCGCAACATCTCCACAAGTCACCAACATCCCCATCGGCCAGAGGAGAACCATCGGCCAGCTCCACAAATCTCCTGCCAACCTCAAAGGTTATGCCGATGCCTATTTCACATTCCTTGTCTGTCGGTGAGACCCTCAACCGTCGGCTAAGCAGAAACGTCCTCTGCCGATGATACCATTCACACCGATGACCACTCCATGCTCCCCTCTCGGTGTGACTTACGCCGATGACACCCTTGTCGGCCAGACACTCTCCATCGGCGGACCCTCCAACGGCTAGCCCGACAACCAAAGTCTTCCCGATGCTCACCTTCGCATCCCTCCATCGGCGAGACCTACGCCGATGATTCTTCATCTGCCAAGCTCCTCACATCGGCAGATCGAAACAATGCTAGCCCGATAGCCAAAGTCTTGCCGATGAACACTTGACTTACCCCCATCGGCATGACCAACATTGTCGGCAGAACCACAATATCCTTCGCCGATAGACCAAGCTCTTGCCGATGAACAGGAACACCTAGGGTTTGAAGGAAGAAACCCTCCAACAAACAAGCTCAGCCTCCAGGTCAAAACGAGTGCCAACATGATCTTTGGCCAATTCCTTCACCAAAGGTTATATTTTTTTATTCCAAAGCTTTGAGTAAATTTTTGTTTCCATATGTGCTCAAATGCAAACTTTTAAAAATAGTAGTTTTTTGTTTTTAGTAGGTTGGAAACTCTAAAGGTTATGCATCATTATTCAAGAAATTAGGTATCCAAAAATACCATAATTGAAAAGAATAGAAGAAAATCATCATTTTTCTTGGGTGATGCAGGATTGCCCTTACACCATTAGATGCTTTTGCATTAGACACTCGAGGTAATTTGAGAAGTGACTTTGTCACATCTCAGGTGTTCAAGGAAAACCCAAATGGTCAACCTCTGTCTTAGACAACTAGGAAGAATCTTTAACATGCCTTGAGGTGTTCGAGGAAAACCCAAATAGTCAACCTCTACCTTAGACAACTAGAAAAAATCTTTAACATGCCTTCCTTTCCACTTAACCAAATATTCTTCATATTGCTTTTTCCTAGTACTTGTTCCCACACGGTTATCCAAGATTTCTTCTATCTCCTCCTTCAAAGTAGGTGTCGAGACACTCCTCTTTTCTTTTGTTGGTCCATCCTCTATGCCACCTTCATGATACTCTGTTAAATTAGAAATGTTGAACACAAAGGAAATGTTGATTCCACTCAGAAGCTCTACCTCATATGCATTTTCTAAATCATGCTTCTTCAGGATCCTGCATGGTCCAAATTTCTTCATCTTCAACTTATTATATGTTCCCATTGGGAACCTTGCTCTCCTTAGTTGAACCATCACTTTATCACCAACCTTGAATTCCTTAAACTTCTACTTCTGATCTACCTTAGCCTTATACTGAGAATTCATTATATTAATGTGATGTCTTACCCCTTCATGCAAGTTCTTTAGGTGCTCTACAAAGTATTTGGCCTCGGTACTACTCTTCTCTCCTCTGTCTATCTTTCTCAGCTCAGAAGCATTTCTTGGGCTACTCCCATATACAATTTGGAATGGGGATTTACTAGTACTACTTTGATTCACTACCTCTATCTGTCCGGATCAGTTTGTGAATGATGTGCAGAGCTAAACTTCAACTCAGTCTTCAACTTCTTTCATAAATTGCTTCAAAAATACCCAACAAACTTGGTATCCTGATCTAAAACTATGCTCTTTGGAAGACAATGTAGCCTAATCACCTCCTTGAAAAATAAATCTGCAACATGATCGACATTTGTAGTCTTTTGGTACAAAATGAAATTTTCCATCTTTGAAAATCTATCAACCACCACAAATATTGAATCATGCCCTCATTGTGTTCTCGGCAATCAAAGAACAAATTCCATATTGATATCCTCCCATGGATTCTCTGGTACAGGCAATGGCTAATACAAGCCAGTATTCTGACTAACTCCCTTGGCCATCTGGCATACTCTGTAACTTTGCACAAACTTCTTCACATCATGGTGCAATTGTGGCTAGTAATAATTCTCAACAACAAGAGTAATGGTCTTATCTCGATCAAAGTGTCCTATCAACCCTCCACTATGCTTCTCCTTAATTAGGTTCACTCATAGAACTCGTCAGAATGCACAACTAGCTTCCTCTAAACAAGATACCATCTTGGATTATGTAATCCAACCATCTCATCCTATCTAGGGTAACAGGCTCCAAACAAGATTTCTAGGCCTATGCAAAGTCTATATCTTCAAGGTACAAATTGTTGAGTTCATTCAACCCAACAACCTCTATCTTCATCTTTGTCAACAAATTTTACCTTTTTCTTAAGGCATCTGTAGCTCTATTGGACTTCCCACTCCTGTGCTTCAAAAAAAAAGTACAACTCTACAAAAACTCAACCCATTTTAAATGCCTCTGATTTAACTTTCGTTGACTAAATTTAGATATTACAAAACCTGATGATTAGTATAAAAAATAAATTATTTCGGCAATAAATAATTGTTGAAGTTGTGAAACCAACCTCACAGATCCCAATGAACACCTACAAAACCTAAGAAACCTTTCACAAGAGAAAAAAAAGAAAAGAGAGCAATTTGCACAAAAAAGGATGCAATTAATGAAATGGATTAATGAATTACATGAGAACACTTGCTTTTATAATTGCAAGTTAGAAAACCCTAATGAGAGATTCATGTCTAGCTTAAGTGAAATAAAGTAAACGTGACTTAATTAACTAATCAATATGATTAAATTAATTAAGTAAAAAACCTATTACTCTAACACCCCCCCTTAAGATGAACTTAGGGAGAAGCTAAGAAACTAAGGACAAATGCATGAAAGCAAAGATGGGTCCTGACAACTAGGCCTAATGAGGTACCCATGTACAAAAGAGTCTCTCACAAATAGAGAAAAGGAGAAAACCACATGGGAAAAACTCCACCCCAAAAGAGAGAACAAACCTCCCTACAAGAGAGAGAGGAAGAGTGAAGGACTAAGAAGCCTCCACAAAAGATGTCCCAATAGAATAGGAACATGAAGAACTCCAATGAAGCATGAAGAAGTTGTAAACACTGTCGAAGACTGACTGCTATAGTGCTGAAAGGAGAACCTTCTCTAAAACAAGATGAAGATCAGAATCAAGAAGACAAGAATCTGCATGAGTGCCCCCAATGACACTACTCAAATCAGATGGTAAACAAAGGCAAAACATCTGAAACTCGAAGATACAAATGGCATAGGTACCAAAAGTCTAAAGAAATAATCAAGTGAAAATAGAAGGTCCCCTCCACAAAAGGAATACAAGAGTGTCCATATGGTAAATGCTCCATCTCGCCGAAATGCATGGGTAACCAGCCACTGATGTACCGCTGCATCTGCTTAGTACATAGGAATAAATACTAGATACATAACTCACTCCAACATGAAACCAAAGAAGCATTAGCACCAATAGTAGAAACCCCCCCATAATGCAGACAAGGGAGAGCCATGACATGTACACTGAAATTGTGTGAATCCAAGAACTGCATGTGGAAGAAACAAGAATATCTGAATGTGTAAACATGAAAGTACCAGCAAATAAAAGGGTGTGCAAACCAAGGCACACATGCATGAGGCAAGAATCAATGTGATTCACTACTATCGTGGAAGGGACACTCACTTGACAGAGGTATGATGACAAACAAAAGGCAAACATCAACCCCCCCATGGCACTTTATATCATAGTGCGAGTACAATAAGGCACAAAATGATGTGTAAGATCTCAAGAATACATAGACACTGCTGAGGCACTTTATTTCAGTGTGTTTACATATGAGAAGTGCTTACAATAGAAGCTCACAATGTCCAAAAAAGGACCACATGCTAAAAATACAATTCTCGAACAGAAATAGAGGAAACCAATAGCACCATGATGAAGTACACAGAAAAACATGCATTTTCAAAAAAAGGGAGCCAAAAAGAAGTCTAGATGCAGAAGATATGGCCCGTCAAAGTCTCCAAAATAAGAATTGCACAGCAACAACACTGAGAAAACTGATTTCTAGAAAAAATTAGAAATCAAAATAGAAAACCACCTGTACCACTATAAAGAGCACGAAATTCTACCCCTTTTAAAAAAAATTGTATTGAAAAATACCACCGTATGACCGAGATATGGCCTCTGGAAGATGGAGTGCAAAAATGAAAAGCCCAACGGAGAGGGGTTGTGAGGGCAAAAAAGCATCACCACCAAGTTTAACAAAAACACCTCCAAATTTGGAGATCTGCCAACTTTAGAACCCTGCCAAAAAGTCCTCCAAGTACAACAGTTTGCATGTGAAATATAATTTTTTTAAACACAAAAAAATTATTGCATGTGTTTTTTTAATAAAAAACACAAAAAAATATGCATGCTTTTTCAATTAAAAAAAACATGAAAAAAAGCTGCTATTTTTTAATTAAAAAAACAGTAATTTTTTTTTATTTTTTTTAATATATAAAAAAAATATTTTAAAAAAATTACAATTACTTTTTTATTTTAAAAAAAGTTTAAAAAAATATAAAGGGGGTGTGGGGGGGATCGAACCCCCACCACACACTCCCATGATTTAATGGGGAACAGCAGCCTAAAACTTGCAACATAGGTATAGTACATGCAATAGGGTACAGGGCCCTGTGCAAGCAGATACTGTATACCTTACTTTCAATTTTTTTAAACTTTGTTTTTTTCAATAAAAAAAACCTCTATTTTTCCTTTTTTTAAAAATTCACGATAATTTTTGAAGAAAAAAATATTACATGCAGGAAAAATATTTTTTTAAAACACAGTCACCTCGATTTGCGTGCTGGGGAGGTCCTACGGCTTCCCCGGCAAAAAAAATTGCCCCAAATGAGCCTGAGGCTGATTTTGACGATTTGATAGTCGATCTTAAGGTTTTTGGGCCTTCTGAGCACAATGGTGAGGTCCATTTGGGCCCAAAACGCTCCAAAAAAATAGCTTTCCTTTGGATCCTGAAAAAAAACACCATGCTGAAACCCTTGCAGATCTAGCCTACGAAGCTCAAATCAAGCCAAATAAAAGGCTAATCTGACTATTTCGACTGCTCTGAATCTAATGGAATACTCTGTTTTACACAAAAATGCACCAAGAAAAAAATTCTTGCTTAAATTTTTCTCAAAGTTTGAGAAGGGGCTTGCAGATCTAGAGCTCTGATACCATGTTGAAGTTGTGAAACCAACCTCACAGATCCCAATGAACACCTACAAAACCTAAAAAACCTTCCACAAGAGAAAAAAAAAAACAAAGAGAGCAATTTGCACAAAAAATGATGCAATTAATGAAATGGATTAATGAATTACATGAGAGCACTTGCTTTTATAATTGCAAGTTAGAAAACCCTAATGAGAGATTCCTATCTAGCTTAAGTGAAATAAAGTAAAGGTCACTTAATTAATTAATCAATATGATTAAATTAATTAAGTAAAAAACTTATTACTCTAACACCCCCCCTTAAGATGAACTTAGGGAGAAGCTAAGAAACTAAGGACAAATGCATGAAAGCAAAGATGGGTCCCAACAACTAGGCCTAATGAGGTACCCATGTACAAAAGAGTCTCTCACAAATAGAGAAAAGGAGAAAACCACATGGGAAAAACTCCTCCCCAAAAGAGAGAACAAACCTCCCTACAAGAGAGAGAGGAAGAGTGAAGGACTAAGAAGCCTCCACAAAAGATGTCCCAATAGAATAGGAACATGAAGAACTCCACTGAAGCATGAAGAAGTTGTAAACACTGTCGAAGACTGACTGCTATAGTGCTGAAAAGAGAACCTCCTCTAAAACAAGATGAAGATAAGAATCTGCATGAGTGCCCCCAATGACACTACTCAAATCAGATGGCAAACAAAGGCAAAACATCTAAAACTCGAAGATACAAATGGCACAGGTACCAAAAGTCTAAAGAACTGATCAAGTGAAAATAGGTCCCCTCCACAAAAAGAATGCAAGAGTGTCCATATGGTAAATGCTCCATCTCACCGAAATGCATGGGTAACTAGCCACTGATGTACTGTTGCATCCGCCTAGTACATAGGAATAAATACTAGATACATAACTCACTCCAACGTGAAACCAAGGAAGTATTAGCACCAATAGTAGAAACCCCCCCATAATGCGGACAAGGGAGAGCCATGACATGTACGCTGAAATTGTGTGAATCCAAGAACTGCATGTAGAAGAAACAAGAACATCTGAATGTGTAAACATGAAAGTACCATCAAATAAAAGAGTGTGCAAACCAAGGTACAGACGCATGAGGCAAGAATCAATGTGATTCACTGCTATCATGGAAGGGACACTCACTTGACAGAGGTATGATGACAAACAAAAGGCAAACATCAACCCCCCCGTGGCACTTTATATCATAGTGCGAGTACAATAAGGCACAAAATGATGTGTAAGATCTCAAGAATACATAAACACTGCTGAGGCACTTTATTTCAATGTGTTTACATATGAGAAGTGCTTACAATGGAAGCTCACAATGTCTAAAAAAGGACCACACGCTAAAAATACAATTCTCGAACAGAAATAGAGGAAACCAATAGCACCATGATGAAGTACACAGAAAAACATGCACTTTCAAAAAAAGGGAGCCAAAAAGAAGTCTGGATGCAGAATATATGGTCCGTCAAAGTCTCCAAAATGAGAACTGCACATAAACAACACTAAGAAAACTGATTTCTGAAAAAAATTAGAAATCAAAATGGAAAACAACCTGCACCACTGCGAAGAGCATGAAATTCTACCCCTTTTAAAAAAAATTGCACTGAAAAATACCACCGTATGACCGAGATATGGCCTCTGGAAGATGGAGTGCAAAAATGAAAAGCCCAACGGAGAGGGGTTGTGAGGGGAAAAAAGCATCACCACCAAGTTTAGCAAAAACACCTCCAAATTTGGAGATCTGCCAACTTTAGAACCCTGCCAAAAAATCCTCCAGGTACAATAGTTTGCATGTGAAATATATTTGTTTTAAACACAAAAAAAATTATTGCATGTGTTTTTTTAATAAAAAACACAAAAAAATATGCATGTTTTTTCAATAAAAAAACATTAAAAAAAGCTGTTGTTTTTTTTAATTAAAAAAACAGTAAAAAATTTTGATTTTTTTAATATATAAAAAAAAAACATTTTTAAAAAATTACAATTACTTTTTTATTTTTAAAAAATATAAAGGGTGTGTGGGGGGGGATCGAACCCCCACCACACACTCCCATGATTTAATAGGGAACAGCAGCCTAAAACCTACAACATAGGTATAGTACATGCAGTAGGGTACAGGGGCATGTGCAAGCAGGTACCCTGTACCTTACTTTCAATTTTTTTAAACTTTATTTTTTTCAATAAAAAACTTGCATTTTTCTTTTTTTTTTTTAAATTTCAAGATAATTTTTGAAGAAAAAATATTACATGCAGGAAAAATATGTTTTTTTAAACACACTCACCTTGATTTGCGTGTTAGGGAGGTCCTACGGCTTCTCTGGCAAAAAAATTTTGCCCCAAATGAGCCCGAGGCCAATTTCGACAATTTGATAGTCGATCTTAAAGTTTTTGGGCCTTCTGAGCACGATGGTGAGGTCCATTTGGGCCCAAAACACTCCAAAAAATAGCTTTCCTCCGGATCCTAAAAAAAAGCACCATGCTGAAACCCTTGCAGATCTAGCCTACGAAGCTCAAATCAAGCCCAATAAAAGGCTAATCTAACTATTTCGACTGCTCTGAATCTAATAGAATACTCTGTTTTACACAAAAATATACCAAGAAAAAAATTATTGCTCAAAATTTTCTCGAAGTTTGAGAAGGGGCTTGCAAATCTGGAGCTCTGATACCATGTTGAAGTTGTGAAACCAACCTCACAGATCTCAATGAACACCTATAAAACCTAAGAAACCTTCCACAAGAGAAAAAAAAAAAGCAAAGAGAGCAATTTGTACAAAAAAGGATGCAATTAATGAAATGGATTAATGAATTACATAAGAGCACTTGCTTTTATAATTGCAAGTTAGAAAACCCTAATGAGAGATTCCTAAGTTTAGCTTAAGTGAAATAAAGTAAAGGTGACTTAATTAATTAATCAATATGATTAAATTAATTAAGTAAAAAACCTATTACTCTAACAATAATGCCTCCATTTCTTCTAAGCCTGAACTATAGCATAAAACTCCTAATCATAAACAAAATATTTTTTCTTGGCATCATTCAACTTTTCACTAAAATAGGCAATGGGTCTACCTTCTTAACTTAAAATAGCTCCTATAGCACTACCACTAGCATCCAATCTACCTGAAATACCTTATTGAAATTTGAAAGTACCAAAACAGGTTGCTTCATGACCTTCTTCTTCAACATCTCAAAACCTATATCTTCCCCTACTGTCCATCTAAACTCCTTTCTATCCCCTCTCATTCTTTCAATTAGGGGTGCACAGATACTACTGAAACAATTAATGAACTTCCTATAAAAACTTTCCAAACCATGAAAATACCATACCTTTGTAGCACTCCTTGGAGTAGGCCATTTGATAATAACCCACACTTTCTTTGGGTCCAACTTAAGACCCTTAGCTGAGACAACAAATCCCAGGTACACCAACTCTTTTTTCACAAAATTGTATTTCTTTAGATTGATCAACAACTTCTTTTACCTCAGCTTCTCAAAAACTCCTCGAACATGCATCAAGTGCTCCTCCAAAGTCTTATTGAAAATCAAAATATCATCTAAATAAACAATGACAAATTTTCCCAAAAACTCTTTTAATACCTCATTCATGAGCCACATGAATGTGCCCAATGCATTGGTTAGCCCAAATTGCATGACTAACCATTCGTATAGGCCCTCCTTTGTCTTAAAGGTTATTTTCCATTCATCTCCTTCTCTAATTTGGATCTAATGATATCCACTCTTCAGATCAATCTTCATAAAGTACTTGGCTCCACTCAGACAATCCATTATGTCATCCTTTCTAGGCAATGGAAATTTGTACTTGATCATGATCTTGTTGATGGCTCGGTAATATGTACACATCCTCCATTCTCCATCCTTCTTTGGTGCTAGTACTACAAGTACTACACATGGACTTAGGCTCTCTCTTATCAGACCTTTTCTTAACACCTCATGAACTTGTCTATTTAGCTCTTCATTCACTACAGTAGTCATTCTATGGGCTACCTTATTCAGAAAATTGGCTCCTGGTATCAAATCCATTTAATGACTTATCTTCCTCATCAATGGTAAACCTTCTAGCACATTATTAGAGACAATGTCCTAAAATTATTCCAACAGATATGATACTTGTGCTAGTACATCGTCAAATTTCTCTTGGTGATCTTAGGAATCAATGCAAAGAATTGACACTCGTGCTTCATACCCTCCAAAAATTTTCTGCCATCTACCAAGCAAATTCTAGCAGTACTACACACCTTTTCTTACACCTCCTTCAAGGGCTTCAACTTATGACGAACTCCATATTTTGTTAGGGAATAGGTGTTTGCAGGCCATCATGGATAGTGCACCTATCATACTACCACGACCTTCCCAATAGCATATGACATGCATCCATTAGTATGATGTCACACAACACCTCATCATGGTAGTCTCCAATCTTGAACTTGACTAAACACAGTTTCTCATTAACCAAAGCTCTAGGGTCCTTCTATAACCATGCAATCTGATATGGATGTGGATGCCTTCTCCTTTTCGACTTCAACTTGTTAACCATCTCTTATGAGACAAGATTATTAGTGCTTCTACTATTAATAATAATATCACAACATTTACCTTCACACTTGCACTTTGTACAAAATAAATTCTTCCTCTGATATGATTCTTTCTCCTCATTTAACAAGGTTCCTTTGACAATTAGGTTTTCTCCCCTTTCAACATCTTCAAAATGGTCAAACTGAGTATCTTCATCTACATGTGCAACTCGTGCATTACTTCAAATATTTTATTCATCCTCCCTTGATGTTGTGGACACTCATAACATCGATGTCCTTCTTATCCACATTGGAAACATGTTCCTCTAAAGCCTCCTCTTCCAGGGCCTTGTCTAGGTCTTCCTCTTCCTCTTCCTCTTTTCTCACCATTATTTTGGTCACGAGGGCGGTAGGCTTATCTCCTCTCTGATTTCGATTGGTGCCTGCTTCTTAATTTTTCTTTTGATCTTCATTTCGACCTCCATAAGATCTTCCACCAATTCTTCTTCCATGAACTCTTCCTCTTTGTTTTCTTTCAAATCTTTTATTCAACTTCTCTTCCACCTTTAGAGAAAACTAGTATGCATCTTCTATGGTGTTCATTTTGACCAGGCTCTGGTCCTCTTGAATACTTGGCCTCAACCCATTAATGTAATAGGCTACCTTCTCTTTGTTAGCCTCTACATGGCCTATTCTGATAATAATCTTATAAAACTCTTTTGTATACTCCTTAACAAACTTGTTACCTTGTTTCAATCCTTGTAGCTTCTTTAGCAACTCCAACTCATGGTCCATAGGAATGAACTGCTTCTTTGTTTTGTCTACCATCTAATCCCATCTAGTAATCTTTCATTTTCATCTTCTATTTCTCTCTATCTGGACCTCTTTCCACAAAATATTGGCATGACCCTTCAACTTCATTTTGTAAACTTTACCCATTCTAGATCATCCACCTCTTCATACTCAAAATATTCCTCCATATCATTTATCCAATTGATAAGCTCTTCTAGATTCAGATCCCCAAAATAGGTAGAAACTTCAATCTTAGGCCTCTTTCCAATCTTTGAAATGGCCCTCAACAACCTAACTTGTGCAGGATCTCCTGCAATATCTTGTTCTTCATCTGATAGCTCTTCTTCTTCAACTTCACCTTCTCTTTCTTCTCTTCTTCTTGGCTCAAACCCTCTTTGCAACTCCTCTTGCAATGCATTTATTTTCCTTTGCAAGGCTCTAAAACCATCTTATATCAAGGCATTTCTCCCACCACTATGGTTTCTTCATGTAGGCATCTTGATCTCTACAGCAAACCCACAACCTTAGGTCCTGGTGCAAACTACCTCAGGCCGATGATTTATCTACAGACTCAGGAACCCTTCCTCCAATACCACTTGATGATGGGGTAAATCCCAAAACACACAACAACACAGACTTCTCGTAGAAAATAGGAATGTTCTTTTAGTGGACTGAAAAGTAAATTACAATACAGAAACTAGGAGGATGAAATCCTCAATAGGCTGCAACACATTACAACTTCCTTTCTCTGGATTCTGGAACCTTATGGCTTCTATAGCTTCAAATTTGATAGGGTTTTCTATTTTCCCTCCATTTTCATGAATTACCACTTTCCCCTTTCTCTACTACCAAAAGATTCCCAAAAATGGTCATAAATAGCTCTTTTTGGTGCTTTCCAGGCAAAAGTTTGAAATTTGTAACTCTCTCCAAAAATAGGCCAACTTCCGAGAGCCATAACTTTTGATTTGGGTATCCGATTGACAAACCGTTTGATGCATTGGAAATCTCATGAATAGATCTACACTCTTAGAATCTACTTTTTTATTCCACCCATTGTTGGTGTCATACGATGCCTCTAAGTGCCTCATATTTGACTTTGAAACCTTTTCAGGGGTTTTTAAAGAAACCAAAACTTTAATATCTTTCAGCCCACAAGTGATCTTTGGCCAATTCCTTCACCAAATGTTATATTTTTCAAAACTCTGGATTGAGTAAATATTTGTTTCCATACGTGCTCAAATGCAAACTTTTTAAAAATAGCAGTTTGCTATTTTTAGCAGGTTGGAAATTCTAAAGGTTTTGCATCATTATTCAAGCAAATGGGTATCTGAAAATACTAAAATTGAAAAGAATGGAAAACAAAATCATCATTTTTTGGGTGATGCAGGATTTCCCTTACACCACTGGATGCTCTTGCATCAAATATATACACTGAAGGGGGCTCAAAAAAACATCATAAAACAATACCATGGATCCAAACATGGTCTTAAAACACCATGGCAAAAATTTAAACAACCCACTATGTGAGAGTGGCCTCCAAAATAGAAAGTAACTCCCCTTACACACTAACACATCATATATTTCCTAATAAGATTCCATTAAGCCCACTTTCTCTTTCCTAGGCACTACATGAGTGCACTAATTGCATTATCATTTCCTATTTTCATAAAGATGCTCCATAACTCCCAATATTTGACTTCCTTTTGTATCCTCCCTTATTAAATTTCATTACAACAATATCTCACATAATTTAGAGAATAATAATAAAATAATATTCCTCAACTCCTCGTGGGTGTCCAAGTTACCCATTATCTAGCATTATACATTAGAATTGCAATTTAATATCACACTATCATAGCATATAAGTGCATGTATAAAGCCAAAAGAGATTACCAACTCAACCCCCCTTCACAAGCACCATAGCTCCTCAAACCATCTTACTACCTCCATTCCTAAAAACTACCTACACACCTGTATAATTCATTTTTCTGATAGATAAAACTAGGGATGTGTAGAACTCCAAAAATACCCTTGATCCTTCCATTAGAGAATTAGATCTTGACTCTCCTATGGCCAACAATTTTGAGATGAGATTTATCACCAATATATGCCTTCCCACCATAAGAAATCTTATACTCTTAAACCACTCCCAATGGGGAGTCATGTTGAAATATGCTACAAAGTCAATCATGCATGCATAACCAAGGATGCAACAAAATCATCTCTTGCATCCTCTTTGGAATATTTATCATAATCATCATTAGATATATCTTTTTTCTTATTTTTCTCATCCTTGCATTATCTTTTGAAGTGGCCCATCTTTCCATAGTTCCAACATTTTTCCTTGGACTTTCCAAGAGACTTATATCTCCCATGAGATTTAGATCTTCCCTTATCCTTCTTATCCTTCTTCTTTCCTTTTTCTTTAGACTTCCCATGAACAACCAAGGCCTCCTTGGTGCATTTAGTATCCTTTCTCATCATTTCTTTAGAGAGAAGAGCACCCACAACCTCATCAATCACTAGTTTTCAGACAGTGTTTCAAATAGCCATTACTAAGTTGTCCCATGAGTTTAGAAAATAACACAAAATAGTCTTGCATCTATCTTCCTCTTCTATCTTCACACCACATATTGTAGTTGGGTTATAATTGTGTTGAATGCATTCAAGTTCTCAACATTAGAATCACCATCACCAATCCTAAAAGTATAAAACTTATTTCATGGAAAAAGTTTATTAACCAGAGATTTATCATAGTAAATGATTCCTAAATTTTTCTAGTGTTTATTGTAGATTCTTCATAGACATTAAATAACATACAATATACCAAGTAAAGATAAATAAGGTGTCTTGTCTTTTTGTCTAACACAACCTAATCATTTAGTGATATTGTAACTAGTTTAAATCCAAATATTCTAGCCCACAGATCTTGATCTATGAGAAAATCCTCCATCTTGAGCTTCCATGGCTCAAAGTTAGTGCCACAAAAAAATTTATCTATTGTCTAAATGTTCTCAAGTGATCTTCCCTAAAACAAAGATCTTCTCTACACATCCTCCCACTCAAACCTGGATAAATACAAAAAACATTGTTACTATCACCTAGAACCCATGTTGATCAAACTCTAATACCAAATGAAAGGAAGCTAAGGTGAAAAAAAAATTCTTATGCTAATCTAAGAGGAAATATGTTCTAAAATAATTTGCAAGAAATAAACAATCAAATAAAACCATTCACCATAACACAATGTATCTGGAGAAAGCCCTTTAAAAAAAAACCCAGCTTCCAAACTCTGAACCAACGTATTAATCAGCAAAAATATTAGTTACAATAAAACTCAAGAAAGGAGCCTTCATAAGATAAAACAACACTTATATTTGGAGTAATACTAGTAATACAACAAGAACTACAAAATACTCTTTGCAAACTCCATCCCAAGAACCTAATAAATAGAGAAACCAATAAATGAAACCACCAAAGGGTAATAACACCCAAAAGTTGTGCCCAAATACGTTAGTCAAATTCCAATTCCCAAATCCTATGAAGACTCATCATGCTAAATATAGCATATTCCTTACATATGTCATAAGAATTTGTCTTAACATGTCATAGTTATCCTCCCAACTTGGGCACTCAAATTTGTCCTATTCAAACCCTTCAAAGATGTTCTATGATAGTCATAATGACATGTCATGGGTTGGTGAATATTCTTGGTCAATATGTATAGCTCCTTACAACTCTCTTATGTGTTATAGATACTCTTACATTTCTAATGTGGAGGTCTAACTTGTGGAGGCCATAACCTTTGATCTAAGAAGCTAATTGAGCCCATTCTTTAAAAATTGAAGATCTCAAAGAGGCTCATGGACCAATGTAATCTCTTTAGTTAGATAAATCCCATTTGGAAAAATTTTAGAGCCAAAAATGACCTCTATAGCCCAAAAATTGTATTTTAGTGTTCTCAACATTAATATGCAAAGTTTAGACACCTTTCTTAATATTATAAACCTCCTACTATCTAGATCTCTAGCCCAATCAAAATCAATGAAACCCTCTAAATTAAGCACCTTACCCACATCATTAGTCCCAGATAACATATATAGTAATCTGAAGTTCTTCACAAATATTTGAATACTCTCTTAATATAGGTCCAATATTCCCTACAAGGGTTAGACATAAACCTTATTAGAATTTTTTTACTTGGGCAATATTTGGTCTTGTGTAAGTCATTTCATACATAAGGCTTCCAAAACACTACAGAAAGGAACATTATAAATATCTTTAAAATCATCATTCAATTTAGGGCATTGTTCCAAATAAATCCTAGTGCCTACTTGTAAAGGAATACTACTACTTTACAATTCTACATTACAAAATACTACAAAATAGTGTCAACGTACTTCCTCTAATTGAACCAAACTTTTCTATTAACCTAATCCATGTAGAATTCCATACCCAAAATACATTAGGTAGCCCCTAAATCCTTCATGTCGAATGTACCAAATATCTAATTTTTAAGCTCTTTAATCATCCCCGTATCATTCTCAATAAATAACATATCACCCACATACAAGACAATGATTAGTAATTGATCATCAAATAATTTAAAATAAACATAATGATCAGTTTCACTTCTAACAAGGGCAGGGGGCCTGGCTTGATTAGCAAGAGCTTCCTGTGGTAGGCATGAGGTCACGAGGTCCAGTCTCCCCCCTACCCACCTGATATTGTACTTGATTGTTTACCCATGTTGAATAGAAAAAAAGTTTCACTTCTAACAAAACTAAGCTTCAATACAAATGTATAAAATTTCTAATACCAAATACATAATGACTATTTCAACCTATATAAGGACCACTTTAACCTACAAACAAAATGCTCATTTCCCTTCACCATAAAATTGTCAAGTTGTTTGATGTAAATGTCCTCTTTAAGATATCCATGCAAAAATGCAATTTTGACATCCATTTCTCTACCACTAAGTTACAAGTAGCAACAATATATCAAAGGAATCTAATGAAAGTTAACTTAGTAGCAAGAGAGCCGATGATGGCATGGTTTAGTGGTTAAGTCGCTCAGGATGTAGTGGCGGCCACCAGAGTTCAAACCCCCGCTGGGCCAACCAGCTCGCAAGGCTTAACGCCTTCGCTGGGCCAATGAGCTCGCAAGTTTGAAGTGTTCTTCCTAGGGGATGAGGTCCCCCAGTTGTGGCCTCACCGGTTCATTGCTCCGGGCAAAAGCATTCGCGTGGAGCCGGAGGGCGTGTCGCACCAGCGTCACCGGTCACGTTAAAAAGTTTACTAGGCGCATTTTTTTTTTTTTTTTTTTTTTTAAAAAAAACTTAGTAGAAAGAGAGAAATTTTCACCAAAATCCATTCCCTCAACTTGGGAGTAACCTTAAGCCACCAATCTAACCTTGTATTGTTCCAAGTTACCATCTACTCTAAATTTATTTATGAATACTTGCTTGTAACCAATGGTCTTCTTCCCCTTAGGTATCTCAACTAGGTCACAAGTCTCACATCTATCTTAGGCCTTCATTTCCTCCTTCATGGCCTCCAACCAAGACTTATGTTCTTCTAAAGGTAGGGCTTCCTTCCCGGACCTAGATTAATCACCAATACAAAATAAAGCAAAGACACAATGAAAACCTAGTGGGATATACCTTTCTACTAGATTTTGTTGTCTTGTGGACCTTCTCAAAGGTGTAGCAATAGGATCATGTTGTTCCTCCTCAGAACTATCCCTTGAACCTTCTTCTTCCTCCACATCCTCTAGTTCATCTTGATGTTCTTCAACATGTGCATTTTTTTGCTCTTATATCCCAAAATGCACTGTCGTGATTTTTTCCTTTAGCTATTCAAAATTTAAGAATACTCTAATATCCCTAAAAAACACATCCTTAGAATTAACTACTTTTATGTTAGTGGATCCCAAAGCTTATAATCTTTGATATTATCTCCATTACTAATGAAGACACAATTGTTAGCCTTAAAATCTAGCTTAGATCATTTATTTTTTGGCACATGAACATAAGACTCACAACCAAAGACTCTAAAATGAGAAACAAATGGTCTTTTACCTATGCATGCCTCATAAGGTGTTTTAACAACTAGAGAAGAAGTTCCTGAGATCTATTTACTAGATAATAAGCGGTGTTTACTACCCAAACCTAGAAACAATAATCCATCTTAGAACTACTTAGCATGTTTCTATATTTGCTAATCAAATTTGTTGTGGCATGTATGGAGTAGTTTTCTATCTAACAATACCTACATGTCTACAATAATCATCAAATTTCATCAAGTAGTACTCACTATCATTATCTAACCTCAAAACTTTTACTTTCCTATTTGTTTGCTTCTCTACAAGTAATTTACATTCATTAAACTTAGAGAACACAATAGATTTTTTATTTAGAAAATAAATCCAAGTGTACTTTGAGAATTCATCAATGAAAGTAACATAGTAATGATATTTTCTAATGGAAGGAGCATTGAGAGGACCAAACACGTCACTATGAATCATTTCCAAAACTTTCCTTTCTCTAGAATTAATAGATCTAAAACTTAATCTGTATTGTTTACTAAACACAAAACATTCATAGAAGTCAAAATCAATTGTATACATGAACAAACCATCAACTATCTTTTTTTAATGAGATATTTAAAACCCATTTCACCAATGTGATCCATTCAATGGTGCCATAGTTTACAAAAAATATTTTTTTAGTTGCATTCACAAAGTTACAAAAATTTCATGCTTCTAAATTGACTAGTGTTCCACACCTTGTGCCACTATCCAAAACTAAGATTCCTCTAGGCAACTTGCAACCATTCTTCTCAAACGTAATATGTACACTAGAATCATTCATTTTAGAAATAAAAATCAAATTTCTTGCAAGCCCTAGAATGTGAAATACATCAGTGATAGTTTTCACTCTCCCATCACCAAATGTCAATTTTACCTCTCTCTAGCCAACTATATTGTGAGTTTTACATCAGAGTTCTAGTACTCCAATTCCTAGCCCTACCAAACAACAGATTACTCAATTCGGGCCTACTAATAGAACCAAGGCTAAAATCCAATTGGCCAAGGGAAAGGATGTTGATCAGGGAGATATTATAGGCGTGCAGGTCAACAGCTCTATGAATACTTCTTTTGAAGACAAGCTAGATTTCTTGAACCATGAATGGAAAGACATCAGTGGCCTTAAGAACCTCTCAGAGAAGTAGTTGTTCTTTTTCTGGTCCTCTACTAGTTTCTCTATTTTGTTCTGGTCTTTTTTTTAGCTCATTTCATTTCCTTTTTTAGTTGTTCTCAGTTTCCTTGCTTGTGAAACTTGCTTTGCTCACCTTCATGGCTTCTTTGTATGGGTTTAGGCCCTTCCCAATGTTATCTTAATCAAAACTATATTGTGAGTTTTGTTGTCACTGAGGAACACCTCCCCACCATCACATGATTTATAAGTAGAGAACCACTCCTTATAAGGAGTTATGTGATAAGAAGCACCTGAATCAATTAACCAAGAATCGTCACTAGAAATATTAATTGAAATTAAAATGCACCATTAGCTTCATCACCAAAGGCTCTATTAGTAGAGGAATCATGAACATTCTTCTTTCTTTCCCTAAATTCCTTCTTAAGGTGGCCCCATTTTCCATAGTTCCAACATCTCAACCCACTCTTACTAGGGTTTTTGGATTTACCTTGAAATTTAGATCTATCTTTTGATTTATCATTTCCCTCTTTTTGCTTACTTCCACCTTTTTCCATGGTTCTATTCCACACATGTACTTCCACCTTTTAACTATCATCCATAGAATTTCTCCTCATCTTCTCACTAAAGTTGCTACAGGGGCATCAATATTAGGATCTATCATAGAACCACTAACTACAACAATTAAATTTTTCCAAAATTTAAGCTATGAGTAGAGTAACAAGATACATTTATTCTCTTCAATATTAACCTCAATTGATCCTAGTTGACTCAAGATTAAATTAGAAGCATTCAATTATTTTACGATTGAGACTCCTTTCATTTTTAATGATTACAATTACCTTTTAAGGTACAACTTATTTTTTTATTAAAGGTAAAAGAGGGGTTTCTGTAAGGGCCACAACCCTTTTAAAACACAAAATAAAAGAAAGTCAAATTTGGCTTTGCAACAACAAAGCTACATCAAAACTTCAACATGACTACAGCCTAGGGATAGTAAAAGAAATAGCAACACAACATATTTCATTGCCAGAGTAAGTCCAAAACATAGAGAAGCAGAATAGTCTAACCAAGAATATTAGAGACTTTTTAAAGTGATGGAAACCTCCCACTCCTCCTTAAGGTACAACTTGTTAACAAGACACTTATTTTGATATATTTATCCTCTTCTCTTCCACAAAATAAATATTGTAGTTTCACTAGGAACATTCAAGAGAATAGAATTAGAAAGATGCAACCTTATTGTACCTCAAGCATTTTTATTAATCCTTACCTTGTATTCATCTGATATACATATAGATTTGTTCTCATTTACTATATATTTCCACTAATCCCTTTCTTTCAATATGGATCCTCCATCTTCAGCTTCTAAAGTTCATATTGTTTCATTGAACTTCTCAATCTTCATATGAAATGAGCTAACCATGATCTCTATCACCAAAATCTAAACTACACAAAAGCTCCCACTAAAACAAAAACTCACAACATTCCAAAAGGGGCATCCCTCTCTCTAATCCAACCAAACTATATTTGATACCAAATGTTAATAAACTGGGTGAAAATGCAATTAAAACTATTGATCCTCACTACTTACAAAATCCTTAACAGTGATAGAACATGTATGGAAATGAAAATAATAATGCAGAAATAAAAATAAGAAAATCAAAAGAACATTCATATACATGTGGAAAACCCTTTTAGGTAAAAAAACCCACCACCAAAGAGAGCACAATCTTGTATTAATCTCAAATGAAGAGTACATCAACACAACTTCCCCTTCAATCTAGTAGCATAATGACACAACCTATGAAAATTACAAACTATTATCTCATGCCTTCATTATATAGGAAAATATAATACAAGATACCATAAATGGTATTCAAAGCCAATTTTTGAACCCATGGACCCAAACTAGGTGCCCAAAATGCCCATTCAAATTCCAATGCCCCTCACACATGTGAAGCCTTCTAGAATAGCATGTAACTCTATCCTATCATAGAATCTATTATAGGTTGTCATAAAATTCAAAGATGTTTTTACACCCTATCATAAATTTCATAGATGCTCTTGCATGTCATAACTATCATAGATGATCATCCAAACTTACACATTCTCATAACAATCATAGATTCTATTCCACTAATGACAAGTGGTCAATTATGACTATTCCAATACGCCCCCTATTTATGCCACCTCATAACACATATTCCAAGTCACTAGGAGAATAATAATTAAACATTTATCCCTCTACTTCATGTAGGGTGTCCAACTTACTCTCTCCATGATTCTTGGAGATACAAATAAAATTACCTGACAATTATTAATTTTTAAATGAAGTACAATAGTCTCAGGATTCTAAAGTGAACACATATTCCTAATAGTTATAACCGTACCAAAGAGTAGGGGTTTGGATTTGCATTGGTGGAGAAACCTAGGTCGTTCATCACATCATGTCCAATGATGCTTTTCTAGTTACTATTATCAATGATGACATGTGTAGGTTGTCTATTAACCTAGCACTTCACGTGGAAAATTCACTCACATTCTCAAAAAGTGTCTACTAGTGTAATGGTGGAGCTAAGGCATTATGCCTTTTGACTAGTCAATTTAGTCTCATTAGGATCTTGTGTTGCTTATATAATAAGAGTTTATTTTGCATGAAAGTTATCATTATTGTGAGAGCTAGTAATGTGGAGATTACATCACTATTCACCTGTGACCACTTCTCTTTATCCCTATCTAGAAAAGATGTGTTAGGGAGCTTAGGGTTTTGTTTAGCTAGTCAAAAGTTTTGTTGTGGATTTTGTGCAAGCATGTTATGGTGTGGTGCAAAATGTCTAGATTTCTTCTCTAATTTATCCTTGCTCTTGTGTAAAGATAGGTTTTACTACATCATCTTTGCATTGGCTTCTATTTTAGATGCATGGTGAAATGTCTTATCCCAAAGTGTTTGATGTAGGGAACTTTATTTGGCATGGATGGAAGGCAATAGTGTGATAATGTATTTTATTAATTTGTGATGCTCAAGCATGTCTTCATGCAAGTGCACAGAATAGTCATGGAGCTCATTGGTGTAATATTCCATTATTTGTTCTTTGTGTCTGTGCAACCGCTAAAATTCATGTATTTATCCCCATAGTGTCCAAAGGGATAATATTCATCTTGTAGAAGTCTAACCAAGGTACTCTAGGTTTGAATTGGTTAGTGTTCTCTATTGCATTGTGTGTTGAGTGCATACCACTAGTAATGCAATGAGATGGACAGCACCACAAATAAGATTTTCCTAGCATCAATAAAATTGTTGATGGAGAAGTATGCTTCAAGCTATCAAATCTAGTAATATAATGCAATAGAAATGATCTACCTTCAAGCACTAGAATATCAAGATTGATTTAAATTTTGAAGGGATTTTGATGATGTGCTAAGCTTGTTAGTCAAGATGTAGTGGCATTGGTCCAAATTGAGTCATGAAGTCATGAAACTATCCAACGAGTTCTTGGCATTTTATTTCAAAGGATGCATTGATCAAGTGTTGAATGTTTACTAAAACCCTAAGTACACATTCATATTTCATTCTTCTATATTCTTAATGTTCACGAGAATGCTCAGATGTTGAACAAAGTACATTATCCTTCAAGAAATGCCATGAGCACATCTAGATAGGCATGCAAAAATAAATATTTTAAGCTCTATTACCAATTATTTGATTCCTAGGTGGATCAAAGTACAAACCTACAAATTGGTCGATAATCCACAAGTTTACAAAATATACAAGTAAAACCCTAATTGTCCTGACCACATTACCATGTGGACATGAAAACCCAAACCAATAAATTTTTTTAAAGCACCATTTCACGTAAGCATATACCGTGTGTCCCATGATATCCTAATGTGCACAATCAACTACGTTGCATGTGCAATGTTATGAAGAGCATGCCGCACAAGTGGGGGAATGGATTCAAAACAAGCGGGTGTAATGAAACTCCTTTCCTACACCCTATGTAGATTAAGGTGTCCTAATAAAGGTTCAACATCATGTCGAATGATGCCATGATGGAACATTCCATAAAATAATTCACTCTTAGGTTTTCTAGATGAATATAAAAATGACCTCGCCTCTAAGGTGTAAGGCCCAAATATCTAAAATTAAGATCAAATCCCCAACATGCTAATGTTTAACTAACAATAAACTAGTTATTACAATTAAATAATCTCTATTGAATTGGCAACAATTAAACTAGACTAGTACAATTGATTCCTATAATAAATTGACATCATTACTAGAAAATAACAATTTAAAGTAGATAAATTGAAAATTAAATCTACATCTATATGATAGAAACATTTTATAAGGAATAAGGTTCTAATCAATTAACATGAACGGCATTTAATAATATCAATATAATAATTCCTTTCATCCAAGTCTGTATTAAACTTTTCCTAGAAGAAGTAATATTAAATTCCAATATAAAACAAGCACACATTTAATATCCTATATATTGATTAAAAAAATGAAACAACCAATTACCTTCTTCACTATAGAATCAAATGTTAATTAAACAACTCATCAATTTAAATGACCCCTAAGCTAAAACCTAGTAATAAAGATGATATTTCACTTAACCAAAACCCAACACCCAATTAATTTCCCAAGCAAAATGAATTAAAAGTCAAAACTATACAACTTGTACCAAGAGGATTACTATTCCCTAAAAACACTTACTTAACCCCAAAACCCACTTAAGAGACTTAATTCTCTTAGGGCAACCCTTCCAACACTAGAGACAAATTATAAAAGGGGACTCCTCACACAACTCACATTCAACTTTTAGATTTAAGGGCAAAGAGGGAAGGATATCAAAGAGAGGGAGACCAACCCTCAACAAGGTTTAGGATTCTCTCTTAGTTTGTTTATTTGTTTTCAAAAAAATGATCTCATTCTATTATTTTATTTGTTTCTATTTACTCAGCTTGAGTCATTATTCCACTAGCACCTAAAGTTTTTTCTTTTTTTATATAAGCATGTAGAAACCAAATTTTGTCTAAATAGATAAACTTGCAGATATATATGTGTATAACAGAGATATGCATCTCTGTATGTATACATAATGTATATATGAGATTTCATAAAATCACTATTTATATTTATATTTATATTTATATATATAACTATTATATATATAGAACTATTTATATATATACATATGTATATATACCCAAAACTATATATACAATTGTGTATATATATCATACACAGTGTTTCATTTTTTTTGATAAACAAAAAGAACAATGATAATTTTTTTACAACAATAACTATTAGGGTAAATAGGGGTGGTGGTGCAAAGGGCACACGACTACCCTGTGCATGTTGTGCCCCTTCCGAGCCAAGGCACCCATAGGGGGTCGTGGCCCTGTGGGGTCTCCCACCATCCCACCATTATTACAATGCGCAGGTGGGGTTGAGCCTGCCCACAGTCCAAAAAAAACCTTGTTTTTAAAATTTTATTTTAGTTTATTTTTATTTTTATTTTTATTTTTATTATTTTAATTTTTTTTAACTAAAACTTTCATTTTATATATTATATAGTATATCTAATTAATAAATTAGATAGTATGTATATTATATTATATATGTATATTTTTTTCTCTATTTTAAAACAGAGACATTATATATATATATATATATATATATATATATATATATATATATAATCATTTGTCAAAGACTACCAAGGTAGTCAATTTGGCTAGGAGAGCTATTTTTTGTCAATTTTGCTATCTTTTGAAGGTCTGGTTTTATAACAGCAAGCTGGACATTTCATTACAGGGTTCTTAGATCAAAAAAAAAAATAATCATTTATCATTTTAACAATATAACTTTTCTTATACACAATGAAATCAAAAAGAGAGATGCATTTATTTTACTTTTAAAAACCAATATTCAAGTAAATTGTTCAACTACATTTAAGTAAAAGAAAGTTAAACAATAATTCATTATTATACACATAAGCAAACAATTTTTTTTTTCCAAAACATAAGCTTGATATTTAGAATGTTTAAGTAGAAATTTGTATATTTTTCTCCTACATCCATATTTTCAAACTCTTCACAAGGAAACATAAAGACTTTATTTTTATTTATTTTTTTGTAAAATACAATCACATCTGAATGTTTCCTTTGGTAGCAATCACACATTAAGTGAGGAAGTAAATCAAAGTATTTACAATTCTACATCCAACTTTCAAATGCACCACCACACATTTCAACTTGAAATCTAAGGTAAAGGGTGAAGATACTCATTTTATCCACACACAAATTTATTTCTTCTCATTAATACTAAATACATTTGTTGTATGGAGAATAAGAATAGGGGTAGATATTTTCCTTTTACCTACATTGTATTTAAATATCTAATAATATATATCCAAACTTTAAACTTAAGTAAGGAGATAAAATATATTCTTTTGTCAACATGTATACATCCTAGAAAGAATCACATTGATCCATAACCACCACATTTGGCATTCAAGATTTCATGCAATACAAGACTCCACAAGACATTTTCCTAGACTTCAAAACACCAAACAAGACCTTTTACATAATCTTTTCCTTATTCCATGTGGAACTAATACAACACTAAATGCATGGATGACTTCTTATCTCCTTGACCATCTTCAAACCTAAAAAAAATAAGAACTTTCGTGTTGAGCATATTGATACATGCAATTGAGATGTGCAGGTACCATTCCATGGCCAATGGAATTTTAGGAGGTCAACTCGTAACCCATATGATTTCCTTGTGATGCCCGACCTTAGTCTATATGGGACTAAAGTCTTTTGTAAATGTATAATGTGTAATGTGATTTATTTACGATGATTAATTTGGTTTTAAAATTTATGAGTAATTATGAGTTGGCATGGGTGATGAGTTGTTTTCTTATGTGTCTCATTTTAAAATTTAAAATTTGGGGTCACTTTTGTATGTGTATATATATATATATAGCCGAAGCAACAAGAATTAAAATTTCTAACATAATCACATACCATACAACATCTATAATCTAATTAATAATCACAATTCAATTAAGCATCCAAAACATGTCAATTTAATTCAATTCAATTTGTGTTTCCTATTAACTCATAGTGTATCTCATATGCATCACATCAATCTACAAAACATCTACTATTCAATCTCAATTCATATTATCTAATTCAATTGCAAAAATTTTAAAGCATAATTACATAACATGCATATATATAAGTTAATTAAAAACATTATCCATCGCATAAACAAAATATAACCTATCTAACTCAAATCATATCATCATCAAATGTGAAATTTATATCATCTATGCCAAATCAAAGTCCAATGTAAACTATGAAAATAACATAAGTCTCAAAATCAATAGTCAAATATCCAAGTATCTCAATCAAAATAGATATAAGGTTCCACTAAATACGCCATCTCGGGTTAGGCCAAACACTAATCTAGAATCTAAATGTGCATTCAAAAGACACAAAGACTTTGAAAGGGAAATATTGCATCAGAGAAGATAGGTGCAATTATAAGTGTGAAGAAAAAAATGTTTGTTGGTTCTTCTCTAGTACCTTGTACAATACAAGTATCTATACAAATAGGTTGTCATCTAGATTCAAAAAATATGCTAACAAGTGTCACAGACATATGGCATGCTAATAATGTGGATGGCATGATGACAGATGTCAAAACTTATGGTTCCAGTTGTATTGTTGAAACATGTAGCACAAGTATAACCACATCTTAGGGGCATATAGTCTGGCTAGATATTGGCATGTGTAGTCATGTACAAGGATGCAAGATGCATGTGAGTAGTGTTGGGTTATGGAGTAAAAGAACTATACATGGATGCTTGAGGAAGTGTTGTGTGTTGGTGCACAAGAATTATGATGCCAAAGTTTAGTGAAGCTAAGCATGTAGATGGTGTCATTGAAGGAGTATTATGCATGATATGATGCTTAAGGTTGTGCAAAAAACACTGTGCATGGGACTACACAAATTGTTGTGTACTAGATTGTGCTCGAATGAAAATCCAACCCACAAGTCAAGGATCACTATTTATAGATTTCAATTAGGGTGGCACCAACCCACTAAGTTTGTCAAAGTACACATAATTATTAGGTACACATGCTTTAGGCATCTTGCACATGATTGCATATTTGATTGGATTTTTAGGAAAAGTTATATATTATATGTTCGTGTAACTCAGAGCATTGATATTTTGTTTATTTGTCAATAGACGGTGTTCTTATGCTACTATTTATATACATTGACATGATAATCATAATTTTTTTATTTGGTTTGTGGATGTTATTACCTTGATATGTATATCATGTATGCAACATACTCTTTTACATTATAATTCAATCTTTTATATGTTACTACGATTCTATTTGAGCACATGTGATGTTTTGTTATATTTTGGTAATACATTTACTTTACATTTTCAAGTGAAGTGCTATATGATTTGCTTTACACTTTAAAAAATAGCATGTACTTTGGGTTTATTTACTCATTTGCATAATAGCCAAGCAGAGGAGTCATTATACAAAAGGGTGGTTCATGAGGAGATAACAAGTATTTGGTTGAGACGGTAGATTCTTATAAAAAGATTAAAAATAAGGAAATTTTGGTCAAATTGACTTAACCAAACCGTATTGGAAGTACTATATATGGGTGTTTGAATATGTGGAGAGATAGAGAGAATCATGTTAGAATGCACCTTCAAAGGTAGAGTCAGGACTAACTTAGGAGTAGACTATCTAAAGGTACTTGGGACATGCTTCACAATCCCATCTAGCTCCCTTCAAATGTCTTTTACATGCTAGTGGCCTAGACAAATCCTAATAGTGCATGTCAAGCAACTTGGTTCATGATAATAATAGATGAGGATGGCAAGAAGATTATGCTTCGATGAGATCTAGTCCTATAACTAGTTCATTGTTTAAACACTTTATTTTTTGTGTTTTATTTAGAGAAGTGGAAACCTAATGTTTGTTTATGTTTATCTAGTTCGTGTCATTAACATATTAGTTGTACTCAGTGCAAATGAGTATGGATGCACATAAACCCAATTTGTCATTATAATTACATTATTTTGATAGTATTGCAATTTATTTTGAATAAAACCAAATATAATCTAGCAAGATTGTATATGTTGTGTGTTAACTATGTGTAATGATGAAAATTGCATACCCATGTTCTTTTCTCTTATGTTTTGGGCCCACAATGACTAGTTGTCCAATATGCACTAACTAGTGCGTAAGATGGGGTATTACATGTGAAGGTTGGAAGATAATGTTATATATTCCTAACCTCACTCATCCCCAAGAGTCAATCTTGATCCTCATATTTATTATTTCCCCACCTTGGTTCAAATCCATGAGTGCAAAATTGATCTAAATCATTTTCATGCCCATGAATCTGAACCATAAACTTTTAAATTTTAATTTTAAATTGTGCCCCGTTCCATCCATTTCTAATTAGTCATTATGAGTTGAATAAAGCATGAATATTTTAAATTACATACTAGGACTACACCTAATTTAGAAAGAATAATCTATCATCTTAAATGTGAAGAGAACATCTAGGTCAAAGAGCTTAAATAAGAACAATTTTTTCATTATTTGCTAGTGACATCATCCTAGGAGCATATTGCATGTTTCCTTACTATTCTTGACCTTGGCTCACCATCATTTAATAGTTCCATCTAGGGGTCTAAGGAGAACTCAATCCTTGCAATTCAATAGATTTTGTAAAGGTGTTTTTAAACACCGCCTATTCCTTATCTAGTTCAAAGCGCATTCATAGATGTAAATAACTTTCAAATAGAAAAAATCATCTAAATTAGATCTCCAAGTTATAGGTTTGGTTATGCATATTAGGTTTAGGTCCACACTCGTAAAAGTGAACTAGAGAGTTGAAAGGAAGTTGATAGTGAAACTCTTTCTATACTAATCAATAAGGAGAGAAATACATGCAAAATATGATCTAGTAGTTTCAAAAGAAAATATATACACAAAAATAATACCACAATGACATGGTGTTTATCCTGGGAAAACCTGTTTAGAAAAAACCTAGCCTCCAAATCTTAAACCAATGTATTCATAGTATCAGTCCAATTATAATAAATCAATAGGCTCAAGCCTTCACATGAGAGAAAACTTGACACAAGTCTAGAGAAGTTTCAACAGCTAAACCCCTAAAAAAATTACATCATACTACATCTCCATCTAGGCACCAATATATACAAGATACAAAAAAGAAACCACAAATGGTAGAACATAAACCATGGGAGAATACCACCCCCAAAGATGGCACCCAAATCCCCATGAGGAATTCCAATGCTCCTCCCATGATGAGCCAACATGCTAATATTAGAATATCCTCTTACATTGTCACAATCTAGCATAACCAACTCACCAACTTGGGTGCTCCATTTTGGCTCCATTATCCTCATTCAAAGATTTCTTATGACTCATCATAATATGCATTATAATGTCGGTCAAGATTCTAATATAACCCATCTATAATCATGCTCTTAGGCATCATAAAATCTATCATAAATAACTCTCATCTTACAATGTCTTAAGATGCTCTTTGTAGTTCCTATCCATGTGTGACTTTCACTATGCTCTATTGTCTCTTATGGTTAGATTTAAGGATATAGTGAGTTGATTATTGTATAAAGTGATTTGCAATATGGTTACCTGACTAGCTAGATTTCACATCCTCTCATTCATTTTATCTTGCTTCGGCTATGATCTACATTATTTGATTTGATGTGTTTCCTTGAGTGTACAGGGAACAAGTACACATCCATTTGACCAATAGAATTATGTGGAGGAGAAGATAGGGGTTCATTTGACCATCTCACATTACCCAATCCTATGTTTGAGTTCTGACCTTGCGTGTTACATGGTTGTTGGTTGCATACCCACCCGATTCGATGGTGAGTAGGAGGATATTTTTGCCATGACGTATGTGCTATTGTTTCGTGTGTGTTTAGTTAACAATTGTTTTCGGTTTGTGTTTCAATGGTTTTCACAATGCTATTGTGAAGTGTATGCATCTGAACTTTATACCTAATAGGTTAAAGTGGTTTTAACTATTAGACATCCTAGATTTGGTCCTATGCATTTGAAACATGGTGTTATTAAAAAAAAATGCATGGTATAGTTAAAAGAATTTTGGGTCTTATGCCTTATACAAACAATTTCTTTATGCGGGGTAATCGAATTGGAAAAAGAGTTAAGCTAATCGCTTTTAGTTTTCAAAAATGAGAAAAGTTTTTAAATTTTTTTTTAATAGGTATTAAATTAATTGGAGAGGGGTAAGAAATGAATATTACTTGGAAATTAATGCATTTACCTAGCGGGGTAAAGTAGGAGGAAGGAAGGAGGTTTAGGAATATTTCTTTCATCAAGGTTTGTTGGCTCGATAACCCAAAAGAGAAAAAGGTGGTGGATTCCACTGGATGGGGGATTTCTTTATTTAAAAACATAATCAAGGCATAGGCACTCACATGTACACTATTAACATTCTCCCATCCAACAAAATCTCATTAGATCCCCACATACTTACAAAGAGTTTGGTTTATTTTTATGAGTGGTGTACTAGTGTTTCTAAGTTAGTGGACTCGAAGCCTATTTGGAATCCACTATGTTTTCCACCATGTTCAAATCCATCCCCAAATGAGAACTTGGTAGTCCAGGGGTCCCAAGACATCTAATTTCACCAAGCCCTAATGGATCCAAAGTTGTGTTTAGTCAAAATTAATTAGAGCCTCACATTCACCACCTAGTGCAAAGTAAAAGTCAGTTTATTTTCATGTCTCAGGAGCCCGAAATCCTACATACCTAAAGTTTTATGCAACCAAGTTTTAAATGTTTTTGATGCCAATGCTCCTCTCAAGTAAGATTCTTAGAGACTTAAAGGACCCATAACATATATCAAGTGGGACTAGATTAGAACTTTGAGTCCAAAGGCAAGTTGAGATTCATAAAGTTTGTCTCTAAGAACTCTGAGTAGACCAAAGTGTTTTTGGATCTCCCTTTTTCCTGTCACATCTCTTTTCTAGAGCATGGTGGCTATCACCGAGAAGCTATGTAAGAAATTCATGACATTGTAAATGGTGATCTCTAACGGAAGCAAATTCTGCCTAAGAAGAGTGAGAGTAGGAGATATATGGGTATATAGGCTTTCCGGGGTGAGATGCCCTCTTTAGCATCATCCTTTGCTCCTAAAGACCCATGACATATGATCCGACACGATATTTTTCAAGATCTAAAGAACTTTAGGCTCCTATTTTTGCTATTTGATTCTTGAAACATATTCACTGATTTATCCTTTATACAACACTTTCATGCATCAGTTCTTTGTGGCAAGCTCATCATCCATGGTGTGGCACAAAGGGTACCCCTCATTTGTTTGAAGATCCTATGATAAGGAACATGATATCTTTAGACATTTCAAGCTTAGATTACCTTGCTTTATATTGTCTCTCGATGAGTTCGGGAAGTATACTTTTAGGGAGGCATATTGGACATTGTCATAATACTTGGAGTAGTGGCTATACTTGACTCTACTTAAATATCATCCATTTCAATGGTTAAACAGTCAATAGTAATATTACACCTCATCCACAACAAAAAGTGGTAAATATTTGTCCTATTTTTATTGGTCAAAATTAACCGTTGACTGTTGAAGTGGATGATGTTTAAGAACAGCCCCTATACTTCCCTCACTAGAATGTTGCAAAGGAACGAAGGTTATGGTTGGACTATTGTCTCCCTTGTTACCGGCTTAAAGGTTCCATTGTCTGATTAGAGTTTCACAATCAATTAGAAAATCAAAGAGTAGAATCTGGTCTTCAGACTAAAGTTGTAGATGTTGGTTTGGATCAAGGAGCTAAGGGGAATAATCTCAAAGTGGCTTGGGATCAGTTGATGTAAGTTTTTCATTGGCGGTTTTCTTTATTTATATCTTTATGTAGATACCTTTGTTGCTTCATGATTTAAACCTTATCTGAGATTTCAAGGTCGTAGGAAATTAATAAGCTCTGTGATATGTTCCAAAGTTGATGTCTTTACAAAATGAGTAGTTAGATAGTTCTAGGCTAGGAGATTGTGCTTGGAAGTTTATTGATTTATTTATTATTATTTTAATTAAATGAATCGTTAGAATATGATGAATTGTGCAGATGCCTCTAAACTCCCTTTAGACTCCTTGGAAATTTTATTACCTTATTTCTTATAAATTTGAGAAATAGAAGTGTTTGTAATACATTAAAATCAAAGTTGACCTTTGTCATTTTTGACTTTTGGTCAAAGTGACATTGGGCTTAGAAAAGGGGTATTTATTCTCCTTATGGGATTATGGGAAGAAAGTTGTAACCCCAATGCTTTAGTGTCTTATCTTGTTTGTATCTTGTATGTTTATTTGACTCAATGATGTTGTTTCATTCTCTCTATGTTATGTCTTTTTAAGGGGAGTAATGTTTTAGCATACTTTAAATAATGAATTGTATTATGTTTTGGAGTGTGTTCCTTCTCTTTCAATTGCGTTGGAATGGCAGGGTTAGTATGGATGAATAGAAAAGGATATGTATGTAAGCTCAAAAGTATTGATGCTTTTGGTGTTGGAATCTTTCCCTCCTTTCCTACCTGGGCTAGGCCAAGAGTGATCCCTGTGGTGAATCATGCATTGGACCCCTGTTATGTGTGTATTTGTGGACAAGTGTGCTTGAATCATTTAAGCCTTTATGATTTCCTTAGTGTTTGTGTTGGGTGTGTGTGAGACTCATGTCATTCCTTGTGTGGATTGTCTTGGTGTCGGTCTCAAGACCTTGATGTGTGTGACGTTGGCCGTGGTAGAGGTGCATCCTTGGTCTTCTCTCTCCGTAGCTCAGGGGTTGCGTAGAGTTGCATAGACATCTATTGTGCTCGATGATGGTAACATGGTTGGGAGGTGGGTAACATTCCCCATTGGTCCCTGTTTTGAAGATCATTTAAGATCTAGAAGAGTGTCATTTGGAGTATCTCTATATTCTAATCATGTTTTAGTATGTGACTGGTAGAGCACCTTGGAGGTGTCTTGTCATTAATGTAATAGTATTATCTGTATCATTCATGTATTAGAGTGTGACCCTTCCATATTGGGAAGTACCCTCTACTTTGTTATTGTGCTATGTTATCATTTGGTTGAATTCCATTCCTTGTTAAAAAATGTGTATATATATCTTGTTGTGAAAATTTATTATGGTGTTGAGATGGTTATTCTAGGATGTTAGCTAGTTCTCTTGGTATATTGTAAAATTGCTCTATGTTTTATGTATGCATTGTTTTACATTGTACCCACATAATGGATGATATCTCTACCATTTCCCTTAGCCGTCTCGACATTGGTGTCGAGCAGGCATGAGATTTGTATCACTTTTCTCATAATTACCTATGTGTTGTAAGATGGATTTTAAAAAATGTAATCCTTTTATTTTTGCATTATTCTCTTACCTTCTTTATTGATGGTTAATATGCTGGATATCTATTAATGGCATCATTTCAACCATTTGTCCTTGCAAGATGTTTTGAGGATGATCATGTTCTTGTTTGGAAGCCACCTTTTCCTTTTGGAGATCCTTGTCATGTAGAGTAGGGAGTGTTCTTGGCTTTTCCATCTCTCTTGTCTTTTGGCACTCACCCCTTTATTCCCTTAAGGGTCTCGTTCCCTATTAAAGCATGCTTCGACCAAGTATGGGCTTGGATATCTTAGGTGATTGTCTAACCCTTATCTTTTTCCTTATGTGGTTTTTAGGGGGTCTTAGAGTGAAGTCCTTGATAGGATATTTCTTGTGGTCCTCTTGGGTGCTTAGACATTTGTGGACTTTTAGAAATGGGCACTTACTATATTTTGGGGTGGAGAGTTGCTTTACGGTGTTGCTTCCCATGTAGGTTGTTATAATCTTCCCTTGTGGGTATTTGGTTGACTAGAGACTTAATTTGGGAGTTACTTCTTCTACATTAAGAAATGTTCTCAGTGTAAAGATGATCAGTGGTCATTTCCATTTGTTGAGGTTGGGTACCTCCTAGTTGACCCTACTCTTGTAGAGATTTTCTTTGGTGCTTGAATGTTTATTTGTGTCATGTGGAATAGAATGTGGTTATTTCCACCATCATCCTTTTGCGTGCAATTTCAAGAGGGTGAGGTCATGGACTAGTATCTGATCTCCTATTATGGAGGAATCTCCTTCCTCTAGTTTGGTTGTCGCAGTGGATTAATCTTATGTTGAGTGAAATTTTAGCTTGTGTTTGCATTGTGATGTGCATTGATCTTGTGTAGGATCTTCTGCTCGGGCACTTGTGGTTTCTCCCTTAAGATCTTTTAGGTGGTGTTGTGTTGGGTTTTGTGCTCAGGTGTGCAATTATGACATGCAACTGTTACAATTGTACTACAAAAAAAGCTACCTAATGTTGTCATTAATGCCTTGGGTGTAGTTTGGGGTATTACACTCTTACAACCTCTTGCACACATTAAAAATATCAACGCGCGGCTAAGAATGCCACCTCAAAGTGGAATAACCTCTTTTGTATGTGAGGACAAAATAATAAATAAATATGGAAAATTGGTATGAAAGGTTGAGACACCTTTCCTAACATTCTTACACTTGTCACATACCTTGAAAAAGAGCAAAGGGGAACTCCAAACTTAAAATCTAACTGAGCTAGGGGTCATGAGGCCCATAGACTCACTACACCACTTGAACTTCTCTATTCTTACAATCTTTGTCAACACATCTACAACATTCACCAAAGTGTTAACCTTTTCAAGCATGACTTTTCCATCCTCCACCATGTCATGGACAAAATGATATTGAACATCTAAATGCTTCATCCATAGATGAAAACTCAAGACCTTTGCCAAGTTGATAGCACACTATTTGTCACATCCAATCTAATAGCTCCCTGACTTATTCCAACATATGAACATAATCTATGAAGACAAATTGTTTCTTTATAGGCATGAATGAGTAGCTACCATGTACTTTGTCTCTATTATGGATAAAGTGGCCATATCTCATTGATTTTCATCCAAATGATCGCACCATTAAATAAGTTAAAAATATAACCACTGATAGATCTCCTACTATCTGTTAGTGGTCAAAGATGCAGCTCCATAAATCCTAAAGACTTGCACCAAAACCTAAGGCTAAGGATTTATCGTCAAAGGTGATAGGTAGGACTTATGCTTAGATAGTGACACGAATGGACCAATTGTTGTGAGTGGGTAAATGCGCCTTCATCTTTAGGCTCTACAAGGCCAAGGGGGTGTTACTTGAGCTCTCAACAACATAAATAACAATTAAAACACTAGGTCCTTAAGCAACTATACCCAATGTGCTATGAACCCCTATAATTGTCACTAAGTTCATGTTAGCACTAGATACATACAGACCTATAAGACCTTTGATAAACAGATAATAAATCCACTCTTATCCTACACCCAAAAATGACAGTTACGTTTTATTTTCCTTGGTAAATGAATCCACTTAACATTGCATACACACTGGTAAGGGTCAGTGCAAGAAGTTGGGTCCACTTTTTGGCCAAAAAGTGGAAGTGTTTCCCTGATTTTCAGAATTTGTCACATTTGACCTTAAAATTTGAAGCACTTAGAGATGGAATCTTTAAAAAAGTCACTAAATATAAAATGTAGTACTCGGAGTCTAGTTTCCAAATATGCAATTTTTTTCAATACTAGATGATACAAATTGATTTTCAATAGGCATTTTTAAAAACCACTATTTAAAAGTCACTTTTTTTTAACCATACCATGCACGTGTACGGCCAACATAATTTGACCTAAATAAAATGATTTTTCAAAATCCTTTTGGGAAAAGATGTGTAGTACAGTGAAGTTTGATGAGGATATTTTTTTATAATTTTTTTCCAAATAATTTTTTTTATTAATTTTTTATTAAGCCTAATTGCTACTTTTGAAAACCCCTCGTGTACGGCCAACATAATTTGAGCAAAAAAAAATCATAAAATTAAAAAAAAAAAATTCATTGTGTAGAGAATGATGTGTAGATTGATGACATAAATTTTAAAAAAAAAAAATTAAAACTTAAAAGTTATTAAAAAAATACAAACACCTGTCATTTCAAGTTTTTGGACTAGTTTGCTCATAAATTAAATAATAAATATAAAAACATGTCCAATAACAAAAAAAATTACATATTTGAAAACTAGACAATGTCATCTGTAATGGGTTTCAATTCGTAAAAAAATTCAAACAAAAAGGTCCTCATCCATATAGGTAAACTCAGTGTTTTTTCTTGTTTTGTACTTAGAAAAAAACTTGCAGGTCCAAGGCTCAAGGTCGGCCAACCATGCCTATCCCGAGCCTAAAACCCAAGAAAAGGGAAGGGAAAAGGCAGGCGGAGATTTCCAATTTCAAAAAATGGGTACGCGTTATATAACGGGTACCCGTTATGTTTTTAAGAACACGTACGCGTTATATAATGGGTAGTCGTTTCTATTATACCCGTTATTTTCCATATTAGGAAAAAACATACTATTATTGTATCCTTGCAACTTGTAACTCTGATCAGTAAGGCGCGACAGTGACAATTTCTGCATTTTTTTACTTACAAGTGTTTTGTGGAATCTCTTAACAGGTCATATTCTATTCAGATTTTGAAAGGAGTCAATCATATGAATAGTTCTGAAGTGAAATCAAGTACATGAGCTATTTTCAAGAGGAATAAAGAAAGAAGGTTTTTGTTTTTACATCTACAGGTTTTACTTCAAAATCTATGGAACAAAGGATCTACATCTAATTCTACTTCAAAATTTCAAATAAAAAAACAAAGGTGGGTAATCGTGGGATCAAATCAACGTCAAAGAAAAAAACAAACGAGGGTAATAACACCTCAAGAAATTGAAGCAAATAAAGAGAAGGAAGCAAAAAGGCAAAGAGATAGAAGAGCAAGGATTCAAGAGATGAAGAATATTGAAGCATCTAGTTCCATGAGTATTGAAGAGAAAGACATTCAAGAGATTGTAAATGATGGGATGAATGTAGATGATGCAAATGTGGAAATGATGAATGTGGAAGAAAATGTGTCTATAGAAACAAATGCATGTATGTCTTCAAACCCAACTTTTGAAGATATGGAAAATGTGACTATACAAACAAATCCAGGTATGTCTTCAGAGCCAGCTTTCAATGATATGGAAAACACGACTATAGAAACAAATCCAGGTGTGTCTTTGGAGCCAACTTTTAATGATATAGAAAACACGACTATAGAAACAAATCCAAGTGTGTCTTCGGAGCCAAATTTCAATGATATGGAAAACATGACTATAGAAACAAATCCAGGGATGTCTTCAAACCCACCTATTGATGATATGAATGAGAATGATATCCCTTTTAGGAGTGAAAATGAAAATGTTTTATTTGAGATTGAAAGAAATGTCTTAGATAATCTTCCTGGTAAGATTTCTTGGAGGCAAATGAGAACTCATGCAAATAGATTATATAAAGATTTTTTTTATAGAAAAAGTCTTGGATTTCAATGTCAGCTTATGATGCAATTGATGAAGATGTGGAAATTGCGAAAAGTAATGAAAAAGTTAGGCATCTTTGTAAAACCTAAAAAAAAAGATGAATCAATCAAACAAGTTTTATCTAGTGTTGCTAATGCTATTGATTCTATTGGTAAAAAGAGTTGATCTAAAGATAGCAATGCAGCATGAAGAGCTATAACAACTGCTTTAGTCAATAAATCATCTTCTAATAAAAGAATGATAAGTAAGACAAGTGTAATTCTAAAGATAAATCCTAAAACTTTGAGAAGAGCAGCAAAGAGAAGAGAATCTATTGAAAATGATCCAATTAACCAATGTTGGAGTTTTAGTGGTAGACTCCCAAGGTATGACATGAAATTAAATAGTGAAATCAAATCTTTAATTGAAAAATATCAGCATGATAATACAAGGGTATCATCTAATGTTAGAGATGTTTTAAAATTGCGAGTGGGGTCTAAAATTCGTGATCCTCATCCAAAACATCTATTAGACATGACTCAAACTGAATTATATAAAAAAATGTTAGATGATTTAGTGTTAGAACCATTTAATATTACCATAAGCCAAAGATCTTTTGAGAAATGTAAACCTTGGTATGTGAAAATTAATAAACAACGAATCTCTTGTTGTTGTAAAACTCGTGCAATTTCGTTATTATTATGATATTTTTCGATAGATACGTTCTACTTGCATACTGACGAAATTATGCAGGAATGTGGTATTAATATACCACCTCAAACAATTAAGGAGTTTGTAGCAGGTTTGTTTTGTGAAACATCTACTAGATACTTATTTTATTCAAAAGCATGTATTTCTAGACAATGCAATAGATGTGGCAACTTTTCATTGTTAGGAGAATGTATGCATGAAAATATTTCACATGAATTTGGACAACAATTAGTGGATGTGAAAAGATTCAAAAATGTTGAATATTCTTTAAAAGATGGAAAAATTGGAAAGCGTTGTGAGTTAGTCACTGAAAAAAATTGTGTGCATGCACTCATCAAAGATTTTAAGGATAATATTGTATCCAAATATGTCAAACACTCCCAATATGCCTGGTGGCTTGATGGACAATTCCGTTCGTGTAAAAACACCTTTCCAATTGGAACTATCCTATCAGTGGTTGACTTTGCAGAAAACTATACTCTTGCTCCACAAGAGGAAATTCAATCTCAGTATTATAATTCAATTCAAGTGGCCATATTTGTTCATATCGTATACAGACATGCAGATGATAGTACAGAAGATAATAGAAAAATTTTGAGGGAGTATCATTTCTATTTGAGTGATAACCGGTTACACTCTTCAGAGTTTGTGCAATATTGTTTCATAAAATTTTATGAAAGTTTAAAAGAAGGAGGAATCCAAATGGCACAACATTTCATATGGTCAGATAATTGTACAGGGCAATTCAAAAATGCAAGAATGTTTTATTGGCTATGTAGGGCTCACAAAGAAATCAATATCCAACATATGTGGAGTTTTTTTGAAGCTAGACATGGTAAAGGAGAACATGATGGCGCTGGAGCATGTGTGAAAAGAGCTCTTGCTAGAGAGCAACTAAAATTTGAGGATGCAGCCAAATTTAGAGATGCATGTGCAATTGTGGATTGGTGTAATGAAAAATTATCTACGGGATCAAGTCAGAACTCTACAATTCGACGATTCTTTTGGTTAGTTGAAGAAGAGAATATTCCTACTCGACTTGATTGTGAGACAATAACTGGATCAACAAAATGGCATTCATTTAAGAGTTCAAATGCAAGCACATGGACTATATGGACTAGGGAGCTTGCATGTTTTTGTCAATTTTGTATTACAGGGGATTGGGGAGCATGTGAAAATACAGAATGGGTTGAAGAATAGAAACAAAGATCCTTGACACCTACAGAAACACAAGATCAACTTGAAACAACAATTGAAGATGATAATCAAATGTTTGCATCAAATGACTATGGTCGTGTTTCAGACCTTGTACAAGAAGGTAGTTTTATTTTCATTATTTTTTATTGTCATTTTTTTGTACATCTATATATAATTAATTATATATGTATGCATGCACAAATTTATGTGATTTAGGTACATGTCACACTTTATTGAATTACATAATTTTTTTGTAGGACATGTGTATGCTATTGTTGCACCTGAGGGCAATGAAGAGGAAACCGAGTATTGGTTGGCTCGATGTGTTGAGACAAAACAAAAGTTGTTACATCCTAGAGTAGATGATAATAACATGGAGTATCCAACAGGTTCTGTGGTTGTTGTTGGCACTTGGCTACGAAAATATCTAATAAGAAGGAATGGTTTGCCTGCATTTGAAGATTATGAAACACATAAGAAGATCATACACTACTCACATTTGATTGTGGCAACAAATATAAAACTAGTCAGATATCAAGGCAAACCTTCTAATAAACAGTTATGGACACTTTCGATGGAAGAACATGAGTCAATTATAGATGCATTACAAAAAAATGAGGATGTAGATGGTACAATGGAATAAATTTCCAGGTATGTAAACCATACTCTTACATCCCCTAAATCCATCCTCTTAAATGTATCCTATAATGTTATCTAGTTACATGTAATGCATCAATGTTTTGTCTTTTTGGTATATAAAGTCTTTCATTCTCATTTCAGCTTCTATATTATACCCCTTGTGCATGCACAAATTTATGTGATGATCATACTTTTTGCAGGTGTACCCTAGACAAGTAGTCAAATTTGCATGATTGTCAATAGAAGTTTTCACCATACAAGTATGTGAGGTCATTTTTGTAGTCTTCAACTAAAAGTGAACACAAATTAGGTAATTGTATATACTTACTTTATGGCTTTCACATTTAAGTATGTTATTCCCCTTGTCTTAAATTTTGTATCGACCCATGTAAATATATAGTTAATTTACTTGTACATTTGAACATTGCTTTTTGCAGGTGTACCCTAGACAAGTGGTCAAATTTGCATGATTGTCAATAGAAGTTTTCACCATACAAGTATGTGAGGTCATTTTTGTAGTCTTCAACTAAAAGTGAACACAAATTAGGTAATTACACACACACACACACACACACACACACACACATATATATATACTCATATATTTCTCATCCATCCTCCTAACTCCCCTTAAGCCATCCTCTTACATCCCCTTAAGCCATCAAGTTTTATCTTATACTTTGTAAATTGACTCGTGTACATCTCTCCAAGTAAGCTATCCTCTTTTGTATCCCCTTAAGACATCCTCTTAGCTCCCCTTAAGCCACCATCTTACATCCTCTTTTGTGTTATTTAGTTACATATTGCATTAATATTTTGTGTTTTAGTCACTGATTAATTCATTCTCATTTACATTCATTATTTCTTGCAGGTGTATCGTACAAGTAGATTTTTCCATGATTGCCACTACAAGATTTCATCATAATGTATATGGTAGATCAATTTTGTAGTCATGTCAAACTAATAACATGGACCTATAAGCTAATTACATATAGATATACTCATATGTTTAATAATGGACCTATTTTTTGTTTTGAGACTCTTTTTATGATCTATATATTTAATTTTCATGGATTGCATATTTGAAACATGGTTTAATATCACCTATCTAGTTTATTCTAAAGAGTTAGTTTGTCTAGACAAGAATTGAATGCTAATTCATGAATAATTTCAAATTGTGATAATTTTTTTTGTAGCTTATATTGTGTGGATAAGATTTGAAAAACCTATCTAGTTGATTCTAAAGAGTTAGTTTGTCTACAAGAATTGAATGTTAATTCTTGAATAATTTTAAATTGTGATAAATTTTTTTGTAGCTTATATTGTGTGGATAAGATTTGAAAAACCTATCTAGTTGATTCTAAAGAGTTAGTTTGTCTACAAGAATTGAATGTTAATTCTTGAATAATTTCAAATTGTGATAAAATTTTTTGTAGCTTATATTGTGTGGATAAGATTTGAAAAACCTATCTAGTTGATTCTAAAGAGTTAGTTTGTCTACAAGAATTGAATGCTAATTCTTGAATAATTTCAAATTGTGATAAATGTTTTTGTAGCTTATATTGTGTGGATAAGATTTGAAAAACCTATCTAGTTGATTCTAAAGAGTTAGTTTCTCTACAAGAATTGAATGCTAATTCTTGAATAATTTCAAATTGTGATAAATTTTTTTGTAGCTTATATTGTGTGGATAAGATTTGAAAAACCTATCTAGTTGATTCTAAAGAGTTAGTTTGTCTACAAGAATTGAATGCTAATTCTTGATTGATTTCAAATTGTGATAAAATTTTTTGTAGCTTATATTGTGTGGATAAGATTTGAAAAACCTATCTAGTTGATTCTAAAGAGTTAGTTTCTCTACAAGAATTGAATGCTAATTCTTGAATAATTTCAAATTGTGATAATTTTTTTTGTAGCTTATATTGTGTGGATAAGATTTGAAAAACCTATCTAGTTGATTCTAAAGAGTTAGTTTGTCTACAAGAATTGAATGTTAATTCTTGAATAATTTCAAATTGTGATAAATTTTTTTGTAGCTTATATTGTGTGGATAAGATTTGAAAAACCTATCTAGTTGATTCTAAAGAGTTAGTTTCTCTACAAGAATTGAATGCTAATTCTTGAATAATTTCAAATTGTGATAAATATTTTTGTAGCTTATATTATGTGGATAAGATTTGAAAAACCTATCTAGTTGATTCTAAAGAGTTAGTTTCTCTACAAGAATTGAATGCTAATTCTTGAATAATTTCAAATTGTGATAAATTTTTTTGTAGCTTATATTATGTGGATAAGATTTGAATTTCCTTCTAGAGTTTATTCTAAAGAGTTGAATTGTAACACCAAACCTATCTATTCCACTATGTAAATTTTAACTTAATTTAGGTTTGTGAGGTGATGTATTAGAATTTTGAATATAAATATAAATGAAAACATTTAATAAATTTTTTGGCAGTTAATAGATTGTTCACTATTTCAAGAAGAACTATTGAACCATAATGCTTCATTTGAATCATGTTTTGAATGTTTTTTTAAGGAAGATTTTGTTTGGACACTATCAAAGTGAGTCTAACATCCTTATCATTTTATCATGATTTTGTAGGTTTATCCTAGGTAAATTACCTTGTTATAAAGTGCCCTAAATTTATCTAATAGATAATTGTAACACCAAACTTATCTAAATTAGATAATTGTAACACCAAACTTATCTATTCTAAGATAATTGTAACACCATTTACCTATCTATTCCACTATGTAAATTGACTTAATTTAGGTTTGTGAGGCAATTAATAGATTGTTCACTATTTCAAGAAGAACTATTGAACCATAATGCATAATACATTCAAGCATAGACTCAATAATATATACATGTAAATCTCTATCTAGATAAGTCCATGAAATACTATAAAATATAGGTAGGACCCATGAAATGTGTACTAAAACATCTACTCATCATCATCATATAAATAATATAAATCATAGTTCATGAAATACTAAAATATATCTAGAAGTACATGTAATAGCAAGTTTGACATATATAGTCAAAGTCCTGGCATGGCATATATCAAAAATAATGTGCACATCATACAGAACTCAGTCTATGAAATAAACATCTATATCAGGTATGATCATCACTCAAGTTCAAATCTGAAAGAGGCCTCTTTCTTCCTCGTGAAATAGATGGATCTACCTCATGCTGTACACAAGAGAAAAAAACTTGCAATCAGATTTAAAAATTTTTAAAATGACATGAAATTAAATATTTAAATGTAGGCTTTAAAGTGTGCATTTAAATTACCGTGCAATCATGCTCATCTACTCCCACATTTTGTTGTGCAGGTGGTATAGTTGTTTCATCTTCTTCACCAAAAGTTTGACCTGCTAATTGCTAGAATTTCAAATAAAGCAAGTTTGAAATAAGTTTGAATTTATTTAGCATATAAAGACCTAGAAATTGCACATAGAAAATTTAGTAAAGTTTAGGACCTCAAAATGTGTAGATGGCTCATGAAATTCTCCCTGACTAGCAACCTGACCAATAGTCTCACTTCTATCATCCTGCACTTACATATATATGGGTGCATATATAAATAAATATATAAACTCAAAAAAGAAACTTAGTACAAATTTAGTACAATTTTTTAAAACACACACCAGGGAATGAGTAGGCATAATAGCTGATGATGGAGGATCAGTGGAAGAAACACCTGAGTCGCGTGGTCAGTTAGGCATGGGAACTGCCACATGACCTGAGCCTCGCTGCAATAATAGTGTTTCACATACATGTATGTATATAGTTATTTATTTATTTATACACTTGTTAATTTAAAATATAATATTGATAAGTTTCTAGAAGAAAATTTAAACTAGAATTAGATACATATGGTTTTAGGGTTAAGATATATTAGTTTACCCCGTAAGGTGTGCCAATCTCTACAGTTGTCGATGCAAAACTCAATGTATCAAATCGTGATGTGGCCCTAGAGCGACTTGAGATCTGTACAACAAATAGTTCACAAAATTATATATTAATTCATTAAATTATTTATATAAATTTTGATATGTTCAAATTATGCACTTGAAATATTTAATAAAATGTGGTCAATGTACCTGTGTAGGATTATCATCCGAATATAGTAGATCCAAGTATGACTCCACTTCTGTTGTAGCTGCATCTGATGTGGATGTAGGAGTAGGACCATAACACGGTTGATTGCAATTTGTACACAAATGTGCCCCTGACATGCCTGAGGCTCTATGATGAGATGCATCGACTCCTCCATGATGCTCTCCACCACTGAATTCATCTGCCATGTGGGCAGCTTGTTCAGTGAGATTGCCCAAGGGTCTACTCAATGCTCCTAATGTCGACAACACCGACTGGTGCTGAATAGGTGCAGGAATAGTGGGAAAAATAGGAGCAACCATAGGAGCAGGAGGAACGGGTCGATTGGGATCAACTCATGCCCCTGGTCTATGTTGTGGCATGCCATGACCAACACCCTGAAATTCTCTCATATCAAAATAATTGGGTTTTTGACCCAATTGAAACTCCACCCATAATTTTCTCAAAAAATATAGTGGTACCTCACAATTAGCATGAGGTGGGTGATCAAACACCATCCACCACCGATCCCAAAAATGTCTCAAGATCGCCTCATGCGTACACCACTTAATTGATTTTTTTTTTTTGTTGCAGCTATAGGTTGATTAGTTTTTGGGTGACGAAAAAATGGGGCTAATGTTTGTTTTCTTATGTGGAGGTCATGGATGTCTTTATATGAAAGACCATCCACATAGAATTGCCTCCTCTCCTCCCTCCAAAGCTGAAATCTATTTAGGTCTGCATCGATAGACCTAACATAATCAATAATGGTTTGCATCGAAGATGCAAACCGAACCACATGAGGAGGCATCAAGTGAGGTTGATTATTAATCAAATTAATGTTCTTAATTGCATTAATATTTTCATTAATGTTTTGCCGCAATTGGGCCTCATCAAGTGGAGGGGGTGGGGGGTTTTGAGGTGGAGGGGGTGGAGGGTTTTGAGGTGGATCATGGGATGGGGAGTTTTCATAAAGAATGTCATCTATTAAAAATTCATCTAGACTCTGGTCATCCATTAGATGTCTCCTGCAAATTTCCAAATATGTATCAATATAAAAAACTTACAAATGTATAATTTCACAAATATATACATATTTCAAAAACTTACAAACAAATATGATCTATAAATTTAAACTTAATCTAATAGATCTATAAATGAAAGTTTAAAATATCCATGAATTTAGAGAGCAAGTAATACTTTAACTTAGAGATTTCCCACCTCAACCCCTATTTTGAAATTATTCTACAAAACTTTAACTAAGTGCGTTAACAAACCAACACTCCATGAACAATTGCATTTACATGAAAATTACTATTCCCATGCCTTGAAATGGAAAATAGGATCCTTTAGGATTAGTTTAGGCTAATCCAATAAAGTGCATACATATAAGCATAAAATTACCTATACTAATAGTTGGAGCTAGATATGTCATTGATAGACACATGTTTACTATTTTTAGAAAGGAAATAAGAGATACAAGGAATTTAGCTCAATGAGTAAAGAATAAATGCGATGTATAGATGAAGACTTTGGAATCAATGCACGTCTTAAGATTTGAGAAGCTTTCTATAATGGTTGTATGTGCATATCAACATAAATTATTCAAGTCTTGTCTTTGCTCTTGGTCAAGTTTGTTGATCAAGGTATAGTTTACGATCATGAACTTGATCTATAGTAGCAAACATAGTTCCTTGGATGCTTTTATATTATTGTTCTCTATTAGGCTTGATAGCAAGTTGCCTCATGCATGAAAAGTGTTGGTTTTTCCTGTTGGTTTGCTCAAGAGGTTTCTAATATTCCTATGTCAAACCATGTAAGGATGGTGATTCAAAGAATTTGAAAAATGATTTTAAAAAATTCTCAAACATACATATGATCACTAAAATGATTTTGCAAACCTAGATTAACTTTAGAGCTCTAGAATTGAAGTGTGAACATTTGATTAATATGCCAATGAATTCAAATATTTGTTATTCAATGTGTGACGGTGAAAATGAATTCTATAAATGTTTTTAAATACTAACACATGACATCAATTCACAAAAATGTGTGTTTAGTCTATGTTGGGTGGGATACATAAAGGGGTAGTTGGTCAAAATTTGAATTTTTAATTTTAAACTAGAATAGGTCAAGCTTGTCAAGTCATGTCGATGACCTTGCAACCACATTCTTGACCTAGGATCAAAAATACATATTGGATCATGAAGGATACTAGGGATAAGTGCATTGATTAGTAGGATGATCAAGTGGATAAGTTTAATGTATAGAAATGTGACACATATGAATAGTATTGGGTAATAAGCATAGGGTCTAATGTGTCACTCTACCTAACAACCTTATCCTATCATCATTTTTCTCAAAATTATAATGGAAACATTTTGACACCTTATATAGTCCAAATTTAAAAGTGCATTCAATAGCCCATGCCAAGTGTATTCTTCCCATTTCTCTATTATCCTACTTCTAGCTTAGTTAAGCTCAATTGTGACATAATTTACTATTTTGCACCATCTTCTATTTTTTGTCTTGATTGGTTTCTAGATAGAGAAATTATTAGTAAACTATTCTAAACACACCCAAAAATTTATTAGTTAAAATGTTTATTTTGAGTCCATTCAAGTAGTGGTAACCATCTCCTACAAGTGCATCTAAAACCTTGTATTTATAGTTTACTATTTCCTAATCTGGTGTGAATTTCTATTTCCATTGTCTCAAGTTTGTTTAACTATCATTGATTATTTCCTTTGATCATTTATCACATTATTTATCTAACCCTTTGATCATTTATCACATTAAATCAAATTAAACATAATGAGATTGATATTTCATGAGATGTAAGAGTTCTAATGCATGGTTTAACCCTCTATCTCTTCCATTCAATCACACCACCATTTTCCTAAGTGATTGCTTTACCTTCACAATTTGAACAACCATGATAATCTTGTGAAGGAAAGATTTAGGAAGGACAAAAGTGGCTTTTTCACATAAGATGGGGTGTGGACAAATCATGGAATTCTACATAGCATAAGGTAATAAATACATAAGGTTTGCATTTTTAGGACCTGATGGAATAGTGGCTTGTTTGGAATTTCAAGTCAATTCAATATAAAATTTTGTTTGACCACAACAATTCAATTCATAAAGCTTCTTTTGAATGCTATTACGTTCCCGTTAGAAGTCATTGAAAAGTTGAATGCATTCGAATCATACTCACACAAAATTAAATCTTTATAATTTGGTTTTTTAGGGTTTATAGTTTAGGTTTTTAGAGTTTGTAGTACAACATGGTTTTAGGGTTTATAATTTGGTTTTTTAGGGTTCATAGTTTAGGTTTTTAGAGTTTGCAGTACAACATGGTTTTAGGGTTTATAATTTGGTTTTTTAGGGTTTATAGTTTAGGTTTTTAGGGTTTGCAGTACAACATGGTTTTAGGGTTTATATATATTTTTTTAGGGTTTATAGTTTAGGTTTTTTAGGGTTTGCAATAACATGGTTTTAGAGTTTGCAGTAACATAGTTTTAGGGTTTGCAATAACATACAATCACAAAAAAATCATAAAACTCTAATAACAAGTAAAACCCTAGTTTTCATTTTAATCCTACAATCACAAAAAAAATCTAAAACAAGCTAAAAACTAGCGAAGAACCGACCCGGAGGTGCTCAGTAGTGACAAGGTGGCGGAAGGAGGTGAGAGGACGAAAAAATCTGTGGTGTTGTGCTCGTGTAGTCTTCAACAACGCGTACCCATTTTGAGGCGTCTGCTGTCTCTGTCACCGTTGGCTGGAGTGGAAGAAAATGAGCCCGCAAGGCTCTTTTTTAAAAATATATAGTTTTTTGAAAACGGGTACCCGTTTAGGAACGGGTGCCCGAAGCTAAAAGGGTACCGTTTAGGTTCGGGCGCCCGTTCCTAAACGGGTACCCGTTGCTGTCGGCATTTTTTTCCTTGCGCGACTTCCCCTACATGTGGACCCAGTTTCTTGCATTTACCCGTAAGATGAAACACAATAGCATGATTCCATAATGATGTTCAATTTTAATATTGTATAAGATATGACTAAGTTTACAATACTAAATCATGCAAGCATGGTGGATCCTAAACCTATTCCTAAAGCTAACGAGAGAGAGAGAGAGAGAGAGAGAGTATGAAATTAGAATATTTTATCCCTTCACCAATCAAATGATGCCTACTCCATTGGGCAACAAAATCATAGATTGCAAGAGGGGAATACATACAATTGTAAAATATAAATTGAATTGCATATGCATCATCATACAATGTATATATCTCATCTCATGCAATAGACATACTCAATTATCCAAAACATAACTGCAAAAACCCATATGGAACAAAAAGAAAGACCATTACAAAAGCATTGCAATGAATTAAAATGTTGTCACACATTTATCTAATCCCTATTGCATTCATATCAGCAAATGTGGCAAGAGAGGATGAGCAACTAGATTCGAACACCCACCTAAATATTACAAATTGCCATGGACACATACCATTACATGCATTTGTCATTGAAAACCCTTCATGTTCTTTACAAAGTGCATTTGATCCCCTTACAAACCAAATTGCATCATTTGATTCCATGGAACACTACTTGAAGCACTTACAATCACAAATTGGTTCAATAACCAACCTCCAGTACATCTTTCAAGCATGTATATATAGCATTGCATTAATTATTGCTACATGGATAAGAACCCTAGAGTGGTCAACATGTTTGTAGGTTGCCCATACCTATTGCATCATCTTCACATGGGTTGTACCAGAAAACCACGCCTATTTGGAGTGTTTTCCCATGCTTTACGACAAAGATTTCATCATGGAAATACCTATAGGAGTCTTGGGCATATGGAATCTACCTACCAAGCTATCTGACCCTAGAAGGATTATTAATGGTCATCTTGAGAGTCATTGAGGCATCCTGGGGTGGTTGGCGCATTTGAATGTTCATCAACACTATTTGTTGCTTCAGACTCCATTTTGTCATGCTGCACTTACTTTGGTGATATTTTAATTTAAATATTTCTTCTTTGTTCTCCTTAGCATGCCAACAATTTAAACCTCTCATGAAACTCTTTCAGTATTTCAATGAGTCCACGAACTAGAGAAATTTCTAAAATGTTATAACTTTTCTTTGTTCTTTCTCATTCCTTTTTCAGTGATTTAGCAAGTTCACAAATTCAAGAACTTGCTGAAACATGTCTTTGTCTTCCCCATTTCAACATTTTGAGCACTTTAAAAATTCATGAATCATTTTGGCATTTCAGCGAGTTTGAAAACCTACAAACTTGTTAAAATGTTTGTCTTCTCTTCTCATTATCTTTTGGCATTTCTACAAGTTCATGAACTCACAAACTTGTTGAAACATTTGTCTTTTCATTCCCTTTGTTCTTTCAGCATTTTAGAAAATCTACAACTTACAAACTTGTCGAAACATTTCTATTTTCTCTTCCTCTTTTATTCTCTTTTGGCCTTTCAAGCTTTTCACTAACCTAAGAACCTTTTCTGTAGGTTTTCTAGTTTGCGAACCTACCAAAATGTTGAAACATTTCTTCCTTTCCAACTTTCTTCTTTATTTCCTCCTTTTCTACATTTCAATGAGTTCATGAACCCACAAACTTGCTAAAACATTTTATTTGTTTTGCTCATCTCTATTTCTTCCTTTCAAGCATTCAGACCTTTCATGAACTTATCAACCTTTCAACATGTTCGCAAGTTCACAAACCTATGAACTTGTCGAATCATTTTTCTTTTTCATCTTCTTCATCATCTCGCCCTCATTGTTAGTGTTTCAGAAACTTGGGAAACTTATGAACCTTTTCGATAGGTTCTCCCATTCGTGAACCTATTGAATCGTCGAAACACAAGGATTTTTGGGTTTTTAGTGGGTTCATGAACTAGCAAACCTACCAAAACACTTCTATACTTAGAGAATTTTCAAAAGATTTAAAGGTTCCTCAACACATAAAAATCTCAGAGGGGAGACAAAAGGAAAAACTAAGGCAAAATAGGTAAGGACTCAAATGGATATGGAATTTTTTTACCTTAGGTCCCAACATTGGCTTTGGTTGCGAATGTGTGCCTCTTGCAAGCACAACAAGGATCCAATTATCTCCAAGAGCAAACCAAAAAGGTAAAACAAAACAAGGAGGGATAGGAAAAAAAACACACAGGCATATGTACAGGGTAAAACAACAACAATGAAAATACACACAACACTTACAACCAATGGCATGAAGGCATAAAGACATGATGAAGGGATGGTTGGAAACAAAATTTAAAACATTTGTAGGTTAGTACAAAGAAGATCCATGGCACAAGGCCATGGGCAATTTGTTGCATGCCACTTGCCTTTGTCAAAGACAAGCTTACTAAAGGAACTAATTTCCCTCAAAATAAAAATGCACCTCTACTCCAACTACAACAAACAATACATCTTGCATGAATGCACATGCAAATTATCAGTCAAGAGGACCATACTAAGGTTAGAATTTAAACCTCTCCCCTTGCCCACCAAGGTCAGCAATCCAATTATAATGCATGGGTAAGAAAAGACTCTCACATCTCATGTTGGCTACATCCATCTGATTGCTAGAACCCTAAAATGAGTTAAGACCAAATTGGAATGCCTCAAACTCGCACAGTCCAGAATTGTATACTTGACCCAAACATTGAGTGGCACAAAGAGAAAAATATTCTTACACTACAAATTGGAAGGTCTCAAAGTCAAGTATGTCATTAAGTTAAGCTACAACATGTTGGTCTTCATGTTCATTAGTGTACTTCATCTCCACATCTTCTTCACTTGTATGTTGTGTTGGTGCACAAAGTTGAGATTCCTCAAATCCCTAAAGCCAATCAGTTCTCGAGTGCCAAGGGCATCAAACTCAAGACAAGGATTATAAACTTATACTCAGGATGAGGCAACTAAGGAAAACATTGATAAGGTGGCAAAGACCTTCTTTAGGCTCTGCTAGACCAAGGGGGGTATTCCCTAAGGTGTATAAGTACAATGAATAATAACGATGTGAAACTAAACCTTGAACCAAACCATACCCTATGCATAAGCAACTCCAATTTTCTATCACTAAGTGTCTGTATGTTGGTTTGAGAAATTCAAGGGTATAACACCTTCATATAGTAGATACACAAACATGTATAGAGTCTAAAATCACGCTTTGATAGCCCCTAATGCAGAAGCATACATCTAGACATGGGTGTGGATAGGACAAACAACACAAATAATGTAAAATATTGAGATTTTTTGTTGTGTTTGAGTATTTTGAAGGAAAAAGGAAGGTTGATAGACAGCAGATCAGTGCCTATATCTAGTTAGGGCAACAAATTTTAGAGATTCAATCAAAGGGGACACTATCGTAATTAGATTTTGTTACCAAATCAAGATAGCAACAAAGACAATAACTGGTGGTCTATTGCATAAGTTAGGCTCTATACAAACAAATAGGCAGCTAGAAGATTGCAAAACATAATTTCAAGGATTCTTTAAAGATCCAAAAACAATCCATAAATTTCATACATTCTCTTGAAAAGATACCTTGCAAAAGTATTGTAGAGGTGTTTTACAATTTATAACAATCAACTAATCATGAAGAACATTCAAATCAGCAAATGTGATTAGAGTAAGTTGTCAAAAATACCAAAAAATCACAAAATGTTCATGGAGGCACTTGAAATGATGTTTCAATCTCCACATTGGATTCATTCTTTAAATATTACAATGTCCTCTAATGGAGCCCTTGAGAGATAATCTAGAAGATATTACAATGTAATTGCTCTAAAACCAATAACTAGAAGAAACCCTAGGGTTCATACAGGTTTTTTTAGTTCTACTCTACAACCAAAATGTTTCCCATCCCTTTGCAAATGAATGCAAAATCTATTAAATACCTCATTCAGTCCATCAAGAAGCCTTGAATTAGGGATTTGACATTCAAAAATGAAACTACGTGACCATGCCTACCTGCATCACAACCACATGGGTTGTACCAGAAAACCCAGCATATTTGGAGTGTTTAGCCATGCTCTGGTACAAAATTTTCATCATGTAAGGTTCGCAACCCATAAACTATATCACAGAAATAAATAAATGCTCAAATTCTCATTAATATAAAATTGAAATGATGCATCTTCAATATATGTAAAAAAATGTCATATTCCATCTCACATGTACAATGCCTAATATGTGTTAGCACAAGAAATATGACATAAAAAATGGTACAACTCTGGCTCACATGCCATATAGTCAACACTATACAAATAATGATGTACAAATACAAGAATTATACAAGTAATGATATATGAATATAGTCATTGTCACCGGCGGCCACTAACTCACACAATCATCCACAAAGCTGAGAGATACGAACACAGCTCAGGCGCTTTTCCACCTAACCACAAAGCTTATGCTTCCCCAGAATTCTTCCTAACATGAAGAATATCGGACCCTATACGAAATGCCTAGCAACCTGGGAACATAAGGCGGGATGGAATCTGGTACAACCTGATATATCTACATGCATTTCTAACATGAACATGCAATGTTCTACTATCAAGATATGGTGGAAAATATATAATAAACTAAGCAAACATTCATCTATTTCAATGAAACATATGGCATTGGCCAAAGCACTTAAAACTGTATACCGGTGTGTAGATCCTAAAAAGAAGATTTACTCTCTGTTAGCCCATATTCAACACCCGTCCTAGAAGGTAAACCCAAATCACACAAAGAAAGAAAACTACTTTCCTTAACAAGAATAAATCTAAGCATAATATGCATATGCCAATAAAATTAACTCTTTTTCTTTCATGTAAAATGACAAACATCATGATAATTAATGCATTTTTTTCTTACTATGAATTCATGCAAGATTTAATGTAAATGCATATGTTGTCTAAGGTTCATGTTTCTAACTATTCTCGTGATGTTTTTGCAGTTCAAGGCTATAGAGATATCAGTCACATAGAAATGATGCAAGTATCTATCTCATGTATACATATATATCTGTGTCTGTGTCTGTGTATTTACCCACATACATGTGCAATTAACTCAAAGGAAAAATTGAAATAAACTGATTCCATGTCATTATGCAAGATTCGATTTCATGTTACAGCTGTGATAATTTTGAGATAAATTTGAGTAAGATCATTCATGTTTTTGCAGAGATTTTATATCTGATAAATGGAGATGCCAAAAGTACCATAATTACATAAAATTTACATTGCAAACAGTAGAGATAAACCTCTGTATAAATATATAAAATGCATTATCTTATATATATACAGAGGTTTATCCTTTTGGACAGCAAATTCAAGATAACATACATCGATATATATATATAGAGGTTTATCCTTTTGGATAGCGAATTTAAGATCACATACATCGATATATATACAGAGGTTTATCCTCTTAAACAGTGAATTCAAGATCACATACATCAATATATATAGAGGTTTATCCTTTTCAACAATGAATTCAAGATCACATACATCGTACAGAGATTACTAGCATATACAGGAAGAGCATCTTTTCAACTGGTTTAAACAGATAAAGTCCAAAAAATACAGTAATCACATAAGATCAAGGCATATATGAAATAGCTGTCAGTTCTTGTTGTAACAATTTGTTTAATGGCTAAGAATAGTTGTGTGTTTTCATTTCAAACCCTTGAATACCCAAAGAAAACTAATTTAAGAGCCATGCCAAGAAGAAAATCAAAATCATCGATCTCATTTTCCTCATAACCATATACAGTTCAGCAACAAATGCATTCAATTGCAATAGCTTCAATCACTTACCTATGTGGAGGAATTTTTTGTGTAACACTAAAAACTCCACCAAGAACCTCAATGAACTTCCAATCTATAACTCCTTAAGTTGTTAATAATTTCTCTGCCTTCTCTTCGTCGATGGTCCCCCATAATGATTTTTGCTCTATATTTTATACATTCTTCTGCCCTATTTTGGGTGTTCCAAATGAGTCGACCCAGCCAAAGTTTTACTTCAGTTATGAAGAAGAAAACTAACACTTTTTCATATAATTCTTGGTGCATGAATAGCTCATCATGTGTTAATATATTTAGTTTAATTGGTAAGCTTCACTTTACCACTATTTTTTAATATAATTTGCCATGCGTATATGTATATTTATATATAAATTATATGTATTTATATAAAAATTATATATATATAGACATATACATGTATTTAATATATATACTGAAATCAAACACTATATATTTACTTGAAAAGAAAAATAATTACATTGTGAAACCAAAAATAGTCATTAAGACAATAACGTTAATATAAAAGAAATGATTTTATTTTTCCTAAGTCTTTTTTTTTAAATGAACATGTCGTAAACAAGATTGCATATCCATAAATTAATCATTTAAACAATCACCACCATAATCATCGCACAATTTAACCTACATATCCATGATAACACAAAAATGCATAATGAAATCATTCAAAATGCAATATGAATGCAACTACGTGAGTGTGTGTATAGGATTTCCATCATGCCACTATTGTCGGGTGGCAAGGACACTTCTACCTCAACCATGTTCTTGTCTTCAACATGTTCCTACACTCATTCACACTCATATTCTCGTCAATAGGTTAGCCCTTAAAACCATAGCCAAAGCACAAGCAGGATATAAAATCATAATCATAAACATAATAATTCATCATCATTTCAATTTCAATTTTATACATTTTTAGGAATAACAACAAATTTCCATTCATGCACATGTGATTATCTAATAATCAAACAATCATAAGGTAATGTACAATAGTCTCATCAAATATATTGAATTATAAATGCAAGAAAAAGGTCAAGATGTGACATCCTTCCCCACTAGGAAGAGACATCATCCCGATGTCTTATTACACACATACTGGAGTAATAAAAGTATAGATCACTAATGCTATCAAAAGTATCACACTATGCAAACAAAGCATCACATTGTAGCACTAAAGTACCACACTAAGCAAATAAAAGTATCTCAACTAAGTTCTCAAATGAGGAAAAGAATAGTCTATCTCCTCTACATCCTCCCATGTGGTACTATCCACAAAATATCGATCCCATTGGACCTTATACTAAACAATATTTCAGTTACGCAACTTAACATTGCACCTATCAAGGATTCGAATGGGTTCCACTAGCACCACTCATGGATCCTAAACCTATAAAGCATGCCAATCAAGTATTATGAGAGGTGTCAGGATGATACGACTTAAGCAAAGACACGTGAAATGCATTATGGATTCGAGCAAGAGCAGGTGGTAGAGCAAGTATGTAAGCAACTGGGTTGATCACTTCCATCACATCAAACAGACCTACAAATCTAGGTGCAAGTTTGAATGATTTGCCAAATAATACGAAGCTCTTATGAAGTTTGACCCTCAAAAAGACTTTGTCCCCCACTGAAAACTGTCTGAAAGTCCTATTCTTATTTGCATAGCTATTCTGTCGATCTACTGCTTGTTTCAATCTCTCCTTGGTCAATCTTATTTGATCATCCATCTCTCTAAGCATATCAGGCCCAATCACAATCATGTCTTCCATCTTATTCCAACTGATAGGTGTGCGACACTTACGCCCATAAAGAGATTCAAAAGGTGCCATCCCCAAAGATGCATGGCAAGAATTATTATATGCAAACTCTAGCAACGGAAGATACTCCTCCCACTTATACAGTTGATCCATACAATACATCCTAAGGAGGTCTTCAACTACCTGATTTACTCTCTCTTTCTGGCCATTGGTCTGAGGGTGATATGCTAAACTAAAATTCAATCTTGTCCCTAAAGTTGCATTCAATGTTGTCTAAAATCTAGAAGTCATATCTTGATCCGATATGATCGTCTCAGGTACTCCATGCAAATGAAAGATTTCTTGGACAAACTTCTTGGCTAAGATCAAAGAACCATCTTTAAGATTTCCTGGAATGAAATGCATTGCCTTGGTCAACTTATCAACAACTACCAAGATGACATCATGTCTATTCTTGGACATTGGCATCCCCTAAATGAATTCCATGTTATTCACTTGCCACTTATACTTAGGTATGTCATGTTGGTACAAAAGCCATGCTCAGCCTTGACTCATTAGCACTCCAAGCATCGAGCCACAAATTCAAACATGTCCCTTTTGAGTCTTGGCCAAAAATATAAAGATCTCAATCCTTCTGCCATCTTGGTTACTCCAAGGTGCCTTGAATAAGGTGCATTGTGGATCTCTTCTAAGATCAACTTTCTCAAATCCCCTGAGTCTAGAATATACATTTGACCTTGGTATCTCAAAATTCTATCTGACTCAAACACATATCCATCAAATTGACGGTCCGAGGGATTTTTCTCTAAAGTTTGCTTCACTCTGGAATAGTTCTCATCTCCTTGTAGATTCTAAACCACTTGTTGCCTCAAATTAGACCTTTTAATAGTCATGGTTTCTATATGCCTTCTTCTCTTAACAGCATCCGCCACTCTATTTTCCTTCCCCTCGATGTACTCAATCCCAAAATCATATCCACTAAGAAACTCTAGCCATCTCTTCTGACGAGCATTGAGATAGGGTTGAGTAAAGATATACTTGAGTCCTAGGTGGTCTATCTTCAATTCAAAAGGCTTACCTAAAAGATAATGTCTCCACATCTGAAGTGCATGTACTATGGTTGCTAGCTCTAGTCATGTGGTGCATAGTTCAGCTCATACCACTTCAACTTCCTAGACTAGTAAGAAACCACTTGTCCATTCTACATTACCACTCCTCCTACACCTTCTCCTAATGCATTGGTTATCACCGTGAAATGCCCATTAGAATCAAGTATAGTCAAAATTGGAGTTATAGTGAGCTTTTCCTTCAAAAGTTGGAAAGCTTACTCACTTCTTTGTCCACTCAAATCTTTTCCCTTTATTTTGGAGTGAAGTGATCGGTGTTGTGATTCTAGAAAATCCTTCTACAAACTTCCTATAGTACCTGTTATCACTTGAAATTGCTCCCTTTTGTTGAAGCTTTGATAGTTCTAACAATTTTAGAGTAACATGGGATTGGTCTCAAGGTGTGGGACCTTGTAGTTGAGACCAAACCTCTAAAGAAGGCCGGTTCCTCTTTCTGAGCTTAAGGCTCAGAGAGTTAAACTAAATCTATGCTAATATCACCGGGGAAAAGGGAGAGAAGGAATAAAGAAAGGGAAAGGTGATACACCAAGATTTAGGATGTTTGAATGCAACTGACATAACATAGTAATGATCTCAAATGCTGAAGGGGATTCACACATACTCATGCAGGCTCAAACAGATGTTAAGGCAAAGAGATGAAAGTATGAAAGGGATCATTTTATCAACAATACATAGCATACATCTATCAAATAAACACAGTGCAAGAACAATGAGATAGGCAAAATTCAGTTTATATTGATCATAGAGGCTAAATAGTCATTACAAAAGAAGAAGAATTCATTACAGGCATGAAATAGACACAAAATGATAGACTCTCCTTCATTGGTGAACTAGTACATAGACATGAGAGGCTCAACAAAAGAGCACAATCCATCAAATCCGCCCAATTCCAGAGAAAACCACAAGGTCTGAACCTACAAAGAACTTTGTGCCTTTGGAAATGACCCAGCGTAGCCAACCACGAACTAATACATCTTTTACATATTCATATATAGCTTTTACAAATCGTTGTAGCAGCTCTAGGCTTTGAAATCAGTCAACAATCTATGCCTAGTCATCCATTGTGCATTCAATTTGGCCCACAAACCTGTCAGGAAATCTACAGAATTTTAGAAACGTCCATGCCCTGGCGCTGATTTGTCCTAGGAAGGACCTGTAGAAGCATGGGTTGCAGGGACACTTCATCTTCCCCATTCATTTTAGGTACATGCAAATTGAATTTCTCCACTATTTTAGCTACCTGGATGACCCGAGCCTGCAACAATGGCATCACCTAGAAGGGCGTCTTAAGGCATCCAGAAAAGTCGCGCCTTTTAAAAGCCTTTTAAAAGCCTTTTACAATACTTCAAAATATTTAAAACTTACTTTAAAATGTTTAAAAGTACCACATTATATTACATGCTTTAATTTTCATTGATTTTCACTTTTCTGGCCTTATCACTCAAAATCTCCTTTTCACGAACTATGCTTGCTCTTGTCTTTCCTTTTTTCTCTTTAGTCGGCCAAAACTGAATTTCACGAACTTGGTTGTCTTCTTTCTTTCCTTCTTTACCTTGTCGACAAAGTTCCACTTTCGTAAACTTTTCTATCTTCACTTTTCTTTTCATCTTCCTTGGTCAGCAAAGTTTCATTTTTGCAAACCACTTAGCTAGTTGGTGTCTTTCTTATATTTCTGCCTTTTTCACCTTGTCGGTAAATTTTCACTTTTGCAAACTTGTTGGCAGGTTTGTCTTTTTGCTGATTCACCGACTGGTCGCTCTTCATCATCTTTTCACATTATTGGCGAATTCTCCTTTTCACAAACCAACCTTATCTTCAACCTAGCTGCATCATTTGCTTCTTTGGTTTTTGTCGGTGGTTCACCTTATCAGCAAACCTTGGAAAACATGAACTATTTAGCGAGTTCGAGTTTCCCCTGATCCACTGACCTCTTTTCTTATCTATGCATTTTGCCCTCTTTGTTGGCGAACCTACTGACTGACAAACCTACCGATCGATGAACTTAAGGTTCACCAAACTAATATTTTTCCAATAAGGCAAACTTTCTTTTCCTTGACTTAGCCATTTTTTGGTCTCCCTTACTCCTTTAGTCGGTGCAATCATCGATCAGCAAACTTGTTGATCAGTGAACCATTGGTTCACCAACCTTAAGATTTGCCGACAAAGGGCTCCTTTGCCTTGCTTTCCTTTTGCCTTAGCCATTTTCCTACCTGATCACCCCTTAGTCGCAAACTAGCGAATCAGTGAACCGGCGAACCAAAGGTTCACTAAACCCAGAACTTATCGACAAGGCAAACTTTTGTCACTTTTCTTTCCTTAGAGAATTTTCGCTTGCTCAGTTCCTTAGTCGGCGATTTCCTCCATCGATGAACCTACTGGTCGGTAAACCGGTGGGTTTGCGAACCCTCAAGGTTGCTGACAACTGCAAAATAAGCTAAGGAAAAACTGTAAGGTACACTACCTTAAATAATCTCACAAATTAAATAATAACACATTTTTCCCATAAATAAATGATGAATTAACATATTCAATATAATTGTACAAAATGTCACATTTCATCTCAATGTACAAGTGATAATCCAAGTATTACCATAATATGACTAACCAAATATTACAAATCTGGCTCAAATGCCACATAGTCAAAACAATATAGAAATGAAGTACAAAACAATATTCGATAAGTGATAATGAACACACAAAAATCAAAGTCACCGGTCGCCACCAACTCTCACAGTCATCCGCAAGCCGAGAACGAGAACGTGATTTAGGCGCTTTTCCGCCCAACCACGAAGTTTTTACACTTCCCCAGAATTCTTCCTACTTCGAAGAATACCCAACCCTGCATGGAACGCCTAGCAACCTGGAATAAAAAGCAGGAGGGAAACCCGGTGCAACCTAATATAACTAAATGTATTTCTAATCATGAATATGCACTATCCTACCATCAGGATATGGCAAAGAAAAATATCAATAAGAATTTCACTAGGAAATTAATCATCTATTTCAATGAGTACATAGCTTTGGCCAAAGCATTTATAAAAAATATTGGTAAATCCCGAAAAGAGGATAACCTTTCTCTGACAACCCATATTTGGCACCCATTCCCAGAAATAAAAAACCCAACACATAACATAAAGGAAACTAATAATATTCCATTCTTTAAGCAATTTTAGTGTATAATAAATATTATTTTCCTTTAGAGAGAAAACACTTCTCTGTTATGATTTAGCCATCATGCATTTCGATAATTTTTCTCTTACTAGAATTTATTGTTTTCGTACAAGATTGTTAATCTATTTCACATTGCTCTAGTAAAAGAATAGATAATAGATGATAAATAGTAACTAATTAAGAAGGTATGACACATGTACATATATATATATATATATATATATATATATATATATATATATATATATATATATATATATGCACATACATTCTTTTATAAAAATACTAAATTCATTTAAACAAAGAAAATTCTAACAGCAGTATATCAATCTAAATGGAGTAACAGCCCTATGTTTGAAACCCTTTTTGGTATAGCAGTCATATACTCAATACATTTAACGGATCAGCATTATCAATCAGTCAAATGGTGGCCTAACAACAGTATAAGTTCATTTATAATGTATAATATTGAACAAGAACTAGAATCATTCCTTTAAAGTATACAGAGATTTTTGTTGGGGAGACAGGTTTACAATTCCTTATACTGGTTCACCAGCACATGTAGAGTTAGAGGCTGTTGTTTTAATACGGTTATTGTTCTCTTTTCTTTCTTATATTAAAATTTAATGATAAACAAAATAACAGAGAAAAAATATATATAAAAAATTTAAGGGTCATGGTCTGGGCATGGGCCAAGGCCCTACGAGATCGCACCCAGCCAAGCCTGGGAGCCTTACAACCTCCCAAGGCTCATCTTGGGAGTCGTACAACGTCCCAAGACCCCCTTTTGAGGGTTGTGGCGTGTCATATAATGGCAGCACCACAGTCACCTCTGTGGCCTACCATTTATATGGCAGTGCCACAAAAAAATCACTTATATTTTTTTTTTTTAAATTAACATTTCAAAAAAAGACACAATAAAAAAAATAAAACACATACCATTTTTTCAACTGTTTTCTTTAAAAAAAAACTCTATAAACCAATTTTTCACTGGTATCTTGATTAGAACACATACACAGCTATCCGGGTTCAATATGCATCTCGAAAACTAACCTGTAGCAGCGGGGTGTGGTGAGATTATGTCTTCTAAAACTTCCAGAGCTTGTTAAACTCCTGCAACCAAGAAATAAAATTCCAGAGAATTTCTTTGTGCAACTTCAAAACCCCTTAGAAAAAAACACTTTCCAGAGCAAAACTAAAATCTTTCAAAAACCAAAAGATGATCCTTCTGCAAAACATTTTGTTGAAGGCACAAGACAACTGAGAGGGGGGTGAATCAGTTGTATCAAAAACCTTAAATTCTCTTGAACAAAATCACATTCACATTCACTTACTTTAACCCCTTTAACTGTTATGAAGATTAAACATGAAATGCAGAATCAAAACTTAAACACATCAACACCATACACACATGAACACCAAATTTTTATGTGGAAAACCTTAAAAGAGAAAAATCACGGTGAGTTTTAGCTCACAATATAATGTAGTAACAATACCAAATAAAAAATGAGGCTCACTGACTTAGGGCTCACTGCCCTTAAGGACTCACTGTTCAAAAATGCTCACTGCCAAGGGGTGGCTCACTGTCAAGAGAGGTGACTCACTGCCATGAACTAATATGATAGCATCTACAACATGTCTAAGTTCAATTCTATTGAAGCACAACACATATCACCTTCGCTGCCTTACTACACAAATACTTTCATCTTTGCATCCTCGCACTCTCACACACAACACAGATTCATTACATTTATTTATACCAATCATCAAACTTGGAACATACATTAAGGTTGGCAATACAATTTACAACCTTTGGAACAGTCTCCAAGGTTGGCAAACATACATAATTCAAATTAGGTCTAGACCTAAACAGTCCTGTGGAACACACAAATGAAGGGAGACCACTTCACAGCTTAGCTCGGACCAAAATACATCTTCACACGCTTCAACACGCTTCCACAATCCACAAAGCACCTCCACAACTAATGTAAACAACTAAGTCAACCAAAACTAGTGTAAACACCAAGAACACTTAGACACATGCTTCCACGAACACAAGCATGACTTACAGACCAGGAACAACACTTCAACACAATCTCTAGGTACTTTGAGGCATAAATATGTATGATAAACTTTCCCAAGGTTTAGAGGTAAAAATTATATATACACATCATTGAATGAGGATTATGCAGAGATAAAATATTAATTACTGTCAAGGTGGAAAATTTGGAGATTTATAAATCACTGACATAGTAGATGGCTTCATACAGATAAAATATTATTCTTTGGCATTTAGGGGGAAGATTGAGAGTTTTATACGGAATGACTTTTATTTACCCTTTGGTAAAATTTTTAGAGAATATTATGATTTTCGGAAGGCAAGCTTTATCCATATATTTGAAAGACTATGAAAATTGAGGTGATCCCTATCGGTAATTTTTGAAGTTTGGGAACTTCAAAAACTCCCGAGCCACTTTATCAAAAGTGAATACCTCTTTACTTGTGGAGCGAACAAATTACCTATCGGCAAAAATAAAACTTTTCTAACCGTTTGTTCTGCCAAGTTACTGTTTATCATGGAATTGCATAATTCATGAACTAAATTTCCTTCCATCGGCGATCTTAGTATTTCGTGAACTCCACATGTGAATATCGGGGATTTTGAAGGTTCCAGAACCATACAATTCACTGATATCGGCAATATGTGAACTTTACAAACTCAAAAATTAGTCGATTATCGGCAAATGTTAGGTTTTGGAACTTCATTCCTTCCCAACAAAATAAAAGTTTGCTAACTCATTTTAGAACCGATAATGTTATTGTCAGAGAATTATAAAGTTGCAAACCATATTAATTCCCTACCAGAAAATTCTAGGGTTCGCAAAACCCTATTTTCACCGATAATGGAGATTCACAGCACGATATGGGTATCCATCAAAGAGGAAATGGAATCTAAATTTTGTCAGATATTATAGTTGGAAATGCTCTGGCTGGGAGGGGACACAGAATCGATCGATTGAAAAAGCTTTAGAAATTTTCAAGCAAATGAAATTGGCGGATGGAAAGACAAATTTCATCATTTCTATCAACAAATCCACCTCTCAGCCGCGCCTGGCCACACTGGAATGGGAAATTTACAATGGATTATAGATATCCATCAAAACATTTCGAAGGGGATTCTTTGTCAAATATTATGTTATATGGTGATGCTCATGTGGCATACATTTCTTATTATCTGTATCCGCACTATGACCAGAGAGGGCCCAACATTACCTTTTTATCGGCCAGAGAGATCAAACACGGGGCCAAAATCATTGTTCGTTTCTCTCTCATGTTGCGGGAGAGTATGAGAAAGAAATCTTGCTGCGATGGCTAAGAAGAATGGAGATGTTTTCATGCTGAAATTAGGGTTCAGAGTTTTAGTGGTGGTCATGTCCAGAGTTTACCAAATGAGTTCTTCATACGCGGGGCGTGGAATTCAGGTCTATAAAGAACAACATGGTGTTCGATATATTCACAGGAAATTGGCATTACATGGTGTTCACTGCCTATGGTGAGCACTGGCGAAAAATGAGAAGGATTATAACTCTTCCCTTCTTTACTTAGAAAGTCGCTCAACACTACAATTTGAGGATGGGAGTAAAGTTTACCAAAACAATTTCAAGCAATCAACAAAGTCAAGAACATTCAAGGGTGGTAAGTTAAAATTGGGCGAAGATGGCCTCCTCCAACATTCGAATGATGGGAGGTGTGCAATTCTTGGGCTGGGTTGCCAATGCCCAAGTCTTATTCGTCAATGGCATTACATCATGGAGTGTGAGGTATACGAGGACATTCATTTTAAATTCAAAGATATTCAAGGATATCCTAAATGTTGTATCTTTAACGGCTTTGTTTGTTAAAAGATTGTGATAGAAGAAGATTGACGATCAGCAAGGAGATTGAGAGCAGCAGCCAGGTTTTGCTGGAGGCCACTTGTTGGTTCTTCCATTTTGCGTGGTCTACTCTTATTGTGGGTCCCATAGACTATTTTGGTCTGTGGACATCATTAAAAACTTTCATTTCATTTCAAATATACACAATTACATCTGCCACATACTCATGGTTTGGAAAATGAGAAATTGTATCGTCATGCGAGATTAGTAACTTCGGCAATTATTAAGAAGATCCATACTATTGGTTGGACCGTTGAGCTACTTAAAACAGACACCCTTCATGCTGACATCTTGCATCATGACTGCATAGAGGAGGAAGGACATCTCGAAGTTGACACATATTGGTATTATAGACATGATGTTTCCACAGTCCATGGTATAAGAATGAAGTGCTTCTGGAAGAGACTGTGTGTTGTTTTTTTGGATTGACGTTTCGGATCACACTTCGTGATCACATATTGGCATGTTTGGTTCACTCTTCGCAAGTTTTGGATTCTCTATTAGGGGAGAGGAACCAATAGTGGTGCAGCCTAACTTCATGCCTCTCAAAATCATACATGGCAATTTCGAATCACTTCAAAATTTTTACAGTAGCTTACTTGGCAACGCCCCTGCTTATAACTAAGGTTTCAGGGCCACATCATCACATATGATGCCACATCAGCATGCTTTTTGTTGAGGTGTCAAATAGTTCCCCCCAAAAAAGGATGGACTAATAAGTGTGCATTAAATCGTGTTTTGTTGATGGGCTGATGTGGCATCACATGATTGGTTGCTTTTTAAATCTAAAGGACACATTTCATTCAATTATTAATACTTATAGTAACACTAACAACCTTAAAGTCACAACTACTAGTACTAAACTTCAAAAAATACTGGACCTTAAATGCACATATACTATCTCAACCATTGGAACTATCTCACCTATTGGGTCTTTTCCCCTATAATGAGTGCTTCTTCTAATGCAATTATCCGGCCAGTTATGAAATAAATGATCTGCATAATAAAGATTTCAACCCTAATACATCGTATACCTGTGCGATTCACATTGATATGCTAAGCCTTTGTGACAACCTTTATACAGCTAACTATATTTCTGTGAATAAGTTGTGATCTCTTCAACATAGCATTTTGGGTAGAATAATGCACACCGATGCAAGGTTGTTTGAAAGAAAGACTGTTTCTGTGAGTGTCCCTAAAATGGAGGTATTCTTATCAAATCCAGGTATGGCTGATTTAAATTCTAATAGAGTAATATAGCACCCTGTTATATAAAAACAAGACAATTTGTCAAACAAGTTTGGTAATGCACCATATTATATAATTGGGAGAATGTTGTATCAAATTATAAGCTAGATATCTTGAACTCAAGGTGCAGTGATGATGAACTTGGATAGAGTGGTTTGAAAGTTGAAAGAGGGATAAACAGATTGTGCATAAATCTAGAATTGTAGTTCTTGTGACAAAGAGGGAAATCACATTTGTTGGAGAAGTAATACTTCATCAAATGTACGTCTACAACTCGTCCAAAATTATTACGACAGCCACCTACCAGTCAAATTCAAATTGCAGACAATTATTTTATTGTAAAGTGCACTTTATTAATTTTTAGCTCATTGATGAATTAAAATGTTATATGCACTGGAAAGTTAAGGTTTTGATTTATCAAATATAACGTTTCTCAAGAAACAGTTACCTGGGGCGTGGCAGAGATTATATATTGAATTATTTTCCATTGGTCGGAGGGGGGATTTCTCTTTTTCAATTTCTCAGTACGAGAGTCAGAAGAGGAGGCTTTTCTTTTCTTTTAACTTCCATGAATGTTGTCTATTTCCCAGCACAGTCATTTTGTACAAGGATTTCAGAGAGGCGTTGAACTCCTGTTTAATTGAAGAATAGAAGGCGTGTTGCAGAACTTTGTGGCTTTTTCATTCTTTCATTAGTTGTAAGCTTTCATATGTTGATCTGTAACTGCTTTTCAATGGTTTCCCTGATACATTAGGCTGCATTAATTTCTCACAGAAACTTGTGTTCTAAGTGGTTGTATGTTTTTCTTATGTTCAATGTGCAACCTATTCACATGTTGGGCAATGACAGTTATTTCTTCTACTATTTACTGTTCATGAACATGAAATTTGTGAACTTTGTGTCATTGGTTTCTGTTCATTTTCCATTCTAAATCTTTCTTGGGAAAGCGTGGGTATTTTTCGCATGTCTTACACCTAGGGTTTTCTTTCACTCTTTTCTTTTTATGAAGTTTCCTTTCCTACTTTCTGGTTAAAAGCATACCCTAAAAATCTGAATAGATCATACGAGAGAGCTGTCCCTCTCTATGCAAAGGAAGATCAAGGAAGATCACCATTCAGTTTGCGATCAATCCAACTATTGTAAATAGTTTTTGTCACATTCCACTAGCTGGTCATAGTTTTATCTTCAATTTGTGAAGTGACATCTATTTACTATCAATATATATATTACCCACATACATGTGCAATTAACTCAAAGGAAAAATTGAAATAAACTAATTTCATGCCATTATGCAAGATTTGATTTCATGCTACAGTTATGATAATTCTGAAAGATCATTCATGTTTTTGCAGAGATTTTATATCCGATACATGGAGATGCCAAAAGTACCATAATTTCATAAAATTTACATTGCAAACAACAAAGATAAACCTTTGTATAAATATATAAAATGCATATTCTTATATATATACAGAGGTTTATTCTTTTGCATAGTGAATTTAAGATCGCATACATCGATATGTATACAGAGGTTTATCCTTTTGCATAGTGAATTCAAGATCACATACATGGATATATATACAGAGGTTTATCCTCTTGGACAGTAAATTCAAGATCACATACATCAATATATATACAGAGGTTTATCCTCTTGGACAACGAATTCAAGATCACATACATCGATATATAGAGAGGTTTATCCTTTTCGACAGTGAATTCAAGATCACATACATCGTACAGAGACTACTAGCATATACAGGAAGAGCATCTTTTCAGCTGGTTTATGTAGGTAAAGTCCAAAAAAAATTAGTAATCACAAAAGATCCAACATCTATGAAATAGCTGTCAGTTCTTGTTGTAACGATTTGTTTAATCGCTTAGAGTAGTTGTGTGTTTTCATTTCAAACCCTTGAATACCCCATGAAAACTAATTTAAGAGTCATGCCAAGAAGAAAAGCAAAACCATCGATCTCATTTTCCTCATAACCATATACAGTTCAGCAACAAATGCATTCAATTGCAATAGCTTCAATCACTTACCTGTGTGGAGGAAATCTATGTGACACTGAAAACACCACCAAGAACCTCAATGAACTCCCAATCTATAACTCCTTAAGTTGTTAATAATTTCTCTGCCTTCCCTTTCATCGATGGTCCCCCATAATGATTTTTGCTCTGTATTTTATACATTCTTCTACCCTATTTTGGGCATTCCAAATGAGTTGACCTAACCAAAGTTTTACTTCAGTTCTGAAGAAGAAAACTAACATTCTTTCATAGAATTTCCATGAACAACCCATCATGCATTAATATATTTAGTTTAATTGGTAAACTTCACTTTACCACTACTTTTTTTTCATATAATTAGCCATGCATATATGCATATTTATATATATACATATATATTTATATATAAATTATATATATGTACATGCATAGCCACCACCTCTAAGATCATCTCAAAATTTAAATATTTAACCCTCTAAATTAAACATGGGGAAATGGGAATCCAAAAGCACATTGCAACCAAGGATGTCCCAGGTTAGGAATTGGAACCTAGAACTCTACACCCAAAAGCCAAGAAAAGACAAGAAAAACACAAAACGTAGGAATTTTATGGGATTTTTGGTAACAATAAGATATAGCCATGGCAATGGGGAAGATAAATAGTCACAACACAAAATTTGACCAAGGTAAACCCATTAGAATTTTCTCATATCAGTTATTAGTAATGGGTGAAAAACTTTCTAGACAAGAACGAGGCATAGAACATAACATATTTTTGAAAAAATTTAGGCACATGCTAACATGTTAGACCCAAAAAAAAGATTCAAGTCTAGGCACATCACTATTATCCATAATAGAAAAATTTGCATCCTCGTCACAAAAGAAAGCTTCTTAATCAACAATATCTACATCAAGATCTTGGATAACCAGTGGCCAACATACACCTTTGTCACATATGCTAATGTCTTGTTCTATACTTGGATTTGACACTTGATCCATATCTTTGATTTCATCATCAACATAGGAATCATACTAAGGCACCTCAAGTGATGGAATTAATCCATCCCATTGCAGCTTTGTTTCAATCTCACATAGGCAACTTGTTATATCACATAGATATTGCTGCAAACAGACACATAACTAGCCACTTCTTCATCAAAATAAGGAGTTCCACCTGCAACTTGCACAACTAGATCAATCCCAAAGATCATATCATGCAGGTCACACTTGTTGATGTTAGGATTTACTAAGTTATATGACTAATACAAATCAGTGTATAAGTCATTAGCAAAAGAGAAAAAAGCCTAAGAACTATCATTCGAAGAATGAGGCACTTGAACCCCTATATGAACATATGCAACATCAATGTCATTCAAATCACCGACAAGAGGAACAAAGAATAGAAGCTCATCAAACAAACATTGACCATCACCATCTTCTCCACAAACTACCCCATCAACTTGAAGGCCACTACACACACTAGCCTCATCATCGGCATTGCATACCTCAGTTTCAAGTTGGGAATTGAAAGGCATAACAACAACAACATCCTCAAGGGATAACCTATCAAACTAAAGGTAAGTGTAAATACTATCTTCATCCTCTGCATAGTTACCACAAGATGTTGCATTGCAAATTTTTACTTTCCTTATTACATTGTCATACTCATCCAATGTAGCATCCACATTGTCATTTCCTACAACAATGAGCTCATCACCAACAATATTAGCATTGATGGAAGAAAGATTAATTTCATAAGAAGCCTCAACAACATTGCCCACTCTAGAATATGGTCCAAAATCTTAGGTTTAAATAGGTGTACAAAGGCTATCTCTAGGATGAAATGCATCACAAAAAAATCAATGCACCTTTGTTCTGTTGGCCTATAATAGTCTAGTATGCAAGACAAAGCAACCCTAAATATTTGACAAAAATTAAGGACCAACTCATGTCCTTTTGCCTTCTAATGCATTCAAGTTCACTAACAAGAGAGACAAGAGCAACACCAAGTGTACACCACTCAAAGGCATCAATTAAACTATTCCAAGAAGAAAAATGGCAGTCTAGAAAATTGAATAACCATTCCTTCACATCTTCATCTAGAGATTTAATAAACAATCACCTCCACATGTCCTCATCTATATAATTGTATTTGTTCATGAAATTAGCAAACTCTTGAGCATGTGATTCCCCCTGAGAAAGGTCCATCCCATCAAACCTAGGCAACTGTAGGTAGATTTCTTTTGTTGTGCATTCATTAACATAATCTACCCATAACAAATCTAATTTCTCATACACATCACAAAGGGGAATATTGGAAAGTCTACTTCTTTGAGATTTGGTGATAGGGTCCTTCATATAGGTAGGATGGGAAATAGGTAGCAAATCAAACTATAGCACTCGGATTTGATTTTCAATTTCATCATACTCCCTAACAAGCTCATTAAGACTATGCAAGGATGCTTCATTATGAGGTAGGGAAGTACAAGATGCAAGGCACTTTGAATAGAAATATGAAGTATCATCATAAAATTCATAGGAATCCTCTTCATTATAGTTTATAGGGCTAGAAACACAAGATGATGCATATGAAATATCTACCCTATAGTCATCATTGTTTGACCATGAAGCCATGACCTAGAACACTCAGTTTTGTTGGGTAGAACTAAACTTCAAACAAAAATGCTTCTAAATTTTGCAAGAAGTCTAAACTAATAATAGAAGGAAAACCATGTGTACCTTCACAATAAGAGAACTTTTTTCCAATCAACAAAGTCACCATCTCTTACAAAAGAGGAATACCTTGAAGCAAACTAGACCTCCAAGGCAACAAACAAGTTTGGGTTCAACTCACTAGCAGAGTCCTCATTTCAATTAAGAACCCACAATTGCTTCCCCAATAACAGTGTCATTTTGTTGGTGCTCAAACATGTAGCTCCATAAATCCTAGAGACTTGCACCAAAACCTAAGGTCGGGGATTTATCATCAAAAATGATGGGTAGGAAATGTGCTCAAACAAAGGCATGAATGGACCAATTGCTATGAGTGGGTAAACTTACCTTTGTCTTTAGTCTCTACAAGGCCAAGGGCGACACTCCCTAAGGTCTCAACAACATAAATAATAGCTTAAACACTAGGTCTTTAAGCAACTATACCCAATATGCTATGAACTATAATTGTCAATAAGTTCATGTCAACACTAACTACATACAAACCTATTAGACCTTTGTTAAATAGATAATAAATCCACTTTACCCTCCACCCAAAGATAATAATTACACTATATTTCCCCCAACAGATAAATCCACTTAACATTGCATAGACAACTAGTAAGAGGGAGAAACACACTAGCATGATTCCCTAATGACATGTTCAATTTCAATTTTGCATAAGATATGGCTGAGTTTAAAATACTAAATCATGCAAGCATGGTGGAACCTAAACCTACTCCTATAGCTAACAAGAGAGAGAGAGAGAGAGAGAGAATATGAAATTAGAATATGTTAGCCCTGTTGTCTCTCAGATTTGCACCCTTGCCGAGTTGTAAAAACTTGGCAATCTAGATAAACATGGGATCTTTCCTAGGTCTGTGGGTGGCCTGTGTTGGAAAGAACCTCCGAAGAAGGCCGGCTTCCTCTTGGTACTCCACCTAAACTACCTAGACTAAAGCCTTTGCTGAGAATAGGGTAAGAAGGATTACATAAACTGAAACCTACTATCTAAGGTGATGCACCAAACGATCATCAGAAAATACACAGAATGACACACTACAAGACCAGTAATACTAAGGATCATTTACACAACCTAGCAAATCACAATCTTTGCATCATCACTTTGTGAGGAGGCTAAATAACAACAGTCTTGTTAAGGAGAAAGAGGTTTTCTCACTACCCACAGACTGATTGTTATCTCTTGCACATCTTACAACCTGCAAAAATTATGTAACCCCTGCATAAAGGCACCAACATGCAATACAAATCCAAGGACAAAGAAACATCACAAAGACCTGTACTAACACTAGGACACACAATATCAGAAGAAAATGAGAAGGTATAGACTTCTTATTACTGCCAAAGAGGTGTTACAATGCTACATATCTCTGAAAATGGGTTACAAGACTCTTCACTTCTGCAAAAGAACTCATAAAATTATAATATGCAGAGTTGTGAACAGTCAGAACCTCCTAAAACTGATCAAGGAAGAAGATTAAATACAGCTCAAACAGCTGTAAACAGCTCATGCTCCACTCAAAAAAGATCAACCTCCACTAGCTCCACTAGCTCCATTCCCGTGCATCTCATGAATAGTTAAAAAAATCTCCCTAAAGTGCTCCAAAAAGAGGTCCTAATGCAGAAATGGTGGAGGCATGTCATCCACTATCATGAAGGCACTTAAAAATATGATAAAATATCTTTTAGTGCTCTCTAATGCTTCTAACATATGTCAGATTTGTGTCATCATCCTCTGTAGCATTAAAAATATCATAAGGACACATTTTCTGCATCTAATTAACATTTAACTAAGAGGCTTATAATTACACCACCTTAGTAAATGTTTTACAATTTAAAATTACACAACCTATGCAGAAAATAATGATATTTATGACATTTAATTCCCTGATTTCACATGATTTAGGGACTAATCAAATGTTGTAAAAAGAAATGACAAAGAAGATATCTTCTGACTTCTAGGCAATATAACATGATTTATCACATCTGCACCATATCTCGCGTTTTAAGACCATGACAAAACATCTCACAACCTCTAGCCATCTCCTTCATCGCACACATCTCTCGTGTCATGCCTATACACGGTCTAAAACAATATATTTTTAAAAAAAAACAACCCTTATGACTCCCATCACCATGCCATCACTCCATTTTCCAACCACATTGCAACTCTCCATACACATTTTTGAAGCCCTAGCAAAACATGTTATTTGACCTTGTATTTGCAATACATTTTGACTTGGTAAGAAAGAAACATTCATCACCTTATATCTCCTAGCCTACATGCACTTAGCACATTACACCCTCAACCTTATATTTCCTACTAATATTTGACTTGGCTTCAAAAAAAAAGAAATAAAAGGCATAAACATGCCACGACCCCATGCAAAACATCTAGGTTTGAAAGACTTTGCAAGTGTTTACCACATCGCCATATGGATGACAATAAAATGGAAAGTTAGAAACAACCAATGCAAATTAGGTTTCAAGCGAACCAAAAGCAAGCAGACCTAAAAAAGAACTTTCATCTTTTGCATTTCGTTTTCACTGGTCGTTCGCACTTGGCCGCCGCCATGAGGGTTTGAAGGAAAAAACCCAGCATTTTTGGTTGATTCCTGGACCATTCTTGGTCAAACTTCTAACGAAATGCAAGGTAAGTTGCATTTCTTGATGTTTTATCTTCTTGTTTGGTTGATTCTGGGCGGTTTTGGCCGCGATTTGACTGCTTAGTGATTCATTTTCTGTTGTTTTTCTTGGCATTTTTTCTGATGGCCGAACTTCTGTATTGTTATTGGCTATGTTGAGGCCATGATCTGAGAGGAAGAATGAAGAAATATCTGTGGTTTTAGCACAACATTTGGTAGACACAAAGGTAAATCCTTCACTGTCAAACGTTTCTCCATTTTTCTGAGTCTTTCGTTGTATTTTCGCTGCCAGAAGCACGCGATTCTTGAGCATTTCTGAAGTTTTTTCATTGAAATGAGTTAAAACTCCTATATTCTGATAGTGCTAAGGCACGATTTCATCAAAAAACTGAGCATTTTCACTGCAAAACTACAAAAACCTTATTTTTCTAAGTTTTTCCCACCTCATCTCGCTGCCTGGGGCCGCGATTTGGATATTCTATGGGCTTTTTATGCTTAAAATGAGTTGAAACACCTTCATTTTTCTGTATATATGCATCTTTTGGCTGTTCGAACTCCAGTTTTGACAAAAAGCTTGAAAAAATAGCAAGTATGCCTTACTGTTCAAAATCTGTATTTCTTTCAGTTGTAGCATGATCTTGAACTCCATTTTTTGGTGATCTTCTTTCAACATGTTCTGTGTATTTGGAATTAAAAAAAACACTTTCATTATTGCGGCAAACTCTTCATATTTTCCTAGCAACTCTATCTTTAATGATTCTGATGGCTGTATATGATCTTGAAACTCCATTTTCCATTAGCTTCATTCAATATTTCTGTGTATTTGAACTTGGACAACAGAAAAACTGTATTTTTCTTTATACATCTGCAATTTTTTTGCTGTGACAAGCCCCAGACTTTACTTCTTTTGCTGTCCTTAACAGATGACTATGCCTCTTTCAGACTGACTGTCTTCATACCTCGTCTCTTCGCCATTATAGGTTGTCCAAACCTGCACTTTGGTCACTAATCTCATGCTCCCAGATTGGCACATAAAATTGTCTCCAATCAAACATTGATTGGCACCATGCATTGTGTCTTCATTTCTATGACAGTCACTGTAGCTTCCTATTGTTGCTTGGACTTTGTCATGCTCCATCACTTTGCCCTCAAGATCACTGCTTCTTCATGACTACTTTCACAGTTCATGAAAACAATAAAGACAACTTAGTTATTGAGAAAATGAATGATGTGATATACCTGTTATCTCTTTTAACTTCCCTTATTTGTTCATGAATTTTGCTCTATATGACTTGTTACAGTTTCTCTTAAATAATGGTTGCTCCTCATGATGATTTGTGACTATCTTTCTGCTGTTAGCTGATCTGTCGTCTTTGCAAGGACACAATAAAATATCTTTTCAATAGTTCTTCCATTGTATATTGTTTCCATTTAGTATGAATGCTCCTTGTATTGTGTATTTATTGCTAGCTGTCATCGTTGTTTCTAAAAGTTTTCACTGTCAATGACATCATACCTTGTTGTCCTGTTTTGAGTGTTGGCTGTCCTTTATTATGATATGCAGTTGTTCCTATGATCTTAGCTGGCATTCACCACCTTATATCTCTTGCTTTGCTTGGATTCCTCTGATTGTTTGTTGTCCTACTCAGTATGCTAGCTCTTGACAGTTGTATCTGCCTTCTGAATACGCTCCTTGAGCTGTGCCTTTTGCATTTGTTCATAGCATCTGAAATGTTCTGTAAAGTCTATGAGCTAGGCTCAACCCTTGTGGGAGCCACATTTCCTCCACTCATAACGTAACTAATGAATCAAACGGAAACATAATTACATCTGTATCTGCACATGAAGCAAACTTGTTAGAAAATAAATGCATGCTTGCAGTCGATATTCTTGATTTGTCTTCTCAAAAGCGTCTATGACGCTAACTAGTTTACTACATCTGAAAACACAAATTATATGTTTATAGAATGTATATCATATAATGTATGATGCCTCGTCATTGCTCTAACATCATTTTTTCCAAAATTTTATGCAGATGACGGGATAGCAAGGAGATAGCGGCTGGATGCAGGACAATGCAAACAAGATAGGACGACACAAGACGCGGCAACGGCATGAAGGCTCGTCATTCAGGTAATGACGAGTCACCCTACCTTATATGCATATTTGTCTTTCAGTTTTATAAATGTATAGTTTGTCTTTTCATTTTGCAATGAAACAGTTAGTCTCACGGCTTGTGTAGAACTTATACACTTATTTTTTAATACATATTGCTGATCTTTTAAAAGATTTGTTCAATCTCTTAAGTTCTTTTAAAATGCAACAATACAATGCAATCTCAATTTGTATCAAATATGCTTGGGTTTAACACAACAAAAACGTATGTACCTTTTCTTCCTTTCAAAAATTGAAAAGCTCTTCCTGATTGAGCTAGTAGTGAAATCTAGGTAACAAGCCCTTCACCAATCAGACTTGTACTTACTCCATTCAGCAACAAAGTTGTAGATTGCAAGAGGGGAAGAAAGCCAATTGTAAACATAAATGAAATCACATGTGCATCATCATACAATACATATATCTCATCTCATGCAATGGACATACTCAATAATCCAGAATAGAATTGTAAAACCTCATGTGGAACAAAAAGAAAGACCATTACAAAAGCTTTGCAATACATTAAAAAGTTGTCACACACTTATCTAACCCCTATTGCATTCATACCAACAAATGTGGCAAGAGAGGATGAGAAACTATGTTCAAACACCCTCCTAAATAATTACAAACTGTCATCAAGACATACCATTACATGCATCTGTCATTGAAAACCCCTCCTAAGCTTTACAAACTACATTTGATTTCCTTACAAACTAGACTACATCATTTGATGCCCTGGAACACTACCTGAAGCACTTACAGTCACAAATTAGTTCAATGACCAACCCCTATTACATCTTTCAAACATGTATATATAGCATTACATTCATTCTTGCTACATGGATGAGAACCTTGGAGTGGTCAATGTTGTCGATTAGGATTGCACCCATGATGCAAAGTTGTGATACTCAACAATCCTTCGAAACATGGATCAAACTCAGGCTATGGGTGACCTATGTCGAGTTTGAACCTCCAGATTGTGGGCTGGTTCCCTTAAAATATTCAATTGGATCTATGACTTTGATGTGGAAAAGGGTAAAAAGTATCCTTCTAAAAGCAAATAAAATTGTAAAAATATGGTGATGCACCTAATGATGATGAAAACTTGGCAATCTAGCTCACAATAGATCTCAGAAAATCTATCCACACATACCACTTTCAACAAATTGATCACAAAAATGTTTCTAAGGGAGGCTGGAAAATATTTATGTTTGAAGGAAAAGGGGTTTTTCACAACATAAAAGAAAGGTTTTCCAATTGCAAAGCCTAAGACCTGTAATTTTCAATGCTATCTAACACAAACAAGTACTAATGAGACAATGATTTTAAAGGTTCTGATGTTAAACACAATAAAATCTCATCAAAATCACTCATACAATTTGCATTAATGGAAGCTAGATACTTGATCAAACTGAAAAATAAAAGAAACAATTGCATAAGACAAAGTATAGACCCTGTAACCTATTGTAATCTCTATAAATCTACAAATAAGTGAGTTACAAAACCTCTTTCTCTCTCAAAGTGCAAAGAGACAAAAAAGGCAAGAACTGCAAAATGAGTTACAAACAAACTATGTCTCTCAATGTGTAAAAGAGAAAAGGATGCAAGAACTAGAAAAACTTAAGTTTTTCTTACAATATATAGTTTGCTCTCTCCAAGAGGCATGAAAAAATAACTGCAGCTAACTGCCTCTAAAAATAAGCTCTCCAATTTAATCCATGAGCAAACCAAGAAATCCCTAAAAATAAGGGTCAAAACTGCCTCAAAATGAGAAAAAATAGCTCCAATCTGCTAGTCTCCATGTGTTTGACCCAAGAGTTGACCAATTTTGTCTATTTTGACCTCTAAGCCATGCAAAAAAGACCTCAAAAGTCCTCAGTTAACTTAACTCCTCCATCTTGCATGATTTTGCATGTGTAGATCATGTGGAAAATTAATAAAGTAATCATTTGCATGACTTACTCTATTATGAGTTTTTTTTTTTTTTTTGCCTGGTAAACTTTTTTTCACATGACTGGTGACGCTGGCACGACACGCCCTCTGGTACCACGGGGATGGGGGAGACTAGACCTCATGACCATCTTTACCGCAACGGAATTACTTAGCCAATCGAGCCAGGGCCCCCGCCCCACTCTATTATATGAGTTTCAATTTATCTAATTTATTCAATTTTACAACTTATGACAAAATAATAGAGTAATTTATAAAATATTACTTTATTAATTTGTATACATGATATATAGTTGTAAAATCATGAGAATGTGGAAGAAAAAGAATATATCTTATCTCTCCCTTTACATTTGTCTAATTTGCATAATTTTGATGCCAAAATTAGGTCTTTATACATGAAAGAAAAAATATTACCCCCTTATGCCTCCCATGCAAAAATTAGGTCACTTACATGCAAAATAATATAATGAACTATCAAAAGTAATGATAATTGCATCATTATTACCTTATAACTCCATGCAAAAGAAAACATCTTAGTTGCATTACAGATGCACTCAAGGCATAAGAATATTCCCTTGTCTTCATAATGCACCTTGCAAATATCACCATGCAAAAAATCCTTACCTTATCTTTGTCTTCATGATGTCTTCTTGCCATGGATTTGACTATCCCCTTTTATATGACCATGTCTTCATATGATGTTCTTGTTTTGACTTTATACATATCATAATGCATAAGGCAAAAAGAAAATAGACCACTCTTGGTCTCCGTGCATGATGAGGAATCTTTGATTTTCGACCACCCTTTGTCTTGTCGACTAGCATGGACAATGGAGATAAAAGCAACTAAAGCCTTACCCTATAATGATTTCGACCCTTAACTTAACAAAATTCAAATGCAACAACAAATAACCTTTGACCCACGGCCCCTCCTTGGCATCATCATTAGGATTTATCAAGATTGAGGTCTTGACCCCGATTTGGATTAGGTAATAATTGAATTTGTTAAGTCACAACCTAAGGAAAAGATACCAAAAGGCCATTGAACAAAAACACCTCACAAACCCTAAAATATCATTTCATTTCTATCTTTCATTTTCTCCATTTGCTCTACAACTCTACTTGGTCACTGCTAGGGTTTGACAAGAAAAATGCTTTCCCTCTGGTTTCCTTTGCTATTCTCAGTCGAATATCAAGCATTTTCATGGGATTTCGGTGTAGGAGGAAGGTGAGCATGTATCTTGAGCTTTGACTGGCAATTTCTTTGTTATTTCTGTGGCTTTCTTCACACTATGGCCGTGGCTATGTATTGAGCTTTATATGAATATGTTCTTACCATGCCTTTTGTCTTTGTGTTGTCTTTATTTGTAACTGTAACATCACATCTGAGAAGCTTCAAAATGAAGGCCGCGGACTGTAGATCTCTCCATACAAGAAAATGAGGTGAGTTTCTTGCTATTCGGCTTTCTTGTATCTTCATTTTTAAAAGTGTGGCTCCATTACTGACAAGGTTTCAAAATTGCAAGTGGGTAACTATTCTTCAAAGAAAACTAGGCTTTCTAGTCACGGCCATACTTCTCTGTATCTTCTTTTTAAACTTTTTTTTCATCTGTGAACCTTATTTTGACTGTATACAAACAATGAGACAAGGGTTTCAAGATATGAGAGGGTTTTGTCACTTCTAAGCAATGAGGCTTTCTGTAGCTCTTTCCTTTGTATCTCTTCTTTTCTGTATGCAACAAGGGTTTCAAGAAGGAAATTTAAGGGTTTTTATTTCTTCAATAAGACCCTCTTGTAGCATGGCTATGACTATGTCATATTGTGATTCCCCCATATGGGTTGTTCTGCATTTGCTCTCTTTCATTGTCTTTTACAATATAACATCAAAATACAAGATGATGATTATGAACATTCTGCTATAAATGAACCTGTTCACATCAGTATAAAAAAGAAGAAAATTCAGAACAACACAATCCTTTATATTTTATTTCTTTCTCCTTATGTCTTTTGAATGTATGAGAGAACTGTATCTGGTAAACTGATATAACATGAACATAGTGTATTTCTTTCTCTTTATCAGTTGTCTCCTTTGTCTTGCACTTGCAATATCCTTGATGCATGAGGCCTGAATATTGACATGGTATGACTATACCCTGTTATGTCTTGACATTTTTATGTTCTCTGTGGCAAAGGCATTGTACTTTTGTATACTGATATGGTACTATGATAGTCTATCATTTGTACTGGTTCTTATAGTCTTCACTTCATGTGGATCAGCATTCTATGAGGTTGTTATCTGACCAACTTTATGACAGTCTTGGCATATCCTTCTCAGTTGATTCTTTATTTATCACAAGGCTATTCCACATTGCACTTGTGTACTTTTTATGACATCTTAAGGTTTGATTTCTCATGATGTTTAACCTACCTAGATGACTTCCCATATCTATGGCATAAATATGTACAGCAGAAAGACATTCCAATGATGATAGAAATAAAGACGAATACCTTCTCATGACTGTACTTCTGTATTCTGCATATTGACAACTTGATTCAGAATCACTACTTCTCTTAAGTGGGCATAGTTTATAGGAGCAACTGCTCCTTTTCACTTTTATCATGATGACTTCACTCTTTTTGCAAGTTGAATGTTTATGATACATAATATCTTCTTGAATAATGCATCCTGTCTTTTACAATCTGATATCCTTTTCAAATGAGTAAAAAGGAAACATGATGGGCTCTACCCTTGTGGGAGCCACATTTTCTCCACATGTTTTAATGTCTTCAAATCAGTAACATTACTTTTCCTATACCTGCACAGTGAACAAACAAGTTAGCATAAAAATATACCTCTTCATGTTGATTGATCTTTCTCATTATGATCTGATTTATTGCACATGTTTGATTTGATCTATTCACATAAGATGCATAATGTCTACAAGTTGATATATCTATTAATAAACATGTGATAGTCTTAAATATTCGGAGCTTCTAACAGGGCTTTTCCCCCAATTTTGCAGGTACACTGGGATGATCTGGAGCTAAAGATGAAGACATGAAGACCAGCTATCAACTGATGACATCAACCTTCTGGTTTAAAGGCAATGATGGATATTTAATATTCTCATATGTTCTTTCTCTTTTCCTTTTATCATCAGATGTATAGCTTGCATATGTCTGCATTGCTCAGTTTAGTCACTCCCACGGCTTGTGTGGGACACATTTAAACACTTCTTTAAATATGATCAGTTACTTTACCTTATGCAAATGATTTATGTATGTTAACCTTTTTTTTAATCAAATGCATAGGATAGAATAACTGAAACTGCTATGAAACATATGTTCAAAATATGATATCAAATGACAATTTTATAAATATCTTTCTTTCACACTGAATTGTGATCACTTAAATAACTCAATTATCTCATAACTGAAAGATAAAACCAGCTAGTTTTGTTCTGTCATTCATTGACTATCTAATATCTTGCCATTAGATTTTCACTTGTCAGGAAGGTTTGACAATCCTGATTGGACTGTCAAATTATCTTGACAACTGATCCTTATTTTCTCTTGTCAAGACATCATGCATTCACTGATTGCATTAACTTAAAAGTTTTCTTTTACTCCTTTTGAAACAATTTGCAAAATAGGTCTAACTAAATTAGGTGTGAACATAATTTAGTAACAGTCAACACATTTGCAGGTTGCCTATACCCATTGCATCATCTTCACATGGGTTGTACCAAAAAACCACACCTATTTGGAGTGTTTGCCCATGCTTTAGTACAAAGATTTCATCATGGAAGGACCTACAAGAGTCTTGGGCATATGGAATTTGCCTACCAATCTATCCATCCCTAGAAGGATTATTGATGGTTGTCCAAAGAGTCATTGAGGCATCCAAGGGTGGTTGGGATGTTTGAATGTTCATCGGCATTGTTTGCTACTTCAGGCTTCATTCCATCGGGCTACACTTACTTTGACTGTATTTTAATTTAAATCTTTCTTTCCTTTGTTCTCCTCAACATGCTAACAATTTAAACCTCTCATGAAACTCTTTTAGTATTTCAGTGAGTTCGTGAACTAGTGAATTTAACCAAAATGTTTTATCTTTTATTTTTTCTTTCTCCTTCCTTTTTCGATGATTCGACAAGTTCACGAACTCATGAACTTCCCATAACATTTGTCTTTGTCTTCCCCATTTGACATTTTGGGCACTTTGAAAACTCATGAACCATTTCGGCGTTTTGGCGAGTTCACGAACCTATGAACTTTCCAAAATGTTTCTTCTTTTCTCTTTGTCTTTAGTGTTTCGGCAAGTTCACGAACTCACAAAATTGTCGAAACATTTATCTATTCATCCTCTTTGTTCTTTTGGAATCTTGGCAAGTGTATGAACTTACGAACTTGCCAAAACATTTTTTCTCCTCTTTTCTTATCTTTTGGCCTTTTTGGATTTTCACGAACCTAAGAATCTTTTCGATAAGTTTGCCAATTTGTGAACCTATCAAAATTCCAAAACATTTCTTCCTTTCCAATTTTCTTCTTTCTTTCCTCATTTTCAATGTTTCAACAAGTTTGTGAACCCATGAACTTGCTGAAACATTTTATCTTTTCTGCTCAGTCCTATTTCTTCCTTTCGAGCATTTGGGCCTTTCACAAACTCACAAATCTTTCAGCATTTTGGTAAGTTTGAAAACCTACAAACTTTCTGAAACATTTATCTTTTTCATCTTCTTTATCATCTCACTCTCTTTATTGACATTTTGACAACTTGGGAAACTTATGAACCTTTTTGACAGGTTCACCAATTCATGAACCTACTGAATCACTGAAACACTTCTATAATTAAAGGGTTTTCAAAGGATTTGAAGGTTCCTCAACACATGAAAATTTCAATGGGGAGACAAAAGGAAAAACTAAGGTAAAATAGGCAAGGACTTAGATGAATATGTAATTTTTTCACATTGGGTCCCAACACTATCCACATGTCCTACCCAATGTAAGTAAACAAACCCCTAGATCTCCAAGTGTTCCAAGTATTCATCAACTTTGTTGCAAGTGCCACCAATCTTGCTTTGCTACAAGTGACCCTCACTATATTGTAAGTGACTTTGGTAGAAAATAGAATACTTTTTAGTGCCCCACAAGTACCAAAAGACTCTCTTCACTACTAACCAGTGCTCTCTACCAAGATTATCCATGAATCATCTCAAGACTCCCACTACTTGGAAAATGTCTAGTCTTGTGCAGACCATAGCATACATCAAACTACCAATTGCACTAGCATAAGGAACATGAGACATATCCTCCATCTCTGCAAGTGAAGATAGGCATTGCTCAACTGATAACTTAGTCCCCATCGAAATAGGAACACTCACTAGTATGTCATCTTCCATGTTGGGATGTTGTAACATAGACACAACATACTTTCTCTATCCCAACCAAAGCTTTATGTTATGTCTATCTCTTCTAATTTTCATACCTAAGATGAACATAGAATCCCCCAAGTTCTTCATATCAAATTGTAATGAGATGAGAATTTCAAATCCTCACTCATCCCCTTGCTATTACCAAAAATCAACATATCATCCACATACAAAGTGATAACAAAGAAATGATTACAATCCTACTTAAAATATACACATTGGTCTAATTTGGACCTTAAAAATTCATTCAAACATACGAATCAAATTTTTGGTACCACATACTAGGTGACTATTTGAGACCATACAAAGATTTCTTCAATCCATACCTTTTACTATGTAGTGCTCAAGCTATGTCATGTAGATTTCTTCCTCCAGTTAACCATGTAGGAAAGTTGTCATCACATCCATCTATGCAATCTCAAGATCAAAAGATGTTAAAATAGATAATAAGGATGAAATGGATGTTAGCTTAGCAACTAGAGAAAAATCTCACTAAATTCAGTTCCCTCAACGTAGGAATATCCTTTTGCAACTAGTCTTGCCTTATACTTTTCAACACTACCATCTGAACTAAGTTTCTTCTTGAAGACCCATTTTACAACCAACAAGTTTCATCCCCTTTGACATTTGAAACAAGTCCCAAGTGGCATTCCTCTTCTCCCTCTAAACTCTCTAAGATCTCTATACTCTCCTACTTATCAGGTCCATCTTGAACCTTTAATTCAACCTCAAGTGTAGTCTCAGTCTTTAGTTGCAACTACACTATATGCACTCCTAGTCGGTTACTCAATTGAAGGAGAAGGCCTAATCTCCCTAGAGATCACATTCTAACTAAATAATGTATTCCCAATCACATGATCCCAAAACTTGTACCCTTTCACACCATCATCATATCCAATGAAGATATACTTTACCACCTTATAATCTAACTTTGATAGATTCTCCTTAAGATCATGAGCATATGCCTCACAACCAAAAACTTGAGATGCTCAAGTGAGGGATTTTTTCCCATTCAAACCTCCATAGGGGTTTTACCCCAAGTGATTATGTAGGAGACATGTTAACTAGGTAACACATGGTGCCAATTGCCTCTACCTAGAAACTTTATTCCAAACTAGCCCCTTTGAGCATACTCCTATCCCTCTCCATCAATAACCTATTTATCCTCTAAGTTTTACTAATGGGTGTATGGAGTTGTCTTATGTCATGCAAAACCATTCTCTTTGCAAAATCTGTCAAACTCAACTAAATAATATTCTCCACCATTAGTTTTCAGCAAAACCTTGATCTTTCTACTTGTCTAGTTCTCCACAAGAACCTAAACTCCTTGAACTAACCTAAAGATCTAAGATTTATGCCTTTGAAAGTAGACCCAAGTCGTCTTGGATAAATCATCCATTAAAGAAACACAATACAAATATTTTGCCAATGAAGACACATCTATAGGACCAAACACATCACTATGAATAAAATCCAAAATCCCATCAGACTTATGCAAGATTGAGTAAAACTAAACATGGTTTTGTTTACGATAAATACAATGTTTACAAAAGTCAAGAGAACAATCACTAAACCCTCAACAAGATTTTTATTTTTCAAGGTCCTAAGACCCTTCTCACCTATGTGGCCCATTTGCTCATGCCGCAACATAGCCTTCTCATCTGGTAACTTGCTCTCTAAGGTGAGAACATGTTTAGGAACCCACACTGCATTTCCAAGTGTTGCAAGTCCCTTTGTTGCAAGTCCACTTCCTGTAAGTGCCTTTGTTGCAAGTCTAGGTGTTGTAAGTGCCTTTGCTGCAAGCCCTAATGCTACAAGTCCCTTTGCTACAAGTTCAATCCCATAGGTGTAGATGTTACAAGTAGAAAATTTGTACGTTCAAATGTCACATGTCCCTTTACTATAGTTACTACTAAACTACTACACTGAATGTAGGTGTTAGTATCAAGCCAAAAAGAGTTCCAACCCGAACTCCCTTTGCCAACACCATATTTCCATAAAGCATCTTACACCCACCACTACTAAAGACTACCTACACACTCGCATCATTCATTTTTCTAACAGATAACTAATTTTGTGTCAAACCCAAGATGTGTAGAACTCCTAAAATACCTTTGATCCTCCCATCAAAGAATATGATCTTAACTCAACCACGCCCAAAAATACTTAGAAGATTTGTCACCAAGGTATACCTTTCCACCATAAAACTTCTCATAGTCAAAAAACCACTCCTTATGGGGAGTCATGTGGAAAGAAGCACCAGAGTTGATCATCCATGCATCCTCACATGCATGCATGGCAAGGGATGGAATAAATGAATCAAGTTCATCCTAAGAAGCTCTAGAATTTGAATCCTCATCTAACTCATTCTTTTCTTTCTTTTTCTCCTTGAAGTCCTTCTTGATGTGGCATTTCTTACCATAGTCCAACATTTTACCTTAGGTTTACCAAGAGACTTAGATCTCCCCCAAGACTTAGATCTACTCTTATCCTTCCTCTTGCCTTTTTCCTTCAACCATCCACAAATAACTAGTGTTTTCTTGGCAAATTCATTAGTCATTTGCCTCATTTCTTCCAAGAGAAAAGAACCTACTATCTCATCAAGCACAAAATTTGAAGTAGTACTTTTGATTAGCATCATCAAATTGTCCCATGAGTCTAGCAAAGAACATAATGACAATCTTCTTCTTCCATCTTCACATCGACCAACTATAACTGGCTTACAATGGTGTTAAATGCATTCAAGTGCTCAACAACTAAGTCCCCATCACTCATCCTCAAAGTATACAACTTCTTCTATAGAAAAAGGTTGTTCACCAACGATTTAGCCTGGTAAAACTTTCCTTACTTTTCCCATTGGGTTCTCTTGAAATATTCAAAAACACTAAATCCACCAAACAAGGTTGAATGATGCTTCTATCTTTTTGATCTAACACGTCCCAATCTTCATCCTTCATTCCTATAGTTTTATTTCTAAATATTACTAACCATAGATCTTGATATATCAACAAATCCTCCATCTTGAGCTTCCATAGCTTGAAACTTGTGCCATTAAAACATTCCATCTCCAACTGTGATATACTTTCCATTTTTCTTGAAAACAAAGATCGTTTGCACACAACTCCCACTCAAACCAAGATTAGTCTATAAAAAAATTTCTACAACCTAGGAAACAAAGTTGATCAAGCCCTAATACCAAATGAAAGGAAGCTGGTAATGGACACTCTTCCTACACTTATCAACAAGGCAATGCATTTAAAATATGATCTAGCTATTTCAAAAGAAAATATACACACAAAAATAATACCACAATGAAGCAATGTTTATCCTAAGAAAATCCTTTCAAAAAAAACTCAACCTCCAAATATCGAACCAATATATTCACAAATCAAAATATGATCTAGCTGTTTCAAAAGAAAATATACACACAAAAATAATACCACAATGAAGCAATGTTTATTCTAAGAAAACCCTATAAAAAACTCAACCTCCAAATATCGAACCAATATATTCACAAAACCAATTTTGTTACAATACATCAACAAGCTCAAGCCTTCATAGGAAAAAAACCAACATGAGTCTAGAAATTTCGGTAGCATAACCACCTACAAAAATTACATCATATTACATCTCCATCCTAGGCACAAATATATAGAAGATATAAAATAGGAAACTATAAACGGTGAACCATAAGTCATGGAAGAATACCACCCCCCAAAATGGAGCCAAAAATCCTCATGAGGAATTCCACCACCCAACTCCCATGATGAGTTAATATGTTAATATTAGAAGATCCTCTTGTGTTGTCATAACCAACTCACCAACTTGGGAACTCCATTTTAGCTCCATTGTCCTCATTTAAAGATACCTTATGACACATCATAACATATGTCATAATGTTGGACAAGATTCCAACATAACTCCCCTATAATCATGCTCTTGTGTATCACAAAATCTGTCATGAGTAACTCCTACGTTATAATGTAATAAGATGCTTTTACACATCATGGTGACATTAGATTCTCTTACAACCTCTTATACACATTACAAAATATCAAAACATGGACAAGAGTGCCACCTCAAGGGATGCCCACTTTCCTATGTGAGGACAAAATAATAAATAAATACAACTAATTAATAAATACCAAACATTAGGATGCAAGGTTGAGACTCCTTTCCCAACAAGAGTTTCATAATCAAATTTTTTATTCTGACAATTGTCTAACATGCCCTTATTTTAAGATATCTTCGGAATTGAATGTCTAACGTCTACATAGTGCAATCTTCATTGGATCTAGAGTTAAGTAACTTATATTTAATTTATTATATTTCTACATTTATTACAACATTTATTACAATTATTTGATATTAGTCCCACCTCATTTATCTAGGCTAGTTATTAATTTAAATACTTTATTTGATTAATTAGTCTAATATTAATGTTAGTGTGTGTTTTTCCCCTTTACATTTTTGGCAAATCTAACCTTCCTAAATGACCTAAGGTTTATCCTTCAATCTAACTAGGGTTTTTAAATAATTGTTTTTATTACATCCTTTTATCTCATACTTAGGGTTTGGACCCCCTTTGTTTGGGTTTCATTATCACATCTTAATTAGGGTTTGGGACTTCATTTTGCATATCTATTTGATCTCACACACCATTGGATTATCCATCATCATGGATCCTTATAGGTCGTTCATTTTACAAGATTTACATGCATACCTAACTGATTTGATGTGTTTCTATCTTTTGTGGCTTTTGATAATTCCATCCTCGATGCTTTCATGATTTTCTATGTTATAAATAAAGATATATTTTCATGACTTTATCATGTACATGTTTTCCCTCCTTTATAGTGTTGATTAGTGCTTATTTATTTCTTTTAGATTCACTCATCTCACTTCTCGATGATCTTCATATTAACCTTTTAAATGGCTTGTGATAATGATGATCATTCAGCTAGTGTTTCTTTACCTTGTGTTATTGAAACATGTGCAATGGATATTGATGAGGTTATACCTTATTTACCTATTCATGATCTTGTGGTATCTTGTGATTATATTCATTCTACATGTCATGATAGGCCTATTTATATATATTCGTCTTCATTTGATGATGTGCCTTGTGAAAACTAAAGACAATGATCTACATGAACTACCTTGTTTTATACATGATGATATGCCTTGTGATGATTATTCTTCTACATCTCGTGTTAGTTATTTGGATTCTCAAGATAGTACTTTACCTAGTGATATATCACATGATGATAGTTTGCATTATGTTGTTGACTTACTAGCTTCTCATGTTGATGATATGAATGATTCTTATTCCTTACATGATGATATTATTGCTCTTGGTGAGGATTTCTTACATAATATTTTGATGGTACTATTGATGCATCTTTACATGTTAAATATTTCATACTTGTTAATTATGAATATTTAGATGATAATACTTATTGATTAATGAGTTTAGACTTTATTTGAGTGGTAGAGAATTATAATGGTTTGATTCATCTTGCTTATGCTACCATTCATTTATGGAACTTGCACATGCTTTTGTTGTCCATTTTTATTTCCTTAGTGTTTGAGGATAGTATGGACTTACTTAAGTCTTCTCGTGACCTGTCTTTTAATATTTGTCCACCTTCTTCTACAACTATCCATATGGCTTATGCATTTACTCATCCTTCTTTTCATGCCATGGCATATCTTCCTAGAAAGATACCTAATTTTCATGCTAAGGATACTTCACATAGTTACCATACAGTTGTGCATACACATCAAAAGTTAGTTCAAGGTCAAGATGTCATGTTACAACAAATAGTTTTACCATCTACTATAGTTTTTCTTCCTCTTGCACCTCAAATTACATCTAAGTCATCTAAGGAATTTGATATTTTTTACCAACTCCAAAATACACAAGCTAAGATATCTCTTTGGAACATAGTGTGCAAATCATCTTTGTATAAGGATATCATGCATAAAGCTTTTGAAAAGATTCAAATAAATTATAATAGTGCTCTAGAGTTAGTGAATTCTTTGATAGAATCTATTGGTCATAAGGAACATCATGCTACTTCAATTGATGACATAGAACTCCCACATGAGTTAGTTATTAATGAATCTTTACCTTTACACATTGTGGTGAGATATGGTAAATTGAACATAAAGTGTTCCTTGGTTGACAATAGATCTAGTTTGAACATATGCACTAAGGATTGTTTGAAAAAATTGAATGTGGATACATCAAAATTACAACCATTTGATCTTATTATAAAAAGATTTGACAATGTGGGTAGATGTTCTTTAGATACCATTACTTTTCCTATAATAGTTGGCCCACTTACTTTAGATATGTTGTTCCATGTGATGTCAAGAAATATATCTTATAATATTCCCTTGGGGCATCCATGATCACGTACCATGAGATTCATGCTTTCTACCTTACATTAGATGTGTTAAATTTTGGCACAAGTCAAAAATGTCACATATTAATTGATCCTCAAATAATTTAATCTTTGTCAAATGGTGAATAACTCTATAAGATTTCAACACACAAAATCAGTTAATCAAAGATGAATCTATAAAGAAAGATTCCCCACCAAATGATAATCCATTATTTGATGATGACTATGTCCATTAGATTTTATGCCTTGTGGTGTTGGAAAGAATCAAGTTGATCCAAAAGCTTATAACATCCCATCTCTTTACATGGATTTAGCTATCTATGGGAACCCACATGAGGCATATAATGATGAGAAAGTCATTTATGTGTGTGAGAGTGATATGGAGGGCACTACTTCTAGTTATTCTTCTTCTTCCTCTCCCTCATTTAATCAATTATATGGTCCTAGATTTAGAATTAGGCAAAAATAGTTATAAAGGTTAAGAACTTGGAAAATGTTAGCATGGCAGACTTGAACCATTAACATTACAAGAAAATAAAGAACATGGTATTGGTTACATGTTAGATGACATGAGACAATGGTTGAAAAAAGAAAAGTGCAAAGGAAAACAACATATAATATCCATGATTCATTCTGATTTGAGCTTTACTAACACATTTTGTTTATTTATTCATATATATTCTACAATTGATTTAATTTATGATTATGGGACTCCTTTTAATGCATCGATTGACTCACCTTATAAGGATTCCATTATGACATACAATGTTCATTAATTACCATGATAATTGTATGTATTATTTAATTGATGCTATATAATTTACATACACATCAATGTATAGAAAACCAAAATAACTATAAACAAGATATAATCCATGTAAATATCCATATCATAAATCAATAGAGGTTCAACCACACATATCAAAGAGTCTAACATCAAATATTATTAGAATATCATAATCGAGTACAGCTCAAATAGGTTGAGGCTGCCTTGAGAGCCCCTCCTCTATCTCACTTCTAACACTAGCCATTGACCTAGACCCCATAAGTGATCATGCTTTGCTCCTTGACCTATTGATTATCATCATGCCTTGTAACTTGCCTACCTCTTCTTGGAGGTTGGTTATCTCTACCTATGTCACTATATAGCCTGCCTATGATGATGCTAATTGTTTAAATATCATCGTTCCCATAGCATCGCCTATAGGTGGTGACATGATCCTCCTTGCCTGTGCCTACTCTAGATCTATCTAGAGTCTCTTGCTCCAACTAGGTTATGTACCTCTCCCCATAGTTTGTATTTCCCACCTAGGTTGCATCCCTCTCAATATGTAATATGTCACACTTGGTTCTGGCACACCCAGCTATTGCACCCATGTATACCTCATGAGCATAACTCATAAGATCAAACAATGAAGCAAATCAATACCACTAACATTGCTCCTTCACCCATCCTAGCATATCTTTGTATGGCCACTATATGATATTGATTAGGGTCATTCTATCAAAAATATGTCTCCATCTAACCAAGATGGTCCTCTCCCTTCATGTGCCGATTCAGTTGGTCTCCCATTGATATGATATAGGTTTATCAAGTGCAATCTCTATAGGCACACCTCAGGGAAGTGGTATATCGATATGCCCATAGGCCCAACACTAAATAAGTGTCCTCCCCTTTGTATTACAAAATATGTGCAAATCATCATAGAGGTAGGTTAACATAGATCTACCCCATAAATAGAATGTGACTTGCTACTCAATGTCCTAAAGCAAGCGACAAACTATAGGAAATGGATGATCCTTGCCCATCTAGAAGAATAAAAATAGCAAGTATCAATAAACGAAATTATTCCTTAGATGTTGTGTCGACTACATTGTCTAGCAAGGGGAACTCCCCTCATGTATGTGATGGTCAATTAATACAATACTAATATGTAGCCTTAGCCTAATGTTGGGTGGTATGTTAGTCTACAATAACATGCCTGCTCGCCCCGATTGCCTTAGGATCCACCACACATCCTTGAGTATGACAGTCATCTCACTGAGGAGCAAGTGAAAGTTGTTGGTAATAGGATCCCACCTCTCCATGAGTATTATGAGCATTTGAACATCATAAGAAAATGTTGGTACCTCTCTCGTATAGCCAAGACCAACCCTATCTACTATTTGTATATCAATCAATGTGAGGTATAAATTAAGGAGGTTGTGTAACTAGTGGTTGTTAGATCTCTCTAACTTCAATCTCAATCTAATCAAAAATTGACAACAAAGTGATTGTTCATATCCTGTGAAACCAAAAAGTTGATAAAATATTAAATTTACTAGAAATTTGATAAATTTAAATATTTGGTTCATACTTGTGTGTATCAATAAATTCCACATATCAGATCCTCATATATTGGTTCACACATGCAAAAATATGGTCAATTCCATAGGTATAGGATCATCTCCATAGATATCAAGTGTGAACAGAAAAATATCCCACTACTTTTATGATATTTTGATCCTTTTTTAATAGAAAAATATTTTACAAAAAACATTAAATTTAGACACTTAGCTCCTTGGGGGGTCACCTACATCTATATGGATGTATACTCGCTCTCTTAAGGTCACCTACATCTATATGTTTAGAGCTTTCTCTCTAGGGACGAATGTACAAATGAAATGTCCCTTTGACACTTCTACCCTCCTATGTATAGTTAGGGTATGTGTGCCTCCATGTTAAATGTTTACCCTAATCACCTAAACTTAATAAGATATTGCTTACGATGGTTGATATTATTGATAATGACATGAGACATGGATGTACACTTTTTGACAAATTATATGAAGATACATTTATTACACTACTCATTTTTCATGTACAAAATTTATGAGTTATATGATTGTGAGAACATTATATTCACTATTTCTTTTCAAAAGAAGCAATTTCACAGTGTTGACATCCTTCGCCCACTATTCATTTTGCCTACATTGGTTACTCATTGCTACATTTGTCACTCTAGGTGACCCTATCACTTGACTCACATCTTTAGCTAAGGTACTTCTTTAAGACCATCCTAAATGTCATTATTCACATTGTTTACATCCTAGAAGACATGTTTCATTGTGCTCAAATGACTTATTGATAATTGTTGGCATTGCCTTGTTATGTGGGTGACACTATGGGCATCCCATCCCCTTGTTTTTATGTGCTCACATGCATATCTCATAACTATTGGTTTACATGCTTATTGCACCCACATAATGTTACCTATTGCTATGCATTACCTATTGGTTGTGCCTACACAATGTTATTTATAGATATTTAATACATGTTTCTTGTGCCTATACGATGTTATATGTTGTTATCCATCAACATTCATTGTGTATGCCTTATGTGATGTTATCTTTGACAATATTACATACTTGATGTGCATTAAATGATGCTACCATTTTTCCCTTCCAATTCCTTGCATCATTTGTAGGCAACCAATGGAGGGCGCATGTATCATCATTGACATTTTTCATGAGTTTGATTGCAGTGATGCAATTATGATAGATATGATCATTTTCTTGTAGTAGATAGAGCTCCATTATTATATCTAGATGAAGTACATTTCTACATAATCAAAGCCCTTAAGCATGTTATTTGCATAGTCAAATCGTGTTTCGTATCTAGATAAAGCCCTTAGCATCTTATGCACTTGGTTGGAGTCCTTTACATGTGTCCTCTTGGTCAAAGCTTTACATGTGTCTTCTTGGTCAAAGCCCTTTCTCCACTTGGTCAGAGCTTTACCACTTACCATAACAAGTAAAATATCTACCCTACTTTTTTATTTTTTGTAAACAATTTCAACAAGTTGGGATTATGATCATTTTTGAATGCTTGACAAATGCTACGCATTATGACTTTTTTCTTCTATGCATGCAAGATTCTCTAGATGTAGCATTCATGGCAAGCAAAGTACACATGATCGACATCCATGATATGCATATTTAATTTCCATGTTGATTGCTTGATTTTACATTGACATACATTTTAATGGTAATTCACATGCAAGTAAAAGTAGGAACAAAATTTTATGGTGAAAATCTTATACCCATGCCCTTTTCCCTTATATTTTGGGCCCATAATGACTAGGATTTCCTACATGCATTGACAATGTGTAAGATGGGGTATTTCTCATGGAAGGCAAATAATGTTATATGATCCTATTCCTATCATCCCTTAGAGTTGATCGTAATCCCCACATTTATTATTTTGTCAACCTGATTTAAGTCCACAAGTGCAAAATTGATCCAAATCATTTTTGCACCTATGATTTGAACCCCAATCTTTTAAATTCATTTTTTTTCAATTGAGCCCTATTTCATCAATTTCCACTAGCCATTATGAGTTGACTAAAGTGTAAATATTTCAAATTGCTCTTTAAGGTGGTGCATTTAAAGACTAACCCTAATTCAAAAAGAATCATCTAGTGTCTTGAATGTGAAGAGAACACCTAATGTCTTAAAGAAAAATCATCTTTTCATTATTTGCTTGTGACAGCATCCTAGGAGCATATTACATGCTTGCATGTTATTCTAAACATTGGTCTATCATCATTGAATCGATCCATTCAAAGATCTTACTAAGGAGAACATGACACTCACAATTCAACAAATTTTCCAAAGGTGTTTCTAAACATTACTTGTTCCTCATCTAATTCAGAGTGCACACACATAGGCCGAATCATATTCGCGAGTTACAATTTCAGTTCCATGCATTTGCGGAGATCACCTTTGCACTCATGGAAGTGAACCAAAGAGTTTCACAATCAAATTTCTAGGTCATTAGTTGCCTAACAAGCCTTTATTTTCAAATATCTTGGCAAGTGAATTTATATATACATACTACAATCTTCATTAGATCTAGAGCTTAATACCTTACACTTAATGTATTTAATTTCTACATTAATTACAACATTTATTTCAATTATCTAATATCAATTCTAACTCATTTATCTAGGTTAATTAATTATTTAATTAACCTAGATATTAATGTAATGGTGTGTATTTTCCCTTTACACTAATACTTGATTTCAAAGTAAGTCCATTGCATTTTCGACCAATTTAGTTTGCAGAGGGCCAAGGTCCTAAAACTTGTTAATTATCCCAAAAAAAAGTGGGGGGTCGAAACTAAATATCAATTAATTAAACTAATAAGACGTAACTATCTCTTTTGAATAGTCAAATAACAGATAATATATGTTTCATAAATGGAAACAATTTTTTTTTTAAATCAAAATTATATAGAATAATTTTGATCTATTTAATGTCAACATTACTCTATGGCTAAATTGTGAAACTATCAAGGTGGGAAAAAAATTGGAAGTAGCATTTGTGAATGTTTTGCGAAGGGTGATGATACGAGTCATGTTTACCATCAACGGAGGTGGCCATGCAAGTCAAAGTTGCAAGTACATGGCTAAGGGCAAATTAAACTACAAACGTACATGCACGGTATTATCTATATCATAGTACCAATGTTTTAGACTATGGAAATTTTTATATTAGTTGAAAAAAAAAAGTGCAGTATGATGCCAATGTTCCGTGCAAAACCCATTTTATTGTAGTGCATTGGATGCTTCACTCTCTTCCCAAAGTCAGAGTAATGAGCATCATTGACACCTAAATGGCATGGGCTCGTGCTTTATGCAAAATGAAATATTTGTACCACTGAAGGCACTAGGGGTGGAAAATTTTCTCTGTTCTTATCACACCAAAAAATGCCAGGATAAAAGAAAGGTTTTTAGTGCAAAACTGTTTGCAAAGCGAAGGGAAGCAATTAAGCTTTCAATATAATGGAATGCAGATGACTTCTAATTTGGCATTTCTCTCGATGATCACTTGCTTTGATGTTTGGAAATTACCACTCACCATATGGTTCCAATAGATGAAGTCTTATAGCGTAAGGCCCTAATATTTTATTGCAAGGACATTAATAATTTCAAAGTTTTTTTCCCAAAACCTCTAAAAATTGGTTTCCATGCTTACCTCTTCGTGCTAGGTTTAACCTTAAATCTATAGAGTTTTGTACTTGCAACAAAATCTAAGAGCTTGTGTCTGATACCCAAAATTTAGGGTTAATCTCCTAATCACTGGAGAGATTGGAAGAAGAAAACTGGCTTCCTCCAAGAATTATAAGTCTAGAATGGCTTTTCAATAATTCTCTACTAGACATTTCATTTGGGAGAAGATTCTTGGTGAAACTTACAACCTTTTCCAAAGATGTGGAATGTCTTACAGGAATTTGGTTGCCATTCTAGGGCTTAATAATGCCCATTTCACATATTCACTTGTTTACCAAGGCTTGTCTCATGGGCCTCCACTGCAACTAGACCATACTTGCCCATGTGACGTGACTGTTATAGGCTCGAGTCATTCAAACACATCATTTGGGTTTACCCCAAAGCAAGATACGCAAGCTTTAGATCATGTCCATTTCCAAGCCACAAAATGCATTGTCCACTATGGTACATTGGTAGGACGCACATTATGCATCGAATTCTGGAAAAATCATGCAATGTTTAAACATACTCCTATAGAAAGATTTTTACTTCATGTAAAGATATTTACTTCATGTCAAGTGGCAAAAGTTTATGAGTTTAATCATTTGCACGAGCTCATTGCTTAGAGAAACATTGGTAGAGTGCCACCTTACACCAACAACCCACAAAAAATTCGAATTCTCTGAGGGCTAAATCCAAACATTGGTGAAACTACACATTATGCATCGAATTCTGGAAAAATCATGCAATGTTTAAACATACTCCTATAGAAAGATATTTACTTCATGTCAAGTGGCAAAAGTTTATGAGTTCAATCATTTGCACGAGCTCATTGCTTAGAGAAACATTGGTAGAGTGCCACCTTACACCAACAACACACAAAAAATTCGAATTCTCTGAGGGCTTAATCCAAACATTGGTGAAACTACTCCATGTGCAGGTTGAGATCAAATGGTTGTCTCCAACTTAAAGACAAGCCATCCTGCCTTTTGCACCTTGCAAAAGTTTGCCTCTACCTCATCAGAATGAACCAGTTTCCCTGTTTGAATTTACTTCACCTTGGCAACCGTCATCAAAAAATGCTAAAGCTGATGATTTTGATGTTGTCCTTAATAAACTTAAATCAGCTGGGTCATGAGAAATGATCTTCATGATTCTCCATCTAATTCCACCACAGTTGTTCCTAGTGCATGATCTTATTGATCATTTCATCTCTTAGCTTATTTGGGACCTCATGTTGTTATTTCTTTGATGCGATTATATCCACGGTTGAAGAACTCATCTCTGTGGTACTTAGAGAATCCAATCATGCTTACATTTTGCTCCTGGGTCAGGTTGTTACACCACCAAATAATTTTCTATTGATGAAACATTCTTATACTTACTTATATTTATTTTTATTTTTATTTTATGAGCTATTTTCCATTCAAGTCTGCCACCCCTGATTCCTCTTCCCTTCCCTCTATTCCCCAGATCCCCTAATCCCGTCCCTCAAAAAACAACCCACTCTAGCACTGCATACTCTATGAGTCTGGCTATTGCATCATAGTTCTAATTTGTGAATTAATTTTTCCACAACATCGTAGAACATGGTACTCCCACCATACACTCAATAGGTTAACTTCAAATTAAAGCTGAAAACAATATTTTATTATTTTGGTAACAAATTAACCGGCTCTTCAAAATACCCTAGATGACCCTACAAGTATGATTTCCTGTACACAATTTACACTATGCAAATATTAAGGGTCAATCCACACATATCATGCAGCTAATTCCTTCATCAAATTGCATGGTACTTAAAAAATTCAAAAAACAATACAAATTAATTTAGAATAGTGCTAAAGAGCATGGATTTTTGGATATAGAATTAGTTTTGGAAACAACTTATCTTACCATGGAGTTGATTGGCCACATTTAATAAAAAAATGTATAATTTTGCATCATAAACTAACAGCAGAGAACACTTTCTGATACCAAAAATACTTTCTAAGCACTGGAAATATGGATCTCCCCAGAATTCCAGCCAGTACTTCCTTCAAGTTTGATGAAATTCCTTGAAGCAACAGATCTGGCTACATCTTACCATGCATACTACATCAAAAGGGAGCTCAGATGCTCTTCTAAAAGGGTCCATTTTACCCTTTGATTGTAATTATTGGTGTCTAAAATAAAGTAATGGAGAAGTTAAATATTCCTTAAATCCTCATCCTGCCTTCCACACTAGTGGAAGAAAGAAGTCAAGCATTCATGCTTCTTGTATTTGTCCAAATGAGAATAGAGAGGAAAAGGAAACTGAGGTTAGTTGTAAAATTAAAAGAATCAAGATCAACTGACTCATATTGGTCTGCCTTCCATAACATATTTATGAAAAGTTAAAACACATAATTACATATCAATTTGCAAAGAGATACAGCAATCCAAAACCTTGCCTGCGATGGCCAGCTTTGGAAAGTAGAATACATTGAAATTTTCAAATTTTACAAAGCCCACAAGATTAAGATAAGCAACACAGAGGTCACCTGATTTGGCTGTTCCGGACCTAAATGTGAGCAATGTGTAAACGCTGCTTTCCAACATGAAATTTCATTCTGTTGTGCCAGATGAGTCACAAAGTGATAGAAGACAAATATTGTACCTCTGCAAATTGGCATTGCACTTGAGTTGTCACACCATAAATAAGCTCCACAGAGAAGTTACCAGTTCCTGTTGCTACATTGAAGCAGGAAAGAACTTCATCCTTTGAAACACTAATAACCAAGCAAGTATGCAGTTTTGGTCAACATCACAGCCTAGTTGTCAGAATCCCTTTTCAGTATTTCTGCTTCTCGGGCTATTTGAATATCAGATGGCCAGAACCTCTGTGTCATAGCTTTCACTGCAAAGCGAGGCAGTAATGCTAAACATGTTATAAGAAGAATATTTAGCCAATATGACACTGACATGGCTAGTCGGAAGATTGTCCTGTAAAATGCATATTTCAATTAGCAGTTGCCATGTATGATAGGACTGCAAGCAAAACTAGAATAACACTATTCCAATGGCATATACGTTCTTCCCATTCTACAAACTGGTAATAGAAACTTAACAAAATGACATGGATTAAGAATATTACTGGATAAATTTCTTACCAGTAGTTAGGAAATACAGGAATTGAATCCAAAACGACAAGGCAAGCATATGTAACAACAATTGAGCCCCATGTTGCAGCATGAGTAAAAGATGCCCAACACTGAATGTCCATTGCCAAATGAACATTGACTAGTACCACCACACCAATGGTCCACAAACTACCTATGCTCCAGATGTCAATTGTACTTTGTTTGTATGAAAAAAATGGTACATAATAAAGAACAAGACTTTGCCACAATGTATCAGCCATCGTGAGCCAGAAGAGCTTCGGGTTATAACTTTCTTGTCTGTGCCCAGACCCATAAAGTTTTGGATAGCGAAGTAGAGTTTTTTGATCCAAATCTTTATCTATAACACCTACCACAATTGTTGGCAAAGAAGTATAGATGACAGAATAGAATACACTGCTCCAGTCAGTTAAGGAAGATGTTGTAGAATAGGCTGTGTACAATATATACCTGCATAATTCAATATTGAGTACATCATTTAGTAGAATATCACTTTCAACTGAATAAGTTACTAAAAATCCCAAGGGTAAGTATACTTCTGATTTTTATTATATATTAGTTATCAAAGTGTGTAGTGCTGGAAACATATAAGAAGCTTGAGTGTATTATGATGAGAGGTTAGCTTTCCAATTTCTCCAAAAAAAGCTCTTACCACATCAGTCATTAAGATTACAATTTGTATGGTATTCTATTCTTTGCCAAAAAAAAATTAAAATGTTCCCTTCTACTGACATGAGTCATATTCTCTTCTCTTCCTCACTGCATTTCAGTCTTGCACAGCCTTAGCCTCAACCTCCAGCAGAGCATTGAACATGCAATCAGTGAAGGTAGAAAAAGAAAGTGAGAGGTAGAGGAGATGGAAAAGAACAGGGCACAAATTCATAATGGACTAGTTAGAACTTAGATCGTTGTAACACAGTGTAAATTGCCAGGGTGCAAGGATATGGGTGAGGAATCAAATTTGACAGCAAGTTCAGGTACAATATTATAGAAAGCATACCTGAGATTCAGAGTTTTCTAAATATGCAGGTAAAGGAAGTAAAAGCAATGCAAGATATAATCTAAATCTATGTTAATTTCATACATAATAACAATGAGAAGATCATAAGAGTAGATAGTAGACACAAATTTTTATAGATTTCTTGCACCTATATAATAACACAACCAGAAATATGTATATACTACCAGATGTCAACATATATAGCTGTTGTCCCCTTTATTTATTTCTGCTGTCCTGTTTTTATTTTGAGGGCTTTTGTGTGGACTAATATTAGTGTGTATTAGATCCATTTACAGATATTTAACGATCATCATCATGGACAACATTGAAGAGCACATAATTCAATTGGAATACATTGTTAAGAGATTGAACAACAAGTACAAAAGTTGGAAAAGATGCCAGAAAATGGTGTCAACATTTCCTCACACCCTACTGCTTGTTTCTCTTTCCTTTCTCTTGGGCTATGCATTTAGAATTGGTTAACACAAACAACAAGTCATCTAACTACCTTCTAACTGAAGCTTTGACCAATTTCACCAATATAGCACTTTACATAATATGGACTTAACATTTAAATAAATCTTACTTTAGACTTCCAAGTCTAAATTCCACCTTGCAATATAATAGCACGGATACATCATCCGCCTCCCAAATGGTACAAAGCCCAGAATATGTTATGTCCCCTTCTCAAGCGTAAGTCTTACGAAGACCCTTAGCCTATCTCTTTAATTTTCCCGTAGGCTAAAAGGGGTGGAATCAAGGAAATATTTTTAATAATTAAACTTAAAGTTGTCTGAAAAAGCAACTTTTAAGTTATATTTTAAAAAGGACAACTTCTATTTTATTATTATAAAGGTTGTTTTAACATGAGTTTATAAAGCATCGTTAGGAATGGGGTACAAAAAGGTGATGACGCTTAAGTTGAGGGAAAAGGGATGAATAATAAAAAAATATATATTATTTTCTCTCAAAGGACTATAAAAAGGTATTTGTGCACAGAAGAACGTCGGCAGGCTAATTCATTTCTTGCTCTGAGAATGAATGTGAGTTCTTCTATTTGCCTAAAAACAAAAACCCTTTGGTGAATCCAGTTTTGAGGACGAAAAGCCTCCTAGCTGGTTTGTGTGATTTCACCCAGGAATCACTTGTGTGTTGATAGTGAAGTTTTGCAGTTTGAGTTATTGTGTGAAGTTGGTTTCCAGTTTTCTGAGTGATCATGGAGGTTCTTTATGTTTTCCAGTGCTGAAATAATTCAAAACATCATTCATTTGCTGATATATATTTCCTGTTGCAGCTTTGAAAAGTATTTATGAGTTAAAATAAGATGTAGAGGTCTGATTTTGTCTTATTAGAAGAGACGTACAGTTCCCAAACTCTATAAATAAGACAGAATAGGAGCCGACCCTTTTTGGTTTGAAAGTTTAGAAGGAAAAATTTTGAGTTTTGGCTGTCGTACAGCTTTGGGACTCCTCCAAGGCTGTCATACCTGTCTTTAGGAACAAATTTCTGACACCTTTTGTCCTTGTCCCCCCTTTACCACTCAATCGTACCACTTTATGGGCCGTACAAGGAGAAATAAGAGGCGTGGATTTCTGAAGTGAGCCGCTGCCTATTATTTAGTCTTTTTCATTGATTCTTGGCAGCCCTACCATTATATTATGCTTCCGTACAATTTAGAAGGGGTAGTCAATAGTCTACAGAATTTTAGTGGCCGTACAAAGGTATTTTCTGAGGCCGTACACTCTAGTTTTTAGCTGCAGCCAAATCTGATATTATTTATCAGGCTGTTTCTTGTCTTCAAAGAGGTCGTACAAGTCGGTTTCAAGGTCTAGTATTGAGTTGGAAGATAGTACAGTTCAGATTTTTGGGTATTATGCAGTGTTAGTTCAGTTTGGGCAGTTTTTAGACTTCTGTTGCAGCTTTCATCAGCATAAAGATTTGTGTTCCAATGCGCTTCAATTGGCTCAGTTCACGGTGAATTGAAAATCGTGTATTCTTTGATGATTATGGACTAACTTTCTGTGTTGCAGCAGTAGTATTTGTGATGTTTTCAGTTTATTGCAGTAGTGTGCTGTAGTTGCTTCCTGAAATAATATATCAACAGTTCATATCTTATTCTGTTTGTAATTCTAGATGGTACCGCCAAAACGTGATGAAAGCATGTTTATCATATTGTAAAATTGGATGGTTTACTACCAGTTAGTTGCATTTAATAGCCCATTTTGGCATTGATTAAGTCTGCATAGCAATCAGCCAATTTGGCTTGATCAAACTTGTAGGAATCTACAAATGGCTTTACATCTCAAGCATACTTGTCCACCGAAAAGTGTTGATTTGGCTTTACCTTCAACAGTGCATTCATTTAGTTAGAGTGTGTTATCCAAACACCATATGCTCTCACCTTGCCCACCTCGGGATCTGGATGATCAAAAAGTGCAAGGACTTCCATTTGCATCTTTCCATATTGTAAAAATTTCAAAAAAATTGGTGTGGGTCATTACAGAGTACATGCTTATCATGTATCTAAACATCAGCAACCTGTTCCAAGATGCCTTGACAACCATTCTCAATAATTGTTATAATGCAACTTTGAAATGCCATGCCATCTACCGGTCTATTAAGCTAACCTGCCACAAAAGCTGCAAGTCTCTAAATAATGGTATTAGATACCAGGGTCACCATAATTGATCTCCTCTCTCAAGCCCTCCTTATTCTACTCAAGTGGGACTCTAACTAACTATTCCATTTTGTTGTGTTTTCTGCTGGAACCCCACTGCTGGACAGCTTGCCTCTTCCTTGTGTGGAAACCTATTAAGTGTCTCTCAGTATCCTACTTTTGCACACCCTTGTAAACTCCGTCTTATCTCTGTCAAGATCCCATTCAGCAGAATATTGTCACTCCCTTAAATGAGTTTTCTGGCTAACTCCAAATTCTCATCTCATTCTCACTGATAGCCTTTGTGGCTGAACTCCAACCTTTTGTTTCAAATACACCATCTTGAGGTTTTATTCCATTCATCCTTGACTTTAAAACCCACTGTCCACAAAACACTCGTACATATTTTTTCCAGTATGTCATTATGCTAATTCAATCATATAAAGTTTCAATTTTACAAAATGAGAAAAATAGAGGGAGAGAGAAATGTATTTTTGTCATAGGAACGGCATTGTAATATTGGTCTTTGTCTTCTACAATGTCTTACTAGGTCTTCTCTCATGAACTCTACAAAAAATCTTTTACAATTCTTCACTCAATCTTCAAGTCTTCAACAACTCCACTGGCAAGTCTTCATTCATTTTGAGCAATCTTAAATTCCAACAATACATAGAAAACCTTAACATACTAGTAACACTGTAATAGGACAACAAAAGTTGTAAAGTTTTTGACCACCTTAGACAGGTATTTTCAAGGGCGATCAAGCTGATACATGCTCACAATACAGAATTTTGCAAGGACATAGAAAATGAATATTGAGCTATGGTTTTGAGGTTGGCAATTTATAGAAGCAAATGATGACAAAGCATGGGAAGCAAAGTATTTCACAGGAATCTCCAAAATATTTTTCATGTTCTTTCCATCTGGTGCCTCAGAAAATCCCTGTTAAGCATCATATCCCCTGACCCTCTACATAAGTCAGCAACTATAAGACTAATTTCTCTGTTCGTCAGCCTCCATCTGGAGATAGGTAATAAGATGATGCTTTATGCCAGTTAACAGTAAATGTAGATGCTCCATAAGGGTCAGATATAAATTAAATAAAATGTTACTGAGCACTGCTCATCTTCACCAGCTAAAAATATTTCAGTATAAACGAGGGAAGGGAATAGTGCTCTCCATGCAAATCTCAAGAGAAAATGATCTGTTGCTTTTGTTTACCTTACAAGTTTGGTGACAAACTCAGGAATCTCCCTTTTAATTGTGCATGTGATGCAGATTAGTGCAGACATTTAGGAGGGACTAGGGAGTCTCCCTTAATAATTGTGCATGTGACATGTAGATTAGCGTCGAGCTAGACACTATGGCAATCATAATCTTTGTTGCTTCCCCACATTAAATACATATTGGTTGACCTTGTTGGTCACATGATAAAACTGTGATATCAAAAGTTAGAACTATCCAGAATATTTTGGTGCTCTATCATAGTTGAGTTCTGTACCGCCATATTGTAAGCACTGCCTCACTGGACAAATGCGATACTCATGTTCAAGAGGTCGGTAACCTATTCCAACTGGCTCAAATATTCCTTGCCACGCATCTTTATGTAGAAGGAGACTCGTCTTTGATTATCTCTATGGTTCATAAATATATTAGTCATTATCCACTAGTCAAACACTCAGAGGCGGTCCCTTCTACACATTGGAAGTCATCTAATTTTATTGAAGACACTACATTCATTATGGTATCATTTCAAGCAACTGTTCAAACTCATGTTTGTTGAAAAGGAAACAAGGCAGCAAATGCCTTAGTGAAGGAAAGCATAAAAAACACTCTTCTACACACTGACATAGTGCTTTATTTCCGCAAAATCAGTCCTTGTTATATGTTTAATATTCTCTAATGAATCTTAACCATTATCAGTCACCTATTTCTAGTCTGCTTATGTCTAACCATGATTTTTGTTACGATTCATTATTATTTACCCTTCACATTTTCTTTTTCTACCTTCTGTGCCCCTATTAATTTTCCATGTCAACTTTATTTTATCATTTGTTTAATTTTTATTTACATCTCTCTGTCTTGTTTATGCTAGTTTTTCCCTTTACAACCCACCCTTCAGAACCCATTTTACGCTTCCACACTTCTTACATTTCCTTACTCCCCATCTTATCTTACATCAAAAAAACTGATGGCTGATATCATGGTCAGTGCATTGAACTGACATTTGCAGATTTGGTCCAGTAGGTTTTAAAGATCTTAAGGTTCAGCAAAAAATCCTTACGGTTTCACCCAATCTTGTTACTATGCTCACCACGTCCTATCCAGAAACTCAACAAGTTAACAAATAAATTAATCATGTGCTTACATTAACGTCAATTTATACTTGAAAGGTCCTTCACATAAATTGCATACTTGTAGCTGGTAATATGATGGTGTAATCAAGTTATTATTGAAATCATTCTGGCAATAATGTGTGCCAGACATTATTTTCAAAATTGTATTGTCTCACCTAATTATGTGGGGTGCAAGCACTATTCCATTGACCATTGTGTTGATAGTATAGAACAACTAAGTAAGAATTAAAGAAACAGGAAGAAACCAAGGAAATTCAGAAAATTCAATAGAAAAAAATGGACATAATTAACAATTTTATACTTTCAAAACAAGGCCTCATCAAATGGAAAGACACAAAGAACATAGTGATAATAAAAAAATATAAAAAAATACTACAAGAAACATAATGATGAGAAAATGAAAGAGGTATATTGTTTTAAATCAAATCAATCTTTTTTGGAAAAGATTTTCCTTTGTTTGTGGCCACTGCTCTTGCTGTTTCCTGCCTGTGCTGGATCGTGGACACGGGCTTGATTCGCCACTGTGCGGGTGATTGGGGCTGCACTCAGTGGGGTTTTTCGCCCTGCTGGGGTTTGAGTGGTGCTAGCATGGAGGGAGGTCTATAAAATCCCCTTTTTCTAGTGTTTTTTTCTGTGTTTTTCCTTCTATTCCACCGTGAGGTTTTCTTTGTGAGCATGGCCATGGTTGGGGGTCCAAGGGACCCCTCTCCTTTCTCTTTCAAAGATGCGGTAAGAGCCGATGAGCCTTCATTTAGCCATGATATTTTTTTTGTTCACTTTTTGGTGCATGCAATGAGTGAGATCAAGTCTGATCAGAAATTGAAAAAATGACCTAATTCAAATGGTTGCTTGGAGAACAGCGTGGATAGGTCAATCTTGGTCATTAACCCTAACTTGATTGCAGATAATGTATTTTATCTCTCCAAAAATGCTTTGATTTGCAAGTTTATGGGCATTAAAATCTCTTTGCCCTTTTTGGAAGCCTCGGTTCGTCGGACTTAGCAACCTGAGGGAGATAAGGAGATTATAATTGTTACAAATGGCTATTTTTTATTGTTTTTTCAAGAATGGCTGATCGTAATATGATCTTTGAGGGTGGTTCATATTTTCACAATCAAGCTGGTTTATTCATCAAACCCTGGCATGTGGGTTCCGATCCTATCAAGAAGCTCCCTTCTAAGATTCCACCCTGGATCAACCTCCTCCAGCTACCCATGGAATTCTAGAGACCTGATATTTTGCAATCTATTGTTGCAATCCTTGAGAAACCCTTGCACCCCTCTCATCACACGCTTGAAAGCATAGTTGAAAAACTCGTAGAGTACTTGCAAGTCAAAAACCTTGGCAAGTTACTCACCGGTGATTTTTTGAAAAACTTGCGACGATTTTTGTTAAAAACTCGCCAATAAATCACTAAAAACTCATGATTTTTCATGAAAAACTCGCCTAAAAGAGTATAATTTCATTTTTTTCACCTAATGTTAAAAACTTTATATGATATTCAAAACATTTTTATAAACAAAAAAGTTGCCACCAGACTCCCACGAGGGGCATTGCCCCTCAACCCTGCTAGGGGCGTTGCCCCCAAACCCCCATGGGGAGCACTACCCCTCAACCCCATTGGGGTTTCCACTCCCAAATCCCCACTACTTATCGGGAACTCTTGTCACATAAGAAACTTGATTACAATGAGGGGGTGACAGGAATTGGGATATAACTCTTGAGTGTGCTGACTTAAACATTATTATCACACAACTCGCCAAAAATCTCTTTTATGAGGCAACTTCTACATATGACATGGTTAGTGGAAGTGGCATTGTAACTCATTTAGAGGTTGAACTCATTTTTTGGTCTATGATATGTATTAAACTCTAATTTTGATTTATTTATGATGGAAATTAATAATATGTTCTACAAATTCAGTAATACTAATATGTAAGTTATACATCTAAAAAAATTATCTGAATTCAAAGATTTATCATATGCATTCAATAAGTGGTGTATACTATTTTGATTTGCACATTCTTTTGGTGGTCATCATGGTGAATATATGTTGCTTGCTTTTCCTTGGAGATTGCATCGTCCTATTGTTCAAGTTGTGCTAGCCTAGTTGTCACTTGGATGATTTTTGTATACTTACTTGGGAGACTTCGAAACCAGTGGTATAAATTGAGATAAACTAGTCATTTTCAACCATCTCTCTTCCCTTAATATCTTTTGATTTTTATTAAACTGGTTAGTTTAAGATTAGATTAGGAGTGGATTTAGTATATTTTCTTTTCAAGGTCATTTTGAACTTATTGCAAAATCATTTGACTCTTGTTTCCTTAACAGTTATTGCTATATTAATAAATCTTAATTTTTCCATTAAGTGGTATAGATAAATCCTAAAGATAAATGTGTTAGAACGTGTGTGTGTGTGTGTGTGTGTCTAAAATCAGCCCAAAAATATCAGTATCCTCTTATGAAACATTCACTTTCAATGTTCACCTTTGAGTGGACCCAAAACACCTTGACTAGGTAGACAAAGCCTTGGTGGAATTTTATTCCTTTCAAGTGGGAGTGTTTTCTTCCATCTAAGTTGGTGTGTTAAAAACATCAACACTTACTTAATAGGTAGTGTCACCATTGCTTCACGGCTTGTACATTTGTATAGAGGTCCTTCTCATCAATAGAGTACCTTTGCATGATGTTCTTGGATGTTTTTGAATGGTACATAATAAGGTGTCCATCCTCAATGAGTACAAAATCAAATGCATTGACCTTGATTTCAAAGGGCTTACTAATGTCAAGGATTGTAACGATGGTGTAGACTGTAGAGCATAGCCTGAGTTTGAATTCTTCAAAAGTTTCGTGTTGTGTAGATGTCTATTTAAATGTCGAATTAGCTCACATGATTTTATTTGGCAGCCAGAAAATGTGTGAAAATCTAGACACAAACTCTCAATAGAAATTTGTCTGAGCAAACTTCGTAGTTTAGAGTGGCTACAAGGAATTGGTCAATATTGGATGATCTTGATCTTTGTCCCCGGCCCTGAAACTGGCATCCCTGTCCCCCATACCGTTTCTAAGCCAGCAGGACAATAAGGGACATCCCTTGTCCATCCCTAATTTTTTCTAATACTTCAAAATGTCCTTGAAATGGCATAAAGCATTGGGAAACGTCTGTGAGACATATGGCCATCCATGAGACAGTTAGGACCGTCTGAGACGTCCAGGCATCCCAGATGGAAAAAAAGGCAATTTCACATGTTTTTAAAATAAATACTTGAATTTATTAAAAAAAAGTTTGAAAAGGGGCACTGCATAACTTTAGCAGTTTGTGATGTGTCCTAATGGACAGTTATCACAAAAAAAGTCATTTACTTTGATGGATATATTATTACCAACATTGTTTATAATTTAACTATTATGACTGACCAGAATCATCTATTGAATTGCACTCTAAACAGTGTTGCTTGATGCTGATGGATTTTTGTTATTAAAGCAACTACATTAATGTTCTTGGCTGTTGAAATAGTAATTGTATTAATTTGCAAATGTCTGATGTGATGTGTTTGATCTAGTTATTTCTATACAAAAGTTGGCACAGATAATTTCAAACTCTTGCCACTGTGAGTATGCCACCTTGCAGAAATCTGACGGAGGCACAATGTCTGGATTGATGAGATATCTGGGGCAAATTGTTCTTTTTTACTCTGAGTAACTTAAATCAATTAGGTGTCTTATAAGCAGTTCCCAAGTGATACGCTCACAAAATGGGTATCCGGTAACCCAACTAGAAGGTTATTTTATTCTCTCCATTATCTAATTATGTTCTTTTTTAATCTAAATCATGATATATTTTAAAATTTCTGTTTTACTTTAATTTTTTTACTGCTGCTATACTGCTATCACTGATCAATTCAGCCATGTCTATTACATTTTGAATCTTCAATTTAATTTTAATAAATTAATATTGAATTTGATAAATTATATGAATGTCTAAACTTAAATTTTGATGTGTGTATAGTTAAACTTGTATAAATTTGAGTATCCCTATATACATTTTTTTAATATATATATATATACATATATACATATAGCTGTCCCCCATCCATCCCCAAAAAATGGACCCCCGGACTGCCATCCCTAAAAGATTTCCCCTGCCGTCCCACTGTCCCCATCCCTGAAATGCCATGGAACATAGATCAAGATATCTCTAGGCTCTTCAAAGACATCTCCGTATTGCTATAGCAGATTGTTAAGTTGTTGTTGTTGCTGAGTTGCCAACTCAAAAGATTGAGTTGTGAAAGTATGCTTCTTTGTAGTGTTTCATGTTGACTTTGGGCAGAACATGTGTTGTACAATTTTTTTAGCACGAGAAATGAGCTTATTGCAATCCTTAGCAGAAACCAGTGAGATGTTGATCTTCAAAGGGGACTCTAGAATATAATAGAGACAATTGTTAGCATTAACGGACCAGCATTGTGGTTAAGCTCTATCAGTAGCAACTTGGTCACACAAATATGGCTTACAAATGAAGAACATTGTATATTTCCAATGGTGCTACAAGACACGTACGAGAATCTCATGGGTTGAGATACCATACTCAAATTTCCACTATGTTGGTACCTTGAACTCCCATCATTGCTGAAACCAACCACGCAGTTAAGGCTGAGGGAGTGCTTTTGTTGAAGCCCTAGACATTTCGTAGTGCCTTGTGTGATGATATTCTTTTGGCTTCCACCATCAACAATGACATGGAGCAACTGTCACTTTACCAAACACACAATGTGGGAAAGATGCTTTCCATTCTTCAGCATAAGTGGGTGTTGGATGGGCATTGACATCCAAGCAAGCTGCAAAATCTGGATTGATGCTTCGCTCTTCCTCAGCTGCGAGCTGCAAAATCTGAGTACACAAGGACATGGTGTTCTCGATCATTATGGGTGTCAAGCTTGTGATGACTACATTTCTTTTCCCTCCACTTTTTCTTTCTTCAGCACAAGAGCTTTCAGTAGTGTAGTTGCTTAAGACCTAGGCAAAGGCTGCCCATTGCGAGTTTGTTGTTGTGCAGTGTGAACTTGAGTATTTCCTAAAGATTTAGGCTTATGCAAGGGGCCAAAGGAGGAGATTGGACTTTTTTAGTTCATTTTGGCTTGTTCCTCAATCCTGTCAGCTAGCACATAGGCTTCCCACAATGTTCCACACACAGTAGCAAAATTCTTTCTCAAGAATAACACAGCAAACCAAAAGATAAAGAATTTTTTTCAAAAAATCATGATTTAATCGGGAAAAATCAGGAATCCAAAAAATGCAGAATAAAAAGAAAGACGAGAAAAACAACTATTTTTTATATTTAAAGTCAATTTAATTGCATATACACATTAAGAGTGAAGTGAAACGAGAGTTTACACCATGAATTTTGGAATATAGTTTTTTTTCATTAATTTTCAGATCGCTGATTACATTGCACAATGCATAGTGTACATTACTACATAGTAACGTACTACAAATACATAGTTCAACTTTTAAGTTCAAACCTGAATTGTATGACAATCTAACCAACAACATACAAAGTAACAAAAATTTAAGTGAGCCAATGACTCTTGCTGCTATGAAGTATGCTACACTAGAGGGCTGCAAGTCCTGATGATGAAGCTCTGCAGGCATATGCTCTCCTTATTCAATCAATCTCCTTAGGATCAAATTTGGCATCCCCCAAGATATTAAGATCTTCCTCATCAAAAAGTGACTCATCATTTGCGATCCATTCACAATCTAGATTGATCTTGTCAAGGTCAATCAGTTGATCTTCCTTAATGGACCTGTCCTCTTCAGGGAAAATGACTTTGCTTCAAAAGTTTTTTAAGCACTAAACACTTTCAAAAACACATGAATGCTTATCAATGTATCCTTTTTATCTCGCATCATTCCAAGCATCAACAAAAGTCTTTCATTTTGAGCAAATTGAAGGGGTATCTTGTTCAAGAAAGCGACAAACAAGGTTTCCAACTTCTAAAGCACACTTTCTTCCATTGATTCCTTGCCACAAGTTACCATGCAAATTTCTTGATTCACTTATTTGCTCAAGTCAGATTTGACCAACAACTTTTGCTTGCAAAGGTAATTCAGATTCTGCATAGTTCAAGGCTTCACATAGGAAAGGATATCATCACCCCTATGCATGACCTTTAGATAAATGACATTCAGCTCCAGCACATCCTAGAGGTTTGGTCTGCTGGAGAAACCCTAAAACCCTCTGAAATTACTTATGCAAGAACATAGTTTAACCTCAAGTCATGGGGATTTGCCCCACTACAGGGTCTAGAGAGAACATCACCTTAGCCGACTTTTTGCTCCTAAATTTTCACTGGGTAAGTTTTTTGCCATGTTTCTGTATTTCCGCTAAACATTGGAGAGACTCAAACACTTCACATTCAATTTTGTCTTGTTGACTAATTAGTAATTTTTTGTACTAATCTGGCCGTTGAGAGACTTAAACCTCTCAACTTAGATTAGTCTTTACCAATGAGATTTTAGTGATTGGATATTCTCCTAATTTTTCACAATTTGATCCTCTCCCACCCTTAGAGATGTTTCTATTTGAATCCTTTGCAGGGCACGACATTCTTCAACATGCTAATGAGCTCTTAAGAGTTAAATGTGTTTATGGTTCAATGTATTTGCTGCTTTTGATTTAATATTATGTTTTTCTATCGTCTTTAAGTGTCTCTTTACTTGTCTTTACATTTGAAGTACTGTTACACCTTGTTTATTTTTTCCCCTAAACCCTAAACCAAAATCTTCATAAACCCTAAACTGAAATCTTTGTTTATAGCAAAAAATTGTATGGCTAGGAAAAACTTGCAATTTTTTGCAGATTTTATCACTAAAAAATAACAATTTATTGGCAATTTATCTTGAAAAAATCATCCAAGCTGATTTTACGAATAAACCACAACTCTTTGATGGAAAAAAGTTAAAACAATTTTGAGCCCAATTACTAATAAATTGTGATTTTTGCTACTATGGTCCACACAATAGGGAACTCTTAGAGCATTTTGTATCCAGTGATGATAGCCACTAGTGTACTTCAAGACTTTGTGATGATGATGATGAGGAGGACAACTATTAATGCCTTTTCAACAAAATTGGTCAGTGAGACCTTTTTTAATATTGGGGAAGTAGGACCTTTAAAATGCATCATTTAGTTATACACTTTAACATGTCTATTGACTCCATCAATCTTTTGTCTCAATCTATACAATTTGGCACTAACTACTTTTCTTTCAACTGGAATTTCTTATACACATCACAATAATGTTTGAGAGGATAACATTAAGGATGTGTTGCTTTAGAGAACTTGGACCATGTATCAATAGGTTTGAATTTCTTTACTTACACAAGTAAAGCATCGAATTGGACATCTTCAAAGTTGCAAAGGTGATATTCTATATTCCACGGTGTTTTTGGAACGAGGTTGATAGGGACCAATGGGATGAGTTTCAAGGATAGTATTCCAAGAGGCCATCTTTTAAGGATGACAAGGACGACAATCTAGGAGGCGATTTTTAGGGATGACATTTTATATATATATATATATAGGGAAATTCAAATATATAAGCTTTCGCATTTCTCAAATATTATATATTAATATAAATCATACTTACCAAGAGACGCAGAGGTACTAGTACGGGGACAGGGGCGCCAATCAAATAAGGGTACGTGAGTAAATGAATAAGGAGACGACTATTTTATATGTAAATGAATCACAAAAAATTTTGGGTACAGCGATAGGTACGTTGTCTATGTTCCCATAATGGAGTTTCCTAGCAACTATGATAAAAATAGATCAAAAATACCATGCTACAAGAGTACATTGTATGTTTATAGCAAATAGTTAAGGAGATGAAAGAATGTACACTTAGTAACTACAATGGTCCCTAATCTTAGCAAAAGAAATAAAAGCATTGAACATATGACATGCTAAATTTGTTACTCTATAGAACTACATAACTTAAGAATATTGTCCAACAATCCAAATTCTTCTCTTGATGAACATGGGATCTTCCAAGTTTAGAACACAATGAAAATACAAGTGTGTGAGCATATGATGCTAATGACACATTGTTTGGAGAGTATCATAAAATATCAAGCAAATTGCTATATCCAACTTTCCAAAGTTGCCTTTAGCCCATTTGCAGATTTTGCAGAAAATCATCATATTTGGCATCAAGCAAGGTGTGTTATAAATTTAATGCCTTCAAGCCATGAGTTTCATTTGTCTAAGCAATGTAAATATTCAAGGGTGACTAGTCATAAGTTATGTACTCCCTTACTATTTCTCTCTTTCCTCTTCAAATTCAGAACTACAAGTGCAAAAATGATTGTGGTAATCATGAGTGGCAATGAAAATGCGTGAGTGGGTTATGTATAGGATGTGCTTAGAGTTTCATATGGGGCGCAAGAGGGCTTGTGCGCTCTCCATGCCATGTTTCTCTATTTTTTAATTAAAAAAGGGGGACACATGGCCCTCCCTAGGACAGCTAGTGGACATCATAGACATCCCCAATTGTCTTGGGAATGGCCAAACATCCCCAATTGTCTCCCAAACTCGTTAGATAGCATCCTAGGATGCATCCCCAATTTCCTCAATGATAAGGGATGGCCAGGGATGTCCCCCATCATCCCCATGTCCTGAGGATGAGGTTGGAGACAAGGACGTGAGGTTGGGGATAGTCCCTAGCGATATTTTCTGCATATATATGATTTTTTAACGATGCAGTAAGCCTCCTATTGTCAATGTCATTCATATAACACCTCAGTGTCAATTTTGCATTGAAACACCAAGATGTTGAAAAAAAAAAACTAGAACTTGCACCATGAACAAACTTTAGGGCCGAAAAGAGCTAGAAATACTTGCATATATTGGGGACCTAGTTATGAAAAGAATCTGTTGACGCCTGATAAATCAGTCCCCAAAATGCCCCATTGTGCCCCAATCTCCATCTGAATCCTCCATTGTTTGAACCCATAGTTTATAACCGATTAGAGATGTCTTCCATAGGTTTTCATGTGTTTGCCATTTGAAAATGCAAGATAGGAAACCCAAAAAAATGACTAAGTCCAAAAAACTCTAAGTGTTTCCTTGTATTTTCACCTTTGTTAGAGTTTTGGACTTCGGGGTTCATGCCTTCCGCCTTGCGTTGTCTATCAGCTCCGAGGTCTGAGGCCCAAAATTTGCCTAAGTGTTGAAATTTGTCTAAGTGAGTCGGAGGTCAAAGATCGGAGTTTCCGCCTTCCGTCTTCTTCATGGCAAGTGTCGAGGAGATGCCTCGAAGTCCGAAGTCCGAAGTCCGACAGGTCTACTTGTTCAAAGTATGAGGCGGATGGCGGAGGTTGGCTCTTCTTTCTTCCTTTTTGGAAGGCAAAACGGGGAAGGCCCGACAGCCGACCACGTATGGAAGAATATTGTATGGCATTGGATTACTAAGTATTCTCATGGTTTGGTATTGGTCTTTGTGCATCTGAATAACCAGATAGACATTCATACATCCCCTTTTAATGCTTTCCTTTGATAAAATTGAAACTTTGTAGCCCATTGGATAGGCACCGGTCTGAGAGGCCTATGATCACCCACACTTTATTGAAAATCACAACAATACTTCATGTTTTAATCATAGTAGTAGTTCCGCCAGCATCCTCATTCTACAGGATTGATTTATCAACTTAATTAGAGGCCTATGCAGTCAGTTTGTCTTGACCTAGTGACAACTTTGGGGTTAAGTGTACATTGGGTATGGCTGTATTTGTTTGTTTGTGTTGTATTTAACGCCTCTAGGAATATCCCTCGTAGGTCTAGCTGAACCTAAAGTGCAGAGGAGCTTACCCACTCCTGTAGGTTGTGGTTAGAGATCCAGGGAGACTCAAATCAAACTACTTGTATAATGGCATATGGAATGAGCTCATTGTTTATGCTATAATGTCTAGGCTCTAGATTATGTTGGGCACATGTTCTACAGAAAAAGCAGGAGGTTGTGGTTAGAGATCCAGGGAGATTCAAATCAGAATATATGATATACACAATTTGAATCATTCCAAATCTCAGAACCTTAGAAAGGTGGTTTTTGATATTCCCTAGGATTGAGACCACAAGATGTCTTCAATGAACCCTCCACTACCACCACATCTCCTCCATCCATTGAGATAATTCCTACACACGGGTACAGTATAAATGTGCTTTTAAATGTGGTATTGGATCTAAGTGGTGGGTTCTGCAGGATGAACATTCTAGGCTGCTGAGATTTAGGGTATAATCTTTGACAGACCTTTAGTTGGTCAACAAGGAAGTGTTTGCACCATTCTGCAGCATGCCAACTGACTGTTCTCCTGTTCATGTGTCCTCTAGCGTGGACATTAGGACTGTTACAAATTTTCTGCCAATTGACATTGTCCTCAAGGAAGTTGCTGCTCCATGATATTCATGTCAGGATATAAATGCCTCGTCTGTCAGAGCTGTAGTTGTTTCTAGGGAGATGTCATCTTCAGCAAACAAATTATCATGTACTGCATCTGATATATGTTGTTGATTGCAAAGTTGGTATCACACAGATCTAATATTTGCAAGCCTCCTCCCATCACCACCCATCACAAAGGTAAAGTGTTTAGGGTTTTACTTTTCACAATTACAGATGACAACTACCTAGAGGAAGAAAGAAGACACTCACACATGTTCTTAAGGAAAAACAGTATGGTGCAAGCAGATTTCAACAACAAAATGGTGAGGATACTGTAGACCACCCTAAGGCTTTCATCCCATGTGTTAAAGGGATATCCAATAAGATAGGAAGAATTATGGACCATCACGGTATGAATACAGACCTCATCCCCCACTATAAGATAAGGCAGAATCTCAAGTCAGCACAGGATACTGAACTTAAATAGTGGAGGGTATTGCATCAAATGCTCTTTCAGGAGACCCTACATCAGTGACACAGTAGATCAATCCAAACTAGGATAATGGAGCATAGTGCCAAATTCAATAAGTGAGGTTAAGAAGTCAGCTTTGGTAGAACATTCTGATAAGACTAAACATCAAATTTTCATTAAGAAGGAAGACATTATTGCAAAGAAGGATCACTTCTACAAAGGAAGCTAAGAGAAGTAGAGGAAATCTGTACACATCCAAAAAACTCAATAGAGATAATGGCCTTAATTCAATAAGTGAAGTTGAAAATCAGCTTTGGCAGAACATTTTGATAAGACTAAACATCATTTTTTTATTGAGAAAGAAGATATTATTGCAAAGAAGGATCACTTCTACAGAAGGAAGCTGAGAGAAGCAGTGGAAACTTGTAAACATCCAAACAACCTCCATAGAGATGATGGCCTTAATCTTAGTCATCCATGGAGGCCAATTATTCTCAAGTTAAAAGGTCCTAGAAACGTGTTAGCATTTAAATTTGTCCCTTTCAGGACAACATAAACCAGAACAGTGTGTGAGGAAATCCTCTCTTCAAATTTGTGGGGGACACTCCCTAATCTAATATACTCCTAAAACCTAAAACAAAACAACTAGATTGCTACTTATGCACACTATACAATTTATCCTCTAGGGGTTTTGCTTGTAAATAAAATGCTAGAAAGCAAACTAGATCTATCTTTTTTTATCTCAGAGGTTAGAGCACAAGACTGAAAGAACTTTATCTTACCACGAGTATTTATGTTTATACAGCTAAACTATAAGATGAATCAAACACAAATGCTATCCACAGATTAAAACAACGATCAATGGATTCACACCAACGGTTGGATTGACTGATCAAAAAAAAACACGAACAACAACAGGAACGAAGCATGAGATTGAAAAGGAACAATAACCTAGAAGCATACAAAGCTACTCCAAAAGATAAAGATAAATGTTACGCAAAGTTAAACTCGAACTGTCTTTATTGCTAAATTGTCAAACTCTCACAACTTCAACACAATGATCTAACTTCTTAGTTGGAATGAGAATTTCTACAACATAAGTCTAACATAAACTCTCATTACAATAGATGTGCTCAAAGCACTTATTTATAAGCTCATAGAGGAAGTTTCTAGGGACCAAATAATAATAAAATAATGTCTTTAAAGCTTCATTAAATCAACCCTAATCTCTATCCATTGAAAAGAGGCAATAAACACTCCAAATAACCTAAAATAGACTTTTTCCAGCTTTAAGTCGACTTTCTCCTTGACACATGCCAATTAGAACAAGGTGGTGTCATGGTTTTTGCTTTTAATCCTTATCTTAGGCGCTGGGTAACTGAAGTTTCTGATTTAAGTGTGAAAGGGGGAGTTTCAACTTGGCAGTGCCATCAAAAAAGTGTGGGATCCTTTGTGCATTTGAACTGGTTTTGACTAGGCACAATTTTGCAATGTGTTCGCCATTTTCTTAATGCTTTGATGGAGTTTTTCAGTGGCAATGGCACATGAAATGTGCGGTTTCTACTTAGTCACCTTTTTGAACTCGAAAAACCATACAAAAAGTGCAAATTTTCACATGTTTCTTTTAGTCTTTCATGCTGGTCGCAATTTCATCATGTCATTGCCACTTCTATTGCCATTTTGGACCAGCACAACCTCTTAAAAAGTGTGAAATTACACCCAACATGTCGTGTTTTCAGGTTTACTTTGCCATCTTTCCTTGTCACAATTTTATAACATCATTGCCACCTCCAGGCAAAATTTCTAACTGGTTTTGCCACCTAAAAATGGCAACTAACTTCATTACTTGGTCCTCTTTGCTCATTGTCACGTTTTCCTTTGACATTGCCTCCCTTTCTGCCCTTCTTTTGTCATGGTTGAGCCACTCTGTTTTTAGCACCGAGTTGTTCCCAGTGCGCTTACCATCATTGGCACCTTTTCCTTGTGTCATTGCCACTCAAAATGTGTGCCTCACCTGCCTTAAAACTCTTACCTTGCTTGTTTTCTTTGGCAATTTGCCACTTTCTATAAACATGAAATCGGATGACATTGCCCTTGTTCTGTTTCTTTATCCTTGTCATTCACTTCCTCATGGTAGTAAATACTGAAATAATTCTATCCTCCAACCTTGACAATCTCAAACCCACTTAGTGATTTTCATCTCTTTAATCCTGCTGCCAGAGCTGTCATCAATCAGGAAATATTTTTATCAATTTTAAAAAACCTGCAAGACCTTTTAGTTTGAAAAACTAGACCGAGACACGACAATTCTTCAACTTGACAAGGGGGAAATTTAGTTGATATTGACAACAAGGCAAGGAAGAACTGACTATAGACAAAGTTTCATAGGGGTACCAACATGGGTACAAACAAAACTCAAAATTTTATTAACTTGATTAGAGGTGCAACCAATAAATTAATGAGTTCCTAACAGCCAGTGACCATTCACATATCATTAATTACATTGCAAATTAACTAATAGAATTCAATTTCAATTAATGTTCCACTTTGGATATCTCACATATCCTAATGGAGTTATCTTTATAAGGAGCTCCAGATTTGTAATCTCTTCACTTCTTCATCCTAATGTTAAATCACTAAGTCTGAATCGAAACATCAATAAATTTATAATTTTTCTTTTACACAAGTAACAAGAAGCATATTGTGTGCTTGTATCATTGATTACGGAAGCCTCAAATCTCTTCTTATAATTAAGGAATTTACTGAAGAACATGACCTCATTATTTCTGGCACACTCCACTTTATCCATTCAAGCAACAGAGCAGGTTTCTTCAGGACAAGTATGATAAAATTTTCAATATATAATTATTTGATTAATATTTTCAGTATATAATTATAATTAAAGTTCTACCTAGTTCTGATTTAAAATAAAATAAATCCACATTAAAATGATTCTAAATATGCCTAAATAAAAACAGAGACAATGGCACCATCCTGTAACTTATTATTTCAAGTTGGCAAAATTTCTCCAAAACGAAAAAAAAAAAAAACTTATGAAAAAGTTCATGTTACTGTATGTTAATCATAAATGACGGCAATTAGGCAAAACTAGCATGGAAAACAAAGGAAAAAAAAACAGTAGAAAAGACAGAATACTAAAGGGAGGTGATATTCCAATGGTTCCAACATAAGCCTTCAACCTTACCAGAATCAACTTTACCGAGCAAAGCATCATGTTTTTACAACAATATGATACAACTGAATACTCACCAGAAAAGCATCAATACAAATACAGCATTCCTGTAGAAGTTGTACAGAACCAAATAGCCAACACGTTGATAATTCCAATGACCATGAACAAGCAATAATCGCTTCAAAAATTTGAATTGTCCCATTGCAAAGTCAGATGCCATCACAGCTTGTCGTCCTTCTTGACCACTAATGCCTACTCCAACATCTGCCATCTGGATCATAGAAACATCGTTTGCTCCTGCACCAATAAACAAATTCATTTGGATAAAAAAAGAATGACACAAATGAATAAAGCATAACCACATTGCAAGTAGATGTCCCTTCAGAGATAAGAAAAGGTGTATTGGATTCGTAAGTTTAAAGACAGAGTAACCATGCAAATATGAATACAGATCTTAAATCGACATAAAATTTTAAACCTATGTGCTTTAATTATACTATGCAGTTTGTCAGAAAGCAACCAGTGTTTCAAGTGTTGAATGGATTATATAAATAAGGGTTGAACTAGGTTATAAATAATACCATAAACCTCAGGAACATGCATGTCATATGTGGGGGACACATCCCATTACAAACTCTTCGTAACAGAAAGTAAGAAGCAACTAAAAAATAGCATTCTAAAGATCCCTATAATTTACAACTAAAAGAATAATGGCTATAAAAAACAACACTCACCATCGCCAATGGCCAGTGTCATGTCATTTGTTCTGCTCTTTATAAGGTCAACAATACCAGCTTTTTGCAAAGGGGCAACTCGACAGCAAAGGACTACTTTACATGACGTGGCCAAATCAAAGAGCTGAAAAAGCATTACAAACAAAATCCGTAGAGTATTAAAATGATTATCACAGATGATCAAAGAATCTGAAGGAAATCTTTACATATATACTCAAGATTAATCTCAAATCTCATGCACACTTTCCTTTTTCAAACACAGGATTGACCATTTCAATTCATTTCACTATCATCCTTATTAATTATCATAATATCAAAACAAGCTTGAGATAAATTAAAAAGAACGTGCCTCTTGTTCCAAATCACTTTCCAATATATAGACCAGGCTTGTGCCATCAATTACTAGTGCCAATGGTGAATGCCCCTCTTCAGTACCTGTCTTACCATGGTAGTCAAAATTATTATCCATTTTTTAAATATATCTAACAACATGTAACTGGGATTTAGAAATGACCATACCAGGCACTCGCCTTCCTTGCATGCCCTCACCCTCATCAATATCAACACTTTTTTGCCTTTTTGATAAGTTTCTTTGCCTCTCATTTCTACTTATTCCATGTGTGGCCTTTGCATCTGCTAAGAGAATTTGGCAAGCTTCCTTGGAGGTACCTTTGATAATAATTTGTTGCATACTACTATTGAGAAGTTTACATGAAAGAGCAATGGAAATAGCAGTTTCTTGCTTGTCTCCAGTCAGAACCCAGACCTTAATCCCAGCTTGTCTTAGAGATTCTATTGCATCTGGGACACCATCTTGTAATTTATCTTCTATCCCTGTGGCCCCAAGTAGGTTAAGATTGCATTCAATGAGACTTGCAGCTCCCCGAAGCATTCCTGCCCTTTCCGTTAATGATGTACTGGCTTCTTCATAACAACACTGCCATTGTTTAAGTTCTTCCTCATTGAGGTTTTTGGCTGCCACGACAAGAGTTCGCAAACCCTGCGATGAATATTCAGTCAAATGGCTTTCTGTAGCACAAATTAAGTCATTCGAGGGTGCTGCTTCATTGCCATTAGATGTTTTGGCTATAATATCAAGTATTGAACTATCTGCCCCTTTTACAAGTACTTTCACAGTATTGTCTGGACATCGCACTATTACTGACATCCTTTTGCGTACACTGTCAAACTCATGTAACCCCAATACATCCAGCCTGCCTTTCCAAAGGACCAAAATCAAGGGTGGAAACCAGAACAAAATTGATTAAACGAAGGTCTGAATGAACATTTCAGATACAACTTAAAAAGAATAAGCCAAAAAAAATCATTGCATTACAAATTCTCCATTTGGCACCTAAGCAAAATTCATATAAAATAAACTCCCAACAAAATATTTTGTGGATCATGGTAGGCTACATGAAAGAAATTAGCCAGAAAAAATGCAAGCAAATAATACCTACCTTTGCCTTTCACCCAATATATTGATTACAATATACCCTGATGTTCTCTCAATGAGAGTGTATCCATAAGCAGCAGCTGCTGCAACCAGAGCCTGTTCATCTGGAGACTCTCCCTGATAATCAATTAATCTTAAATCTTCATATGATGAATTTGGAGCATTATATTCATGGTTTCCAGAAGATGGCATTTCCATTATAGTAGGGACTACCGTATTGCAAGCTGCCAGAGTAAGGAAATATTCGTGTGCAACTTTTCTCTCACGCAATGATAAACTTTTACCTAGTAACTGAACAAGCTCAACATCCACCTTCACCTTCATCTTTGGTTTCAAAACCTGCCTATCCAGTATTTCTGTAGAGCCTCTAAGGAAGCACCGAACAAGATAGAGAAAACATCAGAAACAGAACAGAAATACACTTTTATAAAGACACTTGAACCCTAGGAGTTCATAATTACGCTTTTCTAAGGAAAAAGAATTAATAGAGTTGTAAACAAGAAGATGCTTCCACTTATGAATAATTAGTTTCTTTTCTTGTAGCCACGGCTCTTATATTTGTAAAGCAAGAACAGAGAATGCAGTAAAAAGTTAAAAACTAAGAAGAGTGAGTTGCTAGAATTTAAAATCTAAGGTACCAGGGTATTGATTGTTCTATTGCAGTGCTTACATTTTTCATTCGATAGGAATAAAAGATGTTTCCTTACCCTCAGTTAACATTAGAATATGTTTCTTTAAGCATAAATAAATGAACAAGTATGGCTTAAGACATTAGAAAATCATCAATATATGTTTTTTCTTTTAGTAGTTCAAATCCTGCTTCTTATTAGGAGCACGGGCTGCCCTGAACATAAGCTCGGTATGCACAATCCAAATCATAGATTTCTGATAAGATTCCAAACAAATAATATAACTTACTTGTAGGAGTAACAAGAGAAAATATTATATCACTAGCCAAACATGTCATCTAAGAATTCACCTTGATTGTCGATAGTCCCCTAAATAATTCATATACCTCTCTGAATATATATATATATATATATATCACTGGTCCTAATAAAGAGCATATGTAGCTTCCTTATCAATGAGTCTGCTACTTTATTTAACCTATGCAGACACACCGTTCTCCTCATAGAAAGTATACTTTTGACAGAAGTTGTCAACAACTATAAAGAATTTTATTATGGATTTTCATATTTGTTGAACACCATTTGATTATTATAGTTAGTGTTACGTCTAAGGGCTTCCATTGACATTTTTGTTCAGGTTTAAAACAAACATGGATCAAATCCCACAAAAATTTAAATTTAATTATAATGTTTTTATTTAAGGTAAATCAAAATAAGGGATATCAAAACCCCACTAATAATCAAGAAAAGCATCCATCTTCACAGGATCTGAAGGATCCAAGAGGAAGAAACCACTGTAGGTCTCTAACAGGAAGTCAAGAAACATTAATAAACTTATGTTCTCATATTTCGTTTTAACTTTTCCTTTACTTATACAAGGCAGAAAAGCTTTAGTGGCATCACACAGCGCCCAATGGAAATACAAAAACACAAGCATACCGAGTCTTATCTCAACATTGCTAGCAAAAAATAGCTGTTAGCATAGTAAAGACAGTGTGTAATATAGCAGAATCATCTTGAAATCTTCATTTTCTTCTGAATCTGCCTCTCCAAACTGCGAAAGAGGAGAGCTTCCTTCGTGAATCATTGCCACCTCAATCTACCTCTGACATTGTCACAATATTGATGAAGGAAAGTGCCAAAATGTGGCTGCTAACTTTCCTACCTTTAACCCTCAAAACCATGTAAACCCATATTGTTCCAACAATTGCTGCATTTGATAGAAAGTAAATGTCATCCAAGGAGCATGATCCATCAAAATTGCAACACCCATTCATTCATTCAGCAGATTATATAGACATATGCCCTACTTCTTCACTAGAATCGAGGATTATGATGGTATCTGTTTTCATCATGATGGGATCTTCCTCATCCAGTTTTAATTCAGCAAGCACTGCAACCAAATCAGCTTCCCTACCATTCATCTGCTCAAGGTTCTTGAAATCAACTTTAGCCTTCTCACATAATAGAATCAATTTCCCTTCCCTGAATAATCATTTTCCTGGGCTCTGCCTTTTAAAGTTTCCATATTTTGTCAAGAGTAGCCATATCACCAAACTCCATTTGGGCAATATCTTCATGAATAGCCAGAGCATTGTTGGCACTGAACAAGACAGTCTGAAGCCATATTCGTGTGTGCCACCTTCATAGAGTTTAGCCTAGTAGTTTACATATTGCCTTGGATCCTTCATGACCTGCGTTACACTGTCCACAGAAGCATCTTCACCAACTTTATAGATAAGTACGCTCTCAACAGATTTGTTAAATCCCACTTCAACAAATTTTCATTTTTTATAGTTTATACCTTTTTAAGAGCCCTTTTACAGAACTCTAGAGCCAGTTTTGTAATTCCAGTGCCTTTATCCACCAAGACACTATCATTCAACAATTGCTTCAACTTCAGGTCATCAACAAGTTCAGTGAATAAGAAGTGAATGTAATCCAAGGTATAGTAATTTATCATCTTCCTATTTTGTTCTCTGACAATGCTTTCAAATGAGTTTTTCCCTTTAAATAATCTGGGACTCTGCCTTAACTTTGGCCCTTCACCCACACTAACAGAGCCTTTTCCTTCAAAATCCATTAGAGATATCATCCAGTGAAACAAGCAAAACTAGAAGAACAACGAAATAGATAAACATCCTCCCAACCCCAAAAGCCTGTTGTCAACCCACTGATGACACCATAGGATATTAGTTGGGGAGGAAACAACAGATAGGCAAGTGGTACCCAGCAAATCCAACCAACAAAATTTCTTAAGGTATTTTCCCAAACAAAAGAATTAAGCTCAAGGCAACAAAAGGAATTTAAGCATTGCTAAAAGACCAAACATGAAAGCATCTATCCATCAAGACCCAAACAAGCAACTTGCCAATGAAGAACCATCTCGAAAAAAAATTCAAGAGCATACAAATATCCTGAGCTGAATTTATCAGACAACAGAATCATCAACCCAAGCTGTAGAAGTGACAGAAGTAAAGGCCAGGCATGAAGCAAGGGATGGAAAACAACAGCTTAACAAAACCAAATCCCACATATCCCATTGATGGCACTTCAAAATGGACTATAGGGCATAATAAAGAAAATAGATTGATCCCTCAACATGTCAGAAATGACTTATCCTTCTCTAAACATAAAGAAAAATCCCTACAGAGCACTAAAATCACCATAATGACTCAACTCAAGGTCCAGGTACCAAGGCAGACTATCAAACAGACAAGCTTCCATAGTAGGTACACAGCTCCACCATAACATAACCAAACTAAAATAGATGCATGAAAGCATGCAGAGGACATAGAAGAAAAAGCAAATAGAAACTTGTATTGGGGGAAGATTTCATACCATGTGCAGACTGAAATGTGTTGTCACAATCCAGCTCACCTACTATCAATGAGGGAATAATAGAGAGGAGGAGTGATAAGAATTTAAGTCTTCCACACAGGGGAGTGCCAGCTGGCCTCCAAACATCATATCCCAATAAACAATATTACAAGTGGGATTTACCATATAGTCCAATGAATAAATGATTTGGGGAGGGGGGAAACAAGAGGAATGCATTCAATACAACATTGTCTAAGGATGGGAAAGCTAAGATGGGTGAGAGAGAACAAGGAAAGGGTAAACATAGAAACAAAAGACCTGTGGAGTCATTTAAGTTCACTTGCAAATTTGCCAAGTAACCTGCCACTTTGTTCCCTTCTCTTCTAACATGTTGAAAGAAAAGGGTAGATACCTCCATGCCAAATTTTTGCACTTAAAGACAATCTTCTGCAATTTTCCAATGGCTATATTCTCCTTTAGTGACCACATTTACTATCAACATGGAACCGCCCTCCACCCCAATCTTTGAACATTCTTTCTCTTCTGCAATTCTTAAAAATCCTTTGAAGAGCTTTAGCCTTTGCAGAAGTTATTAGTTGCACAATCTAAAGCTTCATAGAGATTAGAATCACTTCATTTTTATGGTTTATGAAAATACCTCCAGATCTAGCAACACCCAAATTACCTTCAAAAACCCCATCAAAGTTTAACTTCAAAGTGCCAATGAAGGGAACAGTCCATATTAATCTTTCCCCCTTTCCTCTACTTCTTACCACCCATTTATCGAGGATATCCTTTAGAACTGATTTCCAATTTTGATATATTTGAGAATCTTCGAGGTTGATTATTTTATTAAAAACCTCCTCCTGGTTGAGTGTTTAACCCTTGAAGATTCTTCTATTTCTTTCTAGCAAAAATGTCCCAACAAACCAAGGCAAGAACAACTAACCAAACTTCTTTTGAAGGGGAAGATTTGATGCTGATTTCCCATGCCAACAATAAATCCTTTAAGTCTTGAGGAAAACCAGCAGACAAACAGAATTTATTCAGCACCATTCCCCATGTTTCACTTGCAAAGGGACAAGGGATCAAAATGTCATTAGTCTCTTCAACATTACTTCTCCATAGTGAACACAATAAGGGATCAAGAAACTTTCTTCTCTTTGGATTTGATTGAGTTGAGATTTTGTCTTGGGAAGCCATCCAGAGGAAAGTATTGATTTTTGGGAGACCATATTTGAACTAAATCTACCTAACAGGAACCTGATCATTTTGAACATCCTATAGAGATAGAACCACTTTGTAATCTTCTTCACTTCATATACCCCAGATTTTGATTCCATTCAAATAATTATGTCCTCCTCGTTGGAAAAGTGTAATGATCTGATTATGGTTTTCAACTCAAGAGCAACAGGATATAAATCCAAAGGAAGGGATTCCTCCCTAATCTTCCATCCTAATTTATCCTCCATCACAAAGTCAGCCACCATATTTCCAATTTTTTGAGCACACGGCATTGGAGATCCCTTAAATTAACCTTACCAGCTAGAGGAAATTGATTTATAAAGGCATCATTCTAAAAGTGGACTTTATCCCCCTTGCCAACATCCCACCGGATTTGGAGATAATTTTTTGAGCACACGGCATTGGAGATCCCTTAAATTAACCTTACCAGCTTGAGGAAATTGATTTTAAAAGCATCATTCTAAAAGTGGACTTTATCCCCCTTGCCAACATCCCACCGGATTTGGAGATAATTTATTATTTAGTTCCAACCATGAGAACCCTTGATATGATTTTGAACCATGCATATTTTTTCTGGAGCCATTTAGTCCAAGTATTTTTCACATTACAATTTTATTTCATAAAGCATCTTTCTCAAAGTAAAACCCCAAGGCTAATTTAGGACCAAGAGCCATATTCATTATCGTATCCACGAGCTAATTTATATCCAATCCTCCCCAATCTCTTGCTAGCGGTAGTTTGCGCTTATCATGACATTAATTACAGCAAAAAATGGATTATTCTAACTAAAGCTTTCAATTTAAAGCATTGGGAGAATTGACATGAGATATATCACCATGGCCCACAGTGTAAATTTAGGAATTGAATCCTACCTTGCTAATGATAGCCAATTGCCTTCCTTGCTTTCCATCCTTGTCATTCTTTCCAACATATATTCCCAAAGAAACAGTAATTCCTAAGAAAAATGGAATGACCTTGGATTAATGTTCACTTCCTGGTAGATGTCAATCTAATTTATTTTATTTGTATTAAAGACGAAAATCCTAGACTTCTCTTTGTATACTTGCTGCCCAAAGGCATAGAAATTCACAGCTTTCTTTAAAGATTGGGTTTCCTAGACATTAGCTACTCCCACTAAATAGGTATCATCTACAAACTGCAGGTAAGAAATTCTTTAGGGTTGCCTTCAAATGTTAGTTGATTAAGCCATCTACCCAAAGCTTCAGCCACAATTATTCAAAGGTGGTGGGGTATGGGATCCCCTTGTCTAAGACCTCAAGGTGCAATAAAGAAGCCTACTAGTTTGCTGTTAATTAGGACCCAAAAAAAAATGGAGTCATTATACAACTACTTATCCAATATCCCCTACTCTTATTGAAGCCAAACTCCTCAATAATTTTATCTAGAGAGAACTAGCTTGTTGGTGTGGATATGTACCCATCATTAGCTAACCCTATGTCATAAATATTAACTATTTTCTTATTTTATGTAATATCCCTAACCGGATCTGCCCTAAATTTCTGATTTTTCTGCTCAAACCCTAGATCTGAATTCTGATTTTTTTATTTCTGAATTACAAATTGTTTGGACAGCCAATATAGATATGCCAATTACTCAAATAAACATGTCATTCATGAACCATTATGAAGATAACATCAACCATGTATTTCACCACATAATATGATCATTCCAATGCGAACCAAATGACATAAAGTTCTGATTTCTGAATATGAATTTCTGCTGCTACAAATCGGACTTCTCCAACATGAAATCACAACAAGTTTCAACGCCCAAACATGCCTAAACACAACTCAGATCTCTGATGTTCCAAAACAGTCCATTACATTGACAAACAATTGCTTATACATACCAAAATAGTGGAGAATGATGTCTTCTTTCAAAACCTAGATGGGCGAACAGGTTTGGCACTTGATGCTGCTCCAAAAACTCCATGATTTCTTCACAATGAGCTAGAGTTTCCTTCCACAAGATGGCGCTCCCTTGTAAGTGATGCTAGCAAACAAGAATGAGGCTCCTTATGGACGGCACTCCTCTTAGGGTACAAACCCTCATAATATTCTTCAAGCAAACCTCCAGTATGAGGCTGAAAACCTGCAATCAAATCTGCTCATAAATCTCCCTTGGTAGCGGCTAGGATATGACCTTCAAATGCTTCACAAACATGAACTCGCCTTCCTTGGAGATGGCGCTCACCCTAGGGTAAAACCCTAGCAGAAATCAACACAAAAACCCTCCAAAATGTGGCGCTCCCAAGCTGATCAGAAAATCTGAATATATCTTCGATCCTCCAAATTGTATTTGGCCACAAATCTTCACAATTTGATCCTAGGGTTTCTCCTCCAAATCTACAGAAATAGATGTCCTTGAATCTCCAATGAAGTGCAAATGTGAACTCCGTATGAATTCACCTCCAAGATGGAATTGAGTTTTCGTCCAATCCACCACTATTCCTAAGGGTTTTTGTCCTTGGAATAAGCTGAACTAAAAGTGCAGCCAAGAGTAAAAACTCCAATGATTAAAATCAGATGTGAATGAATGATTCAAATGACTTTCAAGTGCCTTCTTTAAAAGCCATCAAATGCCCATCTTCTCCTAGCCGACCTCCTTTTCGGCAATTTCTTTTATTTTATTTTTATTTCTTTTCCCACTTGGTCGACCTCCCTCTAGGCGCTCCACTTTGTTTTATTTTATTTCTTTTTTCTTTTTACCAAGTCATTTCACATTACAACTTGATCTTATTTTATTAATTAAATATAAATAATCCGAATTGACTCCAGATTATTTAGTATTTAATTAGTTATGTTATTCCCTCACAATTCCCAACTTAGCCTACAGGAATAAAATAGGCTAGTCGACATCAATGGGTGATCACCCAGAAAAAGGGAACATTACATTTTAACTAATTAGAAAAGTAGAAAAAGTAAGTTACCATGCAAAACAGCCAATAAGAGTTAATCATGTAATCTAGCCAACCCGAATCAAGAGTGGTGTAATATAGCCAATATGATCACTTTTAGGGTTAGTTTAGAATTCTTTATATAAGAGCTTCTTCCTTTTAGAAAACATGTGTGAGGAGACATTTTTTTGTGACAAACTCCATGAGAGGAGCTTATTTTGAAGAGCTTATGAATATAGTATTATTCTGTCAAAATTGAATCTGGTATTCTCTTCTTGCTTACTTGAAGCTTTTGAATTCAGATTCATAGTACTTGGTTTGTGTTTATAATGATTTCTTAGGCTAATATATCATCATTGTTGTCCTTAAGTAGGTTATTAGTGATCTTCCTGCACTTCTCACTTAGCATCAAAGCCCAACTTATTTAATCATATGCCTTATTCATGTCCAATTTAATCACCGTAGCTTCTCCTTTTTGTGCTTTAATAGAGTATCATTTCAAGGGCGATGATTAGAACATCCAAAATCTAACTTATCTTACACAAAACCCCTTGCTCATATGTCTTATTCATGTCCAATTTGATGACCACACCTCGTCCTTTCGGTGCTTTAATAGAGTTAATAATTACATGGACGACTATGATATCATCTATCTTCTTTTCACAAAACCCCCATGTTATAAGGATATGATTTTGGCAAGATTGTTTAAGCCTATTATCCATTAACTTTTACAATGAACTTAAAGATAATATTACAAAGGGGTATTGGCATAAATGCTTCAAAATATAGGGCCCTTTTCTTCTTATGGATTAATGCAATGAAAGAAGTATTCAATTCCTTCGAGATGGTTTTGTTTCTACTAGAATTTTCACAAATTTCCACTACATCCTGGCCTACAATATCCTATTACTCTCAAGAAAAAATATAAGGAAAACCATCTGCCCCTAGTTGTAATGTCCCCTTCTTCGGCCTAGGTGTTCTAAGTGGAACCTTTAGCCTATTTAATTCCCATAGGCTAAATTGGGGTTTAGAAGGGAATAATTTAATTAATTAAATAAGGTTGCCTTAAATAATTGATCTTTCGGGCAATTCCCGTTTAATTCATTTAAATAAAGTAAGTGAATTAAGTGGATTAAAAGTAAAATAATATAAAGTCACTTTATTGAGGAGTTATAAGGGTTATTAAATAAATAGGTGATTATTTTAATAATAAGGAGGTTTGGCGGGAAAGTGAGTTTTAAAATAATAAAAAAGGCAAAGTGGATTATGAAAGGAGGATCGAAAGGGAAAAAGATGATTATTCATCATTTGATATTCTCTTATTGTGAGTTTTGGACAGCTTGTTCAATTGGCTTCGGAGAAGTGATTTCTTCCTGGTCAAATTGGTGGTGAATCTATTCAAGGTTCACACGGGAGCTTATTGAAGGAACGAAATATAATTTCTGATAATATATTGAAGGTTAAAGGAAAGATCTTGGTATTTGCATGCAAATAAGATTTTGGGTTATCATTGAAGATTATACTTCAGATTGCTAAGGTGCTGCAAGCAAGGGCGAAATAGTGATATTTTGTGAGAGAAACCATTGTTTCTTGAAGGAGATATTGACACATTAATCTATCGCCACATTTCCAAGTTGAGCGCTGCCTTTTTTGGAGGGATGATTTTGGAGATTTTGAAGGTAAAATCATAACTTATTTGACTGCTAATCATATTTCTGAGGCGCTGTACCAGAAAAAGGGCAATTTATATAGCTAAGTGGATTTCCAGCAGATATCTAATTCATCATGGCTGCAACAGCTTGAAATTTGTTTTGGAAGCTATCTCTGTTACACTTTGGAAAAAGCCTTTCATTGTATTGGTTGTTATAAATCAGCAGATTACAATATTCAGTCTTGCAGATTGAACTTCATTGAATGACATGTAATCAATTTCAATGAGGTTAGCTACAGCCAAATATCTTCATTTGAATGTTTGCCACGAATTTAGTTTGTTCTATCCATATTGATGTTATGAATCAATGATAGGTGTTATGTGTTATACATTGGAACTAGGAAGATGGGCTTTTCTGTTTATTGGCATTAAAACAAACATTTGATGAATTACAAACAAACTGAAATATTCATTTTTGAGTAAAACTGGAAAATTCCTTAGAATCCTAAGAAGGGATATTTCAGTGGTATCAGAGTTGTGATCTTGCCAGCCTGTTGGAGAAGATAACCATTGTTGCAGTTTATGCATGTGCATGTCAAGTTTTGGGGTTGCATGTTAGTGATCAGCACTTGCATGTCAGTTCTAATGGTTGCATGTCAGTGCTCAATGGTTGCATGTGTGGTATCAGCCATTGCATGTTAGTGTTAGAGATTGCATGTTAGTGATTAGCACTTGCATGTCAGCTCTAATGGTTGCATGTCAGTGCTCGGTGGTTGCATGTTAGTGTTAGAGATTGCATATTAGTGATCAGCACTTGCATGTCAGTTCTAATGGTTGCATGTCAGTGCTTGGTGGTTGCATGTGTGGTTTCAGCCATTGCATGTTAGTATTAGAGATTGCATGTTAATTTAGCAGTGGTAAAGTTTGGTGATTAACGCACGGCAGTGACAGGGAAAGTGGGTATTTAGAGAGAGCAAAGAAGGAAGCAAGCAGAAACAATGGACAAGGGAAAGGAAGGATCGTGTAGTGGAAGCCCTCATGATAGGACTGAAAGAAGGATGGAAGTGTCTAGCTTGGAAAATATTTTAACCTATGTTGCACGAAGACCCGTCTCCAACCCCCTGGTACTCGTCTCGGAGACTAGTACACGTCTCCCATCTCCGAGACTTGACTGGGTACGTCTCCTTGCAAAGGGAGACTTCTAGTTGAGTCTCCCACACGTCTCCAAGTACCCTGCGTCAATAAAAAGGCGTCTCCATTTTTTTTTATTTCTCTACCTTTCATTTTTTCCACTGTTTTCTCACAAACTCAGTGGATTCTTACTCCTACGGACTTCAAACCTCAATACTAGTGTCTACAGTAATATATATACATTAAGCTATATTAAATTGTTACAAGTAAGCTATAAGCCTATAAGTAATATATATACAGTAAGCTATATTAAATTGTTACAAGTAAGCTATAAACTTAAACTTTACCAGTTCTCTTGTTTTAAAAGTTCAATGTCATGATATTTTCAGTTTTAATGTTAGCATATTAATAAATTAATAAAATTATTAAATTCTATTTTTTTTTAAAATGGTGTCTCCAAGTACCCCGTCTCCTATTTTTCAAAAACAGACGTACTGGTACCGGTACCAGTCTCCCATACCAGTACCAGTACCAGTCTTGGTGCAACCTTGATTTTAAATGATCTCGCCCGTGGACAGCAACAAATGATGAATCAATTTGCCTAGTCACAGTAGCAATTGATTACTGCAATAGCTCAGATGTCACAAACTATGGGTACACTTAGGCTGAATCAAAACAATCCAATAGAGGGCAATAATTCTAACAACAACCAGAACAACGTTAATAATAACCAGAGGACTGCTACTAGTGAAACTAGAAGGCCTTTTCAGCCAACTTTTATACAAGAAGAGGAAGAAAAGCCCCAAAACCTAAGGAGGAGACACCTTTGGTGGAAGATGTCATGAATGTCTATAACGAATATCACACACTTCCAGAATATGTTCGAGGGGAGTTAACCTTGAACCAATTTACGAATCAGAAGAAGGATAGAAATAGGTCCAAACAAGAGCATAAGCCTAGAAGGCAGCCAAAGGAGTACCAGCAAGTACTAGGCAAGCTAACACTTTCTACCTTCGATGGAAGTGGGAAGAGCACGGCACGAGCATGGATATAGAAGTTGGACACCTTCCTGACTCTCAAACCGATGCCGGAGACTGAGGCTATTAAGTTTGCAACACTTCATCTTGAGGGAGATGCATATGAAAGGTGGCATCATGGATTGGCTACACAAAATCACACTCTAATCAATTCCTATGATGAGTTCATCCAAAAATTGATTGAGAGGTTTGATCGAAAGGATCCAGAAGTATACTTCCGTGAGTTAGCCCAGATTAAGCAGTATGGCAGCATTGATAATTATATTATTGAGTTCCAGAAGCTTGTTGTCATGGTTCCAGATATTTATGTTGTTCATTGAGGGCCTATCTGAAAATTTGAGGGGTTTGGTCAAAGCTTTTAAACCTACCACTCTACAAGATGTTATTCAAAGATCTTTAGACCTTGAAACCAATCGGCCTAGACATCAATTTCAGAAGAAGAGCTTCCCATCCAGGAAGCCATACAGCCATCCCAAGAGCCTACCTTCAAAAACAGATGATGAAGTGAAGAAAGAGTTCCGAAGAAAGAAGCTGTGTTTTTCTTGTAGAGAGCCTTGGGAACCTAGACACAAGTGCCTTGGAAAGGGCAAAGTTCATTACATTGAGGTGGTCTCAGATAGTGATGACGAGAAGATAGGCGGTGCTATAGGAGGTGATTCTACCAGTGATTCCGATGGGGAAAAAGGTGCATCAAGAGATCATCCATCAGTACACTTTCGAGCACACCCAAATATAATTCTTTTAGGGTGAAAGGAGTGTTGAAAGGTCAGAGGGTGACAGTACTGATAGACAGTGGGGCAATCCACAATTTTATTGATGAGGCCTTAGTAGCAAGGAGAGGTCTTCAGGTAGAAGACTTTGAAGGCTTTAGTGTAATGGTGGCGGATGGATTCACAATGACTTGCACCAAGAAAGTCTTACAATTGAGCATTACCTTAGGCGAGTCTACTGTAACTAATGATTTTTATGTGGCAGGTATTGGGGAGACGAATGTTGTGTTGGGAGTTCAGTGGCTGCAATCACTTGGCAATTATTCTCAGAACTTCCAAACTATGGAACTGAAGTTCAAGGTAGATGGAAAGAGAGTTGTTCTTCGTGGGATGTCTAATAGTGCCCCAGAGTCGTGACTGCCACGAAGATGGAGAGTTTATTTCGTCATGGAGATGTAGTTTGGGCAACTCAATATTTTATTACCACAAAGGACACTTCAGCTGGAAAAGAAGCATATCCAATGGATATTCAGTCCGTATTGGATAAGTACAGTGTGGTTTTTAGAGACATTCCTCTAGGCAGGCCACCTGAGAGAGGCTTCGAGCATGTTATGGAACTAGAGGAGGGAGCTAAACTATGATTACCACTCCCCTACCGTCAACCAAAGAGATACAAGGAAGAAATAGAAAAGGCCATACATGAGCTGTTGAATATGGGATATATCCGACCTAGTTCTAGCCCCTTTGTTTCTTCAGTAGTCCTGGTCAATGAGAAGGACAGGACTATGAGAATGTGCATAGGCTATCATACACAAAACAAAAAAGGCCTTGTAAAATACATAGGAAGGACAAGGAAGAAAGAGGAGATGACAGAAGTTCTACACTTGGGACATGTGACTAGTGATACCAAGGTTCCATTAAGATATTAGGAATCAAGAATAAAAGGTTGTCCCCTCCATACAAGAATCGCAGTTTGCTAGTTAAGACAGAAGCAGTTTTCTCATCTTGTTATGGCATTGAGTTTACTTTGGGTCAGCCTTGCATGATGTGTGATGTTGCATCTCCTAATTTGTCATGGAGCAAAGAGCATTATCTAGAGTTAAGAAGAAGTTGGGTGGAAGATATCCTGACTATTGGGAAAGTTATGAGTGCCACTAGAAAATCTCAAGGGGAAGTTCACATGGATATAGGCGTTCAAGGTAAATGGAAAGAGAGTTGTTCTTCGTGGGGTGTCTAATAGTGCCCCCAGAGTCATGACTGCCAAGAAGATGGAGAGTTTATTTCGTCATGGAGATGTAGTAGTTTGGGCAACTCAATGTTTTATTACCACAAAGGACACTTCATCTAGAAAAGAAGCATATCCAATGGATATTCAATCCGTATTGGATAAGTACAGTGTGGTTTTTAGTGACATTCCTCTAGGCAGGCCACCCGAGAGAGTCTTCGAGCATGTTATGGAACTAGAGGAGGGAGCTAAACCTATGATTAACACTCCCTACCATCAACCAAAGAGATACAAGGAAGAAATAGAAAAGGCCATACGTGAGCTATTGGATATGGGGTATATCCAACCTAGTTCTAGCCCCTTTGTTTCTTCAGTAGTCCTGGTCAATGAGAAGGACAGGACTATGAGAATGTGCATAGGCTATCATGCACAAAACAAAAAAGGCCTTGTAAAATACATACGAAGGACAAGGAAGAAAGAGGAGATGACAGAAGTTTTACACTTGGGACATGTGACTAGTGATACCAGGGTTCCATTAAGATATCAGGAATCAAGAATAAAGGGTTGTCCTCTGTACAAGAATCGCAGTTTGCCAGTTAAGACGAAGCAGTTTTCTCGTCTTGTTATGGCATTGAGTTTACTTTGGGTCAGCCTTGCATGATGTGTGATGTTGCATCTCCTAATTTGTCATGGAGCAAAGAGCATTATCTAGTGTTAAGAAGAAGTTGGGTGGAAGATATCCTGACTATTGGGAAAGTTATGAGTGCCACTAGAAAATCTCAAGGGGAAGTTCACATGGATATAAGCGTAGAGCAACATAAGCATGATAGTACCGCTTCAGTATTCAATTCCCATGCAAAGGAACATCAGTCGATGGTGTTAGAGATTGGTAGTAACAGAGAGATGGTTGCACAAAGGTCTACAAGTATGAATTTCTCCATTAATGCTGCTGTTTTGATACAGCCCAGCCACCGAGAAATTACATTTAAGCATTTACAGGTGTTATGGCAGACACTTGTTGATGAGGGAAAGAGCACATTTCAAATGATGATTGATTGTGATGATTTATCAGTTGTAGCAAAAGCAATTTTCGTTATTCTGTTGTTTCCATTATCTATGTAAATAGGAATAATTTATAGTTGCAGCAGTGGTGCTAGTTTTAAGTTTCTGATTTTGATGAAATCAGCCAATGAGTTGCTGATGTCAGATTGGAGCAGACGCAAAGTTAGATCTCTAAAGGCCACCGAATCATGGAAGCACCTGTGTGAAGGGTTTCAGCTGAAGGAATTGAAATTTTCAGCTCACATATCCGGATTGACTTCTCTGATGCCCAGGATCATGATTGACAGTGGGGTTGAAGCTATTTTCTGCAGTGAGACACTCCGGTATGAGATGTTCTATTTTACAGAGTTAGAATTCAGAACTTGCAGGTGTCCCAACTTGATTCATTAGGATAGCTATTATTTCGGGTTTCAGGAAATGAAAACGGAGAGTTGGCACACAAAACTTCCAAATTATATTAGAGTGGTGCAACAGAAACGTGGCAGAACCAAGCACTCAGTGGGGAAGTTTGCTGATTTCATACAGAGGATTGTGGTTCAGTTATCGAGAAAGTTGAAAGCGGTCTATTGTGGAGACCACTTGCTGATTATTACTCCAAGCAGAAACAAATTCAGACAGCCTAGATTGATTTGGGATCCTGGAATTTCATCAAGTTTTATCTAGGATCAATCAGTGTTTGAGTTGTGATTGCTTGAGGACAAGCAATCTTGGAGAGGGATGACTAATATTTTCCCGCTCTTCATGCCTGGTAAAAGATTCTTGCACCAAACAGTCGACAGTAGATTTAGCATTGCAGTAATTCGCCCCAAATATACTTGCATTACGAAACTCCATCTTATTCTCTGTCAGGGTACCTGTCTTGTCAGAGAATACATACCTGATTTGACCTAAATCTTCATTTATGTTCAGTGAACGACATTGGAACCTTGAATTTGAATTGCTGTCATACATCTCCCGACCCCCAATCATGAAATATGACTGTCCCAAATGGAACAACTCAAAAAACAAAATTAGAAACAGCTTAAAGTAGTGTCAAAAGTTACTATTGTATACAAACTTGGTAGGACATTCCACATCCAACATGAAATGTTTTGAAGGACATCAATGTCAGATTAGTCCTGGAAAAAAATTGATAAAGATTTATCATAGAGACTATAGTCAAAATGACCAAGTTTAGAAGAAAATGATAGGAAGAGCATAAGTTAAGCATATATTTCACTTATTCTAATAAGGTTCAACAAATCTCATGGTGTACCTATGTCTGTACACTAAATGGGAAAGGAAAACAAGTCAGACGATGACTTATAAAGAAAAGGACCAATTCTTAGTCGTCAAGTTAGAGCTTAAAGCAGCAAAAATGAGGAAAGTTAAAAACATAACCAAGCACCTTCACCTATTGAAAAGCAGTAGAGACTAGAGATTGTGTGCAATTAAATTGAGTCAATAAATTAACAATATTATTAGAAAATATATCATCATTCATACCAATGAATCTGAAAATGAGAAGTTAACCAAACTAACATGCTTACAGAATTCCCTCAAAATGTGAGCACAAGTATTAATAAATCAAGTCCTATGTGCCTGAACAACGCGTGAACCAGTGGGAAGTAGCCATTCCAATGATTTATGACAACAAATGAGATGAAGAAACAAATAGCTAATGCTCAACACCTAGGACATATTCTCACTTCCTAAAAAACATATCAAACAAGAACCATAAACAAATAAACATTCATCCAAGAAACCATAAAGGTGTGTTTTCCAAACCTGCAATATTTTCCCGCTCTTCATGCCTGCTAAAAGATTCTTGCACCAAACAGTCGACAGTAGATTTAGCATTGCAGTAATTCGCCCCAAATATACTTGCATTACAAAACTCCATCTTATTCTCTGTCAGGGTACCTGTCTTGTCAGAGAATACATACCTGATTTGACCTAAATCTTCATTTATGTTCAGTGAACGACATTGGAACCTTGAATTTGAATTGCTGTCATACATCTCCCGATCCCCAATCATGAAATATGACTGTCCCAAACGGACCAACTCCATTGATATATACAGAGATATCGGTATCATTATCTGGAAAACTATGACAGAACTCAGAAATGAAATTAAAACCTCCATTCCTACACCATAATAATTGTATGTTTCTCCATCCCCGTTGTCATTTGTAAAAATTGTCTTCCTATAATATGGAGAAGTATCAAGTTCCCCCCTGTGCTTGACAAGCCACATAGCCATTCCAAATGCCACCACAGCACACATAATAAATAGAAAGACAGATAACCATAATGTCTCTCTGTTCATCTGCCCTTCCAATCTGCTTCTTTTTGAAGGTGCTCCTGAGCTATTCAGCATTGCTTTAGTCTCTTGACCAGCATAAACAACCACACCAACTATCCATGCAGTATTTTTCAGCTGGCAACCTCGAAGCACAATGTTTGATGGCCCAAGTGGAATTTTTTTGTCATCAATTTGCATGTTTGCAATGAAACCATATACATTTCTATTTGGTTGTTCACAACGAATAAGGCCTGAAGGGGGTTCCCTCTCAGGGTTCTTAACTGCAGTTTCCTGTCTAGCATATCTTGTTTTCAGATTTGATTCTCCATCAAGATTAATTGTCTGAACATATGCGATTCCACTAGGATCACTTGTCTCTAACAAAACAATATCACATGGAATTGTTTCATTTGCATGTATCTTCAGAACTTCACCTACCCTTACATTCTTCCATTTCTTTGGGCTAAACAGGACACCCTGTAACACTTGTACCTCCCTATTATTCTCTTTCTTATCAGAACGATGTCTACGCCAGTCCTCGTACCCATCTTTGATAGCTGTCACACACAAAACAAACAGCAAAGGGAAAAGTGATACAGTTCTCCCAAAGACTGCAAGCTGAGGAAGCTGATTCAAGGCGGCTATCACCAGGAAATAGATGTAAGCAAGTCGATGAAACTGAACAAACAAATTCTTAGGCAGAAAAGTGATGACGGTGTATTTGCTAGTCCGAATCTCATTTCCAGTAAACTCATACTTGTCATTTGTCAGTTTGGGGTCATTGATATATACGAGCCTATCATTTTGATTTTCATCGTCTGTTGCAGAATGCTCCCCCTCCAAAACTCTCAAACTATGCCCTTTTGAAGAATCTGTTTGCCGCCTCACATTCTCCACTTTCTGAGCCAAAGGACTCTCTAGCTTGTTAGAAATCTCAAACGCCGGTACAAAATTATGAGTCTCTAAGGAATTAACTACAGAAGTATTCGACGGATACATGTTGTCAGCTGCAAAAGCCACACACTGCTCTTCAGTCTCACTCTTCGAGCGGAACCGGTTGAATTCAGAGCCAGGGAGCTGAAATTTACTGTTAGGGCTTGAATTGGAGTACAAATCCCATCCGATGCTGCTGTTATTGTTATCATTCAAGCATTGCATCTCGTATCCCCCACCCGCATTCAAATTTGAAGATCGGATCTGAGAGGGCAAGCGGGAGGTAGCATTAACACTAGGGAAAACATAATTATAGCTACTACTACTAGTACTACTGTCGGATGGAGAAGAGAGCTGAAAAGGATTGTCTGAAATCATAATTTGCACCCTAAAACTACATACGTCCAAAGATCGGCACTGACAATTTATGAAAAGCTCTCAATCACGATTGGCGGCCCAGAAATCACCTCTTCTCCCTCTGTTCTAGCCCAAAACTTCACAATTGCTTCAATTCCGCATGATACACTCAAATCCATTTCCTCTACCTTGCCATTTTACATACTCCGCCCGCATTTCCCTCTACAATCTCATTTCAGAAAGCGGTGGACAAATCTTTGGCTGTTGCAGAATGAAAGATTTGAGGTGAAAACTCTTACCCGTGGATTTCACCGCACTTTCACCTGTCTCGATCAATTCCAGTTGCGTCTGGGCTCCTGTGATTTCAATTCCAGCAGATCGCTAGGGTTTTCTCCTCATCATCCAGGTTGCGCACAGCAGAATCGAACGTGGAACCTGCAAATGGCTTTGGAGATTCCGTCATTTTTTCTTTATTTTTCTCCTAATTTGTGCTAATCTCCGTCAGATTTTTGTTTTTTCTTTCTTTCTAATTTGTGCCGGATTGTTTTTTAAATTAATTTAGATTTGGAACTAGCACTTTCACAAATCTAAAGGTAAGGGGCGTCCACTCACTTTGACGGAGGCGTTTAATCGTATTGACGCTTTTTGCCACGTGGGTAACAACTAAGACTTTTATTGATTCCAAGGCGAAACTATTTATATACAAGGCTGGACTCCTATTTTTAGTCCAACACTCCTGTGGAGCTCCATGTTTTTCGTATTTTTGGCCCTATTTGTATGTACTTTGCCTTATCACTAAGACCTAAATAGTTTTTAACAAAATAACAAATAGAATGTTCGAATGATACATTAAGACCTAAATAGTTTTTAACAAAACAATGATACATTAATTTGGAAATGCAATGGTGAGATTTGCATATTCATTCCAATTTCCATTTAGTTTTATTACGTGATGAAGGTTTTTTAATAACATCCACGAGGCCAAGTAACCTATGAGACCAACCGTACAATTTTGTTTGAAGGGTTCATCTTTGATTTTATTCATCTCTCTTTACTTACACACATTTTTATGGATATGATCTTATCTCATATGTTCCTACATATAGTCTTATATAGGTGGCATTTATCATACCCATATATTCCCCACATGTTTCATGTGGTTATTGTTATGTGGTGATATTTGAGACGAGGGCTTAAATTTGACAGTCGACCTTACTTGTCAAGCAATTTTTTTATGACAGTTATCTATTCAATACTACCCTTCAAATACTATGACATGCCTTAGTATAAATAAATCATATAAAAATAATATATATCGTCATAATCCTACAAAATTTTTGACAGTTTGTCCAAAATCTCTCCTTTCATATGATACAGTCTTTTTAAAATTTGGATTGTATTTTACAGCAAAAATACCTAAATACAGCTATACAACTGTCAAATTTAAGCTCTGTTTGAGACATTTGTTTGAATATTAATTCACATTCATACAATGTCCTAGAATCATTCGACTTCCTAGCACTTCAAGGAGCATTCATTATAGGAATCTTTAGAATTAGAACACTAAAATGAATATATTCGCATCAAATTTTGCATCCTAAGACATTTGCACACTTGCTTGTTGTTTTCTAGCCTTTTCCACGATTATAAAGTCGACCGTTCCAAGGGGTTGACGTACGAGAACTTGATCCTCATGATCTAATGGTCTTGCCAAGATATTTCTAAATATCATCAACCCTTACCAATTAGCAAAGAGAAGACTTCAAAGCGAACTTAAGAACATAAGTGTGCAATTTACTAGATCATATATGCGGGCCTTAAGATAAATCCATGCTCGCATATGTGATCCGCATCCATGGAATTGACCTAGAAAACTATTGCAACCCTACACTAAATTCCAAGTCGTACACAAAGCAAGGACACCAATCTTCCCACATCAAAATATCAAAATCTACATACATCAGAATTATTCATCCACATCGATCATAGAGCTAGGTACATTTCTCCTTTGCATTTACTTTCCTAAAATAGCATTAATTTTTTTCAATTATCATTCCCATAGCTTTGATTTCTTCAATCTATGTTAAATATATTGATATATATGCATTTATTTTATTAGCCTAGATTAAGCTTAGGGAAAGTGTTGTTTTCCTTCACATTTTTGTTGAATGTGTCCTATCTTACACCACCTTAGGGTTTTTTCTTTAGGGTTTATACCTTCACTATTTTAGAGTTTTAGATTTGTAGTTTCTACATACATCATTATTTTTCAGATCTTATTAGGGTTTTGTGTTCCTATGTGTTCTTATTTCATTGTTATATCTTCCTACTTAGGGTTTGTGTTGTATTGAGGACTTCTTTTTGCCCACCATACTCACCCTTGCCTATCACATTAGGATTTCATTTTCAAACTTGACGTACTTCTAAATTTTCTAATTTTTAATGTAAAAGTGAATTGTGAAGCTTTACCTTTATATCTTTAGTTTATGCCATGAGCTACTTGCAATCCTTATCTTTCATTAAGAAGGAGTGCTTGTTTAAACCCTAATATGGCCACCTAATCTAACAACAATGATATATTTTAAATGCTCATGTTGAGGCTCGCTTAAAGGATCAACAAGACTATGATCTGAGGCTCATTTCGCTAAGCAAGATCTCACACTTACAAAACAAGCCTTAATTGATGCCTTTATTCGAGTGGGGACTCCTAATCAATTAGCACGTCTATTTTACAAGACCTTGGAAGAGTGTCCCTATGGTGCAAATATGTTACATGATCTTGGATTTTTATTGGCTCCTTCTGATGGTGTGTCCCCCATCCATCTTCTTTTCATCCCAATCTTGCACCTACCTCTACCTCACCTATGACCACCATTATTACACCTAGTGTAGCCCTTACTAACATCCTTCCTCCCTCTATATTTCCCTTTGGATTTGCACCTACCTCCTAGCTTTACCCCCTCCATCATACCATCTTCTAGTACATCCATTCACACTACCATTCCATTTGCATCCCTTCCTTCTACCCACATAGCTACTAATGTCACACCCTCCACTCATATGTCATGTGTTATTCATCCTTTCTAACACTTGACTCATACTATTCCTCCTTCCCAACCCACATGGCTCATACTATTTTTCCATCTCACCTCATGACTAATATTTCCCATGATGTGATCCACCCATCCATTGCCATGACCTCACCCCTTACCTCAAAACCTTATTATACCTCCTCCATTGTTTCACATACACCCAACACAACCCTTGTCTCTGTCACCACCTTAGATACAATATTATAAGAGATGGCCAATCTTAAGAAAGAAACCAACAACAATAAGAATGATTCTATTTCTTATAACCCACCACACACATGTCATTAGCATTTGAGGTGGCTACATATTCATTGTTTGTTGGGTTCGTGGCCCCTAGAATTGAGCTATATAATACAAGAGGACACCCAAGTGTTCATATCATTCTTTTACAATTACTTGCATAAACTTTGCTTTGCATATGATGATAAGATCTTAGCCAAGTTGTTTCCATGAACCTTAAAGTATAGAGTTATTTAGTGATTCTATTCATTACCTCTTGATTCAATGTGATGCTTTGATGACTTGGTTGTCAAATTTTCACATCAACATGGGTTTGAATATAGCAGCGAATGATCTTATTAAGTGCATCCAATAAAGCAATGAGCTTATCAACTATTATGCCATCTACTTTCAATCTTTATGTGGTAAATCAAAACATCAATTTGACGATGATGAGTTGCAAATCATGTTTCTTTAGGGATTACTTCTGGTTATTGAGAATAATTTACATTTGAGCAACTTTCCCTCTTTTAGAGATATGTGTACACACATGAAGAATCTTGGGGCCAAACTCTCTACATCTAATGCATTGAAATATGGGTCATCATCTCAATTGTCTCACCCTTTCAAGTTTCAAAAGCCAAAAAAATTCGTTAAGGGAAATGAAATGAAGGAAAATTATAATCAAGTTACCACTACTTCTGTGTTTCCTTCATTTAGACCAACTGTTCCTAGGAAGTTCATGAAATAATAAATCTTTAGATGATGCGGTTCAAAGTTTATTGAGTGCTAATTTAATCACTCCTCCTCCAGAACATCCTTTAGATCCAAACTAACAACTTCCTAGTTCCTATAATGAACAATCATTTTGTAACTTCCATAGAGCTGAAGGTTGTTATACTTAATCATGCATGAGCCTCAAACATAAGACATGAGACCTACTAGATAACAATATGATTCATGTTGAAGGTATCAATGACAATGGAAATCCTTTGGTTGTACCTATGAATTGAAGATTGAAACTTACACAAACCCCTTTTTGGATCATACAAACAATGTGGAGGCACATGTTACTCCTGAGGAAATGAGGATAACGATAATGTGGATGATGTACATGTCGATAAGCATGTCTTTGTGGGGGCAATTGATACTATTGCTACTTCTTCTTCTTCCCCGCCAATTTCAATCTTTGATGTAGAGATACTACAAGATAATCACCATGGATTGTTGTACATTGTAGTGGAGTCGCATTGTCTTGATTGTCATGATATCCTTGTTGATGCTACAATTTAGTAAAATATATGCACATAAGAGATTCTATTTAATACATGCATCAAGCCAACATCTTATGCTCATTCAAGAGTCTCTCTAAAGATAATAAATAGAATATTGATTGGCACTTTAGGTTACGTTAGGAACCTACATAAAAATAATAGAAATGCTCCAAATAATAGATAGATCTCACCACTCAATAATAGAAATACTTCAATGTATTCAAAATATAGATCAAACCCTTGAGGTAGGGCAACACCATACAATGATTCTTATTGGAAGGAAGCCACCCCACACTATATCTCAATATTAGATGCAAAAATATACAATATTCTTCACCTCCTCCATATGAGTCTCTTACCTACATTATATAATACTTAATTGTCTATTACTACCGCTTACTCACGTATGCACCCCAATCATTATTTATTACTACCCAATTGACTATAATATCATCTACCTAGGTACATTAAATTCCATCCCCCTTAAACATGTTTTGCTCTCAAAACATGGGAAGAAGCCAAAAAATAAAATTGTTCCAAATTAGTACAAATATGATGCCATTCTTGTTCATCTAACCATCCATAATATGCAATACTCATGGTGGATTGTGCTTGATGGTACCTAAAACCCATCCTTGATCCAAATTTCATTGTGCCACTATGATCCCATTCTTCTCCACAATAATTCTTCTTGTTTGGCTCTGAATAGCCAGTGTTTATGTGATGCCACTAATGCTTGTAATGGCACCTTTATTCCATGTAGATCCATAGTGATTGGGCCTATGATTCCATGCAGTACCATAACTACATGATGGTTGCCTCCATGATTGGTGTCTCTCACACTAATGTAGACATTTGTATGGTGCACCCTTTTCTGCTAACCTTGGAACCTTATCTAATCCATCCCTCTTTTTTGCCACTTGCTAGGTCATCAAGGGAAACAATATTTTCCTCTTTTTAATTTTCTTCTTTTCCCTCTTCCTTTGATTCTTCTATACATTCTTCTTTAGATTCTTCAATTTTGCTTTCGTCTCTATTACATGCAATATCTCGTAATGTAATTTTTTTCTTTCTATACCAAAGCTTCATAAACTTATTTTGCACATTCATGTTTATTGTTTCCAGAGTATCTAACCAAGAATATCAAAGAACAATATCTAACCGACCCATATCCATAGCATAAAAATTTGAATGCAAAATATATTAATCCATTATGAATCAATCCTTCAAAAAATTAAACATGCTTACCCTCTATTTGAGACTCCTTAATTTTCTTTGTTTGCAGACGTATGGTTTGTAAATTTGATGTTGATGGATTTATACCTGTTGCTAGGGTTTACAAATACAACAACTTGTTTTTTTGCATTCATCTATGAAATTGAACAATAAAGTCTTCCTTTGTTAGAGATAAAATGCATGCACTCTTATATGTCATTTGTTCTACATATTTTATGTTAATATCTTTTCTTTATCATCTTCCTTATGTTTTAGTTCTTAATCCTTATCCCATTTCCTTTGGTGGCCATCGATCTAAGAAATTTTTTTCCATTTCATCCAAAGAACAAATGTCCTTATGTGATGTCCAATGCCATATTTTATCTTGACCTTTCAAGTGGTAAGAAAACTTTGATGTCCATATTTCACATTGACCATAACATATTTTGAATTGGAGCCACTATTCTAATGTATCACCACTTCCATCAAATTTTAGAAACTCCATTAAAACTAAGGTTTCAATTTTTTAAGATAGACCATATTTCTACCACATATTTAAAAAGAAAGTAATGTATAAAAGGAATATTTAAATATTTTCCTTCACTTGAAAAAAAAGAATGTGATTTACTCACTCTTATTGCAAGATATCAAGTTTTTCCCCTAAAATCATGCATTAAAAAATTGTGAAAAATCTTAATGTCATAGCTACTTCATATTGCCATATCTCCTTTGTTATTAATCTAAATCTTTAACATTACCACTTTTCAAAAAGATCTCAAAGTCTTCTTTCCAACGAATTCATATTCATTTTTTGAGGCCATGTATGAGACACATGACCCTCTACAAGCAATTTGCCCAAGTCATTAGGAAAAAATCCGGTAACAAATTCTTCCCACTTTGTCGTGGAAAGAGCTCTAATACCAAATGTTAGGAACTTGCAAAAAAAAATTCAAAATGATCCGAATAATGGATAGATCTCACAAATTAATAATATAAATTCTCTAATGTATTCAAAATACAAATCAAACCCTTTAGGTAGGATAATAACATATAATGTTCCTTATTGGAAAGAAGACACTCCACACTATATCTCAATATGAGATCCAAGCACATACAATATTCTTCACCTCCCCCATATGACTCTCTCGCCTATGTTATATAATTGTCAATTATCAACCACTACCACTTACCCACACATGTGGGATAAATACATTTATTCTAATTAACTAATGTGATGACTTACAAAGCACGTGTGCCCCAATCCTTATTTATTACAACCTAATACACTATACTATAATATATCTAGATACATTACAGGTGGTGTCATCTTACCACTTAAGTTTGGACTTAAAGAAGTACAAGTACTATGCCATGTTATTATTGCATCTGATAGATTTTACATTTATTGACAATGTGATTGCATCTAGAGGTTTAGAATCTAATTCTCATTATTGGCCTCATACATAGTTTTCAATCTATACCATGCATCTTTTGGGCTTATAGTAGTTCCAACATGTTTGCAATCTATCTCATGCCCCCTTTTTTGTTTCATGTGTCTACAACAAGCATCACCCATTATTATTATATCTTAAACATGTGGTCACCACAAATAGTTGGAAGTTCCTTGACCATGTTAGTAGACTTGTCTACCTATCAAGTTCAAAATATGTGACATGTTTAAGTAGCAAAATGTAGATGTTCTTGCCTCAGTCATTGTTCCCACCCTTCACTTTAGAAGACTTTATTGGTACACATCTACAATTTACCATGTTTTCTTGTTTGAAATGTTGCAACCCACTAATGGATCCATCAAGCATATTTATAGACAAATTTGACTATAATAATTTCAAATTGGGTTCATTGCAAATTCAATGCCATGAAATCCACTAGTCTAATTATGAACCTGGTAATAAACTCCAACTTTTTACTTTTGTGACAATATAACTTTATGTCTATAAAAACCCCCGTTGTTTTACTTTCCCAAGTAGAGTAGTTTTCCATTTAATGGTTGTTAAAAATAACAGTGAGCGAACACATTATAGATTGCTATATCCATTGAGCTTATTTACAAACCTAAAAGGCATGTTTAACTTTTTCCTTTTTATGGTAGAAGGGACACTTAACCATCTCATATTATATGAAGTGTAGACATTCACCAATAGGAATTCACTAATGCAATATCTTCTAGGTTGGAAATTGTGTTTGATAGCCAAATTTGGACCTCCAAAGGGATGGACTCTATTTCTACCATCTAGAAGCCTACAAATTGCACTTCCACTTAATGTTGAGCCTAGTGTCAAGTTGGATTATAGGAAGTAACATGTTATTGTTGGATTTAAGGGGGAAGAATCTTATCTTAGAACCAATGATTTGGTAAAAAGTTGCATTGCCTTGGAGATAAGAGTTTGATCTACAATTTGTGGGGAACTAGGGATTACAAGATGCACACTTGGTAACTAAGCATTAGTTAGGTGAAACTCTTATTTTAACTAGGTGTCACTTTTTCAATTCATTGAGGGGAAGTCACATATGTCTCTGAAATCCCAAATGCCCTATTTGAAGAGAACTTTGTTGCAAAGCTAGTTGCAAATAGTAATAGATAGATAATCTTTAGTGAGACTTCTACATATTTTTCAATGAGAAATGTACGTAAGAAACAAATTTAATCAATCCTCTATGAACCATTAATTCTTTAGTGATGGATGAGGAGAGAAGAAATTAAATTTTAATCAGCTCCTTGTTGTAGAGTTTAGATCCTAGAGTTTATCATTTCTTAAGAGTGGAATCTCCATTATGTTAAATCATTACAAGTTCTTCTTTTATGATCCTTTCAAGTGTAAAAAAAAGTTAAGGTTATATAACATTTTGGTTGAGGGGAATGTTACTTTATAAATTGGTACTCCATACTAATATCGCAGTTATTAATGGTAAACCCTGTTAATAGTTCAGCCTTTGGAATTTAAATCCATAATTTTCATATTCGAAGAGAACTTTTCTACAAACTTGGTTGCAAATAGAAATATATTTAGATCATTAAGTCAATTTCACAAGATATATGAGGTAGATAAACTTAATTCATGTCTTAAGGATTGATCATGTCATTCCAAGAATGGGTATACTAGTTATCATGCCTTCAAAATGTACTATTGAATTACATTGAAGCATATGGTTTGACACGATGGGCCAAGAGAATATTGTCTTTCCATTCTATCAAACCCTAAGATCCTTGGCTTTAGTAGCAAGAAATGCATCTACTGAGAGACTTACAAGGAGTTGAACCTCAGACTATGCACTTCGGTATCAAACAAGTATCTTGGATATAGGGAACAATTATTTCTAAATGTCCTTGATTTAGGATGAATGAAATGAATCCATGAGGACACATGCCACCCTATTTTCTTACCCATTTATTCTAAAGGAAGCTTTCTATGAGCTAGGGTAATTGTTTATTGTTAATGTGCATGATTGCACTCGTTATGCAAAGCTGTGAAGCTCAGCAATCATGTGTAACATGGGATCAAACTCAGGTTGTGGGTGACCTATGGTGAGCTTGAACCTCCAGATTATGGGTTGGTTCCCTTATAATTTTTCAATGAATTAATGACTTGCTAGGAAAAGGGTTGAAAGGATTTACTAAAAGCACTAAATCTGTAATTTAAAGTGTGGTGATGCACCTAATTTGATGGAAAATTGCAACTTTAACTCACAATGGATCTTAGAAAAACTATCCACACAACTCACTTTGGAAAAAAGATCACAAAAATATTTCTAAGGAAGGCTAGAAATAACTTTCTTCTTGGAGGAAAATAGGATTCTCACAGCATGAAAGAAAACTTTTCCAATTGCACAACCTAAGACCTATGATTTTTACTACTACTCAATACATGTAAGTACAAACGAGACAATGATTTTAAAGGTTCTAATTTTAAACACAATAAAATCTCATCAAATCATTCATAAAGACAACATACATGACAAGATAGACACTTGCTTTTCTAAAAAATAAAGGAATCAATTGCATAAATATGACAAGGAATAAAACCTGTAACCTACTGTAATCAATAAATCTACAAAAGTTGAGTTACAAAACCTTCTTCTCTCAGCAATGTGTAAGAGAGCAAAAAAGGCAAGAACTAGAAAAACCTCAGTTTTTCCTACAATATATAATATGCTCTCAAAAAGACCTAGAAAGGTCAATTGCAGTCAACTACATCTAAAAATAATCTCTCCAAAGTTGATCCACGAGCAAGTGTGGAAATCCCTAAAAATAAGGGCTATAATTGATCCAATTTGAGCTAAAATAGCTCCAAACTGCCCCTCTCTATTAGTTTGACCAAGTGGTGGACCAAACTCTCCAATTTTAACCAAAAAAACATGCAAAGAACTCCAAAGAACCTCAGTTAACTCCATCTCCTGATTTTGCATGATTTGGACATGTGTAAACAAAGTAAAAATAAATAATAAAGTATTCAAGATGATTTACTTTATTATTTATTATAGACTTGTCCATTTTACCATCTTTGCATTTCTATGATAAATAATAAAGTAATTTATAGCTCATTACTTTATTATTTATTTACATTTGTTTATTTATCTCTAACTCATGCAAAGCACAATAAACTCCTTATATCTCCTTTTGGATTTGCACAATTACATTAATGCATCCACTGATGCTGCCAAAATAATTGACCTCCGTGCATGCAAAAGTTACACAAAAAATCCCCATTTTACTCCCTTATGTCTCTCATGCATGGTTTAATTAAAACACATAACAATTCAAAGAATCACTCCTTACATACATTACATATTTCAAAACACCTTATAACTCCTATGTATACATGCATCATACTCTTTCCTTGCATCAACATGTTTCTTCACACCTTATGACTCCAATCACCATACCTCATGCATTATTTATCACATAAAGCACCTTATCACTCCATTGATCTTCATGCTTTATAAGGCATAAACCTTACCTTCGAATCATTGCTTATGTTTTGACTTTGTGAAAAAATCAAAAGATCAAAAAGAAACAAGCCCTCACAGGCCCCTATGGCATCATTAGGTAAAGACTTCTTGAAGTCTTGACCACGATGATTATATGGATAGCAATGATTTATTAATTTAAGTCAAAAGTCTGATGGACTTCAGCTAAGGCATCGATCAAAAGAAAAGGAAAACCTAAAATTCTTTGTCATTTTCATTGTCTCTTTTTGCTGCTCCATGAGCCGCTACCATGCTAAGGGTTTCCATTGCTGTGACCGGGATATTTTGGGCTCGATCTGTTGTTATCTTGAGCTATTCTTGAAGCCATATTCTTCAGATGAGTTTCTTTTGCAAACTATTGTTTCTTTCCTACAAAAAGAAAGTAAAAAAGAAGGCATCTGCTGCTCCTTTAGTCATTTTATCTCTAGTTCTTGCTCCACTAGCATAATGAAAAAAAGAACCTTCTATTTACCTCTGCATCTTCTCATCTTTTCATTCTCTGTCACAACATGGAAAAGGATGAATATGGGTTTCTTTGCACTTGGTTTCTTCATATATTCTTTGCTCTTGTATATCTCCATGACATAAGGACATTATGAGGGTTTTAATGGTTTTTTGTAAAAGGTTCATAGAAAAGCAACAACAACTGGTAAAATGTTCTGGTTTGCTCAAAATCCACCACAGCTACTTTATACAAGTCATAAATAACTATTGAAAGATGGTAAAAAGCTTCTATTCAATGTATACCCTCCTAGGGTTTGGTAAGCAAAGACACCATTTTCTTTCTCTATCTGTTACAACAATGCACTTTTTGTAGCAAAGAAAAAGAAGAAACAAGGCAAAAGCAAATAGTCTTTTTACTATTTCTTGTTTTCTTGTATCTCTGCAAAAAACCTAAATAGGGTTTGTAAATAAACCAAAACCCTCCATTTCTTTCCTCTCTGCTACAAAAAGGGCATCCCTGCTTATTCTTTATTTGACTGTATCATTGTGACTTTCTTGCATACTCAATGGCCTTTGATGACAACTAACCTTTTAAAAGACAATAGTCTTTCTCTCCTTCTCATTGCTCCATTTAGGCATCATGTGCTTGTATGTGATTAAGGTAAAAAAGAAAAAGATTTATGAGATACAGTTGCTCATGTTTTCAATATCCTGTAGATAAATGGGCATTTTGTTGCTCCAACCTAGCTTATCTTGCACTTCTATTCCCCTGTACATAAGGCATATGAATATATATTGAGTTGGCATGCCTTATGATTCCCTCTTTCTTTTAATGGCATTAGGAGCTCTCTAAGTTGTCTTTGATAGACTTTCAAGGTTACAAAAAGATAATGTCTCTGTTCTCTTGTATGTTAGTCATTGATATTTGTATATATCCACTTATTTGCTGAAAACAAGGAAAAGAATATGCAAAGCAACTGTACCTATCTTTGATTTATGTAGATGAACAAAAAGATAATGCTCATTTGTCCTTACTCTTTTGTATGTGATCATTTTGTGCCTTTTGGTTCATTTGAGATAGTCATGATGATTGTTCTACTTGGTTTTGACTTGATTGTACCTCTTGCATATATGAATTATGTAGCTCCTTTATGACATCCATATGGCACATGAAACTGTCCCTCATGTTGTTCCATGGTATAGTTGTTCCATCTATGAGGTATATCCAAACAGCAATTTTACACTTCAATCATAACAAAAGATGGAAAAGTACATTTCTTTAAATGCTATGGCTACACTTCATACTTGTATTTATTCATTGATGAGATAAGGATCATGCTATGGTTTCCACATGTCATTTGACTATATGTACCTTGCTCATTTGATTACATTGTAACTGTGGCAAACAAGGTATATGTTTTTGCTGCTCCATGACTTTGGCAACTGTACCTTCTATGCATAAGGCATATGGTTGTGTATCTTACATGATTGTCCTCTTCTCTTGTGCTTTATACATTTGACATAGCAGCAACATGAATTGTGATAAAACACCATGATGTTTGGTTAATTGAATATCTATGCATTAATGTTATTACTCTGAGCATGCTGGGCTCAACCCTTATGGGAGCCCATTTTCTCCACATGCTTATTCCATAAAAGATGAATCAGCAACATGATTTCTCCTATACCTGCACAGTGAACAAACAAGTTAGCTTAAAAACATACCTTTAAAGGTTCAAATCTCTTTTCTCATGATGATTTAGCCTTCATCTGATGATTTGATCTTTACATATGTCTGATAATGATCCAATTGTAGCATTATGATTGCAATTTTATAGATCTATTGATAAGGCATATGATGAGTTTGTATATTCAGAGTTCTAACCAAACCTTTCAACATTGCAGGTTCATCATTCTGATCAGGGGCAGGAAGCTGAAAACATGAAGATCAAGCTGCAAATAGGAGGATCAACACCAACACTTCAAGGCAATGATGGATTTCACTTTCCTCATATGTTCTTTTTCTTTACTTTATCTTCAGATGTATAGCTTGCATGTTTTGTTGTATTGGCTTAGTTTAGTCATTCCCACGACTTGTGTGGGACATATTTAAACACTCTCTTGAATATAATTAGTTATTTTACTTTATGCAATGATTTATGTATATTTTGCTTTCTGAATCAAATACATAGCATAAAACCACTGAATCTGCTTTAAAACACATGTTTAAAACATGATGATGAAATGACAGTTTATAAATACCTTTCTTTTTGCACTGTACTATGGTACTTGAATAATTCGTAACATCATAACTAAGAGATGAAATCAGTTAGATACCTGCCATTCCTTGAATGCCTGCTTTCTTGTCGTTAGATTACTTTCACTTATCAGGATGGTTTGACAGCCCAGCTTGGGCTGTCACATTATCCTGATAAGTGATCTTTTTGTTGTTCTCTTGTCAAGACAACATGCATTTGACTGAGTGACCATGCACATAAAATTTTTCTTTTTCCCTTTTCCAACAACAGCTATCTAGGCCTTGCTAAATTAGGTTGCAAACATAATTTAGTAACATTTATAACAAGCTTTTGATAGAAGCCAATAAGAAGAAATGCAAACATTGTTCATCAAAAGGATATTGTTAGCAACCTAAGTAGACCCTACTATTAAGAGGAATCTATTATGAGTAGGTGTGATATTCACCTTGAATATCCTAAATTCTAATTATTCATAGACAATAATTATGTATGTGTCTCCAAATTTCATGGAGTGGGAAAATGAAACACCATTGTGAGGGTGGAGACACATGTAATTATTTTATTATTCTCTAGGTACTTGGAAATATTGTTTACAGTAATGAGGCATTGAATAGGGGGTTAAATAGTGGACTTGTAAGAGCATTTTTATTATTAATTAGGTATGGAATGTAATTAATGCTTCATAGGGGAGTGCTTGGGAGTTCCATATGCCAACTTGCATAATGGAAGTCAAAGATGCTTGTGTGAGGAGTAACATTCCATTTTGGAGGACACTCTCTTGAGTGGGTTGTGAGAATTCTTATCGTGGTATTTTGGGACCTTATTTGAGCCCATGGTATTACCTTTTGGTGGTTTTATGGGCCTCCATGAGTATATATATTGAGGGTTTGAGATGGAGGCATTATGCAGTATTTTCTATAGGATTATGCTACCAATTTTCCTTTAGGATTGAAGAGTGTTGATCTCTATAGAATACATGAAGCCTAATATTGTATTTTAACTATGTCGTTGGGAATACATTGGATACACTACTTTGGAGGCTACGTTTTTCTTGAAATGGTTTTCCCAGGGTATATCTATGTCACTTTTGTCTTGTGGCTTATTTTATTCTTCTTCTCATACTCTCGCTCTTTTATAAGTATTGTTTTATATGCTAGAATGATGCTAAAATATTCGTAGATTAACTATTGTGATATTCTTCTTGTAGGTTTAATGTGGAGATCTTGCATGTTTAATTGCTAAGGGGTTTGAAAGGATATTTTCCTAACATTTTGTATCAATGTCATGGTTTGGGTATAGGACGGTTTGCCTTGTATTTTTAATCCTTGTTCACGTGGGAGTTTTCTAGTTGATCTTATTTTTCAAGAAAATAGTCATGGCAAGCACTTGTAGAATGGAGAATGTGGAAGATCTTAGATTTGGTCATGTGTTTACAGGTTGCATGATGGTGACACAAAGCTCTTGTTGGCAATATGGGCATACCCTTTGGTCTCATGGGGTTTGGAGTGGTTACGGTAGGTCCTTGGTTTTAATCCTTGGTTATGTGAGAAAGCATTGGATGATTATAGCCCCTATGATTGCATGGATGATCCATGGGTTGCATGTGCATGGATGTTGTAGATCTATGTTGTTATGGACTTGTATGGGTGGACTCTTTACTTGTATGTTGATGTTATATATTCATGGAAATTTGGATCTGCATACACATGTGTGATGTAAATATGTGATATTTCATTATTTGCATTATAGAAGTGTAGGTTTTGGATTTGTGGGTATTCTAGACATGTAACAAATTCAAGTTTACATAGAGGTTGTGTGTGGTTTTTTTATACATGTAAGACATTTGACTTTCACATATGTGGGTTTTGTAGATTTTTTATTCAAAATCTATGGTTATCAATATTGATGATGATTTATTGTTTGGATTATAGATTTGGTGTTTTCAAATTTACCAGTTTCTAGATGTTAGATTGTATTCAAATTTGCATGTATGGTTTTATAGTTTTTACATGTTAATCAAAATATGTGGTTTTGTAGATCTATAAAGAAATTATGTTTAGGGTTTTCTAGATGATGACAATTGTAGATTTACTTGCATGATTCATGCGTGGTTTGAGGAGGTTAGATGTAGCCTTCTCAATTTGGAAGTGTTGGTATGTGTCTAGTCACTTAACATTTCTATAGTGGTTTCTTGTTGGGTTCATGAACTTTGGTTACTCTATTGTGGATTTGCAGCAAGTTGGATCTAGATTTGGTTTAATGCTTAAGTCATGGAGAATCTACATGTCACTTCTGGTTGTCTCTATTTTACATGTTACTAATGTGTTGTTGAATTTGTTATTGCACTATTTGAGATCTATGAGTTTTTTGGTTTCTTTGGTTTTAGTTGGATCATTGGGCATGCTTTTCTATCACATTTGAGATGTCACAAGTGTTTATATTTTGTGGGTTGTTTGTACCTACATGTTGCATGGAGAACTCAATTGTGGATCTTTGGTGCGTTTTTGGTTCCTTTTTGTAGCAAGGTTTTGTTGTTAGACCATGGAGTTGTAGATTATATTTGGTTGGACTCTTAGTCATCCTGGTGCATTGGTATGTTCACTACAAAGAGATAAAGAGATGGATGTTTGGAGTACCCAAGATAGTTTCACTTTGGAACCTGTAGTAGTTGGATATAGTGTCATGAGAGGCTCTATATCATGCTTCAATGGGATCTTGGCATGGTTGAATAGTCAGTGATATCTTCTTGGATTGAAGATCATGGTTTTACTTTGCCTTCTAGGAGCTCCCGGTGTTGTAATTGAGTTATTTGATTATGTGAGAGCCATGGATGACCTTTGTTGAGCCAATAAATTGCATGAATAATTAATTAGTTCAATATTAATTATCAACTCGGGGTCTAAATGCTTGCGAGATGTCGTGCACTGTATGTGCAAGCCATAGGTTCACATCTTGCATTGATTTATCTAATTCTAAAGGATAAACTAAGATACAATTCTGAAAGCATAAAGTAAAAGAGCTTGTTCACACTTTTCTCAGACATAGCTCCTAATTTTTTTGAACTAGGTAGAACGTAAGACACTACATCTCAGTCAGTTATGGAAGCTCATACACACAATGCTTGAAAGTAAATCACACATAACTTGAAAGTAAAAGCACTTAATCAGATTAATTAAAGTAAGATTCCTAGTTTTTCCATCCAAGGCTGAACAACGAGATTCTATTCCTTCATTAATCTAAAAAGTGCTAGCAAACCACACTCCACACTTGTAGAAATTAAATAAATGGAAACACAATCTACACTAAGCAAGGGCCCATGTTGTTTTAACATAAACAAATTAATCTAATCATTTATAACATTAATTGCAAAACTAAAATATAAACTAAATCAAGATATGCAAATTAATCCAATCAAACTACCATCTAAAGGCAAATCAACATAAACAAACTAATCTAAACTAAAACAAGATCTTTATGAAAAATTGATTTTTATTCCATCATAATCTAGACGTTGCTCTAAGAGTCCCCCTTAACAATGGAGAAGGCACTCTTATTTATACATGAGTTGCTTTGAAAAGAGGATAAGCAATAATAAATTTAGATCCATTTTTCTCTCAAGTGGGTACAACCAATTTGTTAATAATAGATCATAATTATCTTTTACAAATCCTCTCACAAATCTCTAATATCTTTAATAGATATTATCAAAACTTCCATGATTCTTCTCCATCACATATGCTTGAATGATTATCTCAAATCTTCATTTAATCTTTAAAAGTTGAAGATGAAATTTGAATTTGAGGCTAGATGGTCAAATATGACATTGTTGGAGTCTTCAAATATGTTTGTAAATATCATAAAACTCTTCCAACTTTTATATATAAGTGAAAACATGTTAATTTTCTAATATTTAATCAAAAACTCACTCAAAATACTAAAATAAATTCATTAGAATTGTTATGTCAGAAAATGTCCCCTTGGGGGCTTTTCCCTCTTAAGGTTTAGCTCCTGGGTCCTTAATTTGCATTTAGAGCATCTTGTGTGTTATTTCTGACTCCCGATGAGAAAACCCTAAAGTCTTATGGCAAATAGGACCTAAGGGATTACATTTTGATGAATCTTAAGCAAAAATGGCAGGGTGGACTTGGGTGCTAGCGCCCTAGTCCTACCCTATTTCGGGTTCGCCCTAATTTCAAATGTTGCTTTAGTGACCATTAATTAGGTCCTATGTCGACATCTCAAGTTTAAATGATGAAATTCTTAGCGAGAATCTTTGTAGTTGCATATATAAGCATGATTAGGTTTCATTTGCAAACTAGATGGACTTTATGCATACTTGTGATTATAGAGCACTCAAAACATTCATTGTGTTGCAGAGCAGAGCATTGTTATTGTGTTTGTATTTGCAGATTTGACTCCATCTCCTCATGGCATGAAGAGCATCTTCCTTCCTTGAGATCTACATTTCAAGGTGATATCTATTGTGTTTTCAATCATTTATTATTTAGATTTTTGCCTTTATCCCGCAGGGATACGCACTCTTATCTGACAACGATGTTTGAAAGACTTGAATGTCTCTTTGGGGCTTGACCGAGGCAAGCCTCTAAACACCACAACCACCTCCCACACTCCTTGTGATTATAGGTTACATGTACTGAGTTCCACGTAGTGGAGTTGCAAAAAGGAGTGGAAGATGTCAAGGATTCAGGATCTGAAAGGAAGCTAGACATTAGAGCTTTTCCTAGACTAGGGCGCTAGTCCCCGTGTCCTCCAGTTTTCCTGAAGCAGAAATGGAAGTTGCAATGTAGATCAGTGTCGAGAGAAGTTCAGGATTTCATGACGAAAAGTGTACCTTGGACTTGGATGCTAATCCATGTGTCCCTGACTTCTCCACCTTCCAAACTTCAAAAAATAGTGAGTTAAATATCTTTGTCCCTTATCTCAGTCTAAAAGGATTTGTCGTGATTTGATAATTTGTTTATTGTTTTGCATATTTAGGGTTTTAAGTGAATTGAGCATTAAATTGAGATATTGTTTGACACATCCAAGAATCCACATCTTCCCAAGTGGCATCCCAACCTGATAGGTGAATCCTCTTGCACAAATTAGAGGTTCAACTCAGTTAATATGCCCTTGGAATGTTTGTAGTGAAAGGAGGATTCCACATAAACCCTTAAAACATCAACCCACGTCCCACCATCTCTTTCTCTACTAAACATTTTGGTGAACCCATGTTTTTGGACTTTTTGGAACCTTGCTGAGTGTTGTTTGATATATTTGCATTCATTCATCTTATTGCATTCAAAAAATTACAAAAAAAATTGAAAAAATTGAAAAATTTGCATTTTGGCTTGCATTTTAGCATAGTTTGAATTATTTGGCATTCAACTTCATTAAATTTCTATCATTTTCATTAGATCTGATTTAAATAACTTAAATTCATCATTTAGAATTCACTTGCTTTGCATTTTTATGCTTAAATTAACAAAAAATTCTTGAAATGGTGCATTTTCATAAAAACCTAGTTTTGCATTAACTAGGGTTTGTAGTCAAAATCTTGTTTCATATTTTACTACCATTTTCAAACACTCATTATGACTTATTTCTAATATTAGTGTTGCATCATAGTGGTCTTCTTGCAAAATTTCATGTTTAGGGTTTGAAAACCTTGCATTTTCACTAAATTTTGGCCTTATCATTTCTCTAAATTTGCACTACAAGCGTGTTGTAATGGGTTTTGCTGCATTAATTGGCTGTTACTAGGGTTATTATCTGCTTCCCCTCCTCAAATTCCTTACAACACCCCTTTTACTAGGCCTTTGCATGGAAAATCGTTGAAAAAAATTGCATATTTTAGCACATTTTCACTAGGTTTTGACTTGTCATCACTCTAGGGTTGCATTAAAAGCGTGTTGTGAAAGATATTGCTGCATCATTGGACTATTATTAGGCATATTATTATTTTTCCCTCTTGAAATTTTCACAACACCTTTTCTCCTAGTGATTTGTATTGAAAAAAAGTTGAAAAATCAAGCATTTTAGGTCATTTGCATACATACGTTTGTGCTTGTTCTAGCACAAGTTTTAAAAATATTTAAAATATGATTTTCCACTCATTTGAACACATCCACATGGCTTATCAATACAACAATAATGCTAGGCTTCCTCCTAGGTCTCATTTGAAAAGAAGAGCTCCTGAACTTCAAATCACCTCATGACAAAGAAATGGTAGATACTGAAGGGCATCTTTATAGTACAGTGAAAATAATGGAAATAGTTGTGCATGAACACTCATAGACCCTAATTGCATGAATAATGTGGTTACAAAAGATTTTCTTCTTAAACATGATTTGGCACAAAACTATTATGACCCGTTGAATTTGAGAATTAAAACACATAATGGATCTTTGATGAAAACATTTGGATTGATAAAATTGTTAGTCTCAGTTTATGACAAAGTCGTGGACCAGTTATTTGATGTTATCCCCTTATCTGACCTCTTTCATGTAAAACTAGGACATCCATGGCTTAAGGCTATGAACATCGTTGCTTCAACTATTCACAAATACCTAAAATTCCCTTTGCATGGAGAGATCCGTACTGTCCGTTGTAATACATACCAACCTCTGGCTAAGAGAAAGAATTTCACCCTTGATGACTTTTGGCTACAACCTGAAACAAAACCTGAGCCATGAAGAGACCAATCCTTCCTAAATTATAGACGATACAAAGCAAAACAACTAGCTAGAGTGGCCATGCCTCCTTTACAAACAATGAGGGAAGAACATGTGTTTGAAGATCCTCTTAGAGCAAAAGGAAAATGACAAAGTGACATAAGAATTACATAAGACTACTACGAATATGATGAGATAATTTCTGTGATATATGTGGATAAGGAAAAGTTTCATAACTCACCTCGTCCATAGAGAGATGGTATTTATGCTGAGGTTCCTCCTCTGTCATCCTTACAAGGATCAAGAGGTTTTCATTGACAACAAAACATTCCACTGAGACCAATGAAATTTGAACATGGTGCTTCCTCCTCTAATGTGCGAAACCCTATAGAAAAACATGATGATGCCTTTGAAGAAGTAAGTGCTAAAACAAGAAGGAATAGACAAGCAAAATAAAGGAGGAGGAGACAACAAGATTTTGCCCAACGAATTGCAACCCAACAAGAAAACATTCAACGTAACACTGAAACAAACATAGAAAACCTCAACACTAAACAATTGGAAGATAAGAACAAAAGTTGGGCTATGGTACCTTACACACCTCTTTCCTCTAGCATCCGAGATTGGGAAGAGGATGATTTACTCGATGACAACCCTTAGTTTGGTTGTCCCTATAGGTAAGTATTTTTAACCCTTTACCTTCGTGATGTGTTTCCCTCGTGATGTGTTATGTGTTGTTGAGGCCTCCTAGGATGACCCTTGATACTCTCGTAAGGTCAAGGATACTGGGAGATTGCCTCTGTTGTGACCCTTCTTCTATTTGTATCATCATTCTTCTATATTGCTTCTCCTCTATTTTCATTGTTGTGTGTTGTGTCTTATGGACATAGAGTTGCGGTCGGTGACTTGGGGGCACCCTCCTATGTGACTGTCCCTAAGGTACTTGTTTCTCCTCTCTCAATTTATTGTTTCCCTTCCTCTAGTGGTTCTATCTAGCGGGTGAATGACAAAAAACATATTATATTGATGCGGACCTAGTGTCCCCTTAGCGAGAAATCAAAAAATGGACCAAGTCCATACATGATGATGGGGTTGTTATATATTATCTGACACTTGGCTAGTAGAATCACTCTGTGTGATCTTGATGTTGTCTTATTGCACTTACAAAACATAACAATACTGCTGCTCTGTGCACTTTGTCTATCTTGAATCTTTCATTCCTCGGTTCTTTATGTGAATGATCACATGCATTGTTGTTCATCATGATTATATGGATGCTAACACCTTTTTCTCGCAGGGAATTGTGTGTTTGTGGGAATATTTGGTGATCGTAAAGTACATGTCACCTCCGGGGGGCATGGGCTTTGCGAGAGCTCATGTTCCCTTGTGTGTTTTCTTCCTAACTTAACGTGCTTGATATCAGTACACGACACAACCACCTTAAGGTGGGGGCATATATAAGGTAAGTTGTCTGATGTAGATGCTAGCAAGTGTGTTTGTGAATCTTGAATCTACTGCAATCATTTAAGCCCTCTGCGGAGGCAGGATATCGTGCATATCCTTTCTATCTTAAGCCCTTCGTGTGAGGTGGGGATGGTGTATTTCTTGAGGAGATTGTACAATCCTGTCATTTTCTCAAAGTCCTTTGCGAAGGCGGGGAGCATATCTGAGACTATCCTTACCCTTAAGCACGTCTTTGGTGATTGTCGTGTGAAGCCCAATCGTTGATGTGTGCCTGTAATGTGCCTGAGATGGCTCCGAACCTAGCAATAGGCTTCTTCCATCGCTTGTCTGTCGTGTTTTCTCCATGTCTTTTATGTGTGTGTGTATTGTGTGTTTGTTCCCAAACATAGTCTTAAAGACTGGTGGTGATGAGTCCCTGATATGCTTTGGGATTTGTATGGCATGCTTAATTTGTATGGAGTGTTTGTTCTTAAGTGAAGTCTTAAAGACTAGTGGCGATGAGTCCCTCCTACACTCTGAGATTTGTATTGCATGTCTGTTTCCCCATGTGTGCAGTCTTAAAGACTGGTGGTGATGAGTCCCTCCTACACTATGGGTTGTGTGTTTACTTTCCTTGTACTTGCATTCTGCATTTCATATGTGAGAAAAAGAAAAAAAGAAAATAATCACTACATTCACTGTGTTTTGTGTGTCTTCAATGTTGTCTTCTCTGTGTTTTGCATGACTGTAACTGTCTTATCCATGTTTTGCGTGCATGTTACTGTCTTCAATGTGTTTGGCATGTCTTCACCGTGCTTGGCGTGTTTGCTAACTGTACTTTAATGCATGTATTGGTCTTGTGTTTATACATACATTAAAGTGGGGGCTAAATGTTATGTCAGAAAATATCCCCTTGGGGGCTTTTCCCTCTTAAGGTTTAGCTCTCGGGTCCTTAATTTGCATTTAGAGCATCTTGTGTGTTATTTCTGACTCCCAATGAGAAAACCCTGAAGTCTTATGGAAAATAGGACCTAGAGGATTACATTTTGATGAATCTTAAGCAAAAATGGTAGGGTGGACTTGGGTACTAGCGTCCTAGTCCTGCCCTATTTTGGGTCTTCCCTAATTTCAAATGTCAATTTAGTGACCGTTAATTAGGTCCTATGTAGACATCTCAAGTTTGAATTACAAAATTCTTAGCGGGAATCTTTGTAGTTGCATATATAAGCATGATTAGGTTTCATTTGCAAACTAGATGGACTTTATGCATACTTGTGATTATAGAGCATTCAAAATATTCATTGTGTTGCAGAGCAGAGCATTGTTATTGTGTTTGTATTTACAGATTTAACTCCATCTCCTCATGGCATGAAGAGCATCTTCCTTCCATGAGATCTACACTTCAAGGTGATATCTATTGTGTTTTCAATCATTTATCATTTGGATTTTTGCCTCTATCCCACTAGGATATGCACTCTTATCTGACAACGGTGTTCAGAAGACTTAAATGTCTCTCCGGGGCTTGAATGAGGCAAGCCTCTAAACACCCCCTCCCACACTCCTTGTGATTGTAGGTTATAGGTAACGAGTTCCGCAGAGTGGAGTTGCAGAAAGGAGTGGCAGACATCAAGGATTCAGGATCTGAAAGGAAGTCAGACATTAGAGCTTTTCCTAGACTAGGGCGCTAGTTCCCGTGTCCTCCAGTTTTCCTGAAGCAGAAACAGAAGTTGCAGTCCAGATCAATGTTGGGAGAAGTTCAAGATTCTATGTTGAAAAGTGTACCTTAGACTTGGGCACTAGTCCCCGTGTCCCTGACTTCTCTGCCTTCTGAACTTCAAAAAATAGTGAGTTAAATATCTCTATCCCTTATCTTAGTCTGAAAGGATTTGTCGTGATTTGATAATTTGCTTATTGTTTTGCATATTTAGGGTTTTAAGTGAAATTGAGCATTAAATTGAGGTATCGTTTGACACATCCAAGAATCCACATCTTCCCAAGTGGTAGCCCAACCTGATAGGTGAATCTTCTTACACAAATTGGAGGTTCAACTCGGTTAATATGCCCTTGGAATGCTTGTAGTGAAAGGAGGATTCCACATAAACCCTTAAAACATCAACCCACATCCCACCATCTCTTTGTCTACTAGACATGAAAATAATAAGCCTAAACCCATATAAAATCATTAAAATGGTCTTAAGGTACGGTTGCGGGAAAGTGTAAGATGGTTAAAAGTGAAGAAAAAAAGGGTAAAAATATGGCATTTTCATAACTCAACAACCTTTAGTTAGGAGATGTTTATCAGAGTGACGTTGGTAGCTCTAGATCACTTTCAATGGGAGCTTTGGCAGTGATGTGAATTTGTCACTTTGTGATGGATGATCTTTTGTGGTGGATGTTGGTATTATGAGGAACTCTTGGTTCTTGCTATATATGAGCAATGAGAGTTTTTTGATAGTTCCTATTATCCTATTTTGCCTTCCAACCAAATAGCCTAAGGATCCATGAAATCCTAGTGTTTTCACCCTTTGGAATGCAAGGAAAACTACCTGAATTGACTAAGTCCAAATGTTTCTAAGTGTTTCCTTGTATTTTTCACCATTGTCAGAGGTTGGAGTTTCAGGATTCCTCCTTCCATCATGTTTTCCCTGTTGGCTATGAAGCCCTCCAAGTCTAAAATTTGCCTAAGTGTTAAGTTCTTGAAAATTCTTCTAAGTTTGTTGAAGGTCAGAGTTCGGGCCTTTGGCCTTCAGTCTTCTTCAAGGCAAGTGTCAAGGAGAAGCCCCAAGGGCTGAAGTTCAATGAGATATACTTGTTTCAAATTCTTGTAAGTATGCAATGGGTGAGGGATGGTGGAGGTTGGTTCTTCTTTCTCCCTTTAGGGAAGATGGTAGGTGGAAAATCTCAGGGCCGACCCCCAACATTTTCATTATTCAACTAAGTGTATCGAAAGACGGAAGTCAGGCCTGCGACCTTCCCTCTTCTTCAGGATAAGTGGCAACAGGAAAGCTCGGCGACCAAAGTCCGCCTAAGGTTTGAAAATTTTTCTAAGTAGAGCAAACTTCAGGGGTCAGAGTTATGATATTCTCTCTTCTTCAAAGCAAGTGAAATGGTGAAGGCTGAAGTCTAATGGAACCTAAATTCTTTTAAGTTGTGCAGGCATTGGCGAACGGGAGTTGTCTCTTCTCTCTCCTTTGTTTTGGAAGGCAGAAGGAAGAATGTTCGAGGCCCGAACCCCAATGCTCTTCATTTGTCTAGTTATTCTAGGGTTGGATAGTCCTTTCTTCTTCTTTCTCAAGGTGCATGTGGTGAAGGGCGAAGCCCTGACTTTCGAAGTCCAAATTGTAGATGTTACCAATAGTGAGGCGGGACACGTGGTGAGCTGGCGCAACTTTTTGAAAGCTTTGTCTCTAGCACCGAGAGGAATTACATCATGTAAACACATGGCACTCACGGGGATGCATCGTGGAGGAAAAAAGCATGGCGCACCGCTTTGAAAAAGGTGGCATGCAAAGCCGCCACATGGCGCCTTCATGCATGCGTAGGGAGAAGTTGCGCCTGGACTACAGGATCTTGTGCTGAAAAGGAGAGAAGGCCACATCAAAGGCAAAAGAAAAGTAAAGAAAATGGTTCCTTGTCAAAGGATTTTTCTGACAGTGAAGATAAAAAACAAAGAAAGCTGACTTAGTGGTTCACAAAATGGAGATTTTGCCAATAAGGCAAAATAAGGTGGAAATCAATGAAAAATCAAAAGGGATTAATGCCCGAGGTCTGTCGAGCTACAAAATATTATTAAGTCTTTTAGAAAGTGAGGATCGGGAGTTCTCTCTTCCCTCTTCTTTCTCGAATACGACAAATGAAAGGCCCAGGGCTTGATCTTTGCTGATTTCTCAAAATAGCTAAGTGTTGCAGAGGTGGAGGTCAAGTTTTTCTTTCCAAAGAATGACGTAACGGTGAAGGCTCGACCCCAAAAGCCTGATGATCCTCTTCTCCTAGACTTCAGAGGTCAGGGTTTCCTCCTTCACCTTTCCAATGCCCGATCGGTGGAAGACCGATTGGAGGAAGCCCGATCAGTCAGGGCCTGACCTTTTTACCTTCCAGATGCATTTTCTACTATTCCAAACATGACGAGACTACTTGGTGACTTTCCTAGTTGCCATTAATGTTTCTTCAAAGCTCAATTGCTTGTAGAAGATGGATTTCTCGCCTCCCCACGCCACTATAGCCTCTCTTGCATTAAATCTTTGCACCCAAAGCGTGGGCAAGCCCCCAGTTTTAGTGGATTTCATGGGCAGAGCCATGTGGGCATGCTCCAAGGGCACCAGATGAAGTTATTGTAATATGGGCAATGATTTTCCTTGTTGACTCTTTAGACACCTAAAAATGACCAAATCACTTGCATCTAACATTAATTAAATAATCTAATTATTTAATTAATTTCATCAAATTCCTTTATTTCCCCTAATTCCAATATTAATTGAATAAATTCTATTTATTTAATTAATTTCATTAAATTCCACTTTATTTTTCTAAATTAAATAATTTTAATTATTTAATTAAATCATTTCCCTTTTAAATTCTTCAAATCCACATTAATTAAATAATCTAATTATTTAATTAATTCATCCTAATTCCTCTTATCCACAATTAACTAATTTTTATTAATCAATTATTCCTCTAAATTTCAATAAATTATTTAAATTTATTTAAGTTGATTTTTTCTTCTAAAAATAAATAAAACTAATATTTTATTTATATCTCATATATTCCTCTATCATGCAAAATAAATTAAATCAATTTATTTGTTTAATTTATTTAAATCCTCATATCTTATCTTTTCTTCAATCATGTACAATAAATTAAATAAAATTATTTATTTAATTCTCAATTATCTCCAATTCTTCTAAAAATATCATTTTTTCTATGTGCACAATCAGTCTTATTTTTAGAACTTCAAAAAACAGTAAATCTAAGGTTGAGTTAATTGGCTTTAATCTTATTGTTTTTATCATCAACTCATAAATTAGAAAAAAAATATTCTAAATTTATGAAATCAAATCCTATCTTTATCAAAGCAAGTAGTTAACTCAACAAAAGAGTTTTAAAACATGGACACATGTCGTGTGCACGTTTATTGTGTCCTCTCAACTCATCTCATCCATTGATTTCATTCATTTATCTCAACTGTTGATCGATCTTTCCTGAAACCTATATATACCCCCTTCACTTCATTAAAAATCCTCTTCAATCATTTAAGCTTTGGGAATTCTTAAGTGCTTTGAGCATGATACCACATCGTTGAGCACATTGAATCTTTGAGCACTATAATTTATCTGCTTGTTGCAAACATGGTTTCACAATTCATTGAAGCAATCCACAAAGACCAATAAAACAACACAATCTAGGTGATAACTTCATTGTTTTTCTTTATTCATTGATTATTCGGTTATTGTTTAGATAGTTCTCTTGAAGGTTATAGGATTGAGTGTTATTGTTATCATTGTTTTGATCTCTTTATTCAATTTTGATTTTACCTATACACATTCTGGCATGCCTAGTGGGACCCACTAACCTTTACTTTTTGAAGAAAATTGATTTTTTAAAGCTAGGTACGGAAAAGTGCAATCATAATGCAGAAAAGCGCATTTGATCAATAATAACGTGCCTTTGGTATGATTTGAAGCACCTTTGGGCAACAATAAGGCGCCAATGGCTGTGATAACAGACCTATAAACTTCAAATCCTCATAACTTTCTCAAAACTTAACGAAATTCAACAATTTATTTTTTGAAATTATATAGAAAATCATAAGGAATCTATTGGTGACATCTAATCTTTTGTATCTCATCATAAATATCAATTTTTTTCACATTTTGTCTACAGAAACGCGCACTTGCACAACAGTTAAGCACTTTTGGTTTAGTCCTTTATTTTTGCTAACTACTTGCTTTCTGTGGAACTAATATCACTTGTTACAGCATCTTATCACAAATCAAGAAGAGTTTTAACATATTTTTGTAGGATGTTTGTTTGAAGACATCAACTTTTTCATATTAAGTCTTAGAAACACCTCAAATTGATAAAGTAATTTAATCTAGGGGTTAATTTGACAATAATTATTTTATTTTATTTGATCATACTAGTATTGCATCTTGTGTGAATAGCTCAGTTGCACTTAGTTTAATCTAGAAGGTTAAATGAATAAGTGTTTTACGTGTTTGTGAGGTGATAGGTGTATGCTCTCCCCTTATGCAAAAACTTGGGTGACCAAAAACCAGACCCGTTTCTTTTTACTTTTTGTTTATCCCCAACAAAATCCCTAGAAAATATCCTTTCTTCACTTTGTGAATTTTGGATATGATCTTTTGGTTTTATTCTTAGAACGGCCTGCCTTTTGGAGTGCGTTTCCTCCAAGAGGGGACGACCCTAAGCGAATTTTTTCTTTGGACCGCTATACAAATTTGGTTAAGGTGAAAGTCAAGTCCTAACCAATGTTAGCCTTTTCCATACGGTGCCAATTTGAAAGGAGGTGTACTAACACTTTTGTGAATAAATTTTACATTTTTGTAAGGTATATTACACTCCTAGTAAAGTTGGTTAAAGCTTTTAGTGGCTTGCTGGATGTTTGCAAGGCTTTGGTCCCCCAAAAAGCAACTAGACACCTCATAGTTAGTGACTACCTGATCTACCTCCAAACATTGCGATAATTTTTAGAGCAAGGGCATAGAAGGTTTTGCCCCCAAGATACTCACCATAAGGCTCCCTTGAGATGAGATAGAAATCCCCATCTTAACATAAGTTACTTGTAGCTTTTGAAGGAAAGAGTGCTTGGGTTATCCTTCTAGTCCTAGAGGTCCCTATCTATCCTCTCTCGCAAAGACAAAAAAGTGTACACACCCACATTAGGTGTGATGACACTTGAGTCGACAGAGATTCCAAGTGTGGGCTAATGTATTGCAGTGAAGCTATGTCCTTAGGTATAAAAAGTTCTTGATTTGTATGCAAATTGTGTTATACCCGTGGAAATTTGGGCTTTTTGTGAGCCTTGAACATACACTCATTGTTGTAAAGAACCATTGTGTTTACTGTCTATTGTGTCTTCTTGCCAAAAATAGACATCTCTAAACTATCCCTAAACTATACCAAAGACATCCTTCAAACATTTTACATCATTCCTAAACCACTTGACATCAAACCCTAACCATATCTAATCATCTTCCAATCACTTGACATCATACCAAAATCATTCCAAATCATAACCCAACTATCCTAAGTTACTACTAAACTATCCTAAAACATTCCAATCCATTCCTAAAAACTGCTTCATTCCATTCCAAATCCAATCCACTTTAATTTTCTCTCTCATCATCCAAAGCAATCTATCAAACTATCCAAGAACCCTGAAAACACCAAAGGTGAGTTGTTATTGCCTAGGAGCACCTTTTTTCACCAAAAGTACCTTTCTATTGCCCAGAAGCACCTTTTTCACCAAAAGTGCCTTTCTATTGCCTAGAAGCACCTTTTTTCACCAAAAGCACCTTTATGTTGCCCAGAAGCACCTATTTACACTAGAAGCACCTTTCTATTTCCCAAAAGTGCCTATTTACTACCAAAAGTGATAGTCTGTATTTTGTAAGCACGATTCTGTGCAGTTTGCCATCACTATCTCTCTAATTAGTCACAAATATCTGTGAGAATCAAAAGAGTCAAACTTTAGTCACATCATCACAAATCCTCATCAAAATGGTCTTAATCATCAACAAACCTAGGTCAAATCCAAAACCCAAAATCACACTTCGAGGAGGCTATCCTTCTAGCTCTAATAATGATCATGAGAACCTTGTAGATTATGATGCATATCTTGAGGAACAAGTTAAAATACAAATACTTCAACACATGTGTAACTCCATGCCAACACTAGAGAACAAGATCATAGCACCATAACTACAAGACATCATCCAAAAACTTCACCAAATGCCACAAACCCTAGACCAACAAACCATACAAAGACTACAATCGATCATCCAACCACTTCAACAAAACCAATCACCTTGAATACAAAAACTCCTACTCAAAATCCAACAACTCAGCCACCCACCAATCCCAAACCTAGACAAAACCACCATTTCTGGTTTTCAACTTTGCCCAATTTTTTTATATGTTTTTTTGACAGAAAAGGTCATCATTTCTAGTTTTCAACCTTTACTACTTTATTCATTCCAGAATCATCATTTAGAACATGAGTCCCATGGAAGAGAGATCTTCCATGGTGAAATGCTCTATCCGAGAATGAATTTCTGCAGTGAACTCCTCTTTGGACGCTGTTTTGTGATACAACTTCAATCTATGTCCATTTACCGGAAGAATTATGCGATCCCCATCAAGGGGAACTAGTTGAACAACCCCATTGCTAAAGGTTTTCTGGATTTCATAGGGCCCCAACCATCTGGTGTGTAGTTTTCCTTTGAGATCTTGATACTTTGAATTGTACAGTAGGGCCCAATCTCCTTTTTGAATTGCTTACTAATAATGTGCCTATCATGCCATTCTTTCCTTTGCTGTTGAATTAACTCTGTGTGTTGCAATGCTTCCGTCTGCATCTCTTCCAATCTATTTAGTTGCATCATCCTGTGTTGTTGTACTTCAGTTTAGTAATACCAACTTCAAGTGTTGTTCTTAATGTTTCCACCTCATATTCTATGGGCAACACTAGGTGTTTCCCATAGACTAATTCATATGGTGTGAAATTAGTGGTGGTCCTCCATGTGGTGTTGTAGGCCCAAACAACTTCTGTCATTCTTTCAACCCAATCTGTTCTCTTGCCTGAAATGATTTTTGTGAGGATGTTCAATTCTCTATTCGTTACTTCTACTTGACCATTGCTCTGAGGATGATATGGAGATGACTTCCTATGATAGATTTCATATTTTTCTAGGAATGCTTTGATCATAGTAGACATGAACTATGGTCCTTGATTAGAAACAAGGACTCTAGGTGCTCCAAATATTTGCAAAATGTGCTTATATAGAAAACCTACAACCTTCTCCTCCTTTGCTAATGGCAGTGCTTTTGCTTCGACCCATTTAGTGGCATACTCAGTGCAAACCAGAATGTAGTGATTTCCTCTGGAAGGTGGATCTATTGGCCCCACAATATCTATTCCCCATTTTTCAAATGGTTTAAGAACCACTTGAGGATGGAGCGGCATCTTTGTGGTAAAAGTTGGACATCCCATTCGTTGGCATTGGTCACAGTGCTTGACATAATGTTGGATATCCTTGGTCATTGTTGGCCAAAAGTACCCTACTCCTAGAATTTTATGTCCCATCCAGAGGGCTAAAAAATGTCCACCAGGAGGTTCATCATGGCATGCTCGGATTATGTCATAAACTTTAGTTTCCTACACACACCTTCTCAATACATGGTCAGGACAATTTTTAAACAAGATACCATTTACCCATTTGTATCTAGAGGTATCTTGAATCAGTTGCCTGATTTCCTTCTGATTGAAATGTGGCGAACATTGTTGGGAATTAAGGTGTCTCAACCTTGGTAATTCCTTGCATTATTTATGATTGTATTTATTTATTCATTGCCTATGTTGTAAATTAATTGTAAATTCCATATTGTCATTTTGTGGGATGTGGCACGGTGATGTGTCATCCTACATGGAAGATGACAACTTGTAATTTTGTCCTCACATGAGGAGATAGGCATCCCACTTTGTGGTAGGAGTATTTTGCCATGTGTCGGCATCTTGGATGTTGTGTAAGGGAATGTTTGACCGAAACGGTTATGACAAATTCCTATGACGAAGTTATGACATGTAAGAGTCAGAAATAGAAGCTTGTAAGACAGGTGAAGACATGTGTCATGAAGCATCTTTGAAAAAGGCATCTTTGGGTGCCCCAAGGTGGACTATGACATGTTGTAAGAGAATATGCTATATATAGCCTGTGTATGATAGATTCTCTTACAGCTATAAGTTGTAACCGCTATGATAGATTCTATGACGGTCGTAAGAGTCGTAAGAGCATCTGTCATAGCCCATTTTGGAAATAGGTGACCTCTTTGGGATGGGAATTGTGGATAAGTGTCAAACAAATTCTACAATGTTGACCAAGTGTCCATAGGTGTGGGTTTTGGGCCATGAGGCCAAGTTGGATGCCCATTCCAAGATAGGACCAATTTTGCCTTGTATATTCTATATAAACAGGTGCTTGGAGGAGGAGATGTAGTATGTGATTTAAAGGTACTGTTACACTGTCGAATTGACTTCATACATGAGTGTCGAAGACTATTAAATCTTGCATTGCAAGTGCACAGTAAACCATATTCAGTTTTGATAATACATTGTGCAGGTTTTAGAGTGTGGGGTTTTTCACCCGATAAGGGTTTTCCCCACGTTATATCTTTGTCTCTCTTCTTCTATCTTCTTTCTAGTTCTTTGTGTATTGTTGCAATATCTCTGTTAGATGTTTAATGTTGCTATAATTGTAAGGATTAAATTGAATTTTCATAGCCCTGTCATTAGATTAGTGTAGGAAGTGATTTCTGCACACCTAGCTTTTTTTTTAGACATCTTCCTGAAACGAAATAGTTAGCTAAATCTGCAAACCATGGTGATTGTATGGAAATGGCAAAGAGATGCTCATCTGGAAATGTGTCATCCACTGGTTCATTACTTCCCTGCACAGTCAATCTAGATAATAAATCAGCGACAACATTATCTTTTCTAGGTTTATCAACAATGGTTATGTCAAATTCTTGCAACAATAACAACCACCTAATAATTCTACCACCTACCACAACTTTATTCATCAGATACCTAATAGCTACATGATCAGTATGTATGAAAACTTTGTAGCTTGTGTTGTAGTGGTGAGACTTATTGATTGTATAAACTACTGCTAAGAATTCTTTTTCTGTAGTGGTATAGTTTTTCTCTACAAGGTTTAAGTTTTTGCTAACATAATAAATTGCACGCATCCCTCCAGATTTGTTAGCATGTCCTAAGACTGCTCCAATGGCCTGATTGGAAGCATCAGTGTGAATATGGAATGATCACTCCAATTTGGTCCTTTGATGATTGGTGCTATCATGAGGGCACTTTTGATGGCTTCAAAGGATTCTTGACATTGTGTTGTCCAATTAAATTTAGAATCCTTTTTAAGCAAGGTAAACAAAGGATCAGGTTTTCTACTAAAGTTTTCAATAAACCTTCGATCATACCCAGTATGTCTTAGGAAACTTCTCACTTCTATTTGAGTTTGAGGAGGGGGAATTTGAACTATAATTTCAACCTTTTTGGGGTCCACTTTCATTCCTTCTTGTGAGATGTGGTGACCTAGGACTATCCCTTCAGTCATCATAAGAAGGCACTTCTCATGATTTAGGGATAACTGATGTTCTTTTCACCTTTCAAGCACTTTATTCAAACTATTTAAGGCTTCATCAAAAGTTTTTCCATGCACCGTGAAATTGTCCACATAAACCTCCACACATGTATTGGCTAAATCAACAAAAATTGCCAACACAGCCCGTTGAAATGTGGCTAGTGCATTACATAATCTGAATGGCAGATTCCTGTAGGCAAATGTCCCCCATGGACATGTGAAGGTAGTCTTATCCTGATCTTATGGAGCCACTTAGATTTGGTTGTAGCCGTTGAATCCATCCAGAAAGGAGAAGTAGTGACTACCAACCAGATTATCCAGCACCTGGTCGATGAATGGAAGTGGGAAATAGTTTTTTTAGTGGTTTTGTTCAATTCTCTATAGTCAATGCAGACTCACCACTTGCCATTTTGCTTTGGTACTATAACCAATGGCAATACCCATCAGTTGTCAGAAATGGGGTAGATGAATCCTATCTATAGAAGTTTCTCTCTTTCTTCCTTCACTATATCCCTCAAGGCTGGATTAATTCTCCTCTATGGTTGTCTAAAAAGATGGACATCTTCAGTGTAGATATGATGTGTGCATACACTGGGGTGGATTCCTCTCATGTCTTTGTATTCCCATGCGAAAGCCTGGGTATGATTTTACAATAGTTTTGTCAATCGAATTTCTTCTATTTCTATTAACCAACTATTAATAGAGAGTTGTTTGTTGGTTTGTAAAGTGATTTACTTTGTGCCATTATGAATAGAAAGAAGGTCTTTGTAAGGACTTAATAGAGTATTAGCGGACAAAGGTGAGGCACAATCTGGTGTAACATTTTTTCTTGTTGATAATTTAAGTGGGAAGCAATCTGTTCATAATATGGACAATGGAATGCCTTGAAAGATCCCTTTGAATCTCTGCAGAGCCATCCAGAGACCTCTTGTTGGGCAACACTATACAAGGAGGTTTCGCTATTTGAATCCAATTCTTTATACTCCTCATTGCATTCTTCAAAATGTTCTGCAATTGCTACCATTGCCAATGAGGAGGCATCTTCTTCATCTGAGTCCATCATATCATCTATCCATGGTTTATTCTCATATTGTAAGAATGGTTTGGCAGGGGGATATATGGAAAGTTCCTTTAGCCTTTTCCCATTTGAAAAGTCATGTTTCTTGACCTACAGTCAATAAGGGCTACTTTGGTAGCCAACCAAGGTCTACCAAGTATTATTGGATACCCTGAACGTTTCTTTCTGGTCTGAAGGATGAGGAAATCAATTGAATAGTCCCAGGTATCGATAGTGACTATGATATCCTCCAAAATTCACTCTGGTTTGGTGATAAATAAATCTACTAGCTGTAACACAGTTGATGTTGGTTGAATATGTGTTAATGCTAGAGCTTCTGTAGTTTTTGATGTCATCACATTAATAGCAGCTCCTAAATTGATCAATACATTAGAGGTTGATACTCCTTTTATTTCCACTGAAATAACAGGACTTCCAGGGTCCCCATATTTTGAGGAATTAGCTTGCCTGACAGGACATCGACAAGTTTCCCTTCTACTTGGATTGTGTTGGGTAATTTTCATTTTCTTCGTGGAAGTTTTAAGCATAAGCTCTTAATGGTCTGATTTATCTCAGGGATATCTTTTATTGCTTGTAACAAAGGAACTTCAATATGTATCTTTCTAAGTTCCTTGATTAACTGTGAGTCATCATGTGCAAGCTGGTTTTCCTTAGATTTTGGAGGAGTCAGTTTAAATTGTTCTGGGAATGGAATAGAGGTTTCCTTCAGAATTTCTTCCGAGTTTCTTGTCTCAGTCTTCTCATCTTTTTGTTGTTTATCAACATTGGGCATTACTTGCTCTTCCTCAATGACTTCCTCAACATGGATATACACCTGTTGTTGTGGCCTATTTTTTAGGATTGGGATCTGGCTAAGCAGGCATTGGAAGTTGATTTACCTAATCACTTGGAGTCGGGTTTGCATGTTGTGAGGGTTCAGGAAGTAAGGCTTGAGGTTGATTCCCAAATCGCCTCATTCCATGGTTATATTGAGGTACCCACTACTATTGATATTATTTTTTATTTAGCCACTGAGGGTTGGTCCAAGATTGATTTGTCTAGCCTGGCTAAGGCCATGCTAGTCCCCACTGGGGTGGCATTTGCATTAGAGGAAGTGGACCTCCCCAAGGTCCATTCTAGGAGGTTGTGCCCCAATTTGATGGGCCCCTTGGAGCATATTAGTTTGAAAACTGATTGAATCCATAATTTGGTTGTTTCTGGCCAATAAAATTTAGTTCTTCCTCATCTGTTGGTACCTTCTTCAATCTATTTTTGATTTCAGGGAGCAGGCTACACTCATTTATTGGATGACTTTTCTCATATATTTTACATAACTTCATTTGATTTAAGGGACACTCCCTAAGCAGATATTTTTCTCTACAACAAGGGCAATAAATGGCTAAGGGTTCCGTGTTCCTTTTACTAGCTTGCATACCATCCAAAGTGGTATTCAGATGAAGCAAGGTATCAGTTTTTAAATTTTTTAGCTCTTCCATGACTTTTGTAACATCACTGGTATTGGCTTTCTTCAATATTCTCTTACCTGCACGTGTGCAAAAGTAATTCCTACAAACTTCCACAATTTCTATAAAATCTTGTTTATTAATATCTCCTTTTCCCATTAGGTTTAAGGCTTCCCTAATTTCATCATCAATTCCTCTCAGAAAAATGGTTTTACTTAATTCCTGATCTAGATTATTTCCACATCTCCTATGGTCAAATAGGAATCTATCCACATAATCCACTAAATTTTCATCTTCCATTTGCTTCATGCGGAAGAGTTCATCTTTCCTATCCCTGACTCTACAATAATCTTGCAATTTGTCAAGGAAAGCGGTTTCCATTTCATCCCAAGCAGAGATAGAGTTTGCTCCAAGCCAATGAACAATCGAGGCGCTGACTCCTTGAGAGTGGAAGGAAAAAAATTTAATTTCTGGTTGTCTGTGGCATAATCATAGGTCTAGTAGAGGACCTTAAATTCAAACAGGAATTGGTCTGGGTCTTCAGAAGTCTTCCCTTGAAAGGTGGGTAGGAATGCATGAGATATATTTATCATGGGAGGTTAATTTCTCTAAGGAGTGATGGAGATTGGATAAGAGAATGTTCTATTGTTAGTTGGCTCCTCATGATCACCATTATCACCCATTGTAGAAGGTGTATCAAAGAGAATGGGAGGTTCTGATATTACAGGAGATCCCTAATCACTCAGATGATTAAGTTCCAGAGATGTGCTAGGTGTGGTTTGTTTGATGAATCGACCTAAGGTGTCCCTAGGCCTTCTCATAAACTAATGAATCTAGAATGCGCCCGTTCAAGAAGTCTTATCATCACCTTAAACCTACAATGATTTGTAGATTATTCCTTGAAAATGACGCCAAAAATGATGAGGTCATAGTAGTGTTCATTAATTCATCATCATTTAATTATCAATCCGAAGGTGTCTAGAGTGATCTATGATAAGAGTCTTAGTGTGGGGGATTTTGGAGTGAATCTGAATCGGTGGTTGGTGGATAAAGTCCAATTTACTCAACTTGAGGAAATAAACACGCATGCAAGGAATGGAAACTATCTATTTGCTTGAAAGTAAACACACATACTTGTACAGAAACTATTCTAATTGTTTTGGAAATAAACACACTTGCTTGAAAAGAAATTATTCTAATTGTTGGAAAAATAAACACACTTTGCTTGAAAATAAACTAGTTAAATTACCAGAAGGAAACTATCTTAAGTGCTGAAACAGAACTTTAAAGTAATTGAATCCATTGTCAACCACAACAATGGAACACTTTGAATATATCAGTGTTGTTGAAATAACAATCCTATTTTTGGTATTTTTAGAATTTATAAAACAAACCTACAGGTGACAATTAGCTAAATAGTTATACAGAAAAGAGAGGACACATCACAAAGTTAACATATGCAGATAATATTACTAAACAGAAGGACAAAATAGAATTGCATAAAATATCAAGTGATCTCCAGTTTGGGGAAGCGAGCCCTACTTTCAAAGCTGGAGACAATCCTCTGAGCTTGAACAAACTTTTAGAAGAATTCCCCCTTCATTTGCATTAAATCAAAGTCTAGAAATGGACATGGATACAAAACTAGAAAACAAGGAGTTTTTTTCCAACTGGAAATACAAACGGACTAACAACTTGCTATCAAAATCTGGAACTAACTTAAAGAAATGACTTGCTCCTATTTATACAGTCAAACTTTATTAAAAGGAAATAGCTATTAGCGAACCTAACTACAACGAACTAGAATTAAAGCTAGTTGCTTATTTATTACATTAATGATTCCACTGCGGGTTACTGAAGATTAGAGATTTGTATCGACTTGATTGTTGGCAGACTCGAGTGATTTCCTGGAATGGCGCAACGCTTGCTGGTAATGACTTTAGTTGGAATTGATGCCAATTAACAACTATTTTGGTTAGTCACTAAAATGAAGTGACGTGGAGACTTAGATCATAACAACTACTTTAATTGAGGCGTGGGCCATATTTGTGTTGCTGGACCTTTTGGGTAGTCCTAGGATTGGCCTGTAATTGTCATCAACTTAAGGGGAGGATGGCTCTATTAGAGGGTAACGACATTCAGAGCCATCTAGAGTTTAAGCTCTTTGCAGGAAAAGGGGCTCTAGAGGGATCCAGAGACCATTGGGAGTCTCACCTCTGTAATCCTCATGCAAACATAAACCACTTATACCACAATTCATGAGATATGCACTTTGAAAATGTAATTCAAGTAAATAAGCTAAGAGATTGCATCAAAAGGAAATGAATACTAAACATGTGCATAATCCATCCAAGAGGCAAATATAATTATAATAATATATATGTATATGCCATAATGTTTTATAAAAGTCTTTTGAAACAGGAAATATAAAGAAATAAATGAGTCATGGATTTGACTCATTACACGCCTCCTCTAGCTACTTCTTCCACTCCATATCCTAGTGCACCTTATCACACACTCTCACTCATATGTCACCATCCCTCCTCCATCATCATACCATTTGCAAAAGCATGTAACCATACATCTCCCTCCATCCACTCTTCCTCCACTCCTTCCAACTCCTAATATTCCCATTCTTCCATCCCCTCATACCTTCACTCATCAGTATACTCATTTCTCCATCCACACATCTCATCCCCTTATATCCCCTATCATTCCTAATCATGGCCAATGAATGCACACATCGGCCACATACGAAGCTATCCAAACCCCATGAGATTCAAAAATAAAAATTTGGATGCTGCCACCTATATAGCAAAATATTTGCAAAAGCCTCAAGAATATCATGCCATAGGGAATCAATACACAAATTCAAAGTTAAATACATCTCAAAAGCTGCATACACCCACACACCTCAAAGAAAAAATAAAAATGGTGTGGGTCCCCAAGCAACAAGCTATTAAGCCAAAAGAAGCATCCACATCTCAATCTATCCCCCAATTCCAAAATTCCCATAAATCCCAATGCAAAAATCATAAAAATCCTAAGTTCATTTGGGTTCCTAAATCCCTAAATCGATGGGTTCCAAATCCCCTAATCCTGATTCCCATTACTCCTCACTCCTAATCCTAGTCAAAGGCTTCCAAATCTATCACGATGTGTGCAACCATTGGTCTTGGTTTCCCATAATTCTATGCCATTTCCACATACCTCCATCCCCCCATCTTACATCCATTATCCTCCATATTTCCTCCATCATACCTCTATGGTTCATGATTTTACTCCATCATCCATTTATCCCTCCATCTCCATCCATCATCCACATCATAACTCACCATCCTTTCCATTTCCATCTTCCCATATCTACCAACATCCATGCACATAATGCTACCTGATATAGTCCATGTGCAAACATGCATTAAAGTACTAAAATACTACCTTGCTATTGGAAACATACACTTGAGTCCTCAACCTCCATCCCATCCCACCCCAAAAAAAGATCAAAATAGTAAAGAGAAATCTCTTCGTCCAATGGTGAAAACTTGGCAAATAGGCACCTTGGACAAGTACCATGATGAAAACCTGGAAAACAAGCATCGTGTGTAGGTTGATTGTCTCTATACCTTACACTTGGTGGCATGTTGTCTCATCTACCCATCCTATCATTCCTTCTACCTATCCTTCCTATCATATCTTCCTTATCCATTATATTTGCATAATTATCCCCTTGATCCAATCCATCATGTTTTCTCCTTTTTAATCTTGATACTAATAGGGGCAAAATGTTGAAACATGCTTTGAGAAATCTCTTGATATACCTCATCATTTCCAACCGATCCAATCAATCCTATCGTCATAAGCTTTGTCATGTAAAATCCTAAAGTATTATACCTAGAATGGGGTATGTTATTACTATGCAACATAGTCTTTGGTGATCACATCCTAAACACCTCATCCATTCCATCCACTATTGCCTATTCTTTTATTCATCCTTCTATCATGAGTCTTCCATCTCATTTGCTATCACCCATCCTTTTGTTCACTTATCTCATTCCATCTTTCTCCTTGCATCTAGACTTGGTCTTCCCTTGTCATCGGTATCTAGCATTTAGGCTATCCAAATGCAATCCAATGTCACCCAATCATCCCAATCCATGAAACACTTCCATCTCTCTCATCTTCCATTTATCACAATCCATCCTATCACCCCAACTTGACTAACTCAAGAAGAAAACAAACTATGTATACTTTGAAAGCTCAAGTCCTTAATCAAACCAGAAAACAAAAAGACTACTCATGAAGCCATATGTTTTCCCGCATACCGCTTGCCACATCTACTACATCAATCCATCTATCATAGATCAGATCAATAGCCTTTAATAGATATATCTTTTCTACAATAAGGCCATATCTACCAATCTACCCTGAGCAACCTCTTTGGCAAGAGAATATGTTGGCTGTGTGTTTACTTTATCAGTCAATCTTTTTTTCTTTTTGGTTTATCTTTTGTTCCTTTCTAATACCTATTCAAGACTACCTTGATTTTTCTATATCTTGGTATGTTGTGATGTAGTATGGATTAGGGCATAGTCATTGCTTTCATATGCTGTGTTTGTGGGATGAGCTTATTATCTTACTACAACTAATACATATCTTGTTTGTGTTTGAATTAGCATCTTGCATATCAATTTCTTTTGCATCTATGGTTCTGTAAAGGACTTATGTGTATTAAAATCATTCTACGCTATGACTATTTTCCATGCACGTATCCAACAAGGTTCTATTATGTCTAGTAGATGTAAGTTCAAACCATTTTTTGCAGAGTCAACATCCTATGCATTGGATACATCGTCACCTTGGTCTTCTATACCCTGGTGCATAACATCCATTTCTATATCAAAAACAAGGATTGCTCTTTATAAATATTCATGTAACTGTTGCAACATCACCCCATCCATCCCACCCATCCATCTCACCAATTCATGCTAATAAAATCTATAGCTTTCATGAAGATCGATCAATCTGATATCAATTCTTCTACATCTTATGTAGCTTCTTCTTCCATCTTTTACCTGACATTTTCATCCACATGTGTCTATCTCCTAACAATTTTATCCTCCTTTCATTTTGATAGCACACTTGTGTTCTTTGAACCCAACTGTCCTCTCGAGGGGGCATCCTCATTATCATCATCATTCATCTTATCGATATACCTCATCCTTTCCATACCAATCTAGCTAATCAATCTAGCCAATTTATCCAAGCACATCCTTTGGTCTTGATCCTAATCTTGTCATAAATCAATCAATCAATCATCAATGGGATATATCGTTCCCACATCCTTGTGTTGATCTAGGGATATATCGGTCCCCACAATGACAACACTATCCTTATCAATCATCATCAACTAATCATTGGTTTACAACTTGATGTTAGACTTAGGGCACACAACTGGGAGGGGGGGTGAATCAGTTGTGTAAAAACTTTCTTTAATTTCCTCCCTTAAATCTTCTTGGTGATTAACAGTATATTAAACATGAAACATAATGCATTCAAATCAAAAGCAGAAACACCTCAACACATAAGACACCAAGATTTTGACGTGGAAAACCTGGTTAAGGGAAAAACCACGGGGTGATTAACCCAAGAATATATTCTCTATTAGAAGAATAGAAAGATCAAAATGGCACATGCCAATTAGGGCTCACTGCCCGAGCATACTGCTCACAAGAGGCTCACTACCTACAAGAGACACACTGTCTACAAAGAAATAAGTATTACATACATGAACTAGAGAATAGCACCTTCACTATGCTTGAATCAGTTCCATTAAGCTCAATACACCTGCTCTGCCTTTCACTCTGCTTTTCGCTACCACATCCTCATCTCCACACAACACACTTTGAAATGACTTCTCAATCCCTTATTTATACACTACATCGACTTAGGAACAATCATCTAAGTCAGCAAACACCTACAAGCACATCCGTAAGACATGTAATACATTCGGTCAGCCAGTCTTAGGAAGAACACCAACATCCGGTGGTTATTCTTCAAATACAAACTTTAACTTCAATGCGAACCACCAACATGAACTGGAACCGATCCACAGATCACCACAAGCTTTCCTGAATCATCAACAACATCCGCACTTCATCTGCTTACTGGAATCCTTCTCTCCTTCATCCGGAACCTCAAGAACACAGTCTGTCATCACTGTCACAAAGGAATAGGTTCTTCTGGACCTTCAAGCCACAAACAAATCTACTTGACACTTCACAAGGACGTCCCCAACACTTCCTCTAATCCACAAAATGGGATAATGCATTACCAGACCTCACCAGACCTATCTGTGTCACTCTGTCACCTCTAGACACCTGCCGGAGCCGGTTCTACTTGAGCGACCATAACTTCTTCAGATCTTCATGTGGACCTCTGAAACCTTGACTGGAACATCTCAAGACTTATATCTACAAATCCTTTAAACCACACCCTCTTATCCTCAACCTATCTTGGACTTTTATCTTGTTGTCATCACTGTTCTTCACTGTTCCTAATTGAGACTAATTTTCTCAATATCCTCAGCACACAGCTCATCCAATCCTCCTCATTAATGCAACATGAGTATGTTGACATCAATGACAAGACCGGTTAGACCCATACTTGCAACACTTGACAGGGGCAATACCTTGTTTGTTTTTGGAATCATCATCATCATCAAAATTCATCATATTCATTAACTTACCATTATCTTTCCTTGTCACCCTCGCTTTGAGTGACTGGGACATCACCATCTCCAATCCAATCATTTTCTTCCAACCATGATATTATAAATCAATCTTCTTCTACCAATCAAACATCATGTTTTAAACTTATTTGAAATGATGTTACTTTACAACATCTCAAAGAGGGGCAAAATGTAGACACCTAAAAATGACCTTTGCATTATTCATCTTGCATACATCAGATTCTTCTAAATCACTTGCATCTAAAGTTAATTAAATAATCTAATTATTTAATTAATTTCATCACATTCCTTTATTTCCCCTAATTCCAATATTAATTGAATAAATTCTATTTATTTAGTTAATTTCATTAAATTCCACTTTATTCTTTTAAATTAAATAATTTTAATTATTTAATTAAATCATTTCCCTTTCAATTTCTTCAAATCCACATTAATTAAATAATCTAATATAATTAATTCATCCTAATTCCTCTTATCCACAATTAAATAATTTTTTTAATCAATTATTCTTCTAAATTTAAATAAATTATTGAAATTTATTTAAGTTGATTTTTTCTTCTAAAAATAAATAAAACTAATATTTTATTTATATCTTATATATTTGTTATCCTCAGAATTAGTTGTGCTCATTTTGTAGGATGACACCTATGAAACCTGTTCGTTTCATAGCCTACAACTCTAAGCACGCCAAATGAGGCAAGTCCATTTGCCCTCGTGCATGGTTCCCTAGCTCCAGAAAATCTATTCGATCCCCCCCTCATTTCGGTGTCTCGAAGTTTGCATAATAAAGTTAAAATTGCAAATGAATCAAACAATTAAGTTTGATGTTTTTGGAAGTTAGAGTGCTTTTTTTTGTTTTTTTGGTAAGATAACTTGTATTATATTTAGATATCAAAAGATTACATAGTTTATGCCCCAAGGGCTAATTCAAAGTATTCTAAAACCCAGACTGTGACTAACTCAAAATGGCCACGCAGTGCCAATTGCCAAAATGCCACGCAGGGCCAAAACCAAAGCAAAACACCCTAACCCTAAACTAGACTGCACTGAAAACCTAACTCCCAACCTTACAATAGAACACAACAATATTAACATATGCAGAAAAATAAAGAAATGGTGACCTTCATGACTCGCCCTGCTCGAAGAGGTAATCCTTGAATTCGACGATCCATTCGAAGCCCTTGACCACAGTTATCTGCAACATTTTCCTCAGAAAGTCCTGACCTTTGCGCACTTTGGCTTTGTGAGTGATTAGACCGTCGTAAGGTATGTCCAGAATGAAAGGAAAATATCTCACCACCTCCCCAGGTTTGCCAATTTTTCTCAGATCCTGCGGCCTCGGAATCCCTACACCAAGCTCAATAACTTCCAACACTTCATCCAACCCACTTAACAGTTTTGGTTTAAACATTCTCTACACAAGGATACGAATTTCTTCCTTAGGCACCATCAAGTCGAGCAGAGTCGCCACAAATTGTGACGCGATATCAGAGTCTACTCTGTATCGTTCTTTATTTTCCATAAATGCCTTCCTCGGGTTTAGCTTACAAGCCCCAATCATGAAGGCATCATTCTGCAAAAGCACCCTCCGCAGATGATGTTCTGTGATTCTTCCTGTGAACACCATTTGTCTGACACTACTAACAAGGCAAATGGGAGACTCCATACCTCTGCAAACCAAGCTATAACTCGGAAGATGAAAGACAAGATAAGGAGGAGCATCTTACATTAATAGGCAATCAAAACACCCAATGAAGAAACCCTCCCTTGTCGAAGAGTGCTTATGCCAGCTTATATCGGCCTTCATAATTAGAAGTATATATGTGTGTTGATCTCAACATCTTCGGCTAGCTAATCTCTCTCCTACTTGCCTGTGTTGAGGCTCTGGGAATTAACAATACCTCCGCATAATGATTAGGCCGTCCTCTCATCCACCCTTCTCCATAACTAAACCATTGAATTGAGCATGTGAAACTTCTCTTCACACTGCCATGAAAAACTATTCCACTTCAATGAATGAGTGCAAAGTGATTCCTTTAAACACTTCTAAAATGTTTCTCAAAAATTCTCCCGCTGCTGACTGGGATGACACCTCCTCTCACCCTTGCCTAATCGGCCAGTTCACCCCGGTGTGAAGTGGCGCCCATCCTTCCTCCCACAGAGTTAGAGTGTTTAAAGTTACATGCAGGGGCAAGATTTTTCCCCACCACTACATGTTGGGTCCTTTTGTTACATGCACGAGCGACATATTTTATTGCCGATGCATGTTGTCCCCCTTTGTATATGCAGAGGCGGTAATTTTCACCGCCCAAGCACCTTCCAGTTCACATGAAGTGCAATTAATGCATTTTAATTTTTCTTTTTATGGTGATTTAAAAGTTTTTGAGAGTTTTTATTTTTGTTATTTCTTTTTCTTTTTGCCTCTGAGAACCTGCACCATTGGAGACCCTTTTAAAATCGCTACCTATGCACGGTTGGGCGAATTTGAGTGACGACTTGATTTAGGGTTTTCGTCGATTGTTCGGCTCTCTTTACTAGGTAAGGGTTTAAAATCTATCATTTTTCCTCTAGTAAAGTTATTTATCTGTATAAACCCTAGCTATTTCTAATGTTAAGTTTTTCATTTCTTTTTTTATGTTGGTGGTTTTTCATCACTTTTGGTCATCCATGTGTACACTTCGAATTAGGGTTTTTTTTTGTAAAGCTCAATGTTAAAATAAATTGTGTTTTTCTTTTTGTATGATTGGTGATTCTCGTTGACCTATCCTTGTCGTTTTCCTTCAAAGTATATTTCTGGTGTAATGACAGTATTTTCTGCCAGTCATACACCAGAGTTTAAAATCCTTATAAAGATGTGTAAGCGGCAATTAATGCTGCTAGTGCATTTTTAGACCTACCATCTATAAGATGTGTAAGCGGTGAAATTCGTAGTTTATGTTGGAACTTTAGTTGTTTTAATCCCATGTAGGGGTGGCAAAAATCACCGCCCATACATTGTCCATTCTCAAATGTCAAATGAGTAGGGGCGGCGATTTTTGCCGCCCATGTGATTACTTGTAAGTTTTTCCCTAAGTGTAGGGGTGGCAAAAATCACCACCCATACCTTTTTACTCATGTTCTACCATGTGTAGGGGTGGCAATTTTCGTTGCCCATACACAAATGAATAATGTATAAGAAATGCAAAGATGGTATATTTTACCGCCTAGGCACTTAGCGAAGTATTTACATCGCCAAGTATTATATGCATAAGCGGTAATTTTTCCCGCTCAAACATTTTTTAAAAGATCTATCCTCCAAATGCAGGGATGACAATTGTTTCCATCCTGACATCAAAAAGCACTATCCTCCACATGCAGAGGCGGGCATTTTTGCCACCCTTACACCATCCTCCCAAAATTATCTAACTCTAGAGAATTTTTTCCTTTTTTTCAATCTTCGCCCGCATTCACTCAGTTTCTCACTTCTATCGCTCTCTAGCCTTGTTATGCTCATGCTATTGAATGTAATCTCCAACATTGCAGTTCCCCATTTGCCAAGTTTTTCCTAACACTGTAAACTCATGGATCTTGTGTTGTAGTTGCTTTTGCATGCTTGTTGAGGTTCATCCTTCACCAAAGGTGCTTGTAATCCAAATGACTGATCAGTCGCCAAAGAAAGCAAAAGCCATGAAATATAAATATCAAGGAGTTTTTCTTGTGACTTGATGTAGGAGCACCTCGGGTGAATCGGTAATCCACATCAACCAAAACAAAGTACAAGTTTAATTATCAGTTTTGTTTATTTGTTTGGACTTCTAGTGGCATTTTTTTGGTAATGGTTTCACTTATGTGATTCACATCAAGCAAAGTTGATCTTTTGTTGCCACAGTGCTACAAGGGAGTTGTGTATAGGTTTTGTATTTCATACAACGAATGGCATTATTTTGGGAAGCTTGGTTTATGGTGATGCAAGGTATCTTGAATGTATTTGATATCATTTTCTTATGAGTTTTCATTCTGTGCAAAGTTGTTTGAAGTGTAATACAATGGTTGTGGAAAAAAAAGAACTTATATTATGTTGCACTAAGACTGAGTATATGAGGAATATACCATGGTTATTACTTACCATTGTGTGACCGCCAATATGTTTGATGATTAAAGAGGCAATTAGATGTCATTTAGACAGCTTTAAGGTAGAAGAAAGGTGAAATGCCATCATGGCATTTGAACTTTAACCATGAATTCAATTTGCACTAAGAATAAAACAAGGCGACGCTTCTATAGATTCTGCATTCCCAAAAAAAAAAAATTGCTACAAATAACAAAGGTTTACAACAGGTCAATTTGGTGTTGAGGACAACAGCCATCTGGTGATTTCAATGCCTCCAAACTTTAGACATATAAGTCTGATGGAATAAGAAACCCATGATTAGTCATTTCCCAATGTGGCGTTCAAATTTTGTTTTCTTGAAGTGGTCAAAAGACCCATTTGCTGTGTGAGTTTTATTGACTGATTGTTGAAGTTTTTATTTTGGACAATAATATCCATGTGATTGTCTTCCAAGGGCATCGATTTGGTTGAAAAAGGTGACTCTTCAATGCTTGGAAATTACTTTGAGTAGCATAACAAGAGAAGACGTTTGATTTGGGTTTTTTTTATTTGCTACAAATTAAAATAGAGAGAAGAAGTGAGTGGTTAGGTAGATTTAAAATAGTCCAAAATATATTTGAAGAGTCACAGGAAGCTGAAATGGCACCTCTTGAGATATTTAAACTAGTTAATGTTGCAGATGGGAAGCAGATTTCTCAGGCAGAGTTGAGGAGGAATCTCAACCTGGGTGAGGGGCTTGATGAGAGTTGTGAGAGGGTAAAAGAAATACCAGATTTTCTGAACTAAGAGAGGCCATTGAGAGGCCAATGTTGTAAATAAAATTATTACAGATTTGAAACTTCATTGTGGTTACAATAAAACTTAATTTTGTGTTTTGCAATTAGTTAATTTTTTCTTGTGTTGTGAGTTTGTGTTTTTAGCAAGATGGAGTCCTTCTTGCATCAAGTGGTATCAGAGCGGGTTGTTCTTATGCATGGAGAGTATCCACCAGGACTTGTGGAGCAGTGGAGAAGGTGGTTGAGAGAGCTCGAAAGGATTGTTGCTGGTGTGTGAAGTCTTGATCGGTTGAGAGTTTGAAGCTGCGAAGATGAGAGTGAAGATGTGTGAAAGGTTGCAGCAGTAAAGTGTCTGAGAGAAGCTTGAAAGCCTGGGGTAGGTATGGAGGAGTCCTACAACAGTGAGAGCATGAGGAGACATTACTGTGAAGAGAAAAAGAATAAGAGAAAAAAAGTGAAGTTTTGTGATTGGTTAGGTGTTGACGATTCCTGTGTTGAAAAAGAGAAGAAAGAAAAGATTGATGGTTGCAGTTGAAAGAGAGGCACAAAGGTTTCGAGAAGAACTAAGGCAAGAGATGAAGGACAGTGTTAGATAAATCATTACGGAGGAGAAAGTGGGTAGGAAGGAGTCCAATGTTTCTTCTGACGAGTGTTTGTTTGTAGGCGAGTCTGCATAAGGTGATGAGAAAGTTGTAGCAGCAGTGGAAGAAAGTCCTTTGGAGGATGAAAATACAGTAGTAGATGAGAGTATGGTTGAAGAAGATGAGAAGGTGAAATAAAGTCTATAGGTTGAAGTAGATAATAAAGATGGAGATGATCTATTTTTAAAGATTTTAGCACTGGAAGAGGAATGGCTTGAAAAGATTACCAATGGAGGTGCGAAGACAAAAATTGCAGCTAAAGATGAGAGTAAAGAAGATGTTGGAGTAGCGAAGGATAATGAGGTAAACCATAAAAAAATTGAGATTAATTTACCTTTATTTGCAAGGGTTAAGGTCAGAGAGGATGTAGTTGCAGATTTGCATGTGGATGTTGGATGTTTGTGTGTAGAGTGTGTAGAGGATGTGATAGGAGAGATTTGGTGGAGGTGGTCGGTCTATGGTGGATGTGAGTCTACGAGAGGAAGGAGGGATAAAGTGCACACTTGGTGGAGGAGGATGGTAAGTGTCCTAGCTAAGTGCTGGAAGAGGCAGATGAGGAAATTTTTATGTCTAATTCAGTGATGGAGTTCACTGCAGGTTGCATTCAACCTGGAAGAGTAGTACAACTACTCAACTCCACCATTATGAGCCTATGCTCACAATCTTTCTACCCAACATGTCTGATGCAGGAGCACCCCGGGTGAATCAACAATCTGCATCAACCAAAACAAAGTAAAAGTTTAATTATCAGTTTTGTTTGTTTGTTTGGACTTCTAATGGCAATTTTTTAGTAATGGTTTCACTTATGTGATTCACATCAAGCAAAGTTGATCTTTCATTGCCGCAGTGCTACAAGGGAGTTGTGTACAGATTTTGTATTTCATACATCGAATGGCATTATTTTGGGAAACTTGGTTTATGGTGATGCAAGGTATCTTGAAGGTATTTGATATCATTTTCTTATGGTTTTGATTCCGTGCAAAGTCGTTTGAAGTGTAATACAATGGTTGTGGAAAAAAAAAGAACTTATATTATGTTGCGCTAAGATCAAGTATATGAGGAATGTACCATGGTTATTACTTACCATTGTGTGACTGCCAATATGTTTGATGATTAAAGAGGCGATTAGATGTCATTTAGACAATTTTAAGGTAGAAGAAAGGTGAAATGCCATCATGGCATTTGAACTTTAACCATGAATTCAACTTGCACTAAGATAAAACAAGGCAACACCTCTATTGATTTTGCATTACCCCCCAAAAATGAAGTGCTACAAATAACAAAGGTTACAACAGGTCAATTTGGTGTTGAGGATGACAGCCATTTGGTGATTTCAATGCCTCCAAACTTTAGACATATAAGTTTGATGGAATAAGAAACCCATGATTAGTCATTTCCCAATGTGGCATTCAAATTTTGTTTTCCTGAAGTGGTCAAAAGACCCATTTGTTGTGTGGGTTTTATAGATTGATTGTTGAAGTTTTTATTTTGGATAATAATATCCATGTGATTGTCTTCCAAGGGTGTCAATTTGGTTGAAAAAGGTGACTCTTCAATGCTTGGAAATTTCTTTGAGCAGCATAACAAGAGAAGACGTCTAATTTGGGGGTTTTTGATTTGCCACAGATTAAAACACAGAGAAGAAGTGAATGGTTGTGCAGATTTAAAACAGTCCAAAATATATTTGAAGAGTTGCAGGAAGCTGAAATGGCACCTCTTAAGATATTTAATTTAGTTAATGTTACAGATGGGAAGTAGATTTCTCAGGCAGAGTTGAGGAGGAATCTCATCCTGGGTGAGGGGCTTGATGAGAGTTGTGAGAGGGTAGAAGAAAGAGCGGAGTTTCTAAACTTTGAGAGGCCGTTGATAGGCCAATGTTGTAAATAAAATTGTTGTAGATTTGAAGTTTCATCGTGGTTACAATAAAACTTAATTTCATGTTTTGCAATAATTTAATTTTTTCTTGTGTTGTGAGTTTGTGTTTTCAACATGAGGGAGTCCCTCTTGCGTCATGACTTCAGTGACATCTACTGTCGATGAAATCTGAGAAATTGAAATTAGTCATGTGGACATGGCTGAGTTCATGGAGAGGACTAAACAACAACCTCTCAATCCCTTCATGAAATAGATTGTAGAGAGTAATATTCACTTGGTGGATTCTTTCCTTATTGCTGCACATAATCCTGAATTTGTACTTCAAGTAGCTGCACACTACAACAAAGATAGTAGAAGTGTTCATGATGCCAATGGGAATGTGATAATAAGGTTGGATCCAGAGTTCTTGGATAAAGTCTTCATGTGTCCTGGCCATGACATCGATGCAAAGATTGATCCTGATTATTCTAAAAAAGAATATGATAAGGATACAAAGGCAACAAAGAGGGTGATTAATACCAAATGGCTAAAGTCAGCAAGGCCGAATCTTTCAAGATGGTCTAAGGGTTTTCTGGAACAAGTGATTTTGTTGAAGAAGTTAGTGATTTGATAACTCTTCTCAGCAGAGTTAGGGGACTTTCTTCTTCCTCCACTTTTCATGAGTGGATGTACCTCTACATTAGGGTGATATTGAGAGGAAATCAAAAGATATTTTTGGGTGAACAGATTAGTGATGCCATTCATGAGCAATTGACTAAGGTGTCTACAACTTCTAAGTTCTACATGACATCCTATATGGTTTATGTTGTTGCTTCCATGAGAAGCTTTCGAGGTCTATCGTTAGATGGTGATCAGAGGGTGGTGCCTGTTTATCAATACTATCCTCAACTAACTCTAAAGGGAGAAATTCATCATTTCAGGAGGGTGAATGATGCTTTATTTGTTGTTTTCATGTGTCTTTTTTATTCACAACTTGAGAAAAAAAAGTTTTTGATGAGGCGTGGGCAGTAGTGAACAAATTTGGTTGCATGTATCTTCAATTTCTGACTTTCACATATCTGAGAGTTGGTTATTTCCAGGGCTATCCTTACATGTTTCCCAAGTTTCCAAGTGATAAAATTGTGCTAATGGAATTGTGTTGACAGATTATTGTTGTGCATAATAAGCAGATGGAGTTGAAGAAACCTAGTTTCAGGTTTCCTATCAAGATCGACAGATATTCTGTTGCTGCTTCTACCAAAGCAAAGGCTATGGAAATTGAAATGCAACTTTTCACCATGAAGCACTTCAAGAGGAGAAATAACTTTGATTACAGAAGGGTGAAAGAAAAGATAAAGAAGAAATCTTTATCACATGTACTATGGTAGAAGATGTATGGGCTGATTTGAGGACCGAAGAGGATATCAGAAAAATGGACTATTGCAGGTTGACATTAAGTGAAATTGAGGAGTTGGAATTGGCAGACATACCAGAAGGTATGGTGGATGATGGTAATGTTCTGAATCTTGCTTATGTCAGTGAGAATATTGAAGGTTCTTCTTTGCCTATTATCCAATGGTCAAAGAAAGAGGTTACTTCAATAAGGAAATGATTTGAGCCCATCTTGGCGAACACAAATATATGGCTGAAAGGTAAAGGAATTCAGTTGAAAGATTTTATCACTACCTCTGAAGAGAAGACTCAGCAACAAACAGGAAAAAGGTGGACATAAGGACAAAAATAATAGTGATGCACCTAGCTCCTCCAAGGCTCCCAAGCCTAAAATAAAGTTTGTGGTAAAAGGATGTAAAAGTGACTGAAGAGACAAGTGTTGAAGAGATGATAACAGAAGAACATGCTATTGAAGAGCCTGCTGTTGAGGAGATGGACACTAGAGGTATATCTTTTGAGGAAAGAGAGGAAGAATAGGAAGTAGAAAAAGAAGAGGAACATGAAGAACTTGAGGAATCTACTATGTCCCCTCAAAAGGATATGACACAAGAACCCTAAGTTTCTTCTCCTTTGCATACTTTACCCATTTTAGACTCTGTGCCTATTATTTCTAACACTCCAGTTACTCCTATTATCATCCCATCTTTTGGTTCTTCCCCATCTTCATCTAGGACAATTTTTGATAGTCCTAAGGCTATTTTTGACATTGTCTTTGGTTCTTATGTATCTTTGCCTAGTTTGTCCTCTCCGTCATATGATATAGGTGATCAAACTATTTTGGATTAGTTTGTATCAGATTCTAAACAAGATGTGAATGTTGATGTACCAGGTGTCATTTTCACCAACACTTCTCCAATAATGACTACAAATAGTGTGAGTACATCTCCTATTGCACCAGTCATGGATCCCAATCCAAGTGCAAATGTGTCAGTGCTTCCTCCATGGCTCTCATCATATACACCAAAGAGAAAGAAGCAAACCATCTCCCTAGATGACTTTAACTTTGAGAATCTGACACCTGTAAAAGCTAAAACTAAGAAGAAGCTGAAGACTCTCTCTAGGCTACTTGACGATAAGGGTCATAAATATATAGATATAGCTCAACCTCCACCAGATGCAACTATTGAGGGGTTCAATATGAATGACTATTCCATCTTGAGGATTGAGCTAGGAAAGATCACTCGTGAGAGTGCAAAAGTTGATGTTCAATCAACTCTGAATTCTTTGATTGTAAAGTTTGATCATGAGAAAGAGATGAAGGATCAATACAAAGCCAAAGCGGAACAGTTGACTGAAGTACTACGAAAAATGACTTTGTCCTTTGAGTCAATAGTACCTGAAGCTATCACGGTTAATGATCATGTCATCCAAAAGGTTGAGAAAATTCATGCTAGGGGGAGAGTGGTTGGAGAGTTTCTTGAAAGGATGCATGCATAAGGGGTACTTCTTCTAAGAAGTAGAGTTGAAAAGAAAATTAAAATGGAGAAGGTGAGGGCTGAATTGGACAAGCTAGTGGATGCCTTGTCTCAAGAAGTACAATACTTGGACAAAAGTTTAGATGAATGATTGGACATGAAGAAGATGAAGGTAAGAACCTTGGTAGGGATTGGATTCATTTCCAATCGAGAATCCTATGTGGAGACTAAAGAAATGTTGATTCATCGTATCAATGTGTTGAAAGACTTAATCAAGGACTTGCCGAGTGCTAGAAGGGTTAGTGAAGACAATGATGTTGATCTTCTTCACAAGCTGGAAGAACTCTCGTGCAAGTTAATAGGTGATGATCATTAATTTTTTTCTGCATATGAAATGATCCAAGAGTTCAATAAGATGATTCAGAGGGACTTTGAGGAGAAAGCTTTCTCAGTTGCTTCTATGGATAATCTATTGGATAATCAATTGACTTTGGACAACCTGAAGGCTAAATTGATAAGTCATGAAAAGGCAGCCATTTCAGTCAAGACTCAATAACAAGGGCTCGTGTCATTTCCAAGAACACTTCTGGACCTGATAGCATTGAGATGCAAACAATGTTGATGATGTATGAGGATTTTTTAAAGAAAGATGGGAATGGGAGTTCATGAAAGTGATCATGCCTTAGCATATTTTTGTAGTTTGGTACTTTTTGTTGTTAATTTTGGACATATTTACATGTACTTTTCAATATGTAATTACATGTAAAAATAAGGAAAGTTCCAAATCAACAAGGACTATTCTTGTTAAATAAGTCAAGTTAGTTGTATTTTCCCTATTTTTTCTCATGGCCTCTCACTATAAATAAAGAGGGCCTCTTTTGTAATTGTGATCTTTTATCTATTTAGGCAAAACTCTACCGAATTGAGAAGCAAGTTGAGACTTTGTGCTTATTTGTGTAAATCAAATTTCAAGTATTTATCAATACAAAAGAGCAAGTTAAATTCAAATCTTTGTCTTGGAGTGATTTGTTTTGTGATAGAATCGTTCTTACGTCTTTGCTATCATATTAGCTTTGATAAGTAATTGAAGTGTAAGGGTTCATTCAAATGATTACGGAGTATTCTAAATCTGATTTTAATAGACTTTGAGCTATAAAATCATTTGTGAGAATTGTTTTGTGTTCGTGAATGAGAAATAGCTTGAAGAATTTGTGCTGCAAGTTATTATCTTTAATCTACTTATCTCATCTTGGCATATAGTGAAGACTTTGGGCTGCACTCTACTCCAAATCATTTTATTTTCAATTGGTGAATGAAGCAACATAAGACTTTGTGTTTCCGTGGGTTTTGTGGTGATTCTTACAAACTGTTATCCTTTAGTTATTTCTTTGGTATAACTGGAGGATATATTGGTCATTATTATTCTGAATTGGTAAATCATAGTTCTTTGCATAGTATCTGTTTTGTTGAAATTGTTGTCTTAAAGTGTAAACATATATTTTGAAAAAAGAGAATATGATGGAATGGAATCACCCCAAAGATAGTTCTTAGTGTAAATAAGTTTTATCAGTTATTAGTTTGTAATAGTTAGCAATCAGAGGGTGCCCCCCCTTGCTGAGAGGAGAGATATAATCTCATCACACTGAGGTTGATATAACCATATTGTCTTCAGTGAGTTGACAACAAAATATTCACCCAACAATATTCCTCTATCATGCAAAATAAATTAAATCAATTTATTTAAATCCTCACATCTTATCTTTTCTTCAATCATGCACAATAAATTAAATAAATTTATTTATTTATTTCTCAATTATCTCCAATTCTTCTAAAAATATCATTTTCTTCTATGTGCACAATTAGTCTTATTTTTAGAACTTAAGAAAAACAAATTTAAGATTGAGTTAATTGGCTTTAATCTTATTGTTTTATTATCAACTCATAAATTAGAAAAAAAACATTCTAAATTTGTGAAATCAAATCCTATCTTTATCAAAAGAAGTAGTTAACTCAACAAAAGAGCTTTAAAACATGGACACATGTCGTGTGCACGTTCATCATGTCCTCTCAACTCATCTCATCCATTGATTTCATTTATTTATCTCAACCGTTGATCGATCTTTCCTGAAACCTATATATACCCCCATTCACTTCATTAAAAATTCTCTTCGATCATTTAAGCTTTGGGGATTCTTAAGCACTTTGACAATTATACCGCATCATTGAGCACATTGAATCTTTGAGCACTATCATTTATCCACTTGTTGCAAACATGGTTTCACAATTCATTGAAGCAATCCACAAAGACCAAGAAAACAACACAATCTAGGTGATAGCTTCATTGTTTTTCATTATTCATTGATTATTCAGTTATTGTTTAGATAGTTCTCTTGAAGTTTATAGGATTGAGTGTTATTGTTATCATTGTTTTGATCTCTTTATTCAATCTTGATTTTACCCATACACAGACTCTTCTTTCCACGTCCATGACTGCTAAAGTGTGATCTAAAAAGCTATATATGCATGTAAAAAGATGTAATCAAGGTTGTGGGTTAGCTATTCTTCTGGGCTATTATACCAGGTTGATAGTTTGTTCATCATAGACCTTGTAATACATCTGCAAGAACTAGTCAGATCTGATGCATTGTGCTCAAAGCTGAGCCTTTAATGTCTATGATAGTGGTTCACCAATGAATGTAGATGGTTATTTTGTGTCTACTCCTCTATAACAAGTTATTGTCCTTTTGTAATGGCTATTTATCATTCATGATCAATATAATCACCAACATTTTACCTCTATTATATGCTTTTTCTCTGTGTTTATTTGAAGTCTGTAACTCATTTTGTGGATAAAACGGTCCCTCTGTTAGTTACAATTTTCTATTCGACCCTCTATTAAAGATGTAAGTCTATGTGAGTCTCTTTCAGTAGTTGAGGTCATTGTTGTGTTATGTAAGTCCCAGCTAACACCCTTAAATCTTGGTGTATCACCTCCCTTTTAATTTCAGTCTCTTCTCTCCCTTTTCCTTGGTGATAATTAGCATAGGTTTAGTCAATTACTCTAAACCTTAAGTTCAGAAAGAGGAACCAACCTTCTCTAGACGTCTGATCTCATTTGTAAGGTCCCACACCTTGAGATCATTCCCATGTTTCACTGAATTTGTTGAAACTATCAAAAGCTTCAACAACAGGGTGCAAATTCAGGTGACAACAGTTCCTTGTTCTAATAGTAGAGGATGGTGATCTTTAGGTTTTTTGAATATGTAGACAACTTGTTGCCATGAAGGGATTTTATAGTCTTTGGTTGAGTTGTCAATTATGATCTATTAGTTTTGATAAATGATCCTTGCTTTAGAGGATGGGTGTTATTGTGCCATAATGGAATGTTGATTACTAACTAGAGTTGTGGGATGATGAAGATTCTTTAGAGAATATTTATAATTTAGGGATAAATGATCTTCCTTGGAAAAGATGCAAATTATGGAGCCATTAGGAAAGTCTCCAATTTTTTCAATTATAGTGGGAGCATCAAACATGATCTAGAGATAAATTTTCTAGATGAGTGTTGTGATCATTTTTCCCTATGAGATTCTAGTTATTGTGGTGTTGCAATTGGACTTTAATTGGCATAAGATGATGAGTTGTGCACCTATATCAAATTTGGATGAGACTAAGAACTCTTGGATTATAGAGATTGTGTGTTGGAATAGTGTGTCTCTTAACTTGGTTTGAGTAGAAAGTCAAAGGAACCTACACTTCAAGCTAGATGCGAGTTCAACATGGACCCTTTGAGGAGATGGTTCATTTTAAGAGTTAGTTCTACTTGGTGTTTCATAGGTAGAACAATCTCATACCCCACTCTTGGTCCACTTGGCGGTGAATGCTTTGATGGATATTGCCCACCTAGTTTTCAAATGCATTATTTTCTGTGTGTCTTGTCTTCTCATGTGTTTGAGTCTTGTGTTGTGGATGTTAGTTCTGAGGACTTATTTGAGGAGTAGATGCATGGTTATTGTTTTTTTGTTGTTTCCTTATATTTGGGTCTTAAGACACGTATTAGCTTTGAGGACTATTTGGAGGAGTACGAGAGATGGTTAATGGCTTTGGGAATATTCCCTTGTTGTAGGAATGGTTGTTTTGTTTGATTATTCTTTAGTTTGAGATGCCTACACCTACTTTTGTTTAACCTTGGGGTTGAATAATTAGATGTTGACTTTTTTGTTTGGGTTTTGGAGGAGATTGTACTTGTCACATCTAAAGTATGCATTGATAGAAGGACATGGTTTGTGTTTTAAGTTTTATTTCTATGTTTTATTGTGTATCTAGAGGTTTAGTTCATTTCATGGTAGAATTGAGATTTGTGTGAGTTGATCATTTACTATTATTGTACTTTATTATATTTTAGTAATAGTATGTTGTTTGGGCCTTTTTAATATATATTTTCTATGTGATGTGAAGAACATGGGATAACTAAGGTGATAAAGGGAGAGAGTTTTGCAATGGTTTAGTTTGTAAGTTTTTAGATTGATGTGTGTTCTCTGATACGATGTGATAGAGGACATTGGTCATGTCCTTTATGGGAGTGTTGTTGGTCAAAATTTGGATGCTTTGGTCAGTTTTGGTGCCCATGCAGTGAGAGTCCTAGGGAGGAGGTATATGTGCCATTAGATTGTGGTATAGAGGCCTTCAGGTATTTTTCAACATGTCTATGTGTTTGTTACTAGTGGAGGTAGATCTTATGTAAGACAATGAATATATAGGGACTTGTGATTGCATATAGATATGTGGATAACACAAGGTCTATTTGTGATGTGTTTACCTTGTTTTGAGCTATGGTTAGTTGGATGTATTAGTAGCTAGCTATGGTTTCTATTATAGCTATTGAGTTGATTATTTGGTAGATACTCAGTCCTATTATAGATGGTATAGACTTCAATGTTAATGTTAGGGTTGAGGCATGATACTGTGATTTTTGTGAGACATTTAGAGTGTGATCTTGGCTTGGGTTTCTTATCTTTCATGCTTAGGCATGAAGGAGGATGAGAGTGTTGTGGTCAAGATGATAGTCATTTAATGGATGTTATAGGTTACTTCATTGAGCATGTGAGAACAGAAGAGCTAATTAAGGCTATGGATGTTTTGTCCCTAGTGGTTAGTTCATTTTATTGGAACTCCTTATGCTTTTGTACTATGAGTATCAAGTGGGATAATGTTAGGATTAGCTGTGATATTCACCTTTCATATCCTAAGTTCCAATTATTTATAGACTATTAATTATGTATGCATCTCTAAAGTTCATGGATTGGACAAGTGGAATGTCCGTGTGAGCGTGGGGACATATGTAATTATTTTATTATTCTTTGGGGACTTAGAAATATTGTTTGTAATGAAGCATTAAATACAGGGTTACATAGTTGACTTGTAAGAGAATTTTCTATTATTAGTTGGGTGTGGGATGTAATTAGTGCTTCATGGGGGAGTGTTTGGGAGTTACATATGCCGACTTGCATAATGGAAGTCAAAGATGCTTGTGTGAGGAGCTACATTATATTTTGGAGGACACTCTATTTCAAGTGGGTTGTGAGAATTCTTACCATGGTATTTTAGAACCTTGTTTAGACCCATGATATTATCTTTTGGTGGTTTAGCGGGCCTCCACGAGGCTATATAACAAGAGCTTGAGATAGAGGCATTTGCATTGTTTTTTCAAGGTTATGCTATTGGTTTCTCTCTAGGATTGAAGAGTGTTGATCTCCATGGAAGGCTTGAAGCCTAATATTGTATTGTAACTATGTTGTTGTTGGGAATACATTGGATTCACTACTTTAGAGGCTAGTTTTTTCCCAAAAGGGTTTTCCTGGGGTATATCTATGTCACTGTTGTTTTTTGGTTGTTATTCTTCTTCTTCTCATATTCTCACTCTTTTCTAAGTGTTGTTTTATATGCTAGAATTGTGCTAAATGTTTTGTAGATCAATTATGGTGATATTATCCTAGTAGGCTTAATGTGGAGATACATGCATGTTTAATTGTTAAGGGGTTTGGGGGGATATTTTCCTAATATAATCTAAGTCCAAGATAACAATTTTTTCTTTAGTTTGGTTAGATACCATCTCCATATTTTGAGATATCTTGAGATCTCCCCATGTGTGCTATGCAAATTTCCATTCAGGGGGGTCTAAAGGGGGATTTATTGAAATTTATATAAACTTAATCTTATTTAGTGAGAGAAGGGGTCCAAAAGTAATGTAGTACAAATCTAGAACATCCAAGGTGTTACTAATTCAATAGTTTCCAAAGATAGGATAAGATTGTCTAAAATGAACTTGCCCTATTTGAAACTAGTTTTCTTAGGCCTCACTATCTCTCGAGTAGTTTATTTGATCTAGTTGGTTATAGCCTTGGTTAAAATATTGTATTAAGTGTTTAGAAGAGTGATGGGTCACTAACTAGAAGTTTGATCTTCATTTTTACCTTTGGATAGAAGCTTTACGAGACTTTGATTGATGGAGGATCATAGGGAACCCTTAGACAAAGCTTCTTTATAGATTTCATAGTAGTCTTCTTTAATAAATGACCACACATACTTATATAAATCTATAGGAAGGCCATCAATTCTAGGACTTTTATAGTTTACCATGTATTTTAGGGTAGCATCAAATTGTTAACTCAACAATCCATAGATTGCACCTTATCTCAACTTAACACATCTATTCGACACATCAATAGAAGGGTTACAACTACTGCTCTACTTTTCTTAACTTGATAATTTAGAATATTAATATGGATTTGGTACCATGTGATGATGTGGTCAAGGGTCTAATTAGCAACAATAATTCATTTAACTAATGAGAATACATAATGGAGGAAACAAACCACACACTTGGTCATAATGGAAACATTTACATTCTTCAATTAGTTCTTACATAACGCATTACATAAAATCCTCAAAAAATAATCAAAGACACACCACGGTACTCTAGTAATTCAACTACAATCACACACACATAGTCTACTCTTAAAACTGAAATAACATTTATTGTCCTCTTATTTTGACTCACATACTTTTCTAGCAATTTTTTACATGTATCACACACTAATTCTTTCCAAGATTCCTTAAATTTCTTGATTCACTCTTTTAAAGTTCAAAATCTACAACAAGCTCTTTAAAACCCAACTGATTGCCAAAAACCCATATCCTTTAAGTATCTTATTGATTTAACATGAAAACTAATGACTTATAAGCTAGTTCAATTAATTAATCTACCAATACTTTCAAAATGATCTTGAATTTAGTTGATGTATATATAATCATGTGAAAAATTGACATGGTCATTAAATCACTTTAGTTTAACCAACTTTGTGATACCCTCTAAACATTTTTCCCATCCATTCAATTCATTTTGAATTTAACCATATAGAATGAACCAAATTATTAAAACTTTCTAATGGGTTTAAATATTGGCCTCTTTTATGTTGTTTTTATATGCTTTCAGACCTTTTCCACATGATCTTCCAGATACTTTTCAAACATTACCATAATGATATACTGTCTTTTTATATACTTTGCAAGATCTTGAACCTATTTTGTTAATATGGAATATGGTGATGGTATTTATCAATTGAATGATTTGAACATGAGTATGCATGCAGTATAGATGAGATTCTATGGTTTAATTATGAAGGTTATTTGTGTGCATATGTTTTTTAGATTAACCCATGTGCAACAACAAGCACATGGTATCAAGGAGAGGAGAATTTGTAGCAAGTCGCAGAACAGGAGAATTAAAGGAAGTTGAAGCCAAGCCACCAAAAGTGCAGGCAGTTGGAAGCTAAACGTGAACCATTATGGGAAGGAATAAATGTATAAGAAGTACACTTGTTCCAAATTCAGCTTATGTGTTTTTCATATGAGCTGTTGCATAGGAATTCTTATTTGAATAGGATTCCCCTTCCTCTGTTCAGTTAGAAATAATAAATCAATCTTAACTCGGTATCATAATGCCTGGGAATGGATTAATGATTGTAGTTAGTTGGTAGTTGGATAAGACTCTCCCATTTTTGTATAAGTTAAGGGATGAGCTCAGAGTCAAGTTAGTTACTCGTTATCCAGTTACTCAGTTGTTGTTTTTATTCAATATTAGAAGCTCCAGACATGAGTTGTTAAAATGCAATTATTGAATACAATCTAAAAAGAGCTTCTGTTTATGATATGAAATGAATGGAACTATGTGTTATGTGGATGCGCGAGTATCTGAGTTAGATTTGATTTCTAGCCAAGTGAGTCAGTCCCCTGAGCTGGCCACTCAAGGTATTGATCTTCACTTCATTTATTTTCTTATTCATTTATGCATTCTTGTTAAAGTTGTTTTCCATTAGTTTATAAATGCATTGTGAGTTAATTAGAATACTTTGATTGTTAATTACAGTAGTTGTGGTTCATGAACAAATGCATACTTTGTCCATCTTAATCCTCCAGAGGTTAGCATTAGCTTTCTCATCATTTTGAATGGTTTTGGATTAGTTCTGTATTTTCCTATTGTTAGTAGTTGTCTATAGCTTATGCAGAAGGTACTTGTAGCCACTAGATTATGTAACTATTTTTACTGTTCTTACATTTCTATGAATTCCAACAAAGTAGAGTAATCTGAGTAGGTTTGGATAAGATAGTTCAGGAGAATATGAGCCCCTGAAGGCACATACAGTGCAGTGTCATCATAAGCTTACACTCCTTGGTTGATAATTTAATGTGGGAGTACAATGTCAAGTGGACTATTCAGTTAGGTTTACCCCTAAATTATGTTAAGTCTACAATGTATTAGTTTTCCTATACATTTTTGGCGTCGTTACTGGGGATGGTGCTACATTCATAGGCTCATTTTACATGTTTTCATAGCTTGAAATTTTGATTCCAATATTAGGGTTGATAGATTCACTTTTCAAGAAACACCAAAAAATGTACTAACATTGTGCAGGACCACTATATGCAGAGGTAGAGAGACAACTGACGTAGATTCCTCCCTTCAAATTATCAGGACAGAGAAGATACTGCTGACTTTATCAATTATACAATAGGAATTGCTGAGGGAGAAGGACTTGTTCTTACATCTTCATCAACACCTTCTACATCTTCATCATCTTCTTCCACAAATACAGAAGGGACCTTTAGAACCATGGCAGATGTTGCGGTGGAGGATCCACCAGAGCAAGCAATGTTTGAGTTCCCTATCATTGATCAGGAGAGGGCTATAGTGCTGAAGAACATTCCACCTTCAACATTACCAGTCTTCTATGGCCTAGTGACAGAGGACCCATATATGTTTTTGTTTGGGTTTGATATCCTATGTAGGAGCTATGACTACACTTTAGATGTTCACATGCTTAAACTCTTTCTTGCCACTCTCAAGGATGTAGCCTTGAGATGGTTTATGGGGCTAGGAAAAGATGTCATTCTAGACTGGGATACAATGAAGGAGAAATTCTTGGAGAAATACCAAGATTACTGCAGAGGACATGACAGGAGGAGAGATGACATCTTCACGATGTCACAGAAAGAGGAGCCACTGGAAGATTATGTTGAAAGATTCCAATTTGCTTTGAAGAAAAACCCCCAAAATAGATTGTCTAAAGAATCACTAAAGCTAGTCTTTTTGAGAGGGGTTAAGGATGATTGCATGGATGCACTGAATCTCATTGGCCAAGGTGATGTTTCTCAATTACCTTTTGAAACAATCTACAAAGTTTGTAGAAATTATTCAAGAAATTTCACCAGATGACCAAGGGAGAAAGGACATCCATTACAAACAAAGCAACCAATGGGGTTTCAAGAGTGGAAATCAATAACTTGATGTCCAACATAAAAGAGGATATCATCATCCATATGGATACATAGCTGGACACTCTTCACATCAAGAAGAAATAAGAAGAGGCGGATGCAATGCTTATTGAGTATTGTCCCTGCTGTAGGCAAAGGAAGGCCAATTGTAAATGCAAGAGGGTGACAAGTATCTAGCAAGAGAAGGTTGAAAGGCCATAATTTCAGCCATTTAAAGGAGAGAATAAATAATTGTTCTACATAGCTCAAAGGAGACCTTGGAAGTAAAGACAAGGTATACCCTTTGATCCATTACATTTCAATTCACCCTTTCCTGCTGGAAACCAAAATTTCTTTGCTTGGAATACTCAACCATGGCCTAGTAATCAAAATCTTTGGCAAAACCCATAATGGCCTACTCCACATCCCAGTTGGAACCAACAACAACCAAACCCATGGCCCCAACAAAGTTTCCATAGTTTCAACTATAACCCCCAGTGGCCTACACAATAACCTCAGTGGTAGCCCCAATGGAACAAGGGCTAACAATGGCAGCAAAATACAAATTACCAGCAACCTATGCTTCCATCTCAACCCTAGTAGCCAGCAATAAAGCCTCCATCCACTCCTCAGACTCAACCTCCTAGACCTACCCAATTCCCTACCCAATCTGCACCTAACCCTAACAAAAAGCATGTTCAACAGGCTTATACTAACGAGGTGATGCAATACCCCACCTACGGGGTAGAGGTGAGTAATGTTCATCTCAAATCAAGGAAGCAACTTGTGGGCCCTTCATCTCTCCAAATTATAGAACTTGAAGATGAAGAACCCATAGAGGAAGCCTCAGATGAGCCACCTTTGGAACCTGAATCAAATCAAGACCCCCAGACCACTTTACATTTGAAGCCTCCTTTCCCTGAATGCTTGGATATCCAAAAGCAACCAGTATAGGTTGAAACTGACCTTATAGGCCAGTTAAAAGATATAAGCATAAAAATTTCCTTAATCCAAGCTATCAAAGATATTCGTATCTATACTAAGACTATTAGAGACCTCTGTATAAAGAAACCAAGAAGAAAGAGAATGGACCCAAAGATAGTCCACATTTTAGGTAACCTTGCTGACATAATGTTGGGGAATATAATTCTTCCCAAATATACAAATCTAGGTAGTCCAGTAGTGGACGTCAAAACCAATGAGACCATGATCAAGAATACTTTGATAGACTTGGGTGCTGCAATTAATGTAATGACCAAGGGGACAATGCAGATATTGCAGTTAAACAACCTTAGGCCTACTCAGACAGTTTTGCAATTAGATGATAGGTTTACAGTTAAACCTGAAGGAGTCATTGAGGACTTGGTAATTGCATTAGATTCCTGGGAATACCCTGCTAATTTTATAGTACTATAGCCCAAGGTCAATCTCGCTGGTTATCCTCTTATACTAGGCAGACCATGGCTTTCCATAGCAGATGCATTTATAGGTTGCAGGTCAGGAAATATGATCATATGCAATGGGACTGTGACCAAGAAGTTGGTCTTATATCCACCAGCCCAACCATACCATGAACTTGAGCAGACCATTTGGCCTACCTTGGATGATGAGGATAGTTATTCACTTAAAACCTTGATGACTATTGAACGCAGGCCCTTGCTGGATATCCAAGATGAAGATGAGTTGATAGCTCACATTATACAAAATGATCGCGGGAGGCACACACAACAACATGATTGTTTATCCTATTTACAAGACCCCTTGAGAAGCATAATACCCACAAGCTCCTCAGAGGAGGTAACCCAAATATTTCATACTTTATTACTCCAACAATGCTTACCAGTAATACCTAGCCTTGATTTGTCCTCTGTACAAGAAATGTCTAAACAATTAGAAATTAAGCCGAGAAAGATGTTGACTATTAATAATGCATTGACTGATGAACAACAACAATCCCTACACGTAGTGTTGCAGGCACACTCAACAACATTTACATGGGATTACAGTGACATGAAAGGCATTAATCTTGTTGCAAGTATGTGCCTAACTGGTGTTGTCATTGATGTCAACATATCTGTGTTGTCATTGGTGTCAACTGTGCTCTTAATTTGTTGCTTGCTTGAATGGAATGAGATGCCTTGTATTTACTTATGTAAGTGATCCTAATGTTGAGGATATTGAGAAAATTAGCCCCTCCCGTGATAACAATGTGCTGCAGTGGAAACAATGTATTATACTCAGAAGAAGAGTCAAAAAGTTTGCTCCACATTTCCTATAGAATGAATATCTTTGCCTATGGATTGGAAGTTATTTAGAAGTCTATTTGAAGATGTTATATTCCAAGTTTGAGCCTCCGAAATGAAGATTTGAGTGAATTGTGTTCACAAGTGTGAAAACTGCTTTTCCTGTATGTTTGGTGGTGACAGGGAGAAAGTGTTATGCTCTGCATTCCTTCGCGTTGAAGTATTTTGGTCTATGGTTTTGGAATCAAGTTTGTAATGATATTAAGTGCCTTCAGCTACAATGATTCATGATTTGTTGGTCTGCAAGCTATCCTTTGCTTATGATAGTGGCTGACAGTGTTGTTCTTGTGCTCCGGTTTGAAGAATCTTCTTGACAAAGTGGTTAAAGATCGTGCGGTTGTTCCTGGTGATTACAATGTGCTTGTGGATGTCTCCTGATCATGTTCCTACCTTTGGATTGGTCTGCAAAGAGAAATTTAGATCATGGATGAAGTCTGTTCTTTGAAGACCCAGTATTATCTCCAGTCCTGGCCGACCTGGTTGAATTCATTATTTGCGGAGATGCCTTGAAGATTGTAGTAGTGTGTCATGACGTGAAGGATTGTGATTGAGTCCCAACTAAGGTGTGGTGTGATCCACATACATCTTTACATCTTTTCCTTAGCTAAATTTGTATTAGGTCCAGACCTATTTTATGTATGATTGTAATGTCGACCTTGTAGATTGATCCAATGGTTGATGAATGTAATGCCAACCTTGATGTACATTCCAAGGTTGATGAATTGTATAAAAGCATGTAATGTAGTTGTGAAAAAGTGTGTGTCATGCGAACATGAAAAGATAAGTGCGAAGGTGTGAAAGAGCAGAGCAGAGAAGTTATATTGTATTTCAACGGAACTAAACCCTGGCATGGAGTAGATGCTTCTTAATTAGTTCACCATTTTGGTAATAAGCCACCCTAGGCAGTGAGCCATTCTTTGCAGTGAGAATTTTGGGCAGTGAGCCCTGTAGGTAGTGAGCCTCTATTTTTTGGTATTGTTATAACTCATATATTTCTATGGGCTAACACCCACTGTGGTTTTTTCCCTTTTAGGGTTTTCCACGTAAAAATTTGGTGTCTACTGTGTTGGATGTGTGATTGTAATTAAGTCTATGGTTTCATGCTTTCATGATTAAATCTGATCAGGAATAATTAAGTTGTTGATGGTTTGTTATTCATATGAAGCTAAGTTTTGTGACAACTGATTCACCTCCCCCCTCTCAGTTGTCCGGTGTATTTCAACAATTGGTATCAGAGCAGGTTCCTCAGAAGAAAGCCTAACAGCTTGAGGAAGATCCAGGATGTATTATAAAAGGGAAGCTCCGCAGTTTGATAGGACAAATTATGCTCTTTGGAAGGTACGAATGAAAATCCATCTCCTTTGTCTTGGTTATAAAGTTTGGAAGGCTACAAAATCAAAATATACTATGCCTAAAAATGGTTTGACAACTGAAGATGAAATCAAAGAATATAAATGGAATATAAAAGCAAGAGATGCTCTGTTAAGTGCCTTGACTGACACTAAGTTGAGAAAAGTCATGGACCTAGAAACAACAAATGAGGTTTGGGAAAAGTTGAAGAGTCTGTATGAAGGAGATGATTCAGTAAAAGAAGCCCAACTTTAGGGCCTGAAAGCTTGAAGATGAATGAAGATGAAAACATTACAACCTTCATGCAAAGGGTTGATGAACTTGTCAATGGAATAAAAGGAATGGGAGAAACCATTGGTGATAAGGAAGTTGTGATGAAAATTCTTAGATCACTACCAAAGTCCTATAGTCACAAGGTAGCTGTAATTGAATAATTTATGACTCTAAAAACTATTGACAGAGATCAGTTACTTGGAAAGCTTACAACCTTTGAGATGAGAGAATTTGGTGATGTCCTGCCAAAAGTTGAGACAACCTTTAAAGCCAGTACTTCAGTAAAGATCTCTAGAGCTGAGAAATATAAGGTGGAGTACGACTTTGATGAAATTGAAGCTAACTTTGTTGACAGGTTGCAAAGAGGTTCCGGTAAGTTCAAAGGTAAATTACCTTTCAAATGTTTCTCATAGTAGGTCATTATGCTTCCAGATGTCCTGAAAGAATTGAAATAAATAGGAAAAGATTTGAGAGCAGGCCTAGAGCTCCAAAGAAATGATACTATGTTAGAGATTTTGATGATGAAGGTGTGACTAATGATGCTAGTACTAGTGCAAATGAATGCATGTTTATTACTATTAAAGAAGATCCTATGTCTACTAATCCTACTAGCTGTGTGAAGGAAGAAAAACTAGTGGAAGAAAGTGCTTTGGCTGTTCAGGTTGAGAAAGATAAGGATGAATGGATTATTGATAGTGGATGCTCACATCACATGATCGATGACAAAAGTAAGTTTGTAAGTTTGGAAAAGTATGATGGAGGACTAGTTAGGTTTGGAGATAATGCAGTTGGTAAGATTTGTGGAAAATGATCTATTTCATTTGATGGAAAGCATAATACTGACAATGTCCTATATGTGAAGGCTTTGAAGCATAATCTTTTGAGTGTTGGTTAGATGTGTGACAAAGGATATGATTTGAGATTCAAAGACAATGGGTGCAAGATCATGGAAAGCTCCGGAACTGTGATTGCTATCGGTAAGAAGACAAAAGGTAACATCTATCAATTAAGAGGAACTAATGATTACTATTTATTGGCCTAGACATATGAGAGTTGGTTATATCATAAAAGGATGTGTCATATAAACTTTGATAATCTAGTAAAGATAAGCTCAGGTTAGACTTGTGAAACCCTCCAATACAATTTGTAAGGAATGTCAGTTAGGGAAGTAGACAAGAACAAGTTTCAAGAGCAAAGAGCAATTTTCTACTGGTTTGCTGGATCTAGTGCATATAGATCTCTGTGGTCCTATAAGGGTGAGAAGTCTACAAGGTGACATGTACTTCATGTTGCTTATTAATGATTATTCTAGAATGACTTGGGTTTCTTTTCTAAGAGACAAATCAGAAGCCCTGGAGAAGTTCAAATCTTTCAAGGCAATGGTTGAAAATGAAATAGAGTTGAAAATTAAATGCTTGAGGTCTGTTAGAGGAGGTGAGTTCACATCAAATGAATTCATAATTTTCTATGAAGAGCATGGGATAAAGAGACAACTGTCTGCACCTAGAACTCCTTAGCAGAATGGAGTTGTGGAAAGAAAAAATAGGACAATTCAAGAGGCTGCTAGGACAATGATGAAGGAAGTAGATCTGCCAGAAGTCTTTTGGAAAGAAGCAATACATACTATTGTCTACATTCAAAATAGAGTTCAAGTGAAAGGTAATGATACTAAAACTCCCTATGAATTGTGGTATGGAAGAATTCCTACAATAAAATATTTCAAAGTCTTTGGAAGCAAATGCTATATCAGGAGAGATGAAGATCTAGGAAAGTTTGATGCAAGGTGTGATGAAGGAATCTTCCTTGGATAATCTACCAAGAGTAAGGCCTACCGGTGCTATAACAAAAGGCTCAAAAAGATTGTTGAGAGTGCAAATGTGAAGGTGGATGAAGGCAAGGAAAGAATATTAGATTTGAGTTGCTATGAACCAGATGAATCTATGACTATAGTGAATGAACAAAAAGATAAGCAAGAAGACAATCAAGATGAAGAAGAGGCTCCAGAAAGTGTTGACAAGACTCCCAGGTATTTAAGGATTAATCACTATGAATATCAAATTATAGGTGATAAAAACAAAGGTGTGCTGACAAGGAAAAGAGCTACAAAAGAACAAGTGAATTATTGTTTGCTTTCAAAGGTTGAACCAAAAACTATGAATGAAGCCTACAATGATGAATACTGGGTAAAAGCCATGGAGGAAGAACTAATGTAGATAGAAAAGAATGATACTTGGGACTTAGTTCCTAGACTTGCTGACAAAAAATTTATTGGTACCAAATGGGTTTTCAGGAATAAGCTAAATGAGAATGGAGAGGTTATAAGGAATAAGGCAAGGCTTGTGTGCAAAGGATATTCTCAGATTGAAGGAATAGATTTTGAAGAGATTTTTTCTCCAGTAGCTCGGATTGAAGCAATTAGAATATTCCTGGCTTTTGCAGCCCACAAAGATTTCAAAGTGTATGAGATGGATGTGAAGTCTGCATTTCTGAATGGTGAGTTGGAAGAGGAAGTTTACATTGAGCAATCGAAAGGATTTAAGTTATCAGATCAATATGATATTGTGTGTAGGTTGAAGAAAGCTTTATATGGACTCAAGAAAGGTCCTAGAGCCTGGTATACAAGGTTGGATAAGTACTTATTGTTTTTAGGGTTCAATAAAGGTACTGCTGATAGTAGTCTTTATTTCAAGATTAATGGTGATCAAATTTTGATTGTTTAAGTCTTTGTTGATGATATCATCTTTGGAGGTAATGAAGGTATGTGTATGAAATTTGTTGATGAAATGTAAAAAGAGTTTGAGATGTCCATGTTTGGTGAGATGAATTTCTTTCTAGGTCTACAAATCAATCAATCAGATAAAGGAATCTTCATAGCTCAATCTAAGTATGTGAAAGAGTTGTTGAAGAAGTTTGGGATGGAAGACTCTAAACCGGTATGTACTCCCATGGTGACTGGATGCAAGTTGAGAAAAACTGATGAATCACCTAAGACTGATAAGAAAAATACAAATCCATGATTGGAGGATTGCTTTATCTAACTCAAACTAGACCTGATATTATGCATGCAGTTTGTCTTGTTGCAAGATTTCAATCAGATCCAAGGGAATCACATGTGATGGCAGTAAAAAGAATCCTAAGTTATTTAAAAGGGACTCTGGATCATGGCTTATGGTATCCAAAGGACAATGATTTCACTCTCAGTGATTATATAGATGCAGATTGGGCTGGAGATGTTGATGACAAAAAGAGTACAAGTGGAGGTGCTTTCTTCTTGGGTAATAGATTGGTTTCATGACTGAGCAAGACACGAGATACAATCTCTTTGTCAAATGCAAAAGAAAAGTATATTACAGAAGCATGTTGTTGCACTCAAGTGTTATGAAGTAGACTTTGAGGGACATAAGAGTTGTATATGAATATCTAGTTGCAATCTTTTGTGACAATACAAGTGCCATAAACATTTCAAAGAATCCAATGATGAACTCCAGAACAAAGCACATATCAATAAAGTATCACTTTTTGAGAGAGAAGGTGACAAAGAATGAAGTAAAGTTGGAATATTTGTCCACAAAGGATCAAATTGTAGACATTTTCACTAAACCTCTACATAAAGATACCTTTGAGTATCTCAGAGAAAAGTTAGGGGTCATCACCCCTCCTGCTCTAAACTAAGATGCATAGGAATGCATCAATCTAGTTGTGCTCAAAGTATCATTCTTTGATTTGGATTGATGTTTTGAGGGCTACCTCTCAGGGGGAGTAGCTAGATGTTTCTGATAAAGTAAGTGTTGATAACAGAGAAAGTTCAGTGGATCAGAGCAACAACATGCATGTATGTGCCCTTTGCCATTGATGTCAAAGGGGGAGATAAATCATGTGAAAAACTCAGGGGGAGAAAGAGTGTAGATGTGTAAAAAGAAAGGGGGAGTATCTTGTCTTGATGGTCATTAAGTTTTTTACATCATATGTTGCCATCAATGACAAAGGGGGAGATTGTTGCAAGTATATGCCTAACCAGTGTTGTCATTGATGTCAACATATCTGTGTTGTCATTGGTGTCAACTGTGCTCTTAATTTGTTGCTTTCTTGAATGGAGTGAGATGCCTTGTATTTACTTATGTAAGTGATCCTGATGTTGAGGATATTGAGAAAATTAGCCCCTCCCGTGATAACAGTGTGCTGGAGTGGAAATAATGTATTATACTCAGAAGAACAGTCCAGAAGTTTGCTCTGCATTTCCTATAGAATGAATATCTTTGCATGCGGATTGGAAGTTATTTAGAAGTTTGTATGAAGATGTTATATTCTAAGTTTGAGCCTTTGGAATGAAGATTTGAGTGAATTATGTTCACCAGTGTGAAAACTACTTTTCTTGTATGTTTGGTGGTGACAGGGAGAAAGTGTTATGCTCCACATTCCTCTACATTGAAGTATTTCAATCTGTAGTTCTAGAATCAAGTTTGTAATGATATTAAGTGCCTTCAACTATAATGGTTCATGATTTGTTGGTCCGCAAGCTATCCTTTCCTTATGAAAATGGATGACAGTGTTGTTCTTATGCTCCGGTTTGAATAATCTTCTAGACATAGTGGTTAAAGATCGTGTGATTGTTCTTGGTGATTACAATGTGCTTGTGGATGTCTCCTGATCGTGTTCCTACCTTTGGATTGGTCCATAAAGAGAAATTTGAATCGTGGATGAAGTCTGTTCTTTGAAGACTTAATATTATCTCCAGTCCTGGCCGACCTGGTTGAATTCATTATTTGCGGAGATGCCTTGAAGATTGTAGAAGCGTGTCGTGACGTGAAGGATTGTGATTGAGTCCCAGCTAAGGCGTGACATGATCTGCATACTGTATACACCTAAAAATGACATGACTCTGTCCAAATAAATATTTTTAATATTTATTTAAGTCTACCTTCCTCTATCAATAAATAAATAATTAAATTTATTTATTCGATTCATATTCCTCTAAGTTAATTAAATATCAAAATATTTAATTATCTCTTCTAAAGTCAAAATTAAATAAAATCCTATATTTAATTAAATTCTTCCAAGCAATTAAATAATTCTAAATTATTTAATTAAGTCAAGTCTATTCCTCCAAATTTAAATAAATCATTTAAATTTATTGAAATCCTCTTAGTCTCTAAAATAAAATATTTTATTTTATTCTTCTATCTTGCACAAGATAAATTAAATAAATTACTTATTTAATTTGCTTTCTTCTAAAAATATCTTCTTGCTTTCTTTCTAAAATTGCAACTCATGCATATCTAATTAATTTATTTAATTAGATATTTCATCTATTATTCCTCTCATCTTTTTAGGATTTATTTCCTTTAAAGCAAAAAATCAAATCAAATCTTCTTTTCTCTCCATAATCAATTAAATAAATTCTATTTATTTAATTAATTTCCTTATTCTTCTATTTTCTATCAAATGATTAAATAATTTTAAATTATTTAATTATTGCATCCTTCTTCTAAAAATAAATAAAATATTTTATTTATTTATTCATGATGCACATAAATTAAATAAATTTTATTAATTTAATTTGTATTTCATCCACTCTTATCTATATCATTTTCTTCTAAAAATAAATCTTTCTTGTCATACAAAAGCAAAAGCTGAGTTAACTGATTTAAAGCAACTTTGTTTTTATCAACAAACTCTTAAATTAGAAAAATATATTCTAATTTATGAAATCAAAGCTTATCCTCATCAAGAAAGTAGTTAACTCAACAAAACATCTTTTTTAATGACACATGTCCTTCTTCTTTTCGCGCATGTTCTCTCGAACATCCTCTACCATTGATCTTCTCTCACACATCAAAATCTAAGCTTTCAATATCGTTATTCTGTAGAATTCATATCATTCCATACCAATCTATAGCTTGTGACCATCCTCATTTGTATTTGAAGTTCATCTTCAATGCAAAAAGTATCCTAGCCACCTCTCTACCGCCATCTTGAAGAAGTGCAATGAATTATGTTTCCTGAGGGCTCATTCTTCATACAAAGATCGATCGAGAGTAGGCAAACAATGGAAGCCGTAGGTAACAAAGCACTGTAAGTTTGGTTATTTGTTTTTATTATTTGTTGCTTGCACATTTCATTGAAGTTATTGGGTTTATAATTTATTTTAAATATCCTCCAATTTTACCCATAACATTTCTAGCCCCCACCATGGGGCCGTTGCCCCAAATCTAATAAAAACACTGAGTTCTTGAGTGACAGGTTCCGTACAGACTTTGTACAGTCTTCGCAAAGGTTCATTCAGCATATACAAGCAATCCCATGGCACATCTGACCCCTGTTTCAATGCATACGCTATTTCGGTGCATATACCATCGAAAGCTACACTTTTGACACTTGTTTCGGCGCATGCAATTCTTCAGCACATTTGTTCCAATATCTTGTGCATCTGACATCTGTTCCGGCTCTTTTGACTGTTCTGCGCATACATTCTTTCTCTCTACGCTTATGACCCATTCTCTTGTGCATTTGTAATTGCTGTACTTTTGAGTACTATTTCTGTGCATACAGTCTCTTAAGATGCGCATATGCCTTCAAGAGTCGTCTAGGGATTTCTTGCAGGTTTTCTAATGCTGACACTTGTCTTGCAGGATTGATTCTTTGATTTTTGTGCAGGGTTAAGAGTTGGATAGTTTCATTTTCCTTAAAACACACATCATAGATTAACTAGGAGGAAAAGTAAAAAAAATATGCATGCAAATCTCACATAGTTCTTAACTAGGAGGGTAATAATGAAAATCATTGCTATCTTTGCCATCTTTTTTAGTTAAGAATATTGCTATCTTACAAAAGGAAAGAACCATTGCTATCTTTTAATCACTTCAAAGTTAACAATTGTGTGAGTGCCCAAGTAGAATAACACATATAGTTTTTCTCATTTTGACTAGGATTGGATAAACCATTGTTTATTATGTCTTCTGAATGACAATAGGCTTATGCTCTCCCCTTTACTGGGTGACTAGAACGCCAGACTTGTCATTTTTTGTGTATAACCTTTAGAGGGGCATGCCCTTGGATGCCTGCTTGTCCAAGTGGGAATGACCCTAAGTGGTAACAGGATAAAGCCAAACCCTACCGATCCACTATAAATAAATTGTACTTGAGGCAAAATCTTCTTGCAACGAGTGCCGCTGTGTTATACCGACAACCAACCTCCCCCAAAACCCTTCAAAGCCTAACCCTTGAAGGCTGGGAGACTCCATAACAGAGAGTACCACTGCTGCACATGTAACCACTCAAACGGTTGCCCTGACTACTTAGCCATTGTGTCGTATACCAAAATCCTCTATTTGTTGGCACAAAATGTGTGATCTTTATAGCGGCCTTGATTCATGTGATTCTTAGTAGAGGTAGCAGGGACAATCCTAAGGTTCGGTGGGGGTACAAGCCTAAGGAAACCTGGATCTGGTATGTGTGAAAAGTGAGTGCTGTGGAGGGGAGTCGGTGCTACCAGATCCTAAAGCTATACGCTTTGAATATGCACAGCTAGGGGATCTGACAAATAATGTCTTTACCAGCCTAGGATTGTAATTGTGTTTGTGTCCAAAAAGAGTACAAAATTTACAAAAAAAATCAAAAAACTTAAAAATCATTCTATGTGTTTGTTGTGTCTTCTTGCTAAAAATTGATAAAATCAAATTAAAAGACCAACCTGCAAACTAAAAAAAATAAGAAAAGCTACAAAACGTGTCAAATTTTACAAAAACATTCTGAAACTGCACATTTGTAGCTGTGCATCTATCACAGTAAGCTTTTCTGGTCTTGTGTCAATTTCTGTAGAGATGGCAAACCAATTAGAATATATTGCTCAAACACTCCAATATCTACAATTGCAAATAAACTTAGGTCCCTTGCCCCAAGATTGTATAGCAATTACTCAACAAATCCAAGTCTTACAACAAGAAATGGCAATCTTGCAAGCTGAACGTACCAGTACAAGCTACACCTTGCACCAAAATCATACCTTCTTTTCCCATCTTAATGATACTATTGACAAGGCAAGCACCGCCTCAAGTTAGAAAGCATATACCACCCCATCTACTAGTCCTTCACTATCTTCTAAGACACATATCCCAAAGCATACCGGTTCTACACCAACATTGCCATCTAATTCCTCAAACTCTAAATGGACAACCAAAAGAGAATCGGATGAGTTTTGGGAAAAATATTTTCTAAATTTATATAGCAAAAGAAAAGCTATGGAGAAAGCCAAATCCACTCATCCATTACCTCATTCATCTACCCATACACCTACGAAGGATGTGATCCAAGGACTACCAACAGAGAGTCAACCACGTCCCCAAATTCTGGTCCTTGACCTTACAAAAGATTCTTCCAATAACATGTCAAATCCTACAACCCCTTCATGGGATCCTCAACCCCTTGAGCTTATCGAAGAGTCTCCTACCATGAACCGAAGTCAAAAGCTATCCACTTCCATTCAAATAACCCAAGAGCTATGTCAAGAGCACACCTTAGAACACGTGGAAACATTAAGCCCTAGTCTAAGTCAAGATCAAATCACTTTCATGCAACCTATCCATAACATGTATCTTTTCCATGATCAAGATGACATCCATAATAATGAACCTCTCCATGAGCCACTTGATTCTATCTATCTCCCAACAACTATACATGAGCAAGAGATCCAATTCCATCCCATGCATAACCTTTATCTTTTCTATGATCAAGATATTATCTTTGATGAAGAAGCTATCCATGAGCAACTTGATCCTATACAGGAGAAGGAAATCCAAATCCAACCAATCCATAACCTTTATCTATTCTATGATCAAGATATTCCCTATGAAGAAGATGTCCTTGAACAACTTGATCCCATACCCATCCGTGAGCAAGAAACCTCCATTACTTCTATCCCTCTTCCATCTAATCCCATCGATGATCCAACAACTTTCGCTTCCTCTGATGAGACACTTGCCTCCCAAGTGCACATGAATGATCAACCCAATAACTTAGATCCTAAAGAGCATAATGATGATCAAGATTCTAGTGATCCTTCACCATCCATTATTGACCAAGCTACAAATCCATTGTCCTATATCCTTGGGCTTACTACCTTCATGCATGAATGTTCTTCCTTAGAACACCAACAACCATTATCCGCTATCTCGCCTTCCTCATCGAATAAGGAACTCGCTGCTAGTGCACCTATACATAATCCCATGGTCCACCACATACTCCAGAATATGAACTATCAAGGTAAAGGCTTAGGCCTGCATGAACAAGGTATTTTAGAGCCCGTCCATGTTAATGTTCCTCCACCTTCATACGGCCTTGGATACATACCCCAAGGTGAGCAATCTCAAGATGTTGGTACTTCCTCCACTCCTCCTAAGTCTACCACTTTCCATTGCAAACCCTATCATATCGCCAAAAAATATGTTGCCATTCCACCTCCATCATCCTACAATTGTCAAAAGCATGTGACCATACACCTTCCACCATCCAATCTACCTCCACTACTTCTAACTCCTAATAGCCCTCTATGCATCCTACCACCACTTCTTCCAACACCTTATTCATCCATCTATAAATCCTCTAACAATCCCAATCATGGCCAACAAATGCACATGTTCTCACAGCTTTGCATAAGGGTGCAATCCTCATCGACAACAATTATATTGATCATGAAGGCTAGATAGCCATTACAAAAGGAAGATAACTTGTTACAGAGGAGTAGACACAAAATAGCCATCTACATTCATTGGTGAACCATTATTAGAGACATTAAAGGCTCAAATTCAAGCACAATGCATCAGATCTGACGGGTTCTTGCAGATACATTACAAGGTTTGAAATAACAAACTATCAACTTGGTATAATAGCCTAGAAGAACAACTAACCAACAACCAATTACATATTTTTATATGTGCATATATAGCTTTTTAGATCACACTATAGCAGTCATGGATGTGGAAAGAAGAATGAACAAAAAAAATTGCCGCCCATACTGCAACAACTTCATCTAGTGTCCTTGGAGTGCGCCCACATGGCTCTGTCGATGAAATCTACTGAAACAGAGGGTTTGCTCACACCTTGGGTACAAAGATTTAATGTAAGAGAGGCTATAGTGGCATGGGGAGGCGAGAAATCCATCTTCTACAAGCAATCGAGCTTTGAAAAAACATTAATGGAAACTAGGAAAGTCGCTAAGCATTCTCGTCATGTTTGGAATAGTAGAAAATGTGCTTGGAAGGCAAAAAGGTTGGGCCCTGACTAATTGGGATTCCCCCGATCGATCTTCCACCGATCGAGCATTGGAAAGATGAAGGAGGAAATCCTGACCTTTGAAGTCTGAGGAAAGAGGAATCGTCAAGCTTCGGGGGTCAGGCCTTCACCATTACGTTGTTCTTTGGAAAGAAGAAGAACTTGACCTCCACCTCCACAACACTTAGTTGTTTTGAGAAATCGGCAAAAATCAGGCCTTGGGCCTTCCAGTTGTTGCTTTCGGGAAAGAAGAAGCTCGGGAATAGAGAACTCCTGATCCCCACTTTCTAAAAGACTTAGTAATATTTTGTAGTTCGGCGGACCTCGGGCATTAAATCCCTTTTGATTTTTCATTGATTTTGACCTTATTTTGCCTTATCAGCAAAATCTCCATTTTGCGAACCACTGAGCCAGTTTTTTTTTTTTTTTTAATCTTGGTTGCTGGCAAAATCCTCCAACGGTGAACCATTTTATTTACTTCTCTTTTACCTTCATTGTGGCCTTCTCTCCTTTTTGGTGCAAGATCTTGTAGTCCAAGTGCAACTTCTCCCAACGTGTGCATGAAGGCACCATGTGGAGGCTTCGCATGCTATCTTTTTCAAAGCGGAGGACCATGCTTTTTCCTCTGCGATGCATCCCCACGAGTGCCACGTGTTTGCATGGCACAATTCCTCCTGACACTAGAGACAAATCTTTCAAAAAGTTGCGTCGGCTCACCACGTGTCCCACCTCACTGTCGTCGACATCCGCAATTCAAACTTCAGAAGTCGGGGCTTTGCCTTTCACCGCATGCACCTTGAGAAAGAAGAAGAAAGGACCGCTCGACCCTAAAATAATTAGACAAGTGAAGAGCACTGGGGGTCGGGCCTCGGGTCTTCTTCCTTATTCCTTCCAAAATAAAGGAGAGACAAGAGACAACTCCCGCCTGTCGATGCCTGTGCAACTTAAAATAATTTAGGCTCCATTGGACTTCGTTCTTCGGGCCTTCACCATTTTACTTGCTTGGAAGAAGAGAGAACATCATAACTTTGACCCCTAAAGTCTGCTCTACTTAGAAAAAATTTCAAACCATAGGAGACTTCGGCCGCTGGGCTTTCCTATTGCCACTTGTCCCGAGGAAGAGGGAAGGCCACAGGCCTGACTTCTATCTTCTGATACACTCAGTCGAATAATGAAAACACCAGGGATCGACCCTCAAATTTTCCACCTACTATCTTCCCTGAAGGGAGAAAGAAGAACCAACCTTCTCCATCTGTCAACCACTGCATACTTAGAAGAATTTGAAACAAGTATATCTCGTTGGACTTTGGTCCTCAGGGATTATCCTTGACACCTTCCTTGAAGAAGACTGAAGGCCAAAGGCCTGAACTCTGAGCTTTGATGAACTTAGAAGAATTTTCAAGAACTTAACACTTAGGCAAATTTTAGCCTTAGAGGGCTTCGAAGCCAACATGGAAAGCACGACGGAAGGAGGAAGCCTGAAACTTCGACCTCTGACAAAGGTGAAAAATACAAGGAAACATTTAGAAAGATTTGGACATAGTCAATTCGGGTAGTTTTTCCTTGCATTCCAAAGGGTGAAAACACTAGGATTTCATGGATCCTTAGGCTATTTGGCTGAAAGGCAAAATAGGATAACATTTTGACGACTATGCAGGGGTGTTTACCTATTAAACACTAGGATCCAAAGGCCTTATCAATCCATTGGGCATAGGGTCAAAGGGCACATCAACAAGAATAGGGGTTGGCTAGACCAACACAAAATTGAACAATGCCTCCAGAAAACAAGACAAAGCAAAACAAACAAGGCAAGCATCCTCCTAATGAGAATGCAATAGAGTGCAAGGGCACTTATTGAAAGGAAACACCTAACATATTTACAAAATCCCACAACCATGCTAAAAGTAACGTTTGAGATGGATCCTATTGACTGGGATTGGCAGAACCTCTCCATTCATCTTGGAAAGTTGAAATGCATCAGCCTATTTGCAGCTGGTGATAACATAAGGGCCACTCCACATGGCATCAAACTTTGAATGTCTCCCAACTTTAGCTCTATCTTCATCCCATTTCAACACCAAATCTCCCTCATTGAATGTTCTGCCAATTGATTTTCTGTCAAAAATTCTTTTGACCTGATCTTGATGAGCCTCAAGAGTCTCCATGGCAGCGTCTCTTTTTTCTTCAAATTCCATTAGCTCAGCAAACCTGACTGTCATGGCATCATTCTCAAGCAGTTCCAGTAGTTGTGGCAGTTCAAGGGAAGGCAACTCTAATGATAATGAAACTTTTGCTTCCCTCCCATAGATAAGCATGAAAGGGGAATTATTTATGGCCCTCTTGGGAGTGATTCTATCAACCCAGAGAGTTGTCCTAAACTTGGAATGCCAAGTTCTCTGATTATCATCCACTATTCTGTTGATGATTCTGATTAGGTTTTTATTTGTGGATTTAGCTAGGCCATTCCCTTGGGGATAGTAACTGGATGATGTCAAGTAGATTACATAGTTAAGTGCCCACTCATTGATTTTTGTACCTACAAAGGTCTTGACATTGTCAGAAATAATGGTGAATGGAATACCAAACCTGGTAACTATACCCTCAAGGAAATATAAAATGGAGGCCTCTATGACATCCTTCAATGCAACTGCCTCTGTCCACCTTGTGAAATAATCAGTGGCTATTAAAATCCACTTATGACCAGCACTGAAAGGTGGATTGATCATTCCAATGAAGTCCAAACCCCATTGGTCAAATGGATGATTGGTCTGAATTGGGTTCAAGGGAAGAGCAACCAACCTTTGCTTACATGCAAATAATGAACATTCTTTGCAGCTTCTTATCCATCTGTGGGCATCTCTGAAAAAATTGGGCCAATAATAACCAGCCCTCATGATTTTAACAGTAGTTGTTCTTAGTGAATAATGGCCACCAGTAGGGCCATTATGAAATTCTTCTAGCTTCTTTAGAGTTCTGATCTCATTTGCAAGGTCCCACACCTTGAGATCATTCCCATGTTTCACTGAATTTGTTGAAACTACCAAAAGCTTCAGCAACAAGGTGCAAATTTAGGTGACAACAATTCTTCCATAGAGAAATCCTCTGATGATTGTGATAATGATACATTGTTTATTTTTGCTAATGTTATCAGTGATGACTCTTGGCTAATTGATTAAGGTTGCTCCTACCATGCATCTCTTCATAAGGAGTGGTTTTCATATTACCAAGCTTACGATGGAGGAGAGGTTTTCTTCAACAATAATATACACATCAAATTTTTGGTAAGGGAAAAGTTTTTTAGTGATGGAAGGGTGAAAAATCTCTATGGTGTTTTATATTTTAGGACTTGTGAAAATTTCTCTTTCTATGTCTAAGTTGAATGATTCTATAGTGCATGTGATGTTTGACAAGTTTGGTTGGAGGATGGTTAGAGGAAATTTGGTAGTAGTGAGAGGCTCACAATGTGGGACTTTTTTTAGACTTGATGCCTCCACTTTTTGTAATTTTACTAATGTGACTATCACTTTTAAAAATGCATGTATGTTGTGGCCTGAACATTTGGGCCACAATGGTGAAAAAGGTATTTAGACAATTATTAATAAAAAGATGGTTGATTCATTTTCCTCTTATTCTATTGAGTTTGATTTCAAAAGCACTATGTGTTTAGAAAGTAGAATATAGTTTTTTCCTTATAGGATGTTCTAGAGAAAAATGTGTTTTAAAAGTTATTCGCTCATATGTGTTTGGTCAATTGGATGTGGGTTATATTGATAAATCACACTATTATGTTTAATTTATTGATGATTACTAAAGATACATCTGAATTTATTTTCTTAGATCTAAATATGAAGTTTTCTCTAAGTTTAAGGATTTTAAGGCTTTCATTGAGAAAGAGTTGGATAGGAAAATAAAGGTCTTGAGAACTAATAATGGAGGTGAATATTACTCTAAAGAATTCAATGCTTTCTATAGGCACGTGGGTATTATGTGATAGAAGACTACTCCTTATACTCCATAAACATAACATGGTTGCAAAAAGGATGAATCAAACCTTGATGGAAATAGCCAAAAGTATGATGAGTGATACAAAGTTGGATTAGTTCTTTTGAGTAAAGGTTGTGAGTATTGTTTGCTACTTGATTAATAAATCTCCTTGTTCAACTCTTGTTGATAAACTCCTTATGAGGTGTGAATACGTAAGAAACTATTTGTTTCACATTTAAGGGTATTTGGTCGTGAGGTTTTTGTTCATGTGCCTAGAGAAAAGTGATCTAATTTGGATTCCAAAGATAAAAAATACATATTTGTGGGTATAGTGCGAATGTTAAGTGTTACAAGCTTTGGAATCCTCTAACCTTGAAAATGATTTATTCTAAGAATGTAGTTTTTAGGAAACTTAGTGTATTTTTTGATGTAGGAAAGCTAAAGGAAAAAGAAAGAAGGAAGTGCATTTTGAGACAAAGGTCGAGAAGTAGGATGATGCACATGTTGAAGGACAAAATGATGGAGATGAATAAGAGGATTTAGGTGAGAGTTTTGAGTAGGTTTGACATGTAAAGGAATAGGTAGAATCCCTTACTCCATGTTTGAGATGAGCCATGAGACAATTGAATCTAGTTAATAAGTAGAGCCCACAAGATTTTAGTTTTGTATTTGATTTGTCATGTGTTGATGATGAATCAAGATATTTTAGGGATGCTCTCTCTTCAAAGGAGGATGATTCTTTGATGGAGAGTAGATTATAGCCTTAAACAAATGTGACTCCTAGAATCTTACGAGTTTTCTCGAGTGAAGGAAGCCCATTGGCTACAAGTGGGTGTTTAAGAAAAAATTTAGAGTAGATATTAAGTTAGAGAGAGATACAAAGCCAAATTGGTGGCTAAGGGCTACTCCTAAAGAAAGGTAGTTGTTTTTTATGAAATTTTATCTGAATCTCCTATTGCTAAATTGTCCTCCATTAGTTTCCTAATTTCTATTTTTGTAACTTGTGACTTTAAAGTAGAGCAAATGGATGTTAAAACTATTTTCTTGCATGGGGATCTTGAAGAGGAAATTTACATGCAACAACCTAATATATTTGTGGTAAAAGGGAAAGAAAATTTGGTTTATAGGTTAAAATAGTCATTATATGATTTGAAACAATCATTGTAGATGTGGTATCAAAAGTTCAATGCTTTTACTTTAAATTTAAGTTTTGTTAGAAGTGAAGAAGATCACTGTGTTTACATTGAGATTATTAATAATCAAATTCTAATTGTCTTGTATGTTGATAAATGTTGTTTATTGATAACAACAACACGATGATTAGGAACGTAAAACTTATATTTCTTGTGTGTTTGATATGAAATACCTAGAGGTAGAAAAAATTATTTTAGGGATGAAACTCAATAGATACAAAGTTCAGAAAAATCTTTGGCTTAATTAGAGTAAGTATGTTGACACTATTTTGTGGTGGTTTCCTATGCACAATTTTAAACTAATGAGTATTTATCTACCTATAGGTAGAAATATTTCATTGGATACATGTCTTCAGTTAGGGACATATGATATATCTTATGTTAGTGTTGTTGGTAGCATGATGTATGCAATGGTTTCTATTTGACTATATATTGCCCAAGCAATGGGAGTTCTTAGCAGGTTTATGTTTAACCCTGGAAGAAATAATTGGACTTGTATTAAGAGAGCATTTAGATATTTATGAGGAACTTTTAATTATTGCTTATGTTATCATTATTCTAATGCTATGGCCAATTTATTTGAAATTTAGGGCTTTCTTGATGCAAATTAGGTAGTTGACTTGAATATTCGAAGGACCTCTAGTGGTTATGTGTTTTCTCTATTTGGTGATGTAATCAGTTGGATGAGTAATAGACAACCCATAGTTGTTTTGTCCACTACCAAAGTAGAGTATAAGTCTTCTACATGTGCTTTTAAAGAGGTGGTTTGGTTATAGAGACCATGCTTAGGTATTGGTTTTGATTGTAGGGTGGTTCAAATTGGATGCGATGATTAGAGTGTTGTATGCTTGACTAGGAGTCCTATGTACCATGCTTGTACTAAGCATATTTATGTTTAGTATTACCTTGTTCATGAGATGTTGGAGAATGTCAAAGATCATAATTTAGAAGATTGACACTTTGGACAATGTTGTAGATTCACTTACTAAACTAGCGAGCACAAATAAGTTCTCTTGGTGCAAGGAGGCAATGGGCCTCATATCCTAGATACTTGATTCATTTTATATTTTATATTTATTTCATTGAAATGTATAATATCAAGTGGGAGAATGTTAGGATTATGGTGATATTGACCTTGCGAATCCTATGTACATCATGTGAGTCCAACACCTTGGAAATGTGTACATGGACCTCTAAAGAGTGATTGGGTGAAATATTTTTTAATTATTTTCTCTTGTATGACTTGTATATTGGTTGTAATAGCATTGAATAAGGGAGATTACACATTAAATGGGAGGTTACTTATGACATTGGTGATTACAAAGTGGTCTAAATGTATTTACATGACTAAATCTCATTCCTAGGTGTTAGGAGAGAGAGTGGAACATCTTTGTTATGATAGATGGGTTCCATATGAGTTGTAGTCTTGAAAATAGAGCACTACTTTTGGTAATGTGTGCAATGGAATTTATTGGTCAAAGATGTCTAAATGATGGTTTGTTATTCTTGAGGGTATTGATGGATTTGGTCACGAGGCATTAGATTTTTTCCATATCATGGAGTTTGGTGGTCTTGTTCTGGGAAACCATTCATGTTTTGGGGATGTGTCATGGGAGGTTTTGATCAAAGATACTACAATTATGGTCTGCTATCCTTGAGGGAATTGAAAAATTTGGTCATGGAGGTGTTAAATTTTTGCCATACCTTGGGTTTTGGTGGTTTTGGTTTTGGGAAATAATTCATGGTTTTCTCTCTCCATTTCTCTATAAAATAGATGCCTTAGATAGTTGTGTTATGTGTCTTTTGTAGGTGAGAACTATTATGTTATCAAAATACTATCAAATTGAAGGGAGAAAGTTGGATGTATTGATGTAAGACTTGTATTAGATTAATGCAAATTTGTCCTCTCTTTGATGGTGGAGTTTTTCTTGAAAGGGTTTCTCCATGTGCATCTGGTGCTATGAGTTTTATTTTATGTTCTTTCCAATTTTATTATTGTTCTTGATTCTATGTCTCTCCATGATATTTAAATGGTTAATTACAAGTTATTTTAATCTATAAATTAGTTTTGTTCACTAGAGCCTACATTTGTAGTTTACCTAGTTTTATCAACATTTTGTATTAAATATTTGGTTCTAGTTAGAGAAGGGGACACCTTTTTTGAAGTGTTTGTATTTTTTAGCTACAATGAGAGCTCTTGATTCAGTGGTTTTGCAAATCTGTGAGTGGTTGAAACAATGGCATCTACTTCATGTTCAAAGATTGAAAAATTTAATTGCACTCTAGGTATAAGTTTTGGAAGCTGAAGATATAGGATCTCTTGAAAAAAGGGATTGATGGAGATAAATTGCAGAGGAAGGGAATCTTGATGGTATGTTTTATGAAAGCACAATGAACCATTCAGTTGTGTCTTGCATATTCCATTCTCTTGAATGTCTCTAAGAAGACCACAATATTCTCATAGTGGAAGAGGATGGGTGATATTTATCAAAATAAAAGTCTATCAGATAAAGTTATATCTCAAAAGATGTTTGGAATCTTTAAAAATGATGGAATGTGATTTTGTTTCTAAATGTATTAATGCCTTTAATTTGATTTTGAGTTAGCTAGGTTTAGTAGGCATTATAATTGAAAAGGAAGATACATGTATCTTGTTGCTTTGTTCTTTTCTCTTTTAGGATAAATTAACTAGTGCTATTATTGATAGTGTTGTAGAGCCAAATATGGACACCCTTATTGCTACATTTCTTAGTGAAGAGATGAGATAAAGTCCAATGATGAAGATTCTAAGGATGCCTTGCATTTTCAAGGAGGGCCCAAGGACAAAGGTGGGTATAAAGCATAATGGAAGAAATCTAAATCCAAGTCAAAAGGATGGTCCAAAACCTTAGGAATAGTAGAGTAAAGTGTTGGAATTATGGAAAGAGAGGACATCTAAAGTAGGAATATAGAAACAAGAAGAAATTTGATGATTCCTCCAAACAAAAATCCTTTGATGATGGTGATAATGATGTATTGTTTATTTTTGCTAATGTTACTAGTGATGTCTCTTGGTTGATTAATTGGGGTTGAACCTACCATAGGACTCTCACAAGGATTAGTTTTCATCTTACTAAGGTTATGATGGAGGAGAGGTTTTCCTTGGGGACAACAATACGCATTGGATTGCTTGTAAGGTAAAGGTACAATTGTGTCAGTGATGGGGGGTGAAAACTCTCTATGGTGTTTTACATATTTTAGGACTTGCAAATAAATCTTCTTTTTGTATCCAAGTTGAATGATTCTAGAGTACATGTGACATTTGACAAGTTTGGTTGTAGGTTGGTTAGATGAAGTTTGGTGGTAATGACAAGATCATAATATGGGACTCTATTTAGGCTTGATGCCTCCAGTTTCTGTAAATTTTCCAATATAACTGGTACTTTTTAAAATGCATGTATGTTGTGGCATCCAACATTTGAGCCACATTGGCAAAAAAGGTCTTCAAACCATTAATAATAAAAAGATGGTTGATAGTTTTTCCTCTTATTATAACGAGTTTGATTTCTCTAGGCACCATGTGTTTGGAAACAAGAAGAGTTTCTTTTCCTGCAAGGACTAGAGAAAATCTGTATTTAGAATTTATTCACTTGAATGGGTTTGGTCCATTAGATGTGGGTTGTATTAGTAAATCACGATATTATATTTCATTAATTGATGATTACTCAAGATATAACTAAGTTTTTTCTTAGATCTAAATCTAAAGTTTTATTTAAGGATTTTAAGGCTTTGGTTGAGAAACAGTTAGATAGGAAGATAAAGGTGTTGAGATATAATAATGTAGGTGAATATTGCTCTAAGGAATTTAATAATTTCAATGGACATGTAGGTATTGTACGTTAGCAAACTACTCTTTACACCTCTCAACAAAATAGGATTGTAGAAAGGATGAATCAAACCTTGATGGAAAGAGATAAAAGTATGAGTGGTACATAGTTGGATTAGTAATTTTGGGAAAAGGTAGTGCATACTACTTGCTACTTGATTAAAAAATCTCTTTGTTTTGCTCATGTCAATAAAACTCCTTATGATGTGTGGATAGGTAAGAAACCTTATATTTCACATTTATGGGTATTTGGCTATGAGGCTTTTGTTCACGTGCATAGATAAAAATGATCTAAGTTGGATCCCAAAGATCATAAATGCATCTTTATTATTTGTGGTGAGAATGCAAATAGTTATAAGATTTGGAATCCTTTAACCCTATAAATAATTTATTCTAAGGATGTGGTTTTAAGAGAACTTAGAGTATTTTTGGATCTAGGATAGGCAAAGGAAAAAGAAGGAAGTTAAAACATTGCATTTTCAGACTAAGGTCAAGAAGTAGGAAGATACACACGTTGAAGATCATAGTGATGGATTAGAGGAAGGAGAGGAAAAATAGGATTTAGGTGAGAGTTTTGAGTAGGTTAAGCATGTAGATGAAGAGATAAAGTCTCTTACTCCAACTTTGAGATGGTCCATGAGACAATGGAGTCTATTTGACAAGTATAGCCCACTATATTTTTATTGTGTATTTGATTTTTCATGTACTGATGATGAACCATGATCTTTTAGGGGGCTCTCTCTTTAGAGGAGCATGATTCTTGGATGGAAGCCACATAGAAGGAGATGATAGCATTGGACATATGTGACACCTTAGATCTTATGATTTTTCTTGAGGGAAGGAAGCCATTGATTGCAAGTGGGCATTTAGGAAGAAATTTAGAGCAAGTGGTAAGTTAGAGAGGTATAAGGCCAAACTAGTGGCCAAGGGATACTCCCATAAAGAGGGAGTTAATTTTGGTGAATTTTGTTCTCTTATCACCAAATTATCTTCCATTAGATTCTTACTTTCTCTTGTTGCTACTTGTAATTTGTAGACAAAATGGATGTTAAAATTACTTTCTTGCATGGGAATATTAAAGAGAAAATTTACATGCGACAACCTAATGGACTTGTGGAAAAAGGGAAAGAATTTGGTTTACAGGTTAAAACAATCATTATATGGTTTAAAATAATTGTCTTAGACATAGTATCAAAAGTTTGATGCTTTTACATTGAAGTTGGGTTTTTTTATTATGATAAGTTGGGAAAGGGTCCTAGTCCCTTAGATAGTCATATAGTAAACAAGACAAACATAGAACTAGTAGGAATTACAACAAGGGCATTGAAAACACAAAACCAATCCCACAGCCAAAACAGTAAAAAAACAACACAAGAACAATAGAGAAATAACAAAAGAGACAGAAACACACCTAGACTAAAAATAAAAAAATTATTGCTTCCTACTACCAATAAGGGCATCCTAGTCCTTGGACATAGTCTTCAAATTCTTCTCCCAAGTCATAACACCCAGGACCAGTTGTTCATTCTTCTTCTTCTTCTTGGTGGCCATCTGCACCTCAGTCTTTGGTTGAAGTTTACGCTTGTTCAATTCACTTTGAAGAGTAACCACCCTGAAGGCATACTTCCTCATCATATCCTCAAACAATTTAAAAAGATCATTCATACCTTTCTATAGCCTAACCAACCCATGCTGGTACAATTTCATAGTGTCAAACATGTTAGACCAATTCTCCTAGTAGTTGTTATAGTTAGCATTCCTTTTGTACATGTCTTCTAGATTGTTAGCCATGGCTTTAAGATCCTTTATGTCTTGAACAAAAACATTAGAGGTATCCATTTTGCCATCATCCTTCCTCAAATCATAATCAAAATCACCAATATTAAGGGAAACATCCTCATAGTCTTCCTCCTCAGGGGTAAGGGAAATAATGTTTTCTGCATCCTCCATAGTAGGTTGATGGTCAAAGTACTCTTCAACCAACTCATCTCCAACATAATCATCATCCTCAATTATCTTATCTTCTTCAACAACTTCCTCCTCATCCCTTTATTCCTCGGCTACCTCCTCTTGAAGCTCCTCAATAATAATATTATCCTCGCCCATGTTTTCATCCTTAGCCATCACCTTACCCATCTTATCAAGATCCTTAATATAGGAGTCTAAGGGGTTAACTTGAATAACAACCTCATGAGCCTTACCACTTTTCCCACCCTTCTTAGAATTCTTCTTATTAATAGTAGCCCTTGCAAACTGAGCTGACCTCCTGCTAGTAGTGGTTGTTGTTACTATTTTTTTGTTCACACTTAAAATTAGTTGGACCTAAGTGTAATTGTTCAGAAGGAATAAAAGAAAACTTCAAGGTTATGCATTTATTGAACAAGTTGATATCTTGACAAGAGTAGAGAAGGAGATTCAGTTGACAGGATAACCCATTAGTCTAATCAAGACTGATGAGTTATCATGACAAGAGAATAGGATTGTCAAGGTACCAGTCATTCAAGAAATATAGTTGTTTTGCATCATGTTATCTTTCAAGAGTTATAAGTTAGATTGATTATTCAGTTAATCAGTTTTGAATAAAAGAAGGAAAGATATTTTCTTTTGAACTATTATTTCATGTCATGTTTTGAACATACATTCAATATTTATTACTTTATCCTATGCATTGAACAAAAGAAATACAGATACATCAAGTGCATAAGATATATTAACTGATCATGTTTAAAAGAGGTGTTCAAATGTGTCCCACACAAGCTGTGGGAGTAACTAGACTGAGCAATTGCAGACATGCAAGCTATGCATCTATTTGATAAAAGGAAAAGAAATGAACACATGATAAATTGAAACATCCATCATTGCCTGAGCAAGAGGGTTGTTTGTTGATGTCGACCTTCAAGTCTTTAGTCTTCAGTCTTCACTTTTAGCTCCACCATCAGTTAAACCTACAAAATTTTGGGGACAACCCTGTTAGTGCTCTGGATGTTTAAAGTTATCACATGCTTTTATCAAACAGATACATCTACTTATCACATCATCCATTCATATGAGAGATCAGATCAGATATATGACATAAACTAGGAGGAAATCGTGAAGAAGATCAATCAATACTATCAGGTATATTTTTATGCTAACTTGTTTGTTCACTGTACAGGTATAGGACAAGTATTGTTGTTGATTTGAAGGCATTAAAAACATGTGGAGAAAATGTGGCTCCCACAAGGGTTGAGCCCAACATGTTTCCCTTTTCTATTCATTTGAAAAGGATATCAGAATGAAAGACAAGATACATCATTTAAGATATATCATGCATCATAAAATCAACTTGTAGAAGAGTGAGTAATCATGATAAATATAAAGATAAAGGGAGAAGTTGTTCCTATAAACTATGTTCACTTTGATAATACATTGATTGAATCAGATCAGACATATTCAATTTGTCTCATTACAGATCACAAAGAGATCAATGTTTCAGAATCAACTTGTCAATATACAGAATACAGAAATGCAGTTATGAAAAGGTACTTTTCTTTATTGCTACTATCATTAGAATGCCTTATTGTTGTCATATTTCACTCTACAGTCATCCAAATAGGTCAAATATTGTAAGATCAGACATTAAGAGGTCACGGAACATACAAAATTTAATGAAGAATCAGATGAATGAATCTTTGTCTTGACTGTCATAAGTAGATCAGATAATAGCATTACAAGAATAGACTTGTGTTAAGAAAAGAATAGTTGAAATAGAGGACAAGACTGTCATAAGTAATCATTGAGAAGACCCACTTGAAGTACATGTTTACATGGCACAAGATTATAAACTGTCATTAAGACATGTTCACATGATAGTATTACTGCTATAATACCCTTTTCAGGACATACATTAAGATAACAATGCCAAATAGAAGTATCAGAACAACAATGCTTGATAAGACATGCTTTATAGTATGAATTAAGTGATAGCATACAGGAGATAGCCTAAAGAGAACATGACATTCATTTAATACTTCAGAGTATTAAAACATCTTTCATATCATGTCAAGGTTTAGGTCCTCAGTGACAGGGGCACTTTAACATAAGAATCTGATGTCACTTTTGAATCATAAATGTTAAAAGCAAACTGCCTCAGCAATATCAAATAATGATACAAGAGAATGTGCCAATTAAGTTCCTTGAGCAGGAAAAGTGAGAATGAACAGTTGACAGGAGTTTTTGATAGAATGTGTGCTATAAGAGTATCAAAGTTTTAAGTTACAGGTGGAGATAAAGAAACAACATACTTTTTTGAGTGTCAAAATCTTGTTATCATATGATGCCTTGGAGCTACAGTTGAAGACAGATAAGATAAATACATTATCATCATCTGACTATGACAATCACAATGAAAAGGAGGAGTATACATCAAAAGTATTGTGAGTTAAGAGTCAGAAGCAGATAAAGACTATGCCTGAAGATGAAGAAAGTGTTAAGTCATAGGAGGTATAAAGAATGATCAAGACGAACTGTTCGATAGAAGCATTTAGCAGTGATAAAATTATAGAAGAGATGACAAGTCATTGCTAGAAATCAAACAAAAAGAGTGCAGAGATATCAAACTTTTATTATGATTTTTTGAAAAACTTACAAAGTCTTGAATTAGTAAAGAAGTGTCATGAATAGCTATAGGAGAAGCTTCATTGCACAGAAATGTCAAACTTTCTCATATTTTTAGAACCCTTGTCTCAGAGTGTTTATACAGTCAATATATGATACATAAGAGAGAAGAAAGCAAAAGAAGTGTTACAGAAATGAAATAGTTTCATGGTTGTATCAGAGGAAAAAGTCCTGTGCAAGAGAAAGTGAAATTTCATTTATTGATATTTTCAAACCCTAGTGCCTTTTTACCTACAGATAAAAATACAGTCAAAGTGTTTCTATACAGAGAGGAGATGTCATGGTTGTGAGTAGGAGAGCATTTTTATGTTAAAAATGTAATACCCATCTGCAAATAGGTAAAGCCCTTGTTTCTTTTCTGTATACAATGGAAATGAAGTGCCATGAGATGGAGCTAATACCATAGCTGTGCTATATGAAGGCCTTTTTGTGCAGAAAAGAATAAACCCTTGTCAGAAATTTCAAACCCTAGTGCCATCTTGCACTTACAGCCAAAAGAAAGCGATAAAATGTATCTACTGCCATAGCCATGCCAGGAAAAGAGCATTTTCATGCTAAAAATAGAATACCCATCTGCATATGTTAAACCCCTTGTTTCTTTTCTATATACAATCGAAAAGAGAACATAGTAAATATTACAGGAAGCTGGCCGTGACAGTTATAAGGGTTTTATGCAAAGAAAATTGAAACCCTTGTTTCATATTTAGAAGCCCTCATCAAGTTTTCATATTTTTTGTGTCTACATACAGATGGATCATAGCCATAACAAAATGAAGGCTTTGTATGTGCAAAAAAGAACAAACCCTTGTCATAAAATTAAAAAAAACCCTCAAATATTTTGCACCTACAGTCAAATAAAGGATGAAAAAGAGATGTATACATGCACGACTGAAAGAGAGATATCATTTTCTGCAAGCAAATGCAATACCCATCTCAATAAATCTTAGAAGACCCTTGTCATTCTTCAGTTACAGTGAGACAAATGAAGCTACAGGAGAGACAAGAAACAAATGTTTACCTTGTTTTTCTAGCATGAAGAGACACTTATCCATGGCCTCATTTTTTGTATCAACTCTCAAATACAGGTCACAGTTGCAGAGAATAAAGATGCAGAGATAAAATAGAGTTGTTGTTAAAGAATGTGTAATGTATTAAGATAACACTGAGCATGGAAGCCGCACCTATGAAAGGAGAAAAAAGCTATAGAAACCAACAAAGATGCCAATATACTCAAAACAAATGTTTACCTTCTTTCTTGCATGCAAAATTCTGAATATTTGACCAAGAGAAGACCAGAGGGAGAGTAAAAAGCCAGAGAGATATGCTTGAGTCCTTCAAACCCTAACCGACAGAATGCAGTTGCAGAGTGAATAAGGGAAAATGCCAAATGAAAAAATGAAGACAACTATTAGGGTTATCCCTTGTTTTTGTTCGAGGGTTCTTTCTATCGATTTTTTGACTTTACAAAAGACTAAAATCAATTACCTTATCCAAAATGCCTGTGGTCAAGACTTTAGTCTTGAGATTTCCTAGTCATCATGATTTGGAGGGGACGACAAACATTGTCGCACTTGATTTTTATAAAGGCAAAAGGGTTAGTATTATGAGAAGGCAAGGCTTCATGCCTTATGATTCATCTAATTCCTTTGTGGTCAACTAAATAACATGGTTGAAGTTGCCTCATATGAAACTCATGCCTAGTCGAAGATTCTTTGTCATTTTTTGCAAACATTCAAAGGTCAAAGATCCTTCTTTATTATGCATGGTGGCCGACAAGGTCAAGGTAGCATTGTATTAGGACATGATATGCATGAAGACATAGTAGGTTTACATGGTGGCAGACAAGGTGAGCATATGTAATGGTGTAATGTTTGATGCATGGAGTTATAAGGTTTTCTTGATATTGAAGTTGCACATGGAGATATAAGGTGACCCCAAGATATAAAGATATATGTATGCATTAAGGCATCAAAGGGAGTCATAAGGATATTAATGTATATTGTTTTGTGCATGGAGATATTATAAATGCATAGGATGACTTAAGGTTTTTTTTCTTGCAGAGAGAGGATTAGTATTTTCTCCTTAGTGCATGTGGAGTGATAAGGGTAAAATTTTGCCTTAATGAATATGTATCATGCAAACTAGGGGTTTTTCCCACATAGAGGTATAAGGGGATTTTTATTTTCTTCTAAGTCCTATTTGTGCTCAAATCATGCAAATTAGGCAACCGTAAATTGGAGAGATAAGGAGTGTTATTTTTTCTTCTCATCATGCATGATTTTACAAAGATATTAATTGTAAATAAATAATAAAGTAATATTTCTAAATTACTTTATTATTTTCCACAAATTGTAAAGTCAAAATTAGAACAAGTGGTAACTAATAATAAAGTAATTATTTTTATTACTTTATTATTTACTCACAATCAATTTTGCTAATGCAAAATCATGCAAATTGATTAGTTGAGTTAGCTAGGCCACCTAGGAGGTTTTTTTCATGATTTTAGGAGTATTTTTAGGGTTCTTGGTCAGCTTTTTGGTCAAGCATATGGAGAGGCCCAAATTGGAGCTATTTTTGCTCAATTTGCGGTAGTTTTAGACCTTAATTTTGAGGATTTTAGAGGTTGCTTGTGAGATTATTTTTAGAGGCAGTTATTTGCAAGTTCATATTTTGCATGCCTCTTTGAGAGAGAAAACCTATATATTGTAAAGCAAAAGTTTGTTTTTGCTAGTTCTTGATTCTCATTCTGATTCAGACAGATTGAAGAATTCTTGTAGCTCATTTTTACAGGTTCTTCTTTGTCTTACTTGCAGTATTTCCTTTGTTTCTTTGAGATCAATTGATTACCTTTCCATTTTAGTGCTAATTATTGAAGTGATTTTGATAAAATTTTGCTGTGTTTAATCATTAAACCTTTAAAATTATTGTCTCACTCCCTTGCTTGTAGCATTAAGCATATAATCATCATAGTTCTTAGGTTGTGTTAACCAGAAATAGTCTTTTGTGTTGTGAAAAAACTATTTCCTTCATAGAATCCCTATTTTCAAACCTTCCTTAGAATCACTTTTGTGATATTTATGCCAAGTTTGGATTGTGTGAAAGTCAGATTTCTGAGTAATATTGTGGATCAGATTACATATTTTTATCCAAATCAGGTGCATCACCAAATTTTACCTTTTGTATTCCACATAGTTTCTTTCATCCCTTTTCCAAAATAGAAAAAATATACATCCCAATAGAACATTTGAAGGGAACCAACCCACAATCTGGAGGTCTAATTTCATTATAGGGCACCCACAACCTGAAATTAGTCCCATGTTACACAAAATTGCAGAGCTTTTCCAGTCTTGCATACGGGTGCAATTCTGAGTGATAACCGTTTTTGGCACGCCCAGCGGGACTTTGAACTGATTTTTAGTTCAAAAGGACTTATTCCTTTTTGTTGTTTTTGGTACGAACATCAGAATTTCAACCTTTTAGAGGTTTATTATCAAGTACCTGGCGACTCTAATTCTTTGGTTTTTTCAGATCAGATCTTGCAGCTTATGAAAAAATATCAAACAAGGTCAAGTAAGAATTCTAAGAAGAAGCATAACCAGTTGTCTCCACCAAAGAGGAGAACAAAAGCATATAAATAATTCAACACAACAGATTTATCAGTTGTTTTAGTTTTGCCAAGTACACATCCTGAGTTTGCTTCACACCAGAATCTGTTATTTGCAAGTTCATCATTAGAATTTCTTAGTTCTCCACCAGCAAGCCCAAGAGAGCAGATTCTTGTTTTCCAAGAGGAATCTCTTCTTCTTGAGTTTACAGAAAAAGAACCTGTGTTACAAGAAGTATTCCAAGTAGTTCCAGTCCAAGCACCAGCTCAAATACCATCTACTCCAATGGCTCTACTAGGAGGAGGTGGAGGTGGAGGACCAATTCCACCTCTTGAAGGAGTAGGAGGAGGAATCCCACCTCAGGAGGAGGTGGAGGTGGTGGAAGAAATCCACCACCACCTCGAAATTAGCCTTTTGTTACATTTAATGGAGGTAGCCTTTTGAATCTAAATCAACATGATGACATACCGATGGCTGCGTTAAAACATTTATCAAGTTTCATAGGAGAAGATGGGACTACACCCATTGAACATATCAGAGATGTGGCTTCTTTGTGTTCTATTCACCACATCATCGAAGAGAACATTGCAATCAGGTTATTGGCAGCATCACTAAAAGGTAAAGCTCTTCAATGGTTTAGAGGTCTAAGAGTTATTTCAATTAGAACTTGGGATGAATTAGGTGCTGCTTTGAATATACAATTTCAAGATAAATCTAATCATTTATCATTAGTTTAACAAATGACTACCATTAAGAGAGCTCCACAAGAGCAAATGTCAGATTTTAATTTCATATTTCAGAAAACATGGAATAGAATCCTTGAAATAGTGAAACCATCACCAGAGCATGATTTTTTGTATTATTTGAGGGCATTAAATTCTGATATTGCTGTTATGATACAATCTATGGGAGGGGTAACTTTACCATCTACTTTGATATTGCAATAAGCGCATAAAATAGTTTAATACAAGCTGGTAAAATAGCACCTAGGCCCCCAATACCAATTTTTCTAGATATACAGCCTTTAATTCCAATTTCAGCCCCACATATTTCATCAATACCATCTTTTGGTTATCAAGCAAATGCAAAAAATGGTACAGATCCCATTCATTCTAAATTTTGAGAGTTGAAAGAAAACCAACAAAGTATAGAAAAAATACTGCAGACTGTAAGCAATGACCTTGTAAGTCTAAAAATTCAAACAAACTAGAATAATAGACCTTACCAAGTAGCCCCTTACCAAGCAAATAAACCTAGTTATTAGGCAGATTATCAAGGTCAAAGGAGAAATTACAACAATAGGCCAAATCAGCAATATAATCCAAATGTTGTTAGTACATCAAAAGAAATAGTGCCTATACAGAACAACATGGTTCGGGATTATGCATGGTGTTACCCCTGTAATCAGCCTCATAATCAGGCCACTTGCCCAAATGGGATAGTAAATCAAGCTTTGATGGTACATAATAACTATGCTACTGCTGAAAATTTAGCAAGTGATGTAAACAACCAGCTGGATATTCAGACTCAGTATGTTAATCCTGATGTGGCTTTAATGAATTGGCAGGCTAATGAATTTTATGGTGTAAATCAGTTGCCAAGTCAAAAGCAATCTTTTACTAATATTGCAGCAAACACAAGATAAAAAAAGAGCTGTTGACTTGCAACAACAAGCTGGAACTGCAAATCAGCAAGCTGATACTGGTAAATAGCAAGCTGAAAATGTACCACAACAAGCTGATCAAGGTAAAAATATAGTTTCTTCAACTCAGAATGAACAGAATCAAGCTTCTACATCAAAAGATTTGCATATTTTGTCAAGGCAACCAACTACAGAAAATAAACAACCAGTTAAAGATGAACTAGAGGTTGCTGTCCCAAAAGTGCAGCAAAAGGTTAGTGGTCATGTATTTAATATTTTGGATCATATGAAAAAGACAACAGTAAGCATGTATATTTTAGATGCTTTACACATTCTAGGACAAAAGGATTTGCTACAAAATGCACTATCTCAGTTGCCTTTATCAAATGAAGTACAAAAATCACATCAACCTCAGATTATGATTGCAAATGAGGCAGAAAAAAGAATAGAACAACCTAAACCAGTAGGAAAAGCTCCACCATTTTATGTCACTTTGATTGTAGGTGACTATTTAGTACATAATTGCATGATAGATTCAGGAGCCAATAGCTCAGTTATGCCAAAACAACTAGCTGATAAGTTAGGTCTAAAATATGAACCTATTGTTAGAGGTGTTGTACAAATGGATGGAATTGAAGTGAGTACAGTTGGGATGTTAAAAAATTTAGGCCTTACTTTGCATGCCTGTCCAAACTTTGTTATATATCAGGACATTTATGTCATTGATCTGCCACCTACCTTTGCTATTTGCTTATCCAGAGATTTTACAACAAGGTTAGGAGGGTATTTATCATCTGATTGGACACATTTATTCTCCATAACCAGATATGGAACCAAGGTTACAATCAAATCTAAACTATTAGCCAAAGATCACCTAGAACCTTACACACCTAGTTCCATAAATGCCAACCTTTCCATTTTTGATCAAGAAGATCTGATTCCTGTTCAAGACCCAAATACACCTTTAGAAGGAATTCTAGATATGGTTTTAGATCAATGGGAAGTAGAGAACCATGAAACAAATCCATTTGAGCAAATGGATGAGTTAGGCCTTAGTGTGTATATGATTCAAGAGAATAATACAGTTATTCCAAATCTGATTAAAGAAGAAAAACAACAGAGTATTGAAACATAAAATGATGTTTGGAAACTTTATTTTAATGGTTCTAGGAGCAAGGTAGGAGCTGGAGGAGGTGCTGTTTTAGTTTTTCCCACATGTGAGAAATATTATTCATCTTTCAGATTTGCTTTCAACTGTTCTAACAACTCAGCTGAATATGAGGCTTTAGTTCATGGACTTGAATGGGCAAGAAAAAGAAAAATCAAGTGTTTAAAAGTTTTTGGAGATAGTGAATTAGTGGTTAAACAAGTCAGAAACCTTGCTGCAACAAAAAGTGACTTGCTGAAGTTATATAAGCATAGAGTTTGGGACATGATAGAAGAGTTTGATGCATTTAATCTGATATCTGTACCTAGAACTGATAACAAGCAAGCTGACAAATTAGTTGCCATAGGAGCTGAATATGATATTCCTGTTGAAATGAAGAATATTCACTCTCCTTTATATGTCAAAGTTGCTATTAGACCATTAGTCCCAGCTAATAATGTCAATTGGAAAGTGTTTGATAGTGATGAACATATTGTAAATTTCTTAATATGGAAGAGGCTAAATTTTTTGCAGGTAATCAACAGAAATTTGTTCAGCAATATGATGATCAAATACTCTAGTTAAGATCAAACAAGCTACCCAAGGGCTTAGTGACCTTGGAATCTATCTTTAATACTGATGATCAAGTAAGAAAAGACAAGGCCAGCTTGTCAGTAAAGCAAGAGCATTATGAACCCATTGAGATCTTTAAAGGAAAGTTACTCAAGCTGGGAAAGATGTACAAAACAAGAAACAAGCATTCATCCAGCTTTGTCAAGAGTTTAGTGACATTTTTTTATGGGAATATGGCGATCTAAAAGGTTTCAACCCTGAGTTAGCTCAACACACAATAGAGATAGAACCCAAAGCTAAACCTGTCAGACAGAAGCAAAGGCCACTGAATCCTAAGATGGAAGTGCTTATGAAGACAGAACTCAATAAACTCATTGAAGGTAATAACATTTTTCCTATCAAACATACTTCATGGGTTTCTAACTTGGTTCTTGTCAGAAAAAAGAATGGAGAAATCAGATTATGTGTTGATTTCTGTGATTTAAACAGAGCATCTTTAAAGGATCATTATCCTTTACCATCTATGGAGCAGATATTGCAGGTTGTTTCTGGATCATAAAGGTTTTCTTTATTGGATGGTTATTCAAGTTATAACCAAATTCTTGTAAAAGAGGAAGATCGGTACAAGACAACTTTTACTACAAAATGGGGCACACTAGCATACAGACTGATGCCACTTGGCTTATCAAATGCAGGTACAACATTTCAGAGAGCAACGGACATGGCTTTTCAAGGTCTGATTAATAAAATTGTGCTTTTATACTTAGATGATGTCACTATTTTTTCTAAAAAAGATGAAGATCATTTTCATCATTTAAGACTAATCTTTGAAAGATGCAGAGAATTTGGGGTATCACTAAACCCAAAGAAGAGTATTTTCTCTGTTCATGAAGGCAAACTGTTGGGACACATCGTGTCTAAAAATAGAATATCAATTGATCCTGAAAGAATTACTGTAATATTGGCATTGCCTCTTCCTACACACAAGAAAGGCTTACAGAGCTTTCTGAGAAGAATTAACTTTGTAAGAAGGTTTATTCCTAACATAGCAGCACTTTTACAACTTCTTACAGTAATGTTGAAGAAGAATATTCATTTTAGCTGGACCAAAGAAGGAAAGCAAAGCTTTGAAGAGATAAAGGAGGCACTTGTTGCTGCTCCCACTCTGATAAATCTGAACTTTGATAAAGACTTCATTTTATATGCATTTGGCAGTGTGGATACTATATCAGCTATGCTTTGTCAGTAGAACAATGAAGGAATGGAACAACCTGTGGCATTTTTCAGCCAAGTTCTGCATGACTATGAGGTAAGATATTCTTTTGTTGAAAAGCATGTATTAGCTATTATCAGGAGCCTAAAGAAATTCAAACATATGCTTTCAAATAATAAAATTTAGTTAATGGTTGCTCACCCCACAGTGAAAGAATTTTTGCTCAGTAAGGATTTAAATGATAAGAGAGCAGGGTGGATAACCAAGGTCATGGAATATGACATACAAGTTAAAGTCACCAAGCTAGTCCGAGGCAAAGGAGTGTGTGAACAACTTGCAAAAAATGACAAATACAACAAAGAAATTGAAGGAGAGACTGAGACAATGCTTCAAAACAATGAAACATTTGCTGTCCCAGACCCCCTACAAGTTGGGTGCATGATATGATCCATTATCTACACACTGGTGATTGTCCATAGGGCATGGATAGATCTAAAAGAAGATATTGCAGATTACAGGCAATTCCTTATGTTGTAATTGATGGGATTCTGTACAAAAGAGACTTTAACAATGTTTTGCTGAGATGTGTACAACCAGATCAAACTCAAAGGATTCTAGAAGAATTTCATGATGGACCTGCTGGAGGTCATTTTGCAGCTAGAACAACAGTTCTAAAAATTATGAGAGCTGGTTACTATTGGCCTAACATGTTCAAGGATGCTCATGAATGGGTAAATAAATGTCTAAAGTTTTTAGTTTTTGCAGGTAAACAAAGACTGGAAGCAATGCCCTTGCATCCAATTCAAGTGGAACAACCATTTGGCAAGTGGGGATTGGACTTCATTGGTCCTATTAACCCACCTTCAAGCCAAGGACACAAGTGGATTTTGGCTGCTACTGATTATTTTACTAAATGGACTAAAGCAGTTGCTTTGAAAGATGCTTACGAAACATCAGTCCTAAGTTTTTATCAAGATCTAGTGTCCAAGTTCGTAACTTCTGTCTCAATAATTTCAGATAATGCTTTAGCATTTATTGGGTTAAGAATATCTGATTAGTTTGTAAAAAACAACATATTTCTGAATACTTGATGAAGGAGGTAAATCATAAAACACACAACAACATAAATTGCACATAGAAAATAGAATGATCTTTTATTGATATAGGCAAAACATTACATTACAGAAAATCAAATATAATCAGAGGATGAATCCTCTACAGGCTGCATCCTCTACAGGCTGCATCACATTACAGCTTCCTATCTCCAGACTCTGGAATCATCTGCCTTCTATAAACCCCAAATCATCTAGGGTTTATGTTTTCCCACCTATTCTTGACTCTACACTTTCCCCCTTAACTCTACTACCGCCCAAGGTTCCCAAAATAGTCATAAATAACACTTTTTGGCGGTCTCCAACTAAATTTTGAAATTTACAACTCCCTCCAAAAGTAGGTCAACTTCCGGGAAGGATAACTTTTGATCCAGGTGTCTGATTGACAAACCGTTTTAAGCGCCGGAAAGATCGTGATGTGAACTATCACACCAAAAATTTGTAAATAGATTTTTGTCAACTTTTTCGGACATTATGGGATGTTTTAGTGCCTTATATCTCGTTTCAAAAAATTTTAGGGGCTTTTCAGAAAACAAAAACTTTAATATATTTCAGCTCACAAATGATCTTTACCTGATTCCTTCGCCAAAGGTCTTATATTTATGTTATGAAGCTTTCTGCAAGTTTTTGCTTCAATCTGTGCCCAAATGCAAACTTTCCTAAAATGGCAGGTAAACTTTCCAACACTGGTAGTTTGCTCTTTTTAGCAGTTTTGGAAAAATTGAAAGTCCTACATCATTATTCAGGATATTATGAAACCAAAAACACTAATTATGGAAAGAAATGGAAACAACCACAATGATTTTGAATTAACTTCTTTTTGGGTAATGCAAGATTGCCCTTACACCACTGGATGCTCCTACATCAGACACCTAGGGTAATTTGAGAAGTGACCCTGTCACGTCTCAGATGTTTGTGTGAGGATAACCTAAATGGTCAACCTCTGCCTTAGACAACCAAGAAGAATCTTCAACATGCCTTCCTTTCTATTTCACCAGATATTCTTCATATTGCCTATTCCAAGTACTTCTTCCCACATGACTATCCAAGATCTCTTCTATCTCCTCCATTGAAGTATATGCCGGAATACTCCACTGTTCTTCTGTTGGTCCATCCTTTATTCCACCTTCATGATATTCTAATAAATCAGTAATGTTGAAAACATGGGAAATGTTGATCCCACTCAGAAGCTCCACCTCATATGCATTTCCTGAATCATGTTTCTTCAAAATTCTGCATGGTCCAAATTTTTTCATTTTTAACTTATTATATGTTCCAATTGGGAACCTTTCTTTTCTCAAGTGAACCATAACTTCATCTCCTACATAGAACTCCTTGTATCTCCTCTTATGATCTGCCTTAGCCTTGTATTGAATATTCATCTTATTAATGTGCTTCCTCACCTCTTCATGCAAAGTCTTTAGATGTTCTGCAAAGTCTTCAGCTTCAGCACTTGTCTTTTCTCCTTTGTCCAACTTCCTTAACTCAGAAGCATTTCTTGGGATATTGCCATATACAACCCGGAATGGTGATTTACCAGTACTGCTATTGACAGAATTATTGTAAGCAAATTCTACCTGTGGTAAAATCAAATCCCATCCCTTGGGCTTATCTCCTACTAAGCATCGTAGTAGGTTACCAAACTCCTATTCACCACTTCAGTCTGTCCATTAGTCTGTGGATGGTGTGTAGAATTGAACTTCAACTATTTTCAACTTCTTCCACAATGTCCTCTAGAAATAACCAACAAATTTGGTATCTCGATCTGAAACTATGCTCTTTGGTAGACTGTGTAATCTCACCACCTCCCTGAAAAACAATTCAGCAATATGAACAGCATCATTAGTCTTCTTGCAAGGAATGAAATGTGCTATCTTCGAGAATCTATCCACCACCACAAAAATGGAATCATGCCCTCTCTGTGTCCTTGGTAAACCAAGAACAAAATCCATACTAATATCATCCCATGGCTTCTTTGGTATAGGTAGTGGTTGATATAGCCCTGTATTCTAATTTGTTCCTTTTGCCATCTGACACACTTTACAACTCTACATAAATTTCCTCACATCTTGCTGCAACTGTGGCCAATAATAATTTTCACCATCAATAGCAATGGTCTTATCTCGACCAAAGTGTCCAGCCAATCCTCCACTATGCTTCTCCTTAATCAGGTTCTCTTTCATGGAACTCCTCGGAATGCATAACTGGCTTCCTTTAAACAACATGCCATCTTGGATTATGAAATCCAACCGTTTTGTCCTGTCCAAAGTAACAGGTTCCAGACAAACTTTCCAAGCCTCTGCAAAATCTAGATCTTCAGGATACAAACTTTTGAGCTTATTGAACCCAACAACCTCTATCTTCATTTCTGTCAACAAATTTTGCCTTCTGCTCAAGGCATCTGCAACTCTGTTGGACTTCCCACTCCTGTGCTTCAAAACAAAAGTATAACTCTACAAAAACTCAACCTATTTTAAGTGCCTTTGATTCAACTTTTCTTGACTATTAAGATACTATAAAGCCTGATGATCAGTATATAAAACAAACTCTTTTGGCAACAAATAATGTCTCCATTTCTTCAAAGCTTGAACTATAGCATAAAATTCTTGATCATAAACAGAATACTTTTTCTTGGCATCATTAAGTTTCTCACTAAAATAGGCAACAGGCTTACCTTCTTGACTCAAAACAACTCCTATAACACTACCACTAGCATCACAATCTACCTGAAATACCTTATTGAAATTTGGAAGTGCCAAAATAGGTTGCTCTGTAACTTTCTGCTTCAATGTATCAAAGCTTTTGTCTGCTCCTTTAGTCCATTTAAACTCTTTTCCATCCCCTCTCATTGTCTCCGTTAGGGGTGCACAAATGCTACTAAAATTTCTGATAAACTTTCTGTAAAAACTTGCCAAACTATGAAAAGATCGTACCTCTGTGGCACTCCTTGGCATAGGCCATTCAAGGATAGCTCTCACCTTCTCTAGGTCCATCTTAAGACCTTCCTCTGAGACAACAAAGCCCAGGTATACCAACTCCTTCTTTGCAACACTACATTTCTTCAAATTAATCAACAACTTCTCTAGAACTCTTTTGATATGCATCAGATGCTCATCCCAAGTCTTACTAAAAATCAAAATATCATCCAAATAAACAATAACAAAACTTCCCAAAAATTCTTTCAGTACCTCGTTCATGAGCCGCATGAATGTGCTCGGTGCATTGGTTAGCCCAAATGGCATGACTAACCACTCATACAGACCCTTCTTTGTCTTGAAGGCTGTCTTCCATTCATCTCCTTATTTGATTTGAATATGGTGATACTCACTCTTCAGATCAATCTTCGTGAAGTACTTGGCTCCACTCAAACGATCCATTATGTCATCCATTCTTAGCAATGGAAATCTGTATTATATCATGATCTTATTTATGGCTCGAGAATTTGTACACATTCTCCACTCTCCATCTTTCTTTGGTGCTAGTACTGTAGGTACTGTACATGGACTCAGGCTCTCCCTTATCAGTCCCTTCCTTAACAACTCGTGAACTTGTCTGTTCAACTCTTCATTCTCTGCTGGAGTCATTCTGTGAGTTGCCTTATTTGGCAAACTGGCTCCTGGTATCAAATCCATTTGATGACTTATCTTCCTCACTGGTGGTAAACCTTCTGGTACATTATTAGAGATAATGTCCTGAAATTCTTCCAACATATTTGAAACTTCTACTGGTACATCTTCACATTTCTCTTGACTAATCTTAGGAATCAATGGAAAGCAATGATGCTCGTGCTTCATACCCTCCAAAAATTTCCTACCATCTACCAAGCAAATTTTAGCAGTACTACATACCTTTTCTTCCACCTCCTTCAAGGGCTTCAACTTATGATGAACTCCATCCTTTGTTAGGGAATATGTGTTTGCACGGCCATCATGGACAACGCTTCTATCATACTGCCACAGCCTCCCCAACAGCATATGACATGCATCCATCGGTATGATATCACACAGCACCTCATCATGGTAGTCCCCAATCTTGAACTTCACTAAACACTGCTCATTGACCAAAGCTCTATGGTCCTTCTACAACCATGCAATCCGATATGGATGTGGATGCTTTCTTCTTGTCAACTTCAACTTGTCAACCATCTCCTCTGAAACAAGATTGTCAGTGCTTCCACTGTCAATAATATCACAACACTTAACTTCACATTTGCACCTTGTGCAGAATAAACTCTTCCTCTGATTTGGTTCTTTCTCCTCATTCAATAAAGTCCTTCTGACAACTAGGGTTTCTCCTCTTTCAACATCTTCAGAATGCTCAGACTGTGCATCTTCATCTACATGTGCAACTCATGCATTTCCATAAGGTCTCCTATTTGTCCTCCCTTGATGTTGTGGACACTCATATGCTTAGTTTTCTTCTTCTCCACATTGGAAACAGGTTCCTTTGAAACCTCCTCTTCCAGGTCCTTGCCCAGGTCGGCTTCTTCCTCTTCCTCTTTTCTCACCATTGTATTGGTCACGAGGGCGGTAGGCGTTATCCCCTCTCTGATTTCTACTAGTGCCAGCTTCTTCACTTTTCTTTTGATCTTCATTATGACCTCCATATGGTCTTCCACCAGTCCTTCTGCCTTGATCTCTTCCCCTTTACTTGTCAAATCTTTTATTCAACTTCTCTTCCACCTTCAGGGAAAACTAGTACACATCTTCTATGGTGGTCATTCTAACCAGGCTCAGCTCCTCTTGAATACTTGGCCTCAACCCATTAATGTAATGGGCTACCTTCTCCTTGTTGGCCTGTAGTGCCCCTCATCTCGTCGTCCATCAGATTGATGTTTGCTTAGACTTTATAGTGTCCTAGACCGTAGATGATGGATCTCTTGTTATCTTATTACTTCATTATGAACCTGATTGTTATGATAACAGTTGTTGATGCTGGATTTTATCATTTTATATTTTAGAATTTGATAAATGAACTAGATGTTACAGATGTTTTGATGTTAATTACGATATTGGATTGAATGTTTTATGTTGTTGATTAATATCAGATACCTTGTTCAACGTAGTTAATTGTTTATACATAAACGTGAATGGAACAGTGTTGTATTACTCGCTTTCGAGTACCCTACACCACTGCGATTTCCATTCACGATAGGACTGTATGTGGATATATATCTTGAATGTTTAACCGTGCGTTGTTGCAGGAATGCAGGTACTAGGCATCGACTCCACCTGATTATAGGTCTGAGCGTGCCTTCGCCAATGGATTAGTTGTTGGAGTTAACGTGAGGTCCCATGTCAGTGTGGTCTGGTTGACAGTTTATCCTCTTGGTCATTGTCTGTCATTCGATCATGATTTGCGGACAAGTAATAGTGCACCTTGGAGTCTAACTAGGTTAGAAAGTGTCTGAATGTGTATGGTGTCATTGTGCTTTAATTAGAGTCATATTACGGAAAGTATAATGTCGATAATTGTTGATTATTGTTGTAAATAAATTATTATTTTAATAGAAGTATAGTTGTTAAATAAAGATTGTAAGAGGTTTGTATTATTTAATATAATATTATTTACAATAAATATTTAAATAAATAAAATAGTTGTAAGTTATGTTGTAATTAGTGATTTACAACTAAATTAATAAAATAAATTAAAATATATATAGTTGTACTATTATAGATAGTTGTAATATTATAACTTTATTAAATAAAATATGCTTGGTCGGCTATAAAGTCATTAAGTGTTGTCGGGAATTATGTGTTTTCATTTAAAAAAAGAAATACAATAAAATAAATAAAGAACTTCTTTGGGATTATTAAATTAAATAAAAATATTAGTAGAGGAGGGAGATGCACGGGATCGCGTGCCGAGTCCCTTGGAAGAAGGAAGGGGCTGTGTTATAAAAGAAAAGGCTTGTTGAGGCAAAGAGGACAGCATTGCAGGTAGAGAAAAAAAGTGAAGAAGATCAGGGAAAAAGGCTTGGACTGCAGCAGTTGAACCAGAATTGTCGAATCGGCATCGCAACCAGGTTCCATTAAAAGTTTAATTTACTCCTCTGCTTCTCTTTCTGAACCTGCAAATGTCCTTGGTTGTTTAATCTTCCAAATGTTTTGTTTGGGCTAAACTTATGCTTAAAGATTGGATCCAATCTGCAATCGGTTTGTATTCTGAGTTTTAGTCGTCAAATCTTAAACCCGGATGATCATGTCTGTAGGTTGCCCTCTCTACATTTAAACCATAACATCTTTTAGGGTTTTAAATCGTTTCTGCCAAGGAATTCGTTGTGTTATTGTCTACCTCCCACTCTATTTACCAGCAAACATAGTATATTTCCTTGGATCTTAGCTTGAAGGTAGTGACATCACAACATTCTGCAGAAAATACTTTACCAATTGCAATTAATAGAAGGTTTTGAACATTGTCATTGTAATCTATCCTTTGTGTATTGCAGCGAATTCTTTTTAAATTTTGCTTTAAGCATCTTACAGCTCCTGAGGAATCTGTTCTCAAGATTAGCGCATATTTCCAGTGGTATGATAAGGGCACCTCAATAGGGAAGCCGCAGATCTCTAGGGTAACCAACTTCATTCGTAACTCCAATGGGGTGATCTTCCACAAACACCTTTTATCCTCAGCTGATAATTGCATACAATAGACTCCAGCTCCATACTGCAACCCTTTTTAACGACTCTGTGCCTTTCTGTTCCAATCATTGCAATACAACAGATCCAATCGAAAATGATTGAAATTCACCGCAAAATTTAGGGTGTTTTCAAAGCGTACATGCATTATACTTAATTTAGAGTGGACAGGATGAGCTCATGTGTTGAACGCGTCACCACCTTGTAGTGGAGGACTGTCTTGTGGTCTAGAGTGGAGGGGACCGCGTGAGGTTGGTTTCACAGAGCAATGACAATCTTCCGCTAACCACAGTGGAAGGATAATGAACTGTTTGTTCCTCTCCTTACCATCCTCCACTCACGCTCATCCTTGGACCTCCGCAAGATGAAAAGAACAGATCTGGGGTGTTGTCAATATCTTCTGCGCCCTGGAAGATTATAGTTGCTCAAAATATACTGGTCTCCAGACACACACATTGTATTAATTTTGCGATGTCTGTTTTGTTTCCAGGTAAACGAATACAATGGATGCCATGATATTTTTAGTATCCTTTGGTCCATACGCGTTTTAACCTCAAGTTATTTTGAAATCTTATTAGATTTTGCAGCTATGCAGATTGTTAGCCTTCTAATCTATACCCTAGCACCTCTGTGAAGTAGGTATCTTTCTGTGAACTATCAAATTCAGAAATCACGATATACCTATTATACAAGTTATAAATATCAATCAAATAGATTAGCATAAGCAGTTTTAAAAATATATATATATATATTGCCACTTCATCACAGTTGGTGAAAGCCGAATTCAGATTACAGAAGAGTAAAATAAGGTAAGGATGTCAACCTCTCAAGAGGTTACGAGAGTTGAAATAATAATGCGTATTACTAAATCTGAACAGGTGCGAATAGTTTCATTGATCCAGTTTTGTAATTTGCTTGTTAGTTCTTGGCTTACAAGCTGTTGGAGCTTTAGAGGCCGGGTTATATCGAGTTTAGGTATGTTGAGACAGTCATGGAGGTTTCTCAGGGGTCTATTTTAACTGGTGCAAATTTCTTAAGAAGAGAATGTCTATTTTGCACGTTGGGTGTGGTTAAGGCAGGATGATACTTCATTATGTATTGCTCAAGGAATGGCATTTGTTAGCTCGCTCCAAATCATAATCTAACAATCATTCGAAGTTACAGGCATGGTCATGAAACACCTCTTATCTTTTTAAATATACAGAAAAAGATGACCTCGACCACCTTACCATACAATCAAGAAGCACCAAGCCAAAAAGAAATGGATAGCTCATAGCGTTTTAGAAGATGCTTGTGCGGTTAGCAATTCTTGCTGCTTGTTCATATACTCTAATAGAGCAGCTGCCTTGCGCTTGGCTCCATCTGAGCCATCCTGCAACAATGCAGTCAAGGGCATATAAACTCCCAGTCTCCAAGCTGCATCCAGATGCTGTGGATCATATGTGCACAATGCAAGTAAGACAGCAGCAACATTTTCCTTGCTGCGAGGCAAACCAGTCCTGACAAAGTCCACCAATATAGGGATTGCTCTAGCATTCCCAATGGCTATCTTCCCTTCTTGATGACTAGCAAGTAAAGCCAATAGGGCCAGGGCTTCGTCTACCATTCCAGAATTGGAATCTGCAAGTAAGTCCATCGAAGGGGTCAAAATACCAGCTCTTAGAGCCCTTGCCTTATTTCCTTGATACACACATAAATGGAAAAAGGCATCAAGAGCATCCTTCTTTCCCCTCTGATTGCCATCACGTAGGAGTCTAACCAATGATGGGATGGCCCCAGATTTACCAATTGTTACATTTTGTTCATTGAGGAACGACAAGCTGAAAAGAGTTGCAGCAGCAACTACAAGAACCACTTCTTCTTGCCCAGCTCCAACATCAGCCCCGGCAGTTGCAACAACAACCACCATTGCTACCACAGTGGAACTCAGTACAGCAAGAGCTTCAGTAAAGGCTTCTCACACCTGGTGGCTTATTGCAACAGCAACAGCAACAAAGTTCTGTTGAATAGCAGAAGCAGTTACTGCAAGCCCAAACCCTGAGGCTGTTTGATCTCCCTACAATATTAGAGGAGTCATCAGGGCAATCTGGACAATCAAATGTTATTGACTGGCAGGAGAAGATCTATCAGAAGGTAAGATTTTTCAATCTCCTATCTTTCCAGCTATTGATCAATTTTCAATACTGCAGACACTTCATTTCTCTGGGGATAGAGTATAATCTAAAAGTATATACCAGTTTGCAAGATAGGTGAAAGGATTTATGATTGGTAGAATGATTGTAATCTGATATGTGCAACTCATATCAGAACTAATGAAATTAGTATATCAAATAAGAAATAAAATCCAGAATGTGATTGTAAAACAGTATTTAACTGGATCAATGGACGTAAGAATTACAAATAAAATTAAAAGATAAAACCCTGAGTGATATTTGTAACTCAGGAACAGTAAAATATAGCTTGTAAGGCACGCAGGATGCAAATTATAGATCTAATCTAAATATGCAGCTCTTAGCCATGTTACCAAATGATTAACTGTGAACAGAAGTCTTTCATGCCTATTTTGCCAGTCCTTGGATAGTAGAAAGGGTAGACGAAACTGAGGCAGATTCGGTGAGCATAAGAATAGGAGTTGTTCTCTGTTTAGGAGTTGTGGTTTTGATATTACTTGGAAGCATTATTAAGGTGTTGGGATCTCAAAGAACATCCTTGGAACCTTCGAAACATTAATCCTCAAACCTATTGCCTTCGTTTTCTGTGACCTTGGACTTTCGTGAAAAATATTGGGTTAGAAAGAAGACTGTTGAAGTGTTACCGCCAATTATATCAATGGCAAGTTTGAAGGAGTTAGATGGACGCTACCAGAAGTTATTTGACTAAACTAATATCATCCATTTCAATGATTAAGCGGTCATTAACAATTTCACACCATCTCTGCGATCAGTACTTACAATTCAATAGGTTATTACACTTGAAATAGATATAGTAGAAGCTTTTACCAGAAAACTGTAATGCCTTGGGAACGAACATAGTTGATACTTCTATTAAGTTTCGACGGCGTAAGAATGTCTAGTCTCGATCTTCTTCTTAGACAGATTTAAATCATCTTTGATTAAAACATTTCAGAGACATCGTTATGACGAAGAAATCCAAGCATAGTAAACTGTTATCTGATTGAGGTCAAGAATATCTGAAGGACCGTATTAGGGTAGAACTTAGAAGAAAACGAAAACATTGAGGTTCATTGTTGATGGTAGGACCTTTGTCCTCGTTGTATTGCCGTATAGTTATAAGGTATTATTTTAGTACTTAATCCAACATTGGAAAGGTAAGTTAATCAGTGTAAAATTTGTTATACTTGTGTTTTATAATCTATCTTTAGAAACAAATGTAGAATATTTAGATAATTTTAGTATAATTGCTGTATTTATTGTGAAATCAATTAGTTTGATTTAAAGAGATAATGTAATCCATTGTTGATTTCATTACAAAGTTATTTATGATGAGCCAAGAAGGAATTTTAGTGTTTAATTTCTAGATTCTGAATTGTACTGTGTGAGTTAAGCATTTCTATTGTCGTAAAGAGTCGAATTGAGAGTGGTCATACTCGAAATTCCAGAGGCTTAGTTTGTCGTAGTGTGGATGGATATTCTTGTATATGTGATGTTATAACGATTATGTGATTCAAATTTAGTATGAAGTATAATGGAGTATTGACTAAGTTGATTATGTGTTTTGCGATATAATATTCTCTAGATGAGATATTTAACCAGTGGTGACTATCTTGTATCCGTTTTGTCGTAATTGTTGTTTGGAGAGACCTGGTATCTGTAAAAGTGTAAAATATTGTAATGCTATAGGCGATGGATAACAATTGATGTTATGATTCTGTGTGTAATGCAAGAGGGTTTATGCCTTGCAATGAACAAGTTTGTGTGTTGCTATAATGCCCTGTATGGTGGTTAGGGTTTACTAGGTGTTAGGAAGGAGAGTGGCTTTCAACGTGGGGCCGGCGCCCAAAGTGCCAGTCAGGATAACCCGTTGGAAGTAGATTAATCAAGTGATAACCTAAAATGAACTAGGGGGTTAAGGGTAGATTTCACACTAAACAAGATTAATGGATTCCTCTCCCATGGCCTGTAGTGCTTGTATAGACTAAGGATGGGTAGAGAAGGCCTGGTTGGCATGATTGACTTCCTTGTCCTCACGAAAGGAAGGTCGATTCCGCATGTGTCACCCTATGGGGCCGGCGCCTAGTGAGAGGCTGTCAGGATAACCATAGATGGGGGCCGACGCCTAGTGAGAGGCTGTCAGGATAACCCATGCTAGGACCATGCGATGACACTCTCCCTACTACAACCTAGCATTCCTTGTTTGGTCTCTCCACTTACGTTATGTTTTCGCCTCTGGAAGTTAAGTTGTGTTGTATTGTTATTGCCATGTGTTGTATTGGCGTTTGGTCATCCTTTGTTCTTGTTTGTCTTTTGTCTACCTGACTGTTATTGTTTGGGACCTCATGTTAACTCCTAGCTCGGGGGGTGGACCTCAGGGTTCCACATGGTCGGGTGGAAGAGCTATTTTATCCATTGGTTATTCCTTGTCAAGATCATATGCAGAAAAGATTTGTTCCAGTTGTACTTGTCCCAGTTGATGAAGATGTACGTGTATTATCTTGTACCGGATTTGTGCAACAGAACATTCATTATGTATGTAATTCTGATGTAGTTTGAAAATGGCAATGTAATGATGTCATGATGTACTTATATGAAAGCATTTCAGTTATGTTTTGATCATGTAGATTGTATTATCTGACGGTATGTAATGAATATGAATCAGTTATTCAATTATGCATTGGATTTAGATCAGTTACTGATGAATGTTAAATTATGTTAGTTGGTTTGTAAAGTAATGCAGCCTTGTATCCTTAGAGATTATGTCGTAGTTAGTTATGTTAACATTATTTGTTATCTTAAACTTTAAAAAAAAAATAAAATGTTCCTGTTTCATGTAGCATAAATGTGTAATTCTTTGAGGTGTACAAGGCAGGCGTTACATGGCCTCTGCATGGCCTGTCCTAATAGTAATTTTATAAAACTCTTTTGTATACTTCTTAACAGACTTGTTACCTTGCTTTAGTCCTTGCAGCTTCTTCAACAACTTCATCTCATAGTCCACAAGAATGAACTGCTTCTTCAGTTTCTCCATCATCCGATCCCATCTAGTGATCTTTCCTTTTCCTCTTCTGTTCCTCTCTAATTGGACCTCCTTCCACCAAATACTGGTGTGGCCCTTCAACTTTGTTTTTTCAAACTTGATCCAATCTGGGTCCTCCACATCTTCATACTCGAAATACTCCTCCATGTCATTGATCCAATCAATAAGCTGTTTTGAATTCAAATCTCTAGAATATGTAAACTTCAATCCTGGGCCTCTTTCTGATCTTTGAAATGACCCTCAACAACCTAACTTTTGTAGGATCTCTCGCAACTTCTTGTTCTTCCTCAGATAGCTCTTCTTTAACTTCATCTTCGCTTTCTTCTCTTCTTCTCGGATCAAACCCTCTTCGCAGCTCCTCTTGTAATGCATCGATTTGCCTTTGCAGGGCTCTAAAACGTTCTTCCATCAAAGCATTCCTCCCAATACAATTTCTTCATGGAGGCATCTTGATCTCTGCAGCAAACCCACAACCTCAAGTCCTGGTGCAAACTACCTCATGGTCGGTGATCTATCTACACACTCAGGAACCCTTGCTTTGATACCACTTGATGAAGGGGGTAAATCATAAAACACACAACAATAGAAATTGCACACATAAAATAGAATGATCTTTTATTGATATAGGCAAAACATTACATTACAGAAACTCAAATACAATCAGAAGATGAATCCTCTACAGGCTGCATCACATTACAGCTTCCTATCTCCCGACTCTGGAATCATCTGCCTTCCGTAAACCCCAAATCAGCTAGGGTTTGTGTTTTCCCGCCTATTCTTGACTCTACACTTTCCCCCTTAACTCTACTACTACCCAAGGTTCTCAAAATAGTCATAAATAGCACTTTTTGGTGGCCTCCAGCTAAATTTTGAAATTTGCAACTCCCTCCAAAAGTAGGTCAACTTCTGGGAAGCATAACTTTTGATCCGGGTGTCCGATTACGAACTGTTTTAAGCATCAGAAAGATCCTGATGTGAACTATCACGCCGGAAATTCTTAAATGGATTTCCATCAACTTTTGGGATGTTATGGGATGTTTTAGTGCCTCATATCTCGTTTCAAAAAATTTCAAGGGCTTTTCAGAAAACAAAAACTTTAATATCTTTCAGCTCACAAATGGTCTTTGCCTGATTCCTCCGGCAAAGGTCTTATATTTCCATTATGAAGCTTTCTGCAAGTTTTCACTTCAATCTGTGCCCAAATGCAAACTTTCCTAAAATGGTAGGTAAACTTTCCAAAACTGGTAGTTTGCTATTTTTAGCAGTTTTGAAAAAACTGAAAGTCCTACATCATTATTCAAGATATTATTAAACCAGAAACACTAATTATGGTAAGAAATGGAAACAACTACAATAATTTTGATTTAACTTCTTTTTGGGTGATGCAAGATTGCCCTTACACCACTGGATGCTCCTGCATCAATACTTCATCAAATTATTACCCTCAAGGTAATGGACAGGCTGAATCAACTAACAAAAATCTGATTAAAATCATAAAGAAAACAGTTGATGAGAATAAAAGGTCTTGGCATGATAAGTTAAAGTTTGCATTATGGGTTGATAGGATTACACCTAAAAGATCAACAGGTAATTAACCCTATGTGCTTACATATGGAAAGGAAGCAAAGTTACCAATAACAGTGGAGTTGCCAACACTTAGCTACATAAAAAAACTAGAGTTACTTGAAGAACAGCCAATGGAAATCAGGCTTGCACAGCTGATTGAACTTGAAGAAATCAGGAAAGAGGCCTTGAAAACATTGGAAGTACACTAGGCCCAAATGAAAAGGACATTTGATAAAAGGGCAGTACCAAGAGTTTATAAAGAAGGAGATCTAGTTTTCAAATGGAATGAGTTGAAGAGCAGACTAGGACATCATACAAAGTTTGATGCAATGTGGGATGGACCATATATAATAACAGAATGCAAGCAACACAATGCATTCCAGCTTGCTAAGTTAGATGGTGAGGTGTTACCAATCCTAGTTAATGGGATTCACCTCAAGTTATGCTACTAGTAAGGCAACCTTATGCTGCAAATAAGTGCTTTTGCACATTTAGTTTCAATTATTGTTGTTTTGTTTTCAAGAAGTGCTTTTGCACATGTTACTGATTTTGTTTTAAGCAAGTCAGTTTAGTTTCAGTTTTTCAGTTTGTTGCTGCTGTTGTGTTCAGCTAGTATGAGTTGCAGAAATTCTCTAAGTTCAGGGCAGAAAAGACTCTATGCCCAATGGAGTTACAAAGGCTACCAGTTCTAAGCTATTTAGCAGGCAAGCACCCCTAAGAGGTCGCCAGAAATGTTACTCTTTTTTATTCACACTTAAAATACTTGGACCTAAGTGTAATTGTTCAGAAGGAATAAAAGAAAACTTCAAGGTTATGCATTTATTGAACAGGATGATATTTTGACAAGAGTAGAGAAGGAGATTCAGTTGACAGGATAACCCATCAGTCTAATCAAGACTGATGAGTTATCATGACAAGAGAATAGGATTGTCAATGTACCAGTCATTCAAGAAATACAGTTGTTTTGCATCATGTTATCTTTCAAGAGTTATAAGTTAGATTGATTATTCAGTTAATCAGTTTTGAATAAAAGAAGGAAAGATATTTTGTTTTGAACTGTTATTTCATGTCATGTTTTGAACATACATTCAATATTTGTTACTTTATCTTATGCATAGATCAAAAGAAATATAGATACATCAAGTGCATAAGATAAATTAACTAATCATGTTTAAAAGAGGTGTTCAAATGTGTCCCACACATGCCGTGGGAGTAACTAGACTGAGCAATTGTAGACATGCAACCTATGCATCTGTTTGATAAAAGGAAAAGAAATGAACACATGATAAATTGAAGCATCCATCATTGCCTGAGTAGGAGGGTTGTTTGTTGATGTCGACCTTCAAGTCTTCAGTATTCAGTCTTCACTTTTAGTTCAACTATCAGTTAAACCTGCAAAATTTTGGGGACAACCCTGTTAGTGCTCAGGATGTTTAAAGTTATCACATGCTTTTATCAAACAGATACATCTACTTATCACATCATGCATTCATATGAGAGATCAGATCAGATAAATGACACAAATCAGGAGGAAATCATGAAGAAGATCAATCAATACTATTAGGTATATTTTTATGCTAACTTGTTTGTTCACTGTACAGGTATAAGACAAGTATTGTTGCTAATTTGAAGACATTTTAAAACATGTGGAGAAAATGTGGTTCCCACAAGGGTTGAGCCCAACATGTTTCCCTTTTCTATTCATTTGAAAAGGATATCAGAATGAAAGACAGCATACATCATTTAAGATATATCATGCATCATAAAATTAACTTGCAGAAGAGTGAGTCATCATGATAAAGATAAAGGGAGTAGTTGTTCCTATAAACTATGTTCACTTTGATAACCGATTGATTGAATCAAATCAGACATATTCAATTTGTCTCATTACATATCACAAAGAGATTAGTGTTTCATAATCAACTTGTCAATATACAGAATAGATAAATGCAGCTATGAAAAGGTACTTTTCTTTATTGCTACTATCATTGGAATGCCTTATTGCTGTCATATTTCATGCTACAGTAATCCAAATAGGTCAAATATTGTAAGATCGGACATTAAGAGGTCATGAACATACAAAATGTAATGAAGAATTAGATGAATGAATCTTTGTCTTGACTGTCATAAGTAGATCAGATAATGATATTACAAGAACAAACTTGTGTTAAGAAAAGAATCAGTTGAAATAGAGGACATGACTGTCATAAGTAATCACTGAGCAGACCCAGTTGAAGTACAGGTTTACATGTCACAAAATTATAAACTGTCATTAAGACATGTTCATGATAGTATTGCTGCTATAATACCCTTTTTAGGACATGCATTAAGATAACAATGCCAAATAGAAGTATCAGAATAGCAATGCTTGATAAGACATGCTTTATAGTATGAATTAAGTGATAGCATACATGAGATAGCCTAAAGAGAACATGATATTCATTTAATACTTCAGAGTATTAAAACATCTTTCATATCATGTCAAGGTTCAGGTCCTCAGTGACAGGGGCACTTCAACATAAGAAGATGATGTCACTTTTGAATTATAAATGTTAAAAGCAAACTGCCTCAGTAATATCAAATAATGATACAAGAGAATGTGCCAATTAAGTTCCTTGAGCAGGACAAGTGAGAATTAATAGTTGATAGGAGTTTTTGACAGAATGTGTGCTACAAGAGTATCAAAGTTTTAAGTTATAGGTGGAGATAAAGAAACAACAATCATACTTTTTTGACTGTCAAAATCTTGTTATCATATGATGCCTTGGAGCTACAGTTGAAGACAGATAAGATAAATGCATCATCATCATTTGACTATGACAGTCATAATGAAAAGGTGGAGTATACATCAAAAGCATTGCGAGTTAAGAGTCAGAAGCAGATACAGACTATGCCTGAAGATGCAGAAAGTGTTAAGTCATAGGAGGTATAAAGAATGATCAAGATGAACTGTTTGACAGAAGCATTTAGCAGTGATAAAATTATAGAAGAGATGACAAGTCATTGCTAGAAATCAAACAAAAAGGGTGTAGAGATATCAAACTTTTATTATGATTTTTTGAAAAACTTACAAAGTCTTGAATTAGTAAAGAAGTGTCATGAACAACTATAGGAGAACCTTCATTGCACAGAAATGTCAAACTTTCTCATATTTTCAGAACCCTTGTCTCAGAGTGTTTATATAGTCAATAAATGATACATAAGAGAGAAGAAAGCAAAAGAAGTGTTACAGAAATGAAATAGTGTCATGGCCATATCAGAGGAAAAAGTCTTGTGCAAGAGAAAGTGAAATTTCATTTATTGATATTTTCAAACCCTAGTGCCTTTTTACCTACAAATAAAAATACAGTCAAAGAGTTGCTATATAGAGAGGAGATGTCATGGTCGTGAGCAGGAGAGCATTTTTATGTTAAAAATGTAATACCCATCTGCAAATAGGTAAAGCCCTTGTTTCTTTTCTGTATACAGTCGAAATGAAGTGCCATAAGATGGAGCTAATACCATAGCTGTGCTATATGAAGGCCTTTTTGTGTAGAAAAGAATAAACCCTTGTCAGAAATTTCAAACCCTAGTGCCATCTTGCACTTACAGCCAAAAGAAAGTGATAAAATGTATCTACTGCCATAGTCGTGCCAGGAAAAGAGCATTTTCATGCTAAAAATAGAATATCCATCTGCATATGTTAAAACCCTTGTATCTTTTCTGTATACAGTTGAAAAGAGAACACAGTAAATATTACAGGAAGCTAGTCGTGACAGTTATAAGGGTTTTATGCAAAGAAAATTGAAACCCTTGTTTCATATTTAGAAGCCCTCATCAGGTTTTCATATTTTTTGTGGCTACATATAGATGGAGCATAGCCATAACAAAATGAAGGCTTTGTATGTGCAAAAAAGAACAAACCCTTGTCATAAAAGTAAAAAAAAACCTCAAAGATTTTGCACTTGTAGTCAAATAAAGGATGAAAAAGAGATGTATATAGGCACGACTGAAAGAGATATATCATTTTCTGCAAGAAAATGCAATACCCATTTCAATAAATCTTAGAAGACCCTTGTCATTCTTCAGTTACAGTGAGACAAATGAAGCTACATGAGAGACAAGAAATAAATGTTTACCTTGTTTTTCTAGCATGAAGAGACACTTATCTGCGGCCTTATTTTTTGTATCAACTCTCAAATATAGGTCACAGTTGCAGAGAATAAAGATGCAGAGACAAAATAGAGTTGTTAAAGAATTTGTAATGTATTAAGATAACACTAAGCATGGAATCCACACCTATGAAAGGAGAAAGAAGCTACAGAAACCAACAAAGATGCCAGTATACTCAAAACAAATGTTTACCTTCTTTTTTGCATGCAAAATTATGAAGATTCGACCAAGAGAAGACTAGAGGGAGAGTAAAAAGCCAGAGAGATATGCTTGAGTCCTTCAAACCCTAACCGACATAATGCAGTTGCAGAGTGAATGAGGGAAAATGCCAAATGAAAAAATGAAGACAACTTTTAGGGTTATCCCTTGTTTTTGTTCGATGGTTCTTTCTATCGATTTTTTGACTTTACAAAAGACTAAAATCAATTACCTTATCCAAAATGCTTGTGGTCAAGACTTTAGTCTTGAGATTTATTAGTCATCATGATTTGGAGGGGCCGACAAACATTATCGCACTTGATTTTTATAAAGTCAAAAGGGTCAGTATTATGAGAAGGCAAGGCTTCATGCCTTATGATTCATCTAATTCCTTTGTTGTCAACTAAATAACATGGTTGAAGCTACCTCATATGAAACTCATGCCTAGTTGAAGATTCTTTGTCATTTTTTGCAAACATTCAAAGGTCAGAGACCCTTCTTTATTATGCATGGTGGCTGACAAGGTCAAGGGAGCATTGAATTAGGACATGATATGCATGAAGACATAGTAGGTTTACAAGGTGGCAGACAAGGTGAGCATATGTAATGGTGTAATGTTTGATGCATGGAGTTATAAGGTTTTATTGATATTGAAATTGCACATGGAGATATAAGGTGACCTCAAGATATAAAGATATATGTATGCACTAAGGCATCAAAGGGAGTCATAAGGATATTAATGTATATTGTTTAGTGCAAGGAGATATTATAAATGCATAGAATGACTTAAGGTTTTTTTCTTGTAGACAGAGGATTAGTATTTTCTCCTTAGTGCATGTGGAGCGATAAGGGTAAAATTTTGCCTTAATGAATATGTATCATGCAAACTAGGTATTTTTCCCACATGGAGGTATAAGGGGATTTTTATTTTCTTCTAAGTCCTATTTGTACTCAAATCATGCAAATTAGGCAACTGTAAATTGGAGAGATAAGGAGTGTTATTTCTTCTTCTCATCATGCATGATTTTACAAAGATATTAATTGTAAATAAATAATAAAGTAATATTTTCTAAATTACTTTATTATTTTCCACAAATTGTAATGTCAAAATTAGAATAAGTTGTAACCAATAATAAAGTAATTATTTTTATTACTTTATTATTTACTCACAATCAATTTTGCTAATGCAAAATCATGCAAATTGATTAGTTGAGTTAGCTAGGCCACCTAGGAGGTTTTTGCATGATTTTAAGAGTATTTTTACGGTTCTTGGTCAACTTTTTGGTCAAGCATATGGAGAGGCCCAAATTGGAGCTATTTTTTCTCAATTTGTGGCAGTTTTAGACCTTAATTTTGAGGATTTTGGAGGTTGCTCGTGAGAGATTTTTTTAGAGGCAGTTATCTGCAAGTTCATATTTTGCATGCCTCTTTGAGAGAGCAAACCTATATATTGTAAAGCAAAAGTTTGTTTTTGCTAGTTCTTGATTCTCATTCTGATTTAGATAGATTGGATAATTCTTGTAGCTCATTTTTACAATTTTATTGAGAGATCAATAGGTTACAGGTTCTTCTTTATCTTACTTGCAGTATTTCCTTTGTTTCTTTGAGATCACTAATTACTTTTCCATTTTAGTGCTAATTATTGAAGTGATTTTGATGAAATTTTGTTGTGTTTAATTATTAAACCTTTAAAATTATTGTCTCACTCCCTTGCTTGTAGCATTAAGCATATAATCATCATAGGTCTTAGGTTGTGTTAACCAGAAATAGTCTTTTGTGTTGTGAAAAACTATTTCCTTCATAGAAACCCTATTTTCAAATCTTCCTTAGAATCACTTTTGTGATATTTATGCCAAGTTTGGATTGTGTGAAAGTTAGATTTCTGAGTAATATTGTGGATTAGATTGCATATTTTTATCCAAATCAGGTGCATCACCAAATTTTACCTTTTGCATTCCACATAGTTTCTTTCTTCCCTTTTCCAAAATAGAAAAAATATACATCCCAATAGAACATTTGAAGGGAACCGGCCCACAATCTGGAGGTCTAATTTTATTATAGGGCACCCACAACCTGAAATTAGTCCCATGTTACATGGAATTGTAGAGCTTTTCCAGCCTTGCATACAAGTGCAATTCCTAGTGATAACAGTTGTATGGGCATAAACTTCATCCAGGTTGTTTTTAGGAGTGAAATTAACAAAAGAAGTATTAAGATTAAGTCGACCTACATCGGATTTAATCTTGATTCTTTTATTGGTAGTACCAATTTTATTATTCTTCAGAGAGAGCAAGATATGATCAGGAGATGCCACAAGTTCCTTAGTTTTCTTTCCTTTAGTGACCAACACAGGGGTGTGAGGCAAATTCTCTAAAGAACCCTTATCAACAACATCATGACTAGACACTTTTTCAACAAAGGAAATGCTCTTCTTACCCTTAATAGATTGGGAACTTGAAGCAAGGCTTTAAGGACTTTGCTCATGTTGTCTTTAACAGGGTTAGGAGTTGACTTAGATTTCTCAAAAGAGATTTTCTTCTTACTAGGCACCCTCGGGGAATCCTTAATCTTAGTTGAAGAAGAGGAACCCTTAATCTTTGCAAAGAAAGAAGGGATACCTTGAAAACCTGACCCATAAGGGTTATTGGTATTCTTGATAGTGGGTTTGTTACTAGAATGAGTTGAACGAGTGTTGTGAATAATCACAGAAGTCAAGAGAACATTGTATTGGTACATAACATAGATCAAACCTTGATGGAGTGGGAGAGAGGCCTTGTCTTTTATACTATTCTCCAGGGAAGATAATAAAAAGGGGAAGCTAATGTGATTACCATGTCTAATATGGTCTAAAAGCAGAAAGTGATAACAATGCATAGAAGCAAACCTACCCTTAAGGGTTAAATATTCATTAAGGTGATAACTTACTAGTCCCCATGGAGAGAGAAGAGCCATCCGATCATAACCATTTTGAAATTTGACCAATGTTTCCCCTTCCTCCGAGAATGATTCCATGAAATGTTAGTAACCGTTCTTTCCAAGCCTTTTCACCTTCCTCCCATTGCAATTCATTATGGTGGTTTTTATTACCCATTTTTATTTTCTAGCTCAATCAAGTGGAGCTAGTTAAGTTTTAAGGGGTGCATGTTTATTATTAATGAGTGTTTTGCCAAGAGAAAAATGCCACTAAAGACAATGATTAAATGCAATTGTTTACAATCAAGAAGAACCATACAACATTGCATATTTTAAAAGGGCTTTTTCATTATTCATGAATGTCAAATGAAATTCTCCCACACAAGCCGTAGGAGTGACTGAAATAGGCAACATAAAAGTAAATTTTACTTTTGAAAGAAAAGAAATGCATAGGAAAAGAAAGGGGACTCGTCATTGCCTGTGAATGACAAATCCTGTGGTCGAGCCGGCTGCTATCTTCCTCCATCTGTTTAAGCTCCAACGTACATGGAAAATAATTTTTGTTAATACTCAGGGTACCAAGTCTTTTCATACACAATCAGAACTTCAAAAGTACCATTCATTGTTATGTAGCAACAGTATATCAGTAATCATATCAACATAAGAAAGGTCAGAATGGGTAGACACATTTGCTATATCAGAAAGAGATAGATCCATACAAGTAACCCCACATCATGAATCAAAGATATGTTTCATATGCTAACATGTTTGCTTCTTGTGCAGGTATATAAGAAATTAGTTTGTTGATTCATCTTTTATTAAATGGCATGTGGAGAAAATGGGCTCCCATAAGGGTTGAGCCCAACATATTCGGAATACTGACACTAGTACAGAGATATTCAATAGACCAAGCATCATGATGTTTCATCACATGAATGTTGCTGCTATATCAGATGCATCAAGCACAAGAAGGTATAGTCAAGTTGGAACAAATGCCATGTGGGACAGCCAAGTCAAATGCCATGTGTTATTGTCATTAAGAGCCCATGATGCCATCAAAGAAACAAAGGTTTTAGTCGTAGTAGAACAACCTATACAAGTGCAGTCAACATGATCATACACAGTCATAAAGGACAAAGGACAACAAGGCACAATGAAGCAGGTAGTTTCCTTTTGTTGTGATGAATTATCAAGTAATTGATCATATGTGCAAGTGAACAATCCTATATCATACATGTTCAGCCATAAGATACATAGTCAACAAATCAAATGAAATGACAAGTCTTATCAACGAAGTTATCATAAGAGGAACAAGTTACAAGAACCATATGTGTGACAATAGCAAAGTATCGAAGAGTCAAAAGCTCAACCTATGCTTTAAAAATAGAACACATATTTACCACTTTTCTTGTTAATGAGGTGTGAAATTGCCAGTGAGTTTTGACTATTGACAAGGATTATATGCAAGAAATTTGTATGGCTGTGACAACATGTGCAATAAATGACAGCAACATTGATAATGGAAGGAGTAGTAATGCCACAAAAAGAGGCAGTCATAAAGGTCTTAGCAGTCATAGGAGTGACAAATAAGACAGTGACATCAATCATGTATGATAATCTCATAACATATGGTATGCAAGGTCGGGCATTGAGAAAAACAAAAAAGAAACAACCTCATAAGATATACAACCATGATAGATCCAACTAAACAGAGAGATTTACTACAGTATTGATATAATCCATGTTCAAATGCAAACCATGATCAAACACAACCACATGCCTGAGGAATGAATAATAGAAAAGCATATATGCCACATCGGTGCTATTTTGGATTAGCAAAGTAAGAAGATATCACAGGTGCAACCCTTTTGTAATAAGGTGAATGCTAGCATGGCATAGGAAAATGCAGGTACAAGGCAATGTTGAGGTATGGTGTGTCATTTGAAGGTGGTGGTAATTTAGACATGGAGTTGGGGACAAGAAATGTAAAGAGAGCAGATGAGTGTAAGAAATGCAAAGCAAGCAACTAGCAAACAGGTAGGAGAGACCCACAACCTTAAACGTGAGATCCTGCATGGCATTATGATGGCATGGTTATTTTAGAATGGCACAAATATTTACATAGGGGTGAAATCTAGAGAAGTGATTGTGTAGGCCATTTGATGATGCCATCATCTTAATTATTCAAGCCAATTTAGCCTAAAAATCAATGCAAGCCATATAGTGATAGTTGGAAAAAGCCAAGATTGCATTACATGGGGAAAATATGGTGCAACCCATTCATGGCCAGCACACAATGTTAAAAATTTAGAGGAATGTGCAACTAATGTAACATTGTGTGCACAATATACAATAGCTCCTTAATATATTTGAATGGCGCAGTACTAATGAGATAGTGCAATGATTTTAAGACTTCGCAACCAATACTAGATTGGAATGCATACAAAATGCCATGGCATTATGTCTGCAGGACTAGCATGGAGATGGAAAGAGAGGCTTGTAGCCTTTGTAAGATAGCTAGGCTTTACCTGATATAAAGGAGGATTGTGCAACAATGTATAAGCTTAGCACTAATGAGAATATAACTAGCTTGGCATTCATAAGAAACCAAACAAAGGCCTTTGTTTGTTTTAACACTTAGCCACATTCTAATTCTGGTCTGATACGATGGTTGCTGGGAGTTGGAGATGTAGTTTTAGGAGTAGCACCACTGGTTGATTAAGGTGAGTTGGGAGTGTGGAGGGACCCACCAAAGTTCTAAGCACGTTATATTTTATTGTATTGTTGTTCGGCTATGTGAGTTCTAAATGTCAACAGTTGGGGTTGTTTTTGGCTACTTGACGATACTGTCATGTCTTAAACTGTAATCTTACCTGTACATTTCTGTCAAAATCTTTCAAGAAACATGCATTATAAAAGTAGAGAATGAAGGATTCAAACTCACATAAAGGAAAGAAATACTTAGAAAATCAACTATGGCTGTGGCCTCTAGTGCCGGATCGAGCCTCATGCTACAGAAAATGAAGAAAAGTTGCAGATATAAGAGAAAATGAAGGCCTTCAAATTCAAAATACTCAGAATGCTATCAAATTGCACCTCTGACAGCGGATTCCACAGTGAGAACTCAGGGAAATGAAGAGAGATCAATAGTTGAACGACTTACCTCTCTTTTTCTGCTGATGCTATGTGGAAACCACATAAATTTTCCTCAAAATGACCTTCATACCCACCTCAACATAGTGAAGACAGATGCAAAGTGGTCGACCAAGGAAAAACTAAAAAAATGCATCAAAAACCAGTCAGAATTGTGGCCTTAGAGGCCCAAAATCACACTCAGAATCGACAAATGAAGGTCAAAGTCTCAGTTTAGCAACTTACCATGCATTCTATACAGAAAATCCCCAAAATTGCCTTCAGAATTGACACAAATGGTGCAGTTTGAGCTCCCAAACCCTACAGGTTTCGCAGCGGTCGAATGGAGTAGTAGAAAAGAACAAATTGCAAATGGCATTTTAGGTTTGTTTTCCTCCTTTTAGGTCGAACAACCTAATTTAAATTTTCTCCTTTTTTTTTACTTGTTTTAAAAATAAATCATTGTTATCCATTTTGCACCGTGGGGAAAGACTTCACGTCTTTAGAACCTAGTCACATCTTATGATGCCACAGGCCCGTGAATGCCTTATTTTTGCCTTTTTGATTTTCACAAAGTCAAAAAAACATAATGAAAAGTTAAGGCCGAGTGCCTTATTTCTTTTATTTTTGCTAAAGGTATGAGTCAAGGTTCGAGGTCATATGGTGGGTATGATGGTATTTATGCATTGTAATGCATATAGGGAGTCATAAGGGTTCTTTATTATGTATTACATTAGGCATGAGATTTATGCAAGTGCATGAGGCATTGTAATGCACAGAAGAGATCTTTTCATGTATGGGGTTATAAGGTGTTTTGTGTAGCAATGTAATGCATGTAATTATGCAAGTGGTAGGTGTGTTGAAAGGAGAGTCGTGTTTGTGCCTAGCAGTTATAAGTATTTTATTTTGATTTTGCATAATCTAGAAATAGATTAAACATTGTAAACAAATGATAAAGTAATGGATTATAAATTACTTTATCACTCATCATAAAAATGCAAAAGACAATAATAGGCAAATCCATAACACATGACAAAGTAAGTCTCGTCGATTACTTTATCATTTTTTCACAATATTTAATTTATCTCCAAACTATGCAAAATCAGGAGATTGAATATTAATGTCCTAGTGCATTATATCCTTCCCATGAAATATTGATGCAAAAAACATATAGAACTAGGTTGTACAAGTCAAGCTTGTATCTTTTGATTAAACTGTGTGTGCAAAACGGATTTTACAGGTCAAGATAATCAGTTTGGTACATCACCTTAGGTGTTAGTTTTAATTTTCATGTTTCTTTCTTACCCTTTCCTCTGCAAAGCATTAGGATAGTTATAGGTGAAGTATCAAGAGGAAGTCGACCTTCTCAAGAGGTTCTTTCCATCATAGGTGACCCACAAGCCTAGAAAGATCCCATTTTTCTCTAGAATGCTAAGTTCTACAACTTAGCAAGGGTGCAATTTTGAGAGATAATAGTTTGGGCACGCCCGGTGGGACTGTGAACTAATTCGTAGTCTATTTTATACATTTTTGTTACTGTTGTTTGGTGTGTACAACAATAGTTTCAGCCTTTTGGAGGTATTTTCTTTACATACCTGGTGACACTTGAGAGATTATCTACTAATTTCAGTAGTTCAAGTGCTGGTATGATTCAATTTTTAATAGAGAAAATGTACTCTATTCTGATTTTCCATCTTTTTGAGTGAATAGGCATGTCTATGTTTCATGGGAATATGCCTTATCACCTTCCATTTCATGAGAATGTTGTTCATACTTCTTATCATCCATATAAAAGTAACCATACTGTTGGTTTTGTCCAAAATAGCTCTGTAATTGCAAGTAACCAGCAGATCCAACATGATTACCACCCACCCACCCTTGCTCAAACTTTATTTTAGTCCATGTATGCTCAAAATCACCCTCAAGAAAATAACTTCATACCAAACCAACATGCTTATCACCATGGTCGATCTCAAAATTTGGACAATTTGGGGATTGGTGATATCAAAAACATATTGATGGACTGGACTCAGCAACTGGGTGAGATCAAGTGGCAACAACAGTTCGAGTTGCAGCAGGAGGAGTTGGCTTACTAGGCTATCTAGCGTCAACAAGAGCTAGAAATGCAAAAAAAATCAATATGAGGAGAAGCTTGCACAAGAAGATCTTGCAGAAGAGGAGCAAAAGAGGCTTTTGTTGGCTCCATTTCGAAGTTCGAAAATCAATCAACTATTTCTTTTTCAAATCCATTTTTTGAAGAAGAGGTTTCCAAATTCAAAGTACCAAGCTTCAAGCAAGGTGAGTCTCCTAAGTCTCCTAAATTGAATATTCCAAGTTTTAGAGGGCCTCATCCATTGAAAGAACCTATACTTGAACAAGAACAACCTATATGTCTTCAAGAGACCAAGCCAATTCCTCAAGTTTCCTTGTCAAATCAGCCTTCCTGTCCTTTTACTATCCGTCTTTGTCCAGGTGGACCTATTATTTACCAAGAGAGTTGGCCTAATGAGCGAACAAATGAGTTTTGTGAGGTAGAGCAAGGAGTTTTTGTTGTTTCTTCACTTGCACGTAATAATGAAAATGACAAATCAGACCTGTTACAAATTAATTATGAGAAAACTCAGTTAGGACATCAGGGTATTAAGCAGAAGATAAGTGTTGAACATGAGGTGCCAACAAATTCTTTAGATGAACTTCTAGGTTTTGTTGAACAAATTGAGGATAAACAAGAAATTTTGTTGCAAAATGGTGAAGTAGTGACTGATTTATTCAATGAGATTTCTGATTTTGTTAATGAGGATGAAGAAAGCATACTTGTACTAACACCAGTAGCAAATTTTGAGCAACAGGATGATGAAAATCACTTTGACAAGGTGCCGGTTCATCAAGAAACAAGTGAAGATAGCCTCAACTTGAGAAGTGAAATTATCCAAACTAAACAAAGAGGAGGACCAGGGCTTGTTTGTCAAGGTAAAGGCTTTGATGCCTTTAATAATCAAGAAGTTAATCATGAAGTTGAGATAGGAAATGTTGTGCATAAGAAGGTTAATGCAGAGTTTGATGAAGACTTTTTCACAAGCACAATAGAGGAGTTTTGTTTAAATCTTGTTGATAAGGCAACACTTCTTAAATCTGAAAAGTACGAACAACATAATGAAATGGAGAAAGAAGACATGAGTTCTTTTGTAAAAGATGAGTTACCCCATGCTAATCAGCATAGTGAAGTTGAAAAGGTACTTCATCAGCAAGAAGACAATACTTTGGATAAGTATTTTTAAAAGAATGACCTTGTTCTTGAGGTTAAAGAAGATGTCCCAACCAGAAAGCTTTCAAACCTTGAAGGGAAGCCCAAAGATATCAAGCATATTCAAGAGGCTAACATTCCTCAAGAGGATCATGATGAAGTTTGTTTTTGGGATGATCTGGAGGAGTTTTTTGCTAACCTTGATGTCAAGCTAGCTCTGAAAAATAAAGAATGCTACAAACATTAGGAATACATTCATGTTGTGTTTCCTCAAGAGCGCTGCTATAAAGAGAACCAGTTTGAATATAACTTTGAGTTATCTTTTCCACAATCAGAAGCTGAAACATCTTTGGAGGAGGAAAGGCTTGAGCCACAGGAACAACCTGTAGAGGAGGTTATAGTTCAAAAGGAATCACTAGAAATGGGGCATTCCAAGCAGCAAGATGAAGAATCGGTAGTACATGAGTCAGAGGCCAGCAAAGAGAGAGTGAGGTTCATTAGTTGAAATGGATGTCCTATCAGACATCTAGCTCAAATCAAGCCTAACAAGGTGTTACCAGTCATGCTCACAATTGAGAAGATTGAAACTGAGGAGAAACATGTCCAATCTGCTTATATGCCTTAGAACAATAGAAAGCATGATCAAAATCATGAGGTGGGTGAAATTGTTTTCTTTCTCCAAATCTCATTCTAGCAGTTGGTTATACCTTTGTCAATTTTCCACCTTCTCGAGGCTGCTCATGAGCATGTGATATATTGTAAATTGTTGAGGATGGGAAGCTATTTCAAAGAGCCAGTAAATGGTCATGTTTGAGCACCACCTCTGTTGTTTAGATTTAGGGTAGGTTTAATTTTTGTGTTAAATAAGTGTTGTTGCACAATAGATTAGACCTAGTTTTCATTTCCCTAAGTGTTTTTCTACACAGTTAGTTAGTTGTTCTTGGGTCTGGTTGTGCGGAAGTTGAAACTATCGTAATGTACTACAGTTATCTAAAGTATGCAGCCATCACATGAAACAATGAATACATGTATTCACTGTCACACGTCATACCTATCTCCCTCATAGAACTGTAATAAATTGCAGCAATTTTCTATGGAGGTGTTCTTGTTGATTATCCCCTTCTAGCCCATCAAGAAGATATATATCATTAATGATAGTGATTTTTGTTGGTTCACTGTCACCAACCATACACATGCACTTGCTGGATTAGAAGAGGTTGCAGTCTAAAGTGAGTTACAGTGGTAGAAAGAAATGTTTTTCAAAGTTTTGTCAAGTATGAGTGACTCTATACCCAACAGATAGTTTTAGGCAGCTGGTCAGGGTACTTACCAGGCAAGCATCATGCAGATGTCGCCAGAAATGTTACCCATGTTTATTTTCTAGCTCAATCAAGTGGAGCTGGTTAAGTTTTATAGTTTTAAGGGGTG